>CM029633.1:24397617-25105837 GCA_017311315.1 Dendrocalamus latiflorus
CACACCTCAGAACGCTTACGACCATCACTAACTGGAACAAGACCTATGATCACTCAATAAGACCGCTAACACAGAGTACTCGTAACCCACAAGTACTTGAAAACCACTCGCACTACTACTTACGACTATCAAGTACCAACTACCGAGTATCGCCAGCCGCAGCACATACTCGAAGCCTACGAGTATAGGCAAACCTCCGACTATGAGTACCTCAAGCAACGACCATCCATCAATGACCACCACTTACTGACCAGTCAACCACTGGCCCAACACAAGTACTCGACGATCACATGAGTGAAGCACTCGTATCGACCATGAAAGCCTATAAGTACCGACCGTGAAGTCTATAGCAACCGATCGTGAAGCCTCCGACTACCGAAAGCAGAACAGTAGACTGTGAAGTCTACGAGTATCGACAAGACTGCCAAAGCCACAACCATCGAGTATTGTAGCTACGACCATGAAAGTAGTCTACAAAACCTACGACCATGGATGCAGTCTGCAAAAACTATGACCATGGACGCAGTCTGCTACAACCATGGAGCCAGTCTGCAAAACCTACGACCATGGAGGCAGTCTGCAAAACCAACAACTATCGACCGCAAAGCCCTCGACTAACGACCAGTGAAACCTTCGACTATATAGTACACCCAGTAAAGTCTACGACTATCGAGTACTTTAGCTACGACCATGAAAGAGTATTGTAACTATGATTACTTACCGTGGTCGTAAAACCGAAGTCATACTGCTGTGGTCAAAAGGTCGAAGTCGTATTGCCGTGGTCGAGGCCAAATGTGGTCGAAGGCTGCCGTGGTCATAAGGCAGACGTGGTCGAAGACTACCGTGGTCAAAGCTAGCCGTAGTCGTAGTCGTGTTCGAAGTGATGTGGCTGAACGTTACTGTGGTCGAAGCTAGCCATAATCGTAGTCATTTTCATGCCATGGTCGTAAGATTGTCTGAAGTTCTGTGGTCTGCCGTGGTCGTAAGAGTGTCTGAAGACTGTAGTCACTCGTAACTAAGCAAACGACCAAGTCTTTCACAAACACAAGTTCCAAAACAAACCAAATGTCAATTATTCCTATTGCTAGCGTCTCATGAACATTTACCATGTGGCTAATAGATTATGTACTTACATACTGCTTTGTATTGATAGAAACTCATATTGTATGTTGTTGGATCCTTGTGTGTCAGTTACTGACACAATGCTACTGCCATGATTCAAAACAGAGTGAGTATTTAGCTTGTGCATTACAAAAAAAAACTTGCCTAGGAAGCAAATACCTAATGAAATACTCTCACTCTTCCTAGGTGGAATCTGGATATGGCCTACAACAGCCCTCTGCTAGAAAGACTTCATAGATCGCATTGCCGTAACAACTCCCACTAGCTTCTATCATGGAGTCAGCTTCATTGTGAGCCCACTGATCTAATGTGCTTGATAGGACCTGAGCCAAGTAAATGTTGACTTTATGGTGATTACTCTCAAAGATGATGTGCCAATGAAGATAAGTGCTTTCTATCTGAGAATTCTGCCTAAATAATCTTTTAGTGTTATGGGGATAGAGTCTTTGCTTGTTCCAATGCTATGCTGCTAAATAGTAGTGATGAGAAATGTAGTTTTCGGATCTTGTGTTCAGCTAGAGGGGCATTCATTGCAGCCATGGTTGTTTATATGATTATTTGCGTTAGATTATCTTTGTTGACTACTGAAATTGATGTCTCTTGTCTTAAGAGATTATTGAATTATCCGATGAACATCAATATGCAGGATCTAATTGAAAAGGCCAAATCCCTACAGTCTATTGCCACTGATACGAACACTTCATCGTCATCTTTCCTATTAAAGAGGAAATACTTCTACGTAGAAGTACTGACCGCACGCGACGTAGTGCGTGAATCCTACCTAGTTGTTGTGATGGTGTGGATAACTGGAGATCATCTGGTTAGTCAAAGTGATAAGCAAGTTGCATAGGGCATTCATATTAGTTTTTGTTGATGACTTTTGACTTTGATTTATAAATAATAATGGATTGTAGAGAGACACTCGCATGAGATTTTGACTGATATAAACGAATTTACTACAATATCTATTTGAAAGATACTCTACAATCGACTAGTATATTCCGCCGTAAAAAGATGCTCTACTTGAAAGGTTGGTAGCGTAAAAAAAACTATTTACTGTAGAAAAATAACTTTTAAAAAATAAAGTGAACATGCTTGATTGTCCTTTTTTATTAAAAAAGAAAGCTTTGTGTTGTTCTTCCATGTATTCAAAATGATTCAACACAATCCTTTGCGCTAACACAGTTGTTATTAAATTGCCGTTTTTCTTGGTTTTGTCGGAATTCGGAAACCGGCCGACTGCCGATCAACCGGCTTGCGTGACTTCTGTCTGATTCCTGAACTTGAATTTTTTTAAAAAAAATTTTGGGGTGCGAGTTAGGAACTTGGGATCTTGGTCCTTAACGGTATCAGCAGCCCAGCAGAAGCGATGTGAAACGGGTTTTAACTTTTCAACCCTGGCGCCGTGCAGGTACTGCACGTGGGAAGGCGCGCGGACTGGCGTAAGCACGGCCGTGCATGTGTTGCGCACACGGTACCGTCTCGACCGCGCGCCTTTGGCTTGGGAGTTTTTAGCACTTTTTATCACGATTTAAATTTATATTTACAAAAATAGATATAGTTGCACGAAAATAGCAAAATAACATTTCTGCCGCTCGGTCACTGGACGACAGCAGCGTGGAGCTGACAGGTGGGCCTGCCGCCTGGCCACCGTGTGGTTCCCTGCCTGTCGCCTTACTATCAGACGGCAGGTAATTAAGCATGCCTTAATTAGTAGTTCCAGTCGCAGCTGCTTTTCTAACCTTCGATCACGTTATCTCGACCACTGCCGTTTTCGACCACGATCGTTCACGACCACAGCTACTCCGACCGCTCCCGATCACTCTCGAGTGCCGACCACTCTTTGCACTCTGTAGCTTTCGACCACTTAAAGTCTATCGACCAGCTACTGTATCTCCGACTATTGTAGATTCGGCCATCTCGTCCATTCGACCATTTTAGCCATCCGACCACGGCCATTCAACCACTTCAACCGTCGGATCACAGCCATTCGACCACCACGGCCATTTGACCATTTATCCGTCCGACCGCGTCCATTTGACCACCTTGACCATTCGACCACTCCAGCCATCCAACCACGGCTATTCGACCATTTCAGCCATCGACCATGTTTGACCATGGCTACTCACCACTTCAGCCATCGACTAATTAAAACAAGTAATTAAACTGGCTTAATTACTTGCTGTCTGGTGGCAAGGCGGCAGGTAGGGAGCCGCACGGTGGCCGGGCAGCAGGCCCACATGTCAGCTCTATGCTGTTGCCGTCTAGTGACCGGGTGTCAGAAGTACCATTTTTGTTATTTTCATGTGATTATAATTATTTTTATAAATACAGATTTAAAATGTATTAAAAGTGTAAAAAATTCTTGGCTAGGCCGGCGTCCAACATGAAGCTCAACTCCCAAAAGGCAGCCACTAGTTGGCACAAGGCTTGGTACGCATACGTACAGAGTCTGCACGTGATGCATCAGTGCATGCACGGTGCGTGGCCTTGTACCTACCGGTACAACTAGGACCAACCTGTAAATAAAACTCCTAGGGTTTGTTAAAGAACGCCGGAACAGGAGTACGGACGGAGCAGATGTTTTATACTTGTATATATCAGTTTGTAAGAAATCTGAGCTGAGCTTTGACCACCTAGTTAGCCATCGATCTCCACCTGACTAGTTCCTACCAAGAAGCGTTTCCTTTCTATAAAAATCCAATAGCTACACTCACCCCTTCCTCCTCTCTTCATTGTCTCGACTCTCGTCACCAGCTGATTAAGATCGAGCGTAGAGAAGTGCACTAAAAGTTCACCATGAGTTGCAAAAGGACTAGGGCTTCAACTTTTCTTACAGTTGTCTTGGTCATCTCCTTGCTTGCACTTGACCATCCCCTTGCTCATGCTCGCCATGGTGAGTTTTGTTCATCTCTGCATTTTTAATCAGTCCTACGTTTGAAGTTTGTACCATGTGTTCAGTTACCTCCTCCCTCCCTCACCCACACTCACCATTTGCAAAACTATTGTTGATTTGACCATGTATTTGGTCTCATGTGTTGCCTACTCTTGCAGTGAAGGACTCGTCCACGTCGACCGGCGGTTCTTCGTCTATGAAGAAAGGGCTAGAAGGGACCAGGAAGCTCGATGTGGGGAAGACCAAGAGCACTGAAAACGTGGAAGTGACTAAGGCACCAAGGGGAAAAGGTGCACAACAGTCGTTTGGATGGAACCGTGGCCATGGAGGGAGCCTCAGTGCTAAGTTTGCTAAGGTAGTAGTGGTTGATCACTCTGGACCCAAGCCTCACCCTCCAAAGCACAACTAAGTATAGATATATTGGCTAGCAAGCTTTTAGGTTGATCTATCTGTATCTATTTGATTTAGAGTAGTTTTTGTTTTATTTTCTCTCTCTATGTCTAGGTCAAAATACGAGAGGAGAGGGATCAAACTCCATAGAGCATAGTGTACTAGCTGCCTGTTGTTGAGAAATTAAATACAATGTTCCGATATATATATATATATATATATATATATATATATATATATATATATATATATATATATATATATATATATATATATATATATATATATATATATATATATATAGTATGCTCCGTATTGAATAGTAGCACGTTTGAATGCTCTTATTTGGATGTTTATATATATTGAGCTCAGTCACTTACATATGCACCAACCAAATCATCTATAGTTGTTCCATCATTTCCGCTTCATAACTTCGATCGTACCCCTTCATGTTTGGATACTGGCCGTATCTTCACAAATTGATGTTGACCAAGATCTTAAGTTTCTGTTACATGCGTTAATTAGATAAGATGTGAAATTCCATGCACCAGTTTATTCATATAGAAACTCAAGCTGTCATTGAACTAGAAGGAAATCAATTTAATCACAGTCAAAAAGCTTGGTCCAACCATATGTAATCCGAACACTGTAACAGAAATGCCAGAGTGCTGCATAACTTAAGATTGGTCAAACCATATCATGGAGCTCAAACCTAAGTTTAGAGATTGGCGTTTGCATAACTTTGCAAGTCATAACCAAAAAAAAAAGTGACTGAGCTCAAAATAACAAGAGAGTTGGTGAGAGGCGTTAGGGCGCGAGCCCATGCACCATAAGGGCAAGGTCTTCCCCTGTGGAAACCCAATCAGACTGACCAACAGCTGACATTCAGGGCTACAAGCCAGCGGCCGCCTCGTATGGCCTTTTCCTCAAATCGTGTCTTATTTCACTCAGCCTGCCTTTCCATTCCTCATTTCATCCTCTCTCCTCCTGCCCTTCACACCAGGGTCCAGGGCTTCTCTCTCTTCCCTCCTGCATTCCCCGATCTCCACTCAAGTTCTGTTTATATTAGTTTTTATTTCTAACTTCTGCATAGAAAAAAATCAAAAGACAATACGAACACCTGACTTCTCAAAGTGGCTTCTCCACTCTTCTCAAATTATCTTACTCGAGGGATAAGACAGGAGATCATAGGTGTATCACGTACCCCACTCCTCGCTCTCTCGTCACACGTAAGAATCTCTCCCTCACTTTTTTTTTCACTACTTGTCCTCTCTTTCTAAAAGCCACTTCCTTCAACTATAACTATTTATTTTCAGTTAACCATAAGTCACAGCCAAAATACATCAACAAAAATCAATACAAACACTCCCTTATTCACGACCACCTTAGCTCGTGCCAATTTGACACATGGCCGGCCACCAAACTCGTCTCGAACCAATTTACATGTGACTCTCTCTCTCTCTCTCTCTCACATACTCTCTCTCTTCTAACGCTAGGCACGCCCCAATTTTGTCAACATGCATCAACGTGTGATTATCTCATGCTATTTCACAGTATATTCATATTAACTGTGGCTAATGGTTTTGGTTGAACATTGATTGTGGCTAATGGTTTTGGCTAAAAACAAATAGTAGTGGTTAAAAGAAGTGGCTTTTAGAAGGAGTAGATGAGTGGTACGGAAAGTAAGAGAGAGATGTGTGCACAAGACGGGAGCGAGAAGAGAAGTGTGTGATGCGTCCGTGACTCCTACCTTATCCCCAGAGCGAGAAGGAGACGGAAATGAAAGGAGTGGGAACCCCCTACATTTTCTTCGGAGTGAGACGAAAATGACAGGAGTGGAAAAGTTGCTTCAGAAAGCCGGGTGGTCTAAGGTAGGCAGGCTGACGAACTCTCCTCTGCGCTTACCAACTCTTTTGCCCTCCCAAGCTGAAGTTACAGGCCTGCGCCACCAAGCCCAGCGATGGCATCGGCCGAAACGTCCGGCAATGGAGAGGCGGCGGTAGCGTCACCTTTGTGTCACGACGGTGAGACTGCACAAGACACTCTTACGACACTTATGACAAGAGTGTGTTGTGCAGTCAACCGCGGTGTCACAATGGAGGCGCTAGCTCACAGCGGTAGTCGGCGTCGTCGAGGAACAAGCTAGGAGTGGATGAACTAGCTAGGAGCAGCAGTGCACCGTGGTGTCATAACAGGAGGCGGAGGAGCTAGCTCATGGTGGTAGTCGGTGTCGTCGAGGGAGGATGCAGGAAGCTAGTGGATAAACTCATGCGTGACTGCTAGTGAAAAGGGAGAGGGGGAGTAATTAATAAGGGCCGAGCGGTGGGAGGAACCGGTGCCTGCCATTCGATGTGGAGAGAATGGATGGGTAAAATCGAAATCCTGGGGGATACGCCACAGATCGGTGATGTGTCATTATCATAGATGGTTTGTTATACGAACTAGCTATGATAAGTCACATATCATAGACGGTTTGTTATACGAACCGTCTATGATATTAATATCAGAGACAGTTTGGTATATGAACCATCTGTGATAACGCTTAAATATGCACTCTCTAATCCAACTCTTCTAAACTGTCCTCTCCCTCATCTTCTTCACCAGATTTCTCAATAATGGCATCTAATATTCTTTGATCTCCTTCCTCTCATCTATCCATCATGAGTTGTTCGGCCGCAACCTTACACAGGCGGCCAACAATTTACGTCTAGAGCAACTCCTCCACTCACGCCCTACTCTTCTTCCTCGACTCACTTCCATTCATCAGCTGAATCTCATCATCCGCCGTTGATGGAGGCGTCTCGTTGCCACTCAGGAAAGGAAAACTGCTCTTAGCCTCGTTCTTCTCTGCAATGTGCACAAAGCGGAAGAAGCTCTTGCAACAATGGAGAGACACATGGATAATATTGCCGATCAAGGAAAAGTGGCCGATTATGAGGAAGCTTATCATGGTATCCTCTTTGAGATTATGAGTCATGATAATGATTTGCCCAGGCTAGAGGATGAAGTGGAGAGGGCAAGAACAGTCTTCATGGTATTCGAGAACTCAACGACTGATCCTCCAACTCCAAAAGTCGAAGAAGAAGCAAATGAAGCCCAGAAGACTAAAATCTAGGAATCTTTTTTTTTAGACTTTTGTAATAAATTTACCTTTTGTAAAAGTGACTAGTCACATTGGCACACTTATCTGTTCCAGTTCAGTAACTTTTGTAGTTCATACGACAAAGGACAAAACACAGATGGTCGTAAATAAAAACCGTTTGTGATAGTTTCATAGACGGTTCTAATTAAAACCGTCTGTGATAATGCATATATCACAGACAACTTTTAAACCTAATCGTCTGTGATAGTTTTAGAGACGATTTTAGCCATGAAACGTCTGTAATAATTAAAGCATAGATGGCTTCACATGAACCGTCTGTGGTGAGGTGTCCAGTATAGATTGTTTTGTAGTAGTGTTTGATCTAAAGCTGAACCGATACCAAGCTTACCCTTAGTGGGAGCAAATGGGAAGATCAAGACTGAACCAGTAGCTGTTCTGGAGAGGAGGGTAGTTCCAAGGAGAAATGAACATGTAGTCCAATGGCTCAATTTGGGACCGGAAGATGCTACTTTCATCGAAGCTACCTTTCCAGACTTCCATCCTTAAGAACAAGGAAGGTTTCAAGCGCGGGTATTGTCAGAGCCAGCGAAATAATAGAGCTAAATGACATTGCTCTCTGTCATTTGAATAATAGAAGTTTGCCAAATCTGAACTTTACATCTCATTTACTGTTGTAACTTTGTAATAGACTGAAGCGTGTGTGGGGCGAGGGGGGAGGGTTATAACCCGAGTTGGAATGGAAAGGAAGGAAGGAAGGAAGGAATACTCGCCTCTCCGGTAGCGTAGAATCCTAGTTTACTTTCCCCGTCTCCTTTCCCTTATTTCCGACACTCTGAATTGCCCCAAATTGCCGTAGTTCATGAATTCCATCCATTTCGGACAGATTACTTATCTAGGATCTGACACGCCATCGACAAGCTGTCACGGGCTTTGACGCCCCGCGCCACTGTGCGCTCCCTTCCCCCTCTTTCACTACCGCGCGCCGCCACCAGCTGGACTCGTCGGCGCCGTGTGTGCCAGATCCATCGCCTCCGCTGCCCAGATCAATTCGTGGTGAAAGTAGTGAAAAATTCCGTATTGATTTTTTAATCAATGGAAAGTTTCCTGAATTGGTTGAAAGTTTTTGAATCATTTGAAAGTTTTTTGAATCGTTTGAAAGTTTTTGAATCGGAAGTTTCTTGAATCAGTTGAAATTTTTTAAATCGAATGTTTTTCAATCATTTGAAAATATTTTAGATGACAGGGAAAATGTTTTTTTAATCATTTGACAACAAACATTTGAAAGTTTTCGACTCGGAAGCTTCTTGAATCAGTTGAAATTTTTTAAATCAAATGTTTTTAATCATTTGAAAAAATTTGGATGATGGGAAAATGTTTTTTAATCATTCGAAAGTTTTTTTTTGAAAGGTACAACCGTACAAGCTAAGATCCACACAACCAACGCACACCCACTACTCACAACACACGCACATGTATGCGTATCCACTCTAGATGACACTGTTCATTAAACAGTACCCCAAGCCCAAGGCGAGCGTGCTTGGCGAGCAAAGCTCGAACACAGACGGGCAGTGGAGCGGCCACGCGCCTCCTGCCAACTGAGCAAGCCTCAGTTCTCATTGGAAAGTTTTTGAGATGACGGGAAAGAGGCGGCGTCGGTGAGTTGACGGATGCCCTTAAGATAGTTGGTACTCGTTAGTGGGCAAAGGTGAGCACTTAGAGCAAGTACAATAGTATAGCCAACTAGTGGCTATAACACTTGTCCATTTCATCTATAGTCTTCAAAAAAATAGTTCATACAATAAGGTAGCTATTACAATAACTATTTGGCCCCACATGTAAGAGAGTGAAATGCATATTTTTACGTACTATAGCTAACTGTAATTTAGTAGACAGCTTCCTTCTCTCTCTTCCTTTCTCTCTCTGCCACGTAAGATTTGGTTGATATTATATTTACTATAGCCTGCTGACTAAGCCTTATTGTACCTGCTCTTAGCAGACAATTCCGATAGAGTTGAAGCGACAAGACCTCCTTTTTATTCTTTTGCGTCTGCGGCTTCATCTCCCGATGTGGGACTGGGATCAGTTAACATGCGCTGCCCCAAACTCCAGCAAGACCACCCCACACAATGCAGCTATAGCGCTATCTACGCCTATGAGCATTTGTGCCCAATGGTTATTTTTTGTAGTTCACTTCTCTTTGTGGCTTAATTGAGAGAAGGGGAAACTTAACTAAGAAAGTTTAAGAAAAAGTAATCAGGTTTGGCATTTGTAATTTTAAATAGGTTTAGGCCCCGCTCGGTTGGGCTGAAAAGCTGTGACTTATGACTGAAATTTTACTGTCGTTGAAGGTGGTTTATTTAGCGTAATTAAATTTAAAAAAATAAAAATAGAAAAAATATGTTAGCTCATTACGGACAATACGAATGAATATAGAAAAAAAGAACAGGTAAAAAAACTCAAAATTCAAAAAAAAGACAAAATTTATAAATAGTGAAAAATAAACGGTGGATTGGCACCACCACCCACTACCCAGTCCGCCCGCCGAGGAGTTACAACTCCTTTGCCCTCCCAAGCTGGAGTTACAGGCCCGCGCTGCCGGGCTCGGCGTCTGCCGTGGCGCGGACGGCCTATTTATGCCAGCTTCTACGTTCTCCAGATAGCGGTGTGGTACTAATACGGAAGGACTAGTAATTTCGTATCGAGCCCCTTTGCCATGGGGAACAAACGGCACGCATTGGATGCCGCACGGACGGCTCGGATCAACATGGGATTCCGTTGGAAGTTACTGCCACTGAAAATATCGCTATCTGAAGCAAGGACGGGAACATATATAAAGCTCATACCAACAAGTTCAATAGAACTGATTTTTACAGCAAAATAATCCACGGAGGATATGCATCTACTGAAACAGCACTGCCAAACATGATCACTAAGCTACAACTATATATATACCTCTTCATTTCTCTTCTCACTCATAATACAAATTACAAGCCTCTGCCAAATCCGACAAGCCATTAACCTGCTACAAATCGATAAAAAAAAAGATGCAGGATATGGTGGACAAATGACGACGGGGGGAAAGAGGAGAAAACGGCAAGATTTTAGACTGATCAAGCATGACGATCACAGGCACACGCGCAGCATAAGGACTTAAAGGAGTTAAATTCTGCAGGAAAAGATGCTGAGGGCAAGCACACTCAGAATTTACAACAGAGAAGCCCCTTCCTCCAGCCACGGCGCTGCCTGATACGCCTCCGTTCTGCTTTCGCCATCCTCACTGGGCTGCTGATCCACTCCCTCTGCAATCTGTTCATCAACGACAACATAGCATTTCTCTGATCCTTTAGTTTCGAGGGAAATGTTTAAGAACAGATCAGATAAATATTGCATGACTCATTTATTTAAGATTGTTTTTTAACACAACTGAAGATCAACTAGTAAGAGTTCACACAATTGTTTTAGAACATATATGAAGGTTAACCAGTATAAATTACAGAAAGAAGGTGTTGTAATCTGACAGTAGATAAGTATGTAAACTTACACTGGAAATGCAAAGGACCGGGTGCTAGTCGTGCTACTATCTGATCGTAGAGAGATATTGCCAGAATAAGCTATATGACCAGAGTTTGACACTGGACCCGACATAATACTAGGTCCAAACAAGCTCGGTTCAAAGGGATAGCCATTTCCAATTCGTGCTGTTACTTTTGCACTATCAGCCTCAGGCACAGCTTGTTCGACCACATAATCCTTTTGTGCATGCGTAGAACTCTTACTAACTGTGTCATCGTTCATTGTGTCGAAGCAATTCTTTTCATCTCTGTGGTTGAAATCATGCACATCACCGATACCATCATTCTCGCGTTTTTTATGATTCTCCCCATTTGCATCACTGGGATCTACATTGTTAGGTGACGAAGATGTAGCCACCGCAGTTTCATCCACTGCGTCGGTTATTGCCTTTCTAGCAAGACTTTCACTATAATCATGGCTCTTTTCAGATGATTGAACGTCTGAACTACTTGAATTCAAAGCATCAAACCTGGGTTCAGCTGTTTCGACTTCATTAAATCCTGTAGAGCCACTTACTAGTTCGCTAAAACTATCAGTCTTCTCAACATCTAATGATGCAGCTGCATCATGTTCTTCAGTTGCTGCTGAGCAACCACTGGCGCTGTCCTGACTTGATATACCACTATTAACAAGCTCACTGGTTTTGGATGCAACAGCTTCAACTCCATGACAGTCATCTATGGAAACCTGTAAAGATAACAAAACATTGTTTTCTCAGTCTAAAACCAATCTAAGAAAGATTTAACATCATAAATTATATACATGCAATTTACCACTGAATTCTTTTTCGAGAATAACACTGAATTTAGAGTCATGAAAAGAAAATGAGAATACATCTATGCCATGATGATAGTGGTAATGAGAAAAACAATTTTAAGCACTTGTAAGCTGTAACTCTAGACTAGTGCGGTACCTGCCCACCTGCCTCTCCATGAAGAGGAGGCATATGGTTTTCGCTGCTCTCGGAGCTTATTGTGCCTGTATGCTGGGATTCTGCTGCGCTTTCGAGTCTAAGTAACTCTTTCAGACTTATTTTGTTCTCACTGAGGTCACCAGCAAAGTAAGCAGCAGTACTCCTGCCTTCAGTATCATACTCTTTGCCAGAAGAATATTGCTTCTCGTTGTTACCATCAGGAGCAAAGCCCACAGGTAGGATAACTGTTTCCAGTTTCAGTTCCTGTATAGATTTTCTAGCGTCATCTTTTCTCCCATTTCTTATATCACTATTTGCATCTATCATTAGACAATCAAAATTTGGATATGACTTTTCATCTACTATTTTTTCTTCTGAAATCTTCCGATGAGGAATTACTCTTTCATCAACGCAGACATCCTTGACAAAATTGCCACCATAATTAGAAGAAACAACAGTATTTGGCAATTTTATCTCCATAACATCCTTGTCAAAAGAAACACTCTCAAGTACTAAATGTCCAGTTATATCTACCATATCTTGTGATGGATTTGTGTCTTCTACCATTTTCCCTGTCAAAAGCTTCCAAATCTAGTTCTACTATGTAGTTTTAGACAGCGCCAAATGCAGTTGTCCCACAAAAATGTTCACGAGAAATATTATTATCGTGAAGTTCTTCATCATCTGCGTGTGCCTACAAGAACATCAGGACTTTCACAAGGTAAAAAATCAATGTTGTCAAGAAATGTCATGCTAGTATTGTGGTACTATCATGATGTCTGTATCAACTATCAACAGTCAAGCTATCATCATCCATGACCAACTAATGACGAATTCATGATAAAATATCCTTTTGGACAATCCATACAGGATGAAGTGTGAATTCAACTTAATGGAGATCTTTTGTAGTTTTGCTTCTTTTTCATTGTGGTTGCTGCATCCCTTTAATCAAGTACAAGCATTAAATTTTCTTCTTGTCCTAAATGTATGACGAGTTGACGACCTTGATAGAGATGGTTCTTTCTATAGTTTGAACGAAGAGGCTGGTGGTAGTTAGTCTTGATGGAACCAATATGAGCATATGTCCAAGTACTTTTCACTGTGAGAATCAAGCTTTCCCACTTATTAGCATGATCAAGACACATAGCTCGTAGATTATCGGAAAAAAAAGTCAATTTGGACACGTAGAGCAGCAAGCCTGCAATTGAGACTGATTGCAACCCCAATACATGATGGCACCTTTTATGACTATTAAGGCCACACTCTAAACAACTTCTGCTTCTGGCTTTTGAAACATGTCGGCTTCTTAATTTCGCCTTTTTTTGGCTTTTAAGCTTTTTTGGGGGGCTTTTTTGCTTTTCTTCCTTTCGCCTTATTCTTTTGTATTGTCCGTGATAATATAATTTTTTTTCTTTTTTTAAATTTAACTACTTAGAAAAAACTAATAACCGCTACAGTGTATTTTCAGCCAAAAGCCAGAAGTTACTTTGAGCACTACCTATGGCGGACATATCACCTTCAATGTCCAGAAGTTGCTGAAGAAACAGGCATTTTATATTCTTCAGATAGAGTTGCGCATCCGGCATATACCTCACTGTGGCTCTCAGTTTTGTAAATATGTTAAACCTATGGAGTTAATAAAACTAGGTTTTAGGTAGTGAATCATCAACATTTGCAACTAATGAGAAACCACTTGCAGCCTATACATTTAACCATTCAAATGGTAGTTGACTACTCTAGCTACACATAGCAGTTGACTACACCCAGTCTAACAAGAACAAAAAGTATTCTCCCCCTCATTAATCAAAGAGTTAATTAGAGAGTAAAAGTCATCCTAAATTTCATCCTTGCCCCAATCATACATTCACCCGTACATGAAAGTATTGTTGTTTTGTTGCTCTTACAGCTGCCTATTTCTATACAAGCACAAGCATCAGACATAAGGTAAAAGATGAAACTGAAATATCAGTTACCTAGCTTCACGATCTGCAGCCTACGCTCGGCATAGCCATTGCTTAGCTGCTGATTTTTGGAGAACAGAGTTGTGTATTTCCTGAAAAGAAGGTAAAAGAGTGAAAAGGACTGATTAAGCAGCAACGCTAACGAGTGCACATTGGCACAAGATGGAGAACTATATCAGCCATTGTATGCTGGCAAAAAGAAATGCTGCACTTTTTTTTGTAAATTACATGTTCTTAACACAATGTCTTGCAAACTGTCCTGGTAATTGGTAAACCCATGCACCTCACACTCTTTGCATGAGCTAGTACGAACTGCAACATTAGCTGAAAACACACACAACAAGCACACTATCCAAACAAACTGAAGAAACGTACAATATAAGCATCAAGATTCAGACCCAATTAGCACCCACCAAATATTATATTTTTCCCTAACATACTGTATGCAACTCACCAAGACACAGTACTACAATCTACAACCTAAAACTCAAAGATTTAAACTTCTTGTCACATTATTAGCATGAGAAGAAGCATCAAAAGAAGATACACCAAATCAATGGGCACTTGTCGCAATCATACGCGACAGTACTGCCTCCTCCTCCTCAAGCTGGTGCAGAACGGCAAGAACACATTACACAACACAACACAGAAACAAGAAGTGTACCGAGCAGGAGTTGTGCGCCAATTCCTCCGTAACAGATTCAAGAAACTGGCAGGACAAAAGAAGCTTTAATGGACTTAACTACAAGCAGCAGATGTGGCCTGTCGCTAGGTAGTGCCCTACAGCAGTAACTACAGTACAGGCAGGCAAAGAAGAACTCAACAACAAGAAAATTAAATAGCAAAAAAAAACCTGGAGAAAATTTACAGAAAAAGTTGCTGCTTCTCAGGAAGAAAATATCAAACCATGTTGCTTCCTACTCTGTCCAAGCTCAGATCAGTATTTTTCTTAGAGGTGAATATGAAAGCACGACAAAAGAAACAGGGCATGATGAGAAAGCAGAAGAAAATAAGTTCGTCCAAAGCAACAACTCCAAGAACTCACATATAGAAGCGAGCCATACAATCACACAAATCAAGAAAAATACCGAGAAAGTGCAAATAAATGAGGGGGGAACACACAGAAGGATCAAGAACTAACCTTTGGTTGGGTTTACTCCGGAATTCTCTTCTTTTCCTCTTCCAAAACCGAAAAGAAACACCGGGAGGCTGGTTGCAACAACCCGACGAGGATGGAATGAGCCAGGGATCACGGGGAGCCCAACGAACAAGAGAATTGGGAATTGGAAAAGGAAATCCAAACGGAAGGATGGACTCATAAATAAAAAGGCATGAGAGGCAGAGCTGTGCAATAAATTTGATGTGCTCCTCTCCCCTCTCTCTGGATTTGTATTTACAAATCGGCCCCTCAAGGTTCAGGGAACAAGTTGCTGGGACAATTCTTAAAAGTTTGTCAACTTTCTGGTTTGGTGATGTGTAATTGTTGATTTTTTTTTGCTAAAGTTCAGAGCCCTTTTAAATGTATGTGTCCATATTTAAAGCACGACATAAGTCTACTTTACCTCTAAACTCTTATAATAACCTAAGTTTCAACCTTCAACTCTAAAACCAATATTTTACCCCCTCAAGTATCAATACCGTTTATTTTACCCATTAAAACCATCCAAAGCCGGGTTTGCTCTAATGTGGTGTCAAAGTGGCAATGGTTTTAACATGTGGCCTGATTTTAGAATGAAATGGCACACAATCAGCATTTTCAGAGGAAAAATATAAGGTAGGCCCCACATGTCAAGTTCTATGACTAGAGGGGGTAAATATGCACTTTTTAAAATCTCTTTAGCTAAAACCGAGTTTATAATACGGAAGCATAAACCGAATCAATTTTGCACAATTAATATCTAAATAAACTAGGTTTATCTAAGTTCACCAGAACGCTAAGCCTATGTCAAGTTTGCAATCCTATGGTGACAAACAATCAATTCAATTTCTATAAATACAAATTGCAAATATGTAGGTTGAACTCAAGAAGACAAACCACAATTGACATAGTCTCTTTTTACCATAGTGTTCAGAGACTTATTGGTCTCCCCTAATCCACGTTGAGGTAAGCATAAATGAATTGGATCAGCTCCACGAATTAAGTCAATCACCTCACTTCTATTAGTGGTAGCTCTCCCCCTCCAGTTAGGTGAGTTTCAATATTCACAATATGTCGGGCCTCTTCGCATGCTTCTTTGAAGAAATCATCGGACATGATACCTCCAATGTCGTTCAGGAGTCAACAACCTCCAAAGGTAACAAGTTAAACTGCTTGTTTGACTCTCACCAAATGTAACGAATGCACAAACTCAAGTGGACATGTAATCCACCTTTAGATGCAACATATACAACTAGAGACCACTCTCCTTATTCGCAAGGTGCAACACATGCACAATTGACTGGAGGGTCTCATACTAGCTCAAGAGAATAGAAATAAATTTAGCAATCCTCTTCCCAACCGGCAACAAAGGATTATTTATACCCCATACCAAAAAACTAGCTATTGGGATAAAAAAACAGGAAATACGGTACTACCACAGACAAATGGCCGATCGTGCCACTCTCCTTGCAACAGCTAGAAAACTAGCTATTACAGCCTCAGTCGGTCAGACCACATCGGTCGGTCAAACCGCCACACATGCCAGTCTGACCACTCGACCAAAACCGGTTGGATCGCTTGCATAATGCCAGTCGGATCATCGGCCGGTCAGACCGCCATGAAGACCGATCATACCACAAGCACCGATCGGATCACTCTCATAACATCGGTCAGACCGCGCCAGCCGGTTCGACCACTCACATAGAGTGGATTGTACCGCTGGCTGGTCCGATCGCTTGTCATGGGCCAGTCGTACCGCCAACACAAGGCCAATAGGACCACCAAGACATGGCCGGTCATATCGCCCTAAGATTTTCTAGTAGAGACAGAGTGCATGTAGTTCAACAGATTTGTAAAACAAATTCACAAATGAAACTACCATACGCACAAGAATTAAAACATGATTCACAACAAGTTACAAAACACATTTGCACATTTTATAATCATGATATAAGGATTAGATACATGGACTTAACCTATTTGTAAATTAAATTCGCAAACTTAAATCACATGTTAGAAGAATCATGCATGAGTTTCAACTATTTGTAAAACACATTCGTAAACTTAAGTATTATGCCACAAGGAGTAGATACTTGGACTTTAATCATTTGCGAAATATATTTACAAACTTTAGTCATATGCTACAAGAATTATGCATGAGCTACAACTATTTACAAAACACATTCGCAAATACTAGCATCATACCACAAGGAGAGGTAGAGCAAATAAGATTGAGCTATCAACACATGATGAGATTGAAGCTACTAGACATAACCCCTCTTATAGTATAACAATCTATACTAACAATCCGATCTTTATTCAAACACCAAAACCGGTAAAAAACTATGTACACATCCTTAGCATATGATAGTTATACATTTGTCTTGCGCGTCCTCTTGAAACTTGATGACAGACATACTCATTTCAAGTTCAGGTCTTTGTATTGATATGCATTAACCCATGGTGCATCATTCACTTGTCCTCCATCAACATATAATGGTCTTCGTTTGATTTGATGATCAACTCATGATTATCTTCTCTTCAAAATCTTGACTTGATGACTATCAACTTATGATGTCATCCTTTATCCTGAACCTTGATTTGATAACAATAAACTCATGACACCATCCAAAGTCTTCATCATCATGGGACTTAACCTATTCAGCTAACTCATAAAAAAACACTAGTCTCATGATATGATTATCATTAATTATCAAAATATATTATTAACTTATAATGACAGGTTTAGATTCTTTATCCTACCTGCCTCCCGTGTACATCCTCGCCTCCTCGCCACTTCATACAATCTGTTACTCTAGGCAGTCTCCGTTCGCACCAAGTGCGTCACCATGAAGGCCTCAACCTCCTAATCCTCATCGTGCCACCCTCCCATCACCATCGCCTATGCACCTTGCTGCCACCGAGCTCCACCATCACTCTCCCCCACGACATTGTTTGATGTAGCTCTGCTTCCCTCCCCAACACCACCGATTGTTGCTGCTCTGCTATGTCACCAATGGCCTAGATCTGTCACCACTGAGGCTGTTGCTGCTCTGCTTCCCTCCCCAAAACCACCTGCTGCTATTGATCTACTTCTCTCCCCCAATGCCATCTGTTGTGTTGCTTGCTCCGTCATAGATGGCCTAGATCCGTCGCTGATAAGGCTATTACTACTACTCTAGTTCAATCCCCCACATCGTGGAGAAGACAAGGTGCAGATCCCACAAATTTGTGTGCCCTGGTCATCGAGCCGCCTCCTTTGTCCACTCTGATTGCCTTTGTTGGCATCTAGCCACCCGCTTCGGTCTCCAAGAAAAAGTGGAAAGGAAGGAGTCAAAGCATGAGCTCCTCTGCTCTAATCACTGTCTCCGACCGCACTGCCCCAACCACTCGAGTAAGCTGCCGCTACCTCTGACTGCACCGTCCCATCCACTTGGGTAAGCTCCCGCCACCAGTGACCACATCAAAATGTGTTCCTAAGCTCCACCTCCTCCTCCCCTAATGCGATTTCATTTCTGACCGTAGGAATCCACTGTCAATCTTATCTTCCCCAACTCTAGCTAAAACTATCGCCACCATCGTCATTCCTCACATGGTGGGCTCTACTTCAATTTCTTGCTTCTGGGCCATCTCCTCATGTTACTCAATCATTCCCTGCCACTAATTTTAGATGCCTTCTTCCTCAGTTCGCCGCCACCGTTGAACCTCATCGCATCACCTCAGGTCATTGTTGCTGGCCCTCCTCGACTCGCCTCCATAGGCTGTCGCGCATTGTGCTGCCACGTATAGGATCATCGTGACTTCGGCAACCCATTTTCGAGGTCATTGACCACCATCGTAGCCTGGTTCATCGGTGATGAGCTCGGCAAGCCGTCATGGCTGGCTCCTCTATTTCGAGAGAGAAGAGAGAAGGTTTCGTGTAGCTAGGGTGGTTTTGGTCTCAGGGGGGTAAAGTGAACAGTATTGATAGTTCCTATATACAGTTTTGTAGTTCAGAGTTGATTTCTAGACTTTCACAAGAGTTCATAAGGGGGGTAAAGTAGACTTATTCCTTAAAGTTTTAAAAGGAGAGGGCTTAAGCGTCAAAACCTTATGCTCTAATTTTGTTGCCTCTATGACATTTTTTTGTTTGAGCAAATTTGATGAAATGTTATAGGAACTTAGACAGCTAGCCCACACAAATTGCACAGTATGATATAACGTAGCATATAAAATTTTCTTTGTGAATTTCAAAATTCCTATTTCTCAAACAAAATATATTTGGTGTATTTGGATTCATATTTAATTAGCACAATTTAATTTGACATCTCTCTCCCCGATGTTTTCAAATTAATATATTTCTAGGCCAACAATCAAATCTAAGCTTTGAACATTAGAGTCCACCAAATGAAGGGACGGATGTTTTTCTCCTTTTTAGAATTATTTCTAATTCTTACATCTCTAGGCTACCTAGTAAATCCAAGCCTTTAAAATTGGGAATTTTTACAATGCCTTCTACTAATAGTAAATGGTAGTAGTAGAAATTAAATATAGCCATTGATTTGTTGAGGGCATAATATACTTTTCTTTGTAATTTTTTTGTGAGGGTATTATGAACTTTTCATTAAACCTATTACTAGTTCGCCCATGCGTGTTTTCAAACTCAGTTGGACAATTATAATTTTACCTCTCACGGGATTTGTACTGTTAGTATATCAGGGGAATAACTTAATCCTAAGTTCCTAACTAATATGATCCATTAGATCAAAAACATTGGATAGCTCAAATTGATTTGAAGGTACCATAAAAGAGCCCTTAAAATTAGGCTCCACCAAATCAAGTGCAAGTTATTATTTTTTTTGTGAGAATTTCTACCATATTTCTCTTTTTTTTCTTAGAAGCTCTAAATAACTTGTCATCAATGGGAGTTTCATTGTGTCTTTTTTGTGTGTCTTTTCCATATCTATTATTTCATTGCATTCATATGTGTCCAATTTATTCAGAATAGTTAGATCTGTCTATTAATGGAATAAAAAGTATAATATTATGTTTTTCTTCCATATCTATTAGTGCCTTTCATAGTTGGGAGATAATATTGAGCAACATTTAATAAAGAGTAGAAGCTTATGTGTATTGAATATTTACATCATCATGCGAAAATAGTATAAGTAGATTTGTCTCGGTAAATACTTTTATTATATTATAATTATATTAAATTTTGCGGATATATTAGAAAGAGATTAATAGTCAAAGTTATATAGTAGAGATTGTCGGTATCCTACATAACACTTATTTGGGGCCGAAGGGGGTGCATTTCCAGTACGTTCAAGGTATGATAGAATGAATATTCCATTTTGAATAAATGAAGCCGTAAGATTTGAAGAACGAGGGACTATCCAATACCTAGCGGTAATCATCTGGAAAATACTTAGCCGCAATAACATATTTTGTGGAGGGTATAAATGCGAAATGATAGAGAAGTCCAAGGAGAGAAGCGATTAAATAGAGGGGCAAATGGCGAAACCAAACCGGGAGGAGAGGACAGCTCTCCCGCATTTAAGTACTCTAAATTCCAAACCACCTCTACGGACCCAAAATTTATTACACACACAAGAACTAAGGAAGCTTTTCTCGAAGAAAAATCGTTTGAAGTAAAACAAAATAAGAAAAAAGGGCTTGAACCAAAATATAGTTGAGATATTGCTAAAGCCTCCACAGACAAATGACATTTTTGTTCCCCAAAAAATAACTTTTTAAATATTATGTGAGAGAAACTAATGTGAAGTGTTTTGCTTGTTGGAGTAGAAAAATGATTATACCGGGAAAAATATTAACTCCTACAGATGTACTAACTTACTAAATGAACAAGAAGCCTATCTTACTTGATAAGATGTTAGCGTGCAAAATAATATACAGTGCTACATGTACGTACCATATGCTTTGCTTCAGCGGTACAATGTAGTATAAGTGCAAAAAAGTACATATATTAAATGCATATTACCTATTGGAAAAACTACATGTACCATTATTGGGGCAGCTAGTACTAGGCTGCAGGTAATTTGCAAATTACGTAAACCTTGGTCAGAGGCAATCCTTATTTAAACTTATTTGCAATGTAGGAATTTCACTCGAATTTTACAATAATTTTATAAAAAACAATTCAACTCCTACATAAATCGAAAAGTTCTCATGTTCCAAACAAACCTTGAAGTGGAAAAAAATAGAAAGTTTCAACATGGGAAGTTTATGTGCGCAGCATATTAAGACACCACCACTCTGTATAATATTTAGGCTCCGTTTCAAATAGCAATGGCTTTTGAAAAGTCAAAAGTTGTTTGAAACACGTTGGCTTTTTAACACGGTTTTTTTTCCCTCTTTTTTCTTTGCATCATCCGTGGAGATATAACCATGTTTTTTATTTTGTTTCTATTTTTATTTTTTTCATTAATTAAATATATCAGAAAAAACTAACAGACGCTACAGAGCTATTTCAGCCAAAAACCATAACACTTTGGAATAGGACCTTAGTGATGGACCCAGAGACCACCCGGTTCATGAGAAAAACTAGATAAAATCCAGCATCCAGGTTCTTTTTTAACTTATCTAACTTATGTCTCATACATTTCTATAACTTTGCAAAAAAACATTTTCTGTTTTACCTATGATGTTTTGTCAAATTGTCTATATATACCCATCGAAAAGCCGCTAGTTGACATATTACATCAATATATTACCTCCATTTTTTTATAAGGTCTTATATTTTAAAACAGACTTGAATGCATAGTTCCCAACAAAGACCGGATTTTGAAAATTAATTTTACTTTTTTTAGAACAGGAAAATTAATTTTACCGAAGCTATGACAATAGCCAGGAATCAACCAGTTTTTGCTTTGTTTATGGTCTGTTTCGGTTTGCTAATTATTTTTATTTTTTTCTTAAAGTATTGTCTTTGTTTGGTCTTCTATTAGCATCAAAATCAAGATACTGTTAAAATCAGCATGAAATGGTCATGGAACTGGTAACTGACCGGGTACAACTTTTTTTTTATCCTTATCAGCAACTGGAAAGGATGAAAAGCGCTCTTGTTAAAAACAATTTTCCCCTCAAATCTCAATGTGCATGCAAGGTTCGATGGCACACACACTAGCTCAGTTGCTCTTTTCGTTCCCACTGGACGCTTAGTATGTGTTTGGTTCCAGGGATAATAGGGGATGGGACGGGGCGATTCCAGATTTGGACCTGTTTGGATTGGAGTCAGCAGGGACTGAGTCCATCCCCTTTGGGGAATATCCCGGGAATATTTCCCTAAATCGAGGATGCCCCCGTCCCTCAAAAACGAGGGGATGGGCTCGTCCCTCTTTCTCGCCTCTCAAAAACAAGAGGATGACAAAAGGGCCCCACACGTCGGATGACTCATCCCATATTTTGATGTCCCAGAACCAAACAAAAAACGGGGACGGTCCTATCCCTTACAACCAAACAAAGAACAGGGACGGTCCCGTCCTTAAAAACAGGGATGGAGCCATTCTATCCTTACTGCCTCCAAACCAAACACACGCTTAGTGGACGGGTGGGTATCATTCTATTTCATGTGGATCGGTCCCCGGAACGAGAGAGTGACCGTGATTATGTTATGACTAGCTTCATAGGCGCGGCATCACGCCGCGCCAGCCACCATGTGTACCGAAGTAAAAGAGGCGATAATTTGTGAGGAGTTTTTTTAAAAAAAATCGAGGGCACATGCGTATTTTCGAAAAAGCCAAATGTCTTTTTCGTAAAAAATCGAGGGCCTGTACGTAACTAAACGAGGACCCGTACATAATTTAGCAAACCGCGGGGCGCTATCCTGTAAAGTATACAAAATTTCGGTGAAGTGGAGGGGTGTTTTCAAAAAAAATTTTAAAAACTGGCAGGGACCTTTTTGCGAGAAATAAGGACCTTTACGTAATTTCAGAAAAATACAGGGACTTTTTTGCAAAACGCCTCCCCCGACCGTACGAAAATTTTTCGGCCACGCGGCGGCCGCAGGGAGGCAAAGGGGCGACGTGGACGCGGTCTCCTCACGGGGAGTCCCCCGGAAATAATAGGGGTAGTATTTGCAAGACAGTTCTATTGGTATCGACCTTTGGCTGTGATCGTTTTAGCTTCAACTTTTAGTTTCCGGTTTATTTTTCACTATTTATAAATTTCGTCTTTTTCTGAACTTTTGGCTTTTTGTTGAGCTTTTTTGCCGGTTCTTTTTTTCCCGTATTTGTTTGTATTATACGTAATGGGCTAACATATTTTTTAATTTTTTTAAACTTAATTATGCTAAATAAGTCTCTGTCAGTTACAGTATTTTTTTAGCCATCTATAGTACTTTTCAGCCATAAGCCACAAAAAAAACCCAGATGATATCTTAATTTTGTGCTCTGAAAGTTATGAAAATACAATACTATCTCTCATGCTGCTCGTTAGTGTTCAATTTGCTCCCAGATACTGTCAGGCTTCATTCGGTGCCGAACAACACTTGATGGCTCGTAAGTTTTTAGGAATAGACCGCTGAACTAACTGAACCTAAATAGGTCAAATATTTGGACGACAAAAGGGGGGAAATAGTATTGAAATACTTTATAGCACCATGCTTCGAATTTCTCCCCTTTGCAAGGGCACCACAGTAAATCCATTTTTTTTTCTTTTGAAGGGTACATCGCATATCCACTTCAGTTTAGCCTGCACTGACAGAGATGAAGTCCATGCAACAGGATATATTTATTCAATCAGCCAGGTCATATGATCTGCCTTGTTTTATTATATGTTGCAAGGGACAAGCTAGAAAGCTGGGTTGAGCTCACTATAGATTTGGTTTGAGACACCGGCCTTTAGACATTCAGATAAGATACTATTGCTAGTACCATATTATATTGCCAATTGAGCTCTGCTACTTCCATAGATCTGACAGTACCGCAACTGCAGTAGTACCATATATATTGCCAATTGAGCTCTGTTACCTCCATAGATCTGACAGCACCGCAACTATCTCTGTAACGTAATCTCCCTTCGTTCTCTTTTACGTCCCTACTGAATACTAATACGTGTTAACCTTTTTAAACTTTATCACTAATATATATAAAAGTATTTAGATTTATCACATAAAAATAATATTAGTACATTTATCATGAAAAGGTACTTCCATACGATTATATTTGTAATAATTTTGCTAACATATACTCCCTCCATTCGAAATTACTTGACGTTCTGGCCTCCATCACATAAAACAAGGTGGTGCCTATTTCTTTCATTTGTGATATGTTTATATTTATCACGTGAAAATAATGTTAGTAGATTTGTTATCACAAGTACTTTCATAGGATATATCTTTCAGAACTTTTCTAACATATGTTAGAAAAAGTAGCAGTGAAAGATGTGAATTGATGAACACGTCAATGTCCAAAACAAGTAGATTAAAGAGAATTGAGGGAGTAAAAGACAATACGTACAAATAAATTTTCTAGAATAAAAAGTTGTGACACTTGCTGAGAAATGAACCTTGTCAGTTTCGTAACAGCACCAACCCTTCGTTTTCAAATGGGACAAAAGATTCTTGCAAGACTTCGCCATGTGAGAGCCATATGACCAAAATTAATTACAAGCGCATGAGTATGATCTGGGCTTTGTATCTAAGCTAAAATAAGAGATGCAAGAATTCTTGCATGCATTGAGGGAGGGAAGAATTCTATCTGGCCTTTGGACTCTTCGTTTATTACGAAGGGGCAATGTGTACTAGTGCATGAAAAGAAGCAGCCCAATCATATCTGATGTTACTGTCCACAGCCCAATCATGATCATATGAACGTTGAAAAATGCCATGCATGTAGTTAACTTTCTGCATACAGAAGGTACCAAACAAAAGCAATGCCACACATGGTCTAGCGAAGCTAATTATAGAGCTGTCATCATTCACACATTCCAAAGGATAATTCTCTAAACCATACTGAGCTAAAAGAAGAGGCACATTACACAAATGTGTGTGCAAACCGAAAACCTGTACAGCACCTTAATGTAGGAGTATCCAGTTTGCCATTAATTGGGCTACCCTAGGTCTAGCAACTGAAAAAAGAAATCCTTTTTAATACCAAGCAACCAAGGGCGAAAACTGAAGAGAAAGAAAGCAAATCAACTTAACAATATGACGGAAAAGATCGAAGCCAATCAACCTAACATTCTGCAAATATCCTAGCAAGATGTTCAGCATGAGTGCCACAGCTTTTCCTGCAAATCCCTGGTCCTGGAGCAGAGCTCCACCTTCTGCTCCTTGTAGCTACCAAATGTTATGCGTAGATCCTACAAGATGCTCGGCACTTGTGAAGAGAGATTTTCCTGCAATTCCCTGATCTTAGAGCACAGCTCCACATTCTGCTCCTTGTAGCTCTGAAGCAGGAAGTCCTTCCCTCCGATAACTTCCTTCAGCTCACCGACCTCCCTCTTGAGCATCTCCACCCTCTCTACCTCTCCCTTCTTCTCGATACCAACAAAATGCAGCTCAGGGCCATCGACACTGCTATCGACATAGCCATTAGCATGCCCATTGGTGGCATGTGATTGCCAATGTCCAGCATGCAAAAGCTTATCATGAGAGTGTGCTTCTGCAACACAATGGTCTGCAATGATCTTCCTCAGATGCTGAATCTCTCGCTCGGATTCAAACAGATCTCGGTTAGCAGCATCCAGCTGAGACTGCAAATTGGAGGACTGTGTCTCCTGGATTGTAATAGAGTTCTTAAGATCAGCTATCTGAGCTTGCATCTCCATGATCATCTCATCACGTCTCTTGAGGTGGTGCCTCAACTTCTGTATGACCTCTCTCTTGCTATAAATGTCAGATCCTGATTCTGAAACACATGGAGAGCCAGAACTGTTTGAGTACTGAAATGGTTTACGAGGATCTTCAAGCCGGTCGGGTGATGATGTCCACATGACCCCACTGTTCTCTTTGCTTGATTCTGGCCCTGGTATCTTCACAAGTGGAAGGGAGGGCTCAACTGATTTTGATACAGGACTTGCAGGTGCCTGCTTGACCTCCACTCCACCGTCTGAAAGCCATGCACATGATAATCAGAATTTAGTATTTTCCATCTTTTGGAAAAAAATTGTTACACCACTCAAAAAAAGAAACACAGAAAAGAGCTGAGTTTCAAACCCAATTTAAGGTGTCATATATTGTAGGAATAAGTCTACTTTACCCCTCTGAAATATAGTGTTGGTCTAAGTTTCAACCTCCAACTACGAAACCGGGTATCCAACATCTCTCACTATCAAAACCGTCTACTTTATCCCCTGGACCCAAACCATGATGGTTTCATCTGACGTGGTGTCTACATATCAAATGGTTTTGACATGTAAGCACATTTTTGATGATATGGCAGCCACTCAGCAAATAAAACCAAAAAACTATTTATGGACCCACGTGCCATCCTCTCATCTACTTTCTTCTTCATCCCCTTATCACTCATCTCTCTCTCTTCCCTCCCATCTCTCCCTCTCCCCCCTCTTCTCCAAGTCCTTGACGGCCTCTGCTCCTGCTCTGGCCCGTGGCCTCCTCCAACGCCGTGCCGTCGCCTAGGCGGCCGAGGTTCTTCAAGCAACTCCCACTCCGCAGCTCCTCCTCTCACCCGGCCATGGCGATGGCTATGATAGCTGCGGCCACCACCTCCTGCTTCCCGTGGCCGTGTGCCACTCCTTGGGCCCATGGCCTCCTCTAGCACCGCACCACCGCCCAGGCGGCCAAGGTTCTTCAAGTGGCTCCTGGGGCTCATCGCGTCAGCAGCAGCAGCAGCCGTGGCAGCCGCGCTGCTCCTGGCGCTGGCGGAGCAGATGGAGAAGGCGGTGCTGTTTGACTTCAACCTGATGCTCCCGGTGATTGCAATCGAGTCCCTGCTGCTGATGGTGGCTCTGCTGTGGTGCATGTTGAGGCCCTGCCGCCCAAACTTGCTAGCTGTGACAAGCGATCCATTGGATCTGATTGGAGATATTGCAATTCATTCTGAGATTTGGGTGTGATTTGTTGTGGAAGATGTCCAAGACGTGATCTTCTTGCTGCCTGATTGGTTGCATGCTCCAGCGCGGCCACCGCCAGCGACACAAACTAATGAATTTGGGCACCACACATTCAGCTTCTTGCTGCAGCTTCCATGCTGTCCTGCCAACTCAAATCCCCAATATTTCCCCATCTCTTCTTGATTGATTCCTTCCCGTTTGGAATGTTTGAAGAGATGGCTGCTTTGAGATTGCTTAGGACACATGTATTTACGATGGATGAGGTCCTTCTTGATGCACAAAGGACCGGTCCTGTGTAATTTCCTTCCCCCGATGAGAGAAGAAGAGAGGAAGACATGGGGAAGAAGAAACAGTTAGAGGCTGACATGTGGGGTCTATTGTACTTCACGCCGCACTGCTAATGGGAAGAGGAAACACGTTAGAGGATGAAGAAACAGTTAAGAGGCTACATGTGGGTCAATAAATATTTTTTTGGTTTTATTTGCTGATGCTGCTATATCATCGAAAATATGCTTACGTGTCAAAACCACTTGACATGTAGATGCCACGTCAGATAAAACCATGTTTTGGGTCCAGGGAGTAAAGTAGACAGTTTTGATAGTTAAGGGATGTTGAAATATCCGGTTTCGTAGTTGGAAGTTGAGACTTAGACCAACACCATAGTTTAGGGGGTAAAATAAACTTATTTCTAAATTGTAGTGATACAATGTAACTTTTTTATTTTAATTAAATCAGCATAGTTAAAGGAACCGCCAAGAACCAAGAAGATGTCATCTTTGTGTCTCTAAATGTTGAACTCACATCCAAAATTGCCAATAGGATAGAAATGCAATAATCTAATCATCAGAACTATTTTTATAGATCCCAGTGCCTTAACAAGGGAGGTTGAACTTTGTGATAATGATAAATATAACTCTACTCATACAAATCATGGAAAGCTAGCATGCAACTATCCAACCCCACTAAATGGTGTGTTGTTTACAAGACAATGTGAGCAAGAAAGACAAACAAAGGAGAGTGCAGGTTTGCAATAACTTTTGGTTAAGATTCCACCAAGTGGCCAGTACAGCAGCACTAGTTATGCCGAACTCAGCATGCATCCAGCTGGTTTCGGCAGGTACCAGCAAAACCCAGTGAGTTGTATTTTTTTTCCTCATTTCTTTATGTTGCTAATACTGAGTTGTATTTTTTTCCTCATTTCTTTATGTTGCTAATACTAAAAACCTATGCACGGCAATGCAAATAACACACCCGTTTGACACAAGAATGCCCTAAATTCTGTCTGACCCACTCTAAGTTGTACTTCTCAATGTAAACCATATATCCTTAGATTGATTGATTTCACTAGCCAGGCAGCAACCCTTTTGGCTGGTTAGTACGGCAGAATGACAATGCTAAGTGGCAACCTGAACCCTGGAGAGCCAAAGCACTATTCCTACCATTTCTGGTAATGTGGGTTTCTGTACACTCTGCATCAGCAACCTAAGGTGATCAGTGCTCACTCTCTCCAAATTTAAAGGCCATATAAGTTCATAAAAGGGGAAACGTGTCTACCCACCCACCCTCACTCCCTCTCTTGTGCTTTGAGAATCTGTTTGTTGAAACTATGCATATCATTACCAACTAAGCTAGAAGTCTAGCACACTTAATATTGATCTAACGACTGGTAAAGATATAGTATCATATATCTTTCCAAATCCAAAACATCTATATATGTGGCAACCAGTAACAATCCAATGTCATGAACATCGCAGCAATTATTATGCCTACGTTTCTGGTACACTAGCCAGTGTGGGCTTTAACATTTTGCCTCATTGCTAGTATGCAGATATTCTACAATGCAAACTTGCAGACATGCAATTTTTGAGAATCCTGTGATAGTCACTACAACAATTTTGTACGCTACCTCTATAGTTAAGGCAAGCTGGAAAAAAATTCAACATCGTATCGAGGTTCACCAAAGAGTGAGAAATAGGCAATAGAACAGACTAATTTACAGAAGAAGCACCTGAAATACAATAGTAGCAGCTAGTTTGGTCACTAAACCGGTGGAGGTTTGAGTGCAATTCACATGTTCCAGACCTCCTTTTGGCTGTTTTGCATAGTCAACAGAGAGCATATAAGGAATATGGAAAAGTGATAAAGGTTACAGCAGCAAATGGGAGCATTAGACCTTTGGAAGAGCTACTCTGCTGCTTTGTATCAAACATCTGCTTTAATTTGCATCCAAGTCTGACTGAAAGAGTGCTCAGCAAAATTCCTCCTGCAACAAGAACCCAGTTTGGTCCTCCTCCATGGACGTGATCTACTTTTCCTGCCTTCTGTATGCTCCTGTTAGTCTTAGACTTCATCCTAACTCCTTAGGGCAACCAATTTCTTCATCCAAGTGTACAAAGATAGTAGCTTGACCTAGATAGACATGTACGACAATGTGTTCAGAAATCAGAATCGCAGCTTCCATATAGGTACATAATATATATATATATATATATATATATATATATATATATATATATATATATATATATATATATATATATATATATATATATATATATATATATCATTTTGACCCACCAAGACATGCATCATAAGGATCCAAGAAGTTCTTTATTTCACAACAAAAAAAGCTTTTGTTAAAAATATGGAAACTAAACCATATGACGTCAATGAATGAACAGATACAACACAGAGAAATTTAGCTTTTGCATGAGAACTGTGGAAGCTAAAAATATAGCAGGGAATTAGCTTTTTACAAAGGTGTATACAGGAGATGGAGGGAGTAACAATACAGTATACTGCTCAACATCAACAACCATGATAGCTGATCCAGTATATGAACTCTCACAAAGTAATCACCTAGATGTTTTCTTTTTGGAAGGGAATCAACTAAGGTTTATCACCTCGACAAATTTGCAGGAAAATATGGGGTTTTCCCTTATCCAGGAAACATGAGCACATAGCAATGTAGGACAGGGAATCAGAGCTTCAGTAAGATGTAGAGTATTCATGGTAGGCAGGGCAATTTATAAACCAAAATGTTTCAGGAAGATGTATAATCACCCAGCCCAATCCAATAAATCGCCTACCTGTTGAGTCCCTCCACCCCAAGCCTCAACCTTGCCATGGTAGGAGGCAGGCGGGAGCCGGGTGGCGCCGCCGCCGGCTGCTTGGAGACATCGTGCGGCGACCCAGGGTTCGCCGGAGCCGGTGGGGTGAAGCTGTTCGGATTCAACGGGGGTGGCGGCCTCCTGGTACTGCTGCGCCGGCGACGAGCAACGGCGAGCCCTGGCCGACGTGCTGCTCCGGCGCACGGTGGTGACGAGGAGAGGAGATGGGATGGTGGGGGGTTGGCGGCGATAGAGTTGTGAGACAGGCGTCTGGGAATCGGGAAAACGGATCGGTTTTATCCCAGTCCTCTTCTTATGCTCATCTTTTCCCTTTGTTCTTTTATTTTTTTTACCTTTCACCTTTTCCTTTTCGGAAGTGGAGACATGGAAGATCAGTACTCGGGAATACTCCAACCATTCTTTTTTTTTTGCTTAATTCCTAAAATTCGTACCGTTTAAAATTTTAAAGTTTAATCATCAATAAATTTAAAACTATGTAAATTAGCTATACAAAAATCATATTATTATATTTATCATTAAAAATATTTTTATAATATTATAATTTTATTAGTATATCTTAGTATAAAGTTATAAAAAATAGTGATCAAAGTTGTATCTCAAAGACCGTAAAAAATAAAAAAAATATTAAGTAAAAAGAACTTGTTCTTCTTTTTCACTTTGAGAATAGCTGTGTGTTTTCTTCTTGTTACTTCATCTTGCCATTTTCCTGGCATGTGTGGCCTGTGAAATAAGGTTTATATATTGAGACAGAGGAAATAGCTATGTACAATTTGGATGATCATTGGGTGTTTGGATATGAAGAATTTTAGATTTTTTGGATATTACTTCATATTTAAGAGCTAAAAAACCTAAGTAGGCCCTTAAGTGATTTAGGGTATATTTGGTTGGAAGCCTTACTTTATCAAGTTTTTTGTGGCAATGTGTGGTATGCTATAGTTTTTGTGGCTAAGAAATTCTTAGCCACAAGTGTGGCAAAACTTGATTGGGAGATGTGTCTATGACAGATGGGATCTAGGGTTAAGAAAGTGTGGCATATCAGAAGTGCAACAATGAAGCACACTCTGGCCTATGAAAGTCAAACTTAGCTAACTCCAGTGTGGCATGTTATGGCTATGAACCAAATCTCTCCTTAAAAATTTTCTATAGGACAAACATACTTGATATTTGTTAGTCTAACCATACGGACAACTTGAACGTACCTCACGTGATAACAAACTTTTGTGACATAGAATTGATTCCAAGGTATAGAATTGAGTCTGGAAGACTCCATAGCACCCTCGATTTAGGTTTCCAACAGGTGCTACTACTGCCACTCGGTATTAGGCTCCGCTTTAAATAGTTTATGGTTTAAGCTTTTTGGTTGTGTGTTTTAATTTATAGCTGAAATTGTATTATAGCGGCCGTTAATTTTTTAAAAAAAATAAAATAAAATGTTATATCATCACGAATAAAGCAAAGGAATAAAGGGGAAAAGAAAAGACAAAAAAAGTCAAAATAAAGCCAAAATTAGAAAGCGATTCATTCCAAGTGCCTTCTAGTTTAAATAAACCTAAAACTAAAATAAATCAGAAACTGAAACCATTTGAAACGGAGCCTTAACCGCTCCTCAATGGTTTACGAATTACAAGTGAAAGAAGCCTCAACAGTGTCACGTCATCTTGTAATTTCCATGTGGTTTGGTGTAAAATCTACGGGACAAATACCTCCTCCAAATCTTTCGTCCATACTCCCATGAATTATAGATGTACCTATCTTTATCTTACCAAAAAAAAAATATCCATGTGGTATGAGAATTGTTTTGGAGAAAAAGACACAAAATGCACCATCCTAGATTTTTTTTAGAACATGCACCGTCCTAGATTTAATATGTCATATTTGTGCCTAAGGCTATTTACTTCAAGTATTAATAAAGTAAAATCCAGAATTGAATAGAGGGTATGCTCTTTTTGACTGAAGTTTATGCCTTTTAGTTGCGGCTTATAACTTTTAGGCTGTTCGTGCGAGAGATTACAGGGTAACAAAAACTCACGTACAATTTTTGCCAAAGTCGGTACAATACGTACTACAACTAACTAGTAGACACCATCTTGAAAAAATACTTCGTTTAAAAACTAATTATTATAGAAAAATCAAAATGCAACTTTTAGAAACTAAAAAGAATTAAAAAGATCCAACAAATGACCAGTGGCCATTATCTGGATGCAGTCGTAGTGCTACCAGATTTCACCAGGGGACCAAGGGCATTGATGATTTACCTCAGCTGCCTCCGGATTGGGAGCTCCGAGCGCTTACTGTGACCGGCCGTATGGGCCCACGTTGACAGTGACCGTTGTTTGTTCTGCTTGGGGCGACGACCAGGCCTCGGCGGCCTCTGGGCTCTGGCCTCTGCGCATCTGAGCTGGAGGCATGACGTGGACAGGGCTGCTACCCTGCAGGCGGCCCGTGCACTGTGATGAACCACTGACACGTGGGGCGGGAGATCCTTGGGCCCAGACGTCATAGAGAACGTGTCGTCTCTTGTGTTTTGCTCGGGGCCTCTCTGGTCTGTCTTGCTAAATGGAGGTGGGTACACGGCATCTGCTACGTTCCAAAATCTGCAGATTGTGACTTGGCAAATGCGCATAGCCACCGGAATCGCCACTGTGTAGTTTGTTTGATCAGGCTGTCGGGGTGTGTTCTTCGTGATTGTGACGGATGGCTTATGATTATAGTTAACGGTGTTGGTTCTAATATAAATGTTTATGTGAATGAACTGAATATCGATAAACTGATAAGCTGTTTTAAAAAGATTATCCCGATAAGTTGCTCTGAAACGATGGCAGAGAAACCATCATATGCGTTTGTTCAAAAAAAATATAAGCCATAAATCATAAGATATAACCCAAAAAGAATAGAGCCATATTTGTAAGATTGATAGGCCTCTCTTGGGACATAAGATCTCCACATGAACTTGGAGGGAGACTAGGTTATAATTTTTAGACTATGGATGATAGATTTTGGTTGCGGCTATTAGTTTTTATTTGTGCTTTTTTGGTATAGTAGCAGATGGCGAAGGCGCCAAAGAGAAAGACGCATATAGTTTTAAACTCAAAAACTGTTTATATAGTCCACTTCAAGAAGTTGTTATATTTATTTTAATTTTTGAAGAAGCTAAAAAAACAAGGCCCGCAAGAGCAGGCCGATTGCTTTGAATTTTGGGCTTATAAGTAAATTGTAAAGATCCTACGAGCGTGCCCGAATGGGGCCTAGCCATGCTGTTAGTGCACGTGAGGTTTGGCCGCGTCACTCTTTTTTATTACTCCAGCATCATCAATACCGTACGTTGATATCTCAACCGCGGGTATACTGTAGGTGATCAGGACTTGATCGTGTCCCCCTCATATATACTTAGTAGCGTCTGGCCCGGCTTCGGCTCAGATATTTGGGTTTTGAAGCTATTTTTCTGGCTAAACAAGTGAATTTCGAAACTGGGTCACAGATAAGCTAAGGAGAAGTAGAACTCAAAATAAACTAGAAATTTAAAATTTCGATTTTCTAGCTTCTCTTAAAGCCGAGCTCAACCAATCAGGTTCATAAGAGCATCTCCAACAAATCTTCTAAAGTCCTTATATCCCCTATATTTTAGAAGAAAAGGTAAAAAAAAAAGGCTCCAACAATTCCTCTAAGTAGTACCCAAAAATATAGAGGACTCCATCCCTGATTTTTCGTCCCCCATATATGGATGATGCACACCATCCCCTAAATCGGCCCCAATGCTCCTACGCCGTCCGATCCCCTAAATTTTTTGGTTGGTAGTTTTTGTGGACCCAGATTTTAATTTAGGGGACCATATTTAGAGGACTTGTTGGAGGTTACATATTTTTAGTCTTCTATATCCTAGATTGTGTCCTCTAAAAAGTGATTTAGGGGATGAGATTTAGAGGACATTGTTGGAGATGCTCTAAGTACAAGTCTCTACCGTGATTACTTAGACATGGATAGGGCTGCTAATGAGCCAAAGCCCCTCACAAGTCTAGCCTAAGCCTAAAATTTAGTTTCTTCGGTTCAATCTAGTTCAGGCCCAGAATACAAAAACCTAGATCCAATCCAAACCCAAATTAAGGCCTGGGCCTTGATCTTGGCCCATGCTCTCCTCCAGAGAGTCCAAACAAAGAAGCAAATCTTGATTCTTTAATCGCTATGCATCAAAGGAAATCAAAGTCCTCACAAAAAAAGAAAGCAAATCAAAGCAGCAGCACAAGGTCCAGATCGCCAAACAGTGGTGCATGGATGGCAGCGGTGGTGGTGTCAAATTGTCAACCACATGATTGACCCGCTCGATTGACTTGAAAAGCTGTGGCTTATTGCTAAAATTGCGCTGTAACGATTGAAATTTCACTGTAGCTGAAGGTGGTTTATTTGACGTAATTAAATTTTTTAAAAAAATTAAAAATAAAAAATATGCTAGCTCATCACGGACAACGCAAACGAATACGGGAAAAAAGAACCGATAAAAAGCTAAAAAAGTCAAAAGTTCAGAAAAAGACGAAATTTATGAATAATGAAAAAATAAATCAGAAGTCAGAACCTGAAGCCGAAACAAGTAGGGCCTCAGAGAGGGCCAATTACACAAAAACGCATCTTTTCGTGCCATATCTGTTAAAAAAAACGGTCCAGAGGATGGAAAAAAAACTGGCAGCTGACGACTACTCACGGCGCCGTTGCTGTTGTTACGATGACTAGCGGTTTGAGCCGCTTTGACTAGCGGTCCCCCACACACACGACACACCAAGATTTTGACGAAATCGCTGGCGTTCTAAGAAGAAAAAAACGGACAGACAACTTTAACCCGTCTTTAGAAAGAAGGATTTTGCTGATCTTTTGGGGAAATTGCACTGTTTCTTTTTATAAATTCTTCTGAAAATCGTAAAATCGAATCACGACTTTAGGTGACGCGGTTGCAAAGAATGAAGTAACAAGATTATTCAAACGATGAAGGCCTTGCAAGGGGATGGCGTGCCTTTTCCAGTAGGATCAATAAAAATTGAAGCTAGAATACTGCCTGTCAAGAGATCCCAACCTTGGTTCATTTCTTGTTCGATCGGACAACAGACTACGGTTATTGTTACACAATGATGGACACGCTCATCACAACATGCTCGCAGTGCAAGTCTGCCACTTGCACACGTTGAACTGGACAAAGCCAAATCCACGACATCTCGGTCTCACGGAGCATGGACACACTGAGTGTACATTTCTTAGAACACCAGATCTTGCTGATAAATTGATACCAAGCTGAAAATTATATTAAATAAACTGGGCGTCATACTACACACCCTTGCACAGATCAGATCTTCCGTGCTTCCAGTTCCTGAACACGACACAATTCATCCGAATCTAACATGTAAAGGCCTACAAAGCTAAAGGCTACGAGCGCCGACATCCCAGAATTTTGTCACCGGTACAGTTCACGCCAGGGTTCCTGAACGATTGCTGATTTTTCGACCCCCCTCTCAAGAACAGCTTCTTTGGAGAACTCCAAGTTGATGTGCCTGGCCAAGTGATCTCCTACGCATTGCAGCAACTGGAAGTACAACAGGTAGAGAGATTGGGTGAGCCAACAAGCATGAACTCGCAAGAAGAGCAGGGAGAAAAGATAGAAGGAAAGGAAAGCAAAAATACAGGAATTGTCAATAGCTTGAAGAACTGTAAAGCAAGACTCAATTCGAATTTAGCAAATAGTCAAGCTGTACCTCAATGTCAGCATCTGAAGAGCTTTTGCCTTGGTGCTGCCCACCTGATGCGACAAGAAGAACTGTGGGTATCTTCAATACGCGCACCATTTCCAGCAAACATAGTATTGGTTCACTACGTATTTGTAAAGATGGCGGAGGTTTAGTAGTTCCATCAACCAATATGTGAGTAAACTCAGTAGTTGCCCCTATTTCAGCACCATGAAGTGTAGGTAACTGTCCTGTCTTTGTTGCATGAACCATTCCATGATAATAGCTTAATGGCCTTGTGATGAATGGGACAATTAAAACTGGTTGAATGGAGGGAGCTTCAGAAGAAATCAGTGCTAAAATCTCATTCATAGCACATGCAGCAACAGGAGGCTTATAGTCCGGCAGAACAAAAAAGGACACCTGGCAAAAATTAACAGAACTTGAATACAACCTGGATGTGGTTTCCTATTTCCATATGGAGTACAGTAGAGAAAAATGCAGTTCAATATTAGCAGTCAGGTGCACAATTGATATTCCTTGCCATAAAAACACATTTAATCCTTCACTAGAAAAAGATTTTCAAAGTAATGTTAAAACTTACAAGTAACATAATACTGCATTATGAATACTGGCCTTCGAAGAGAGAACACATGCCAATATTTCTATGGCTTACAACACTTGTAATTGTGACATTTGGAAGCCATGATAGCTTGCTACAGCTGATTAGGGTAGAGTACAAAAGACTAACCTAACCTAGCAGTCTAGAAAAGGACCATATTGACATAGAATTATCCTCTGTTAATAGAAGCAACATGAAAGTTGAAACCAATAGACATAGGACACATATTGAATATTCCCCCAACATTGCCAGTTCCTCTAGTCCACTAAGATAAGCAACACAACAAAATATGGTGTGAAAGGAAAGTGTACTTTTCCATCATCGGTAGATCGCCTTAAGTTTTTTCATAATTACCATGAGGTATCACATCAATGCTGGCCAAATACACCTGATGCATAGAAAATCTCCTAGCTAATTAAGAGTGTTTCATCCATGAAAACAGAACTCTCTGCTATATTGCTAAACCATATTTTAGAATTGATGCATCAAGTAGACTCATGCAAGTAAAGAGATTAAGAGATAGTCAGGAACAAAAAAACAAGCTCAATATGCACAAACACCACGCTTACAGAAATCAGGTCAGAATGCAAGGTCATGGCAACCAAGACAGTGACAAACACAACCTAAGACTCAATATATAAGGAAACATTCGCTCGAACTAAATCATGATGACACTCGATTCCAAACACACAGATACAAGATCATGTTCATAGTGAAACCATACTTTCTCTTTTTTGCAGCAACTAAGCTTTTCAGTCTCCAAATTACACTCACTAGTTTAGCTGATCGGCCCACTCTTATCAAACACCAGACAGCATTTCCTAAGTTTCTGAACATGACACTTGCATCAAGCTATGTTTCTCAGTTGAGCAAATTGTGATGAGACAGAGAGTTTCCACATACATCTTTCAACCGCCCTGACCTTGCTCCAAAATTTCTAACTACAACCATGATGCTAAACTAGAAGGCATGGTACAATCTCCTGCTAGCAAACAGCTCACAAGAAACTAATCTTCCAGCTCAGTGGAGTACATTTATACCTGATGAACTTTTTTCTCCCTCACAGTTGTGTTTATTCCAGGTACCGTAGTTCATCTATCCAACAAAAAAGGCTTTCCCTTTGGTTCATACACTACATGGTGAATTGTAGAACATGAATCGGATCTATCAGATCGCTAAAAAACCCCGCTTACCTGAGGAGAGCCACTGGAATCGGAGAAGCTCACGAGCTCGGCAGATGCCTTCTCGCCGTCGAGGTCGTACTTGGCAAGGGGGAGCTCGAATGGTGCGGACTCCCTGCAATAACATCCACCGATCAAGTGTTAATTAACGGAAGGCGCGGGGTTTTGGAGAGTTAGGTTAGGTTTTTGGGCCGGCCAGGGTACCTCGTGAGCCCCGGCGTTGGGTGGAGTGCGTCTGCGAGGGCGGCGTCGCGGACGAGGACGAGGACCCTGAGAGCCACCCGCATGGCCGCTGGTCGCCGGCGCCGCAGATGATCGGAGCGAGTGTGGGAAGAAGAGAGGACCTTAACTCGGCAGCACAAGAAGAACTTCCGTTTCGCAGACTGGGCTTCGCCCTTTATAGGACGTCCATGTGAAGCCCAACGGGCAGGATGGCCCATGAGGCCCATTATTCATCTTTTGTTCTCTTCGGCTCGATCCGTACTCAGACTCGCCCTTGGAGGGCTCTAATAGATGTATTCTAACGGTCTAATCTAACAGCGAAAATAATCCTGCAGATCATGTCATCCTGAAGATTATATCTAGTACTCCTACGCAACGATGTTGTCAATCTTACGCCCGATCGAGAGAACTAGCAGCGAAAGCATGGTGACATGTCGTTCTAGCTACATGTGGACTGAAGTAAAAAAAAGATGATAATTCGTGAGGAAGTTTTTGTTAAAAAATCAAGGACACGTGCGTAATTGTAGGAAAACCGAATGCCTTTTTCAAAAGAAACTGAGGACCTATATGTAATTTCGGGAAACTACGGGGTGTTATCTAGCAAAAGGAGGGGGCTCCATGAGAATGTTGAGAACTTGTACATAATTAAATGAGGACCCATACGTAATTTTGAAAAACTGCGAGGTATTATCCTGCAAAAGAAGGGCCTTCATGGAAATACGAGAACCTATACACAATTTCGGAGAAGTGGAGGGGATTTTTCTCGGAAAAAATGTGGCAGGGGTCTTTTTGCAAGAACCGATGACCTGGACGTGATTTCACAAAATCCGAAAAGCCTATTCGCAAAATCGCTGACGTGGTAGTGCTCACCGGGGCGCTTCCCCCGTTCATAATATATGATGATATGCCAAGGAGATTAATCCAAGCATGTGGTGATTAATTCACTAGTTATGTAGTGACATTTGGTCCGTTCCGAACAACGATTGCTCTTGCTTTCAAAAGTTTAAAGCTATTTAGAATATACTAGTTTCTTGATGTGACTTTTTTCTTCATTTTTTCTCCTCCCTCTTTTTTCGGCTAAAAACTATATCACTTTGGAAACCGTACAGGTGACACGGACATGCATGATGCACCACTCTCATTTGTCAACCAACGCCCAAATTTCTTGCCGGTCCATCTCACAACCGGGAATTTTGGTTTATGAAATCGACCTCAATTAGCTAGAATAAATATACTCGTTTAGTTGACTTCGAGCAAGCAGATAAAACCCCACGACTTGACCCCGTGATAAAGTAAAAATGCACTGGGTTTAATATTCTAAAACCTGAAGTCACCATGCAACACACTAAAAACACTGATGTCAGAACTTAGATGATGCACGTCGCTGGATAGTTTAACTAGGATGCTTTGTGTTTAGCGTTGTATATCAGCTCACTACTGCTAATTATATAGTCTAAATTTCTAATCCCCATTAGGAAATTGATGGCGGAGTTTGGATCGATCGGGACTCAAAATGCTAGTTCTGAGTTGCCAGCAATTTGAAGTCCTGCCAAGAAGCACGCCTAGTTAATTATCCCTTTAATGGCGTCAGCTATGGGGATCAATAGTTTTCTAAGGGTGATGATCATGCATTAGTAAGTTAATTGAGTCGAGTGAGTGATGATGAATGACCTTGTTGTGATTCTTCAGTATTTAGCTGTTGTATACAGACGGTGACTTGTTACAAGGAATTATATGTGGTTTTAAAATTCCATTGCTTTCTTCCCACAATTCGCCAACTTACACAAACCATACTACCTAGCAACATCATGTACGTGCACTGATGATATTCACGGGTACCACTAAGTGGCCAGATTCTTCATCCTTCGTCATGATACAGCAGATTAGCAGCTAGCAAAGTTCAGTTTGATCGTGCTACTACAGCAGCAACTCCATTATCTAAAAAAAACTACAGCAGAAACTCAAGTAGTAGTAGAAACATATTAGTATACATCTATATATGTACAAGTACAGTTTTACAGATCAATCCTATATACGTACATGATTGATAGAACGAAAGGCTGCTGCCTTAATCCATCCGACAACAACAGTTACAAGTCTAATTACAACCTTCAAAACTGTAAAAATGAACTGAAGAAAACCAAAGGCAGCAAAAACTTCACATATATACGCATAGGTTTTATGAGAAGATCAAGCAGTTGATCCGTTGCAGCTTTGAAATTAGCAGCACCATCGATCATGGCATCGCCTGCGCACGTACTAGAGTATGCAGCAGCCATTGGAGTCGCTCTTGCGGCGCGGCACCGCCTTGTAGCTGGTGCTGGAGGAGCGGTCCATGGGGTGGTAGTCGTGCTTCTCGACCAGCGGCGAGTAGTTGGCCGGGTGGCTGAGCGACACCGCCCGGGAGTAGCTGCTCCCGTAGCCGCGCGCGGCGGCCATCGGCGACGGGTGGTAGGGGTGGTGGTAGGCGTACGGGCTTGGGGCCGTGGTGTACTGCCAGTGGCTGTACGCCGGCGACCGCGCCACCATCGCCATCTCCTTGCTCCCCACCACCGCCTCGAACGTGTCGAGCGTCCTCAGCTCCACGATCTCCGCGGCGCCCACCTTCTTCTTGAGCTTCTTGGTCAGCTTGTTCGAGTCCACGCCGTTGCCGATCACCAGCAGCAGGCTCTTGTCGCCGCCGGCCAGCGTCACCGACTCCACACCTGCTCGATCGAATCATCACACAGACGCTAGCTTGAATTAAAGAAAAACTTTTGCAGAGAAGAAAGAAATCTTCTATACAGACACAATTTTGCAAACAAGATGAGCGAGCACACATACGTACCGCTAACAGCAGCTGCCACTTTCATGGCCTTCGCCTGGCATTTCTCGGATTTCACATACATCCGGATAATTATCTCCTTCTGGAAATTTTTTTTACAGTTGCAATAACAATCCATAAGTTGGTGCAAAACTAGCTAGGATGAATAGGATGCTTGCATAATTAAGTTAAGATAAATAAGAGTATCTCAAACACAAGAGTAGAACAAGAAACACACGAACAAGAAAGGGAGAGCTGTTTACCCTCATGGTTTTGCTTTGCTACTGTGTTCTGTAAGTTGCTCCAAAGAAGGCAAAAGCGATGTTTGTACGCTGAGACAAGAAAGAAATGAGCTTTGCCCCCCTTCTGAAGTACTGACAGGATGAAGAGGCTATGTACCACTTCGTATGTACCTGCCGTGCCGTCTGTGACAAGGCCTTGTTTAATTGGTGCCACTTGGTAGCCAAGCAAGCGTCACCGACTAAATAAACCTTCCGAAGATTAGATATTTAAGCGATGACTTTGACCAAAAGACTCTGTTCGAATCGTATGGCTATCTCGAACGGCAAACTTCTTTTCAGAGCACATTTCACTATTGGGCCCCCAAGCCTCCAACAACCGTCCTCTAATCAAACGGTCCATCTGCAGGTCTACTATTATACGCGGCGTTTTTTCTTTTAACGTAGCGGAGTTCTCCGTGCAATTGTGCGACTAACTATTACAATGTTTATATTTGTAACAGAAGATATGATTGTATTTGTTACACAATTTCAATACATATGACTGAAAATATAGTTGTGTGTGTTATATAATTGTATTACTTTAATACATAAGATTGAAGACATATATGTGTTGTACAACTATAACAGATGCAGTATCTATATTTTTTATTAATCTACATCAGTATAATCTGTCCCTACCAAATAAGTGATGTATATTCTTTGTTTCTATTGACTGATGAGAGAATTTATAAAATTTTTAGGGTTATTGTAGCCTTCATTAGTTTCGACTGATTAATGAGAAAATTTCTAATATTTAGATCATGTAGTTGTCATTAGTTCCATGTCTGATCAGTTTCCAGCTATTATTGCATGACAAATTACAACAGTCGTACCAGTATATCGTACATGATATCTAACATATTATATTAAATTTTACCCATATAAGATATTTGACTCCTATCAAGTTGTGTTTAGACTTTGTTGCCCCCCCCCCTTTGCGTGGTGCATACAATGCACCATGTATGCTTTGTTGTTTTTTTTCTCTTGCATGATGTAAAATATTTGTTGCACACAAGTAAGCACTATATTCTCCTTTTCTCTAATAATATAAAGGGGACTTTGTCCGTTCACCTCTCACCTCCTTGTCCTCCTCGTCCTTTTCTCTAACATATTATATTAAATATTGTATGCATTTTTTAAGAACTTTTAGGATTTTCTCTTTTTTAAAAACATCAATGGTCGTTGTAGTTAAGCTTTATTTAGGGTCAAGCAGATTAACGGCTAGATGTTTTTTGGTGAGAATTTTTAGCATATTTATCTGTTTTTGTTAGCAGTCATAAAACATCTGTTATGAGCTTTTAATATATAATATATTACAGTTTCAAAATGCCAGTCTACATTTCCTAGAATATGCCAAAACACATAGTTTCGAAAGGATAAAATATGTTAAAAAATTCAGGGGCGGATCCAGGATTTCATATCAATGGTGTCACCATGGCCACTGACGGGCCAAGCATTATTCAAATAAAAGGTTGTGGGTTGCTTTTAGAGAGACATTGAGGTCACATGGCAAGCTGGGCTGCTGTCATCAATACAAAATGAGAGAGGGGTACACAGGCCTGGTCCAAAAGCATTGCTGTCCTGTGACAGCACTGCTTGCACTTGGATCCGCCCCTGTTAAAAATATTGAATTTTGCTTGTGAACTCAGGTTTTGTTAGGCATTGTGGTGGCTTTTGAAAAACACTTTCATTTTCTGGTATAACTAACAATATCTGTCTATTTTAAAGCAAAACAGAAATATTTTTTAAGAATTGGACTCTCTTTGCCAGCACATGCATGGCACTAGATTTTCCACATTTGCGTTTCCACAACAATTTTGCAAACAGCAACAAATTAGGTCTCGATTTATTGATTTTCAAAGTTAAAGGAATTGATTTCCAACCTTTCGCTGACGAGTATTGTAACTTTTTGTCAAATTTGATATTACATTTGAAATATAAGCGGGCATCCACGGCATGCGCTCATCCTCTATAACTGGAGTCCATAGCCAAACTCTTGAGCTTGTCATTTTTCTCTCCAACTAGAAACAAGGATACGATGTGTTCTCTTCTTACCTGGCTATAACTGAGCACAAGGTGATGGGAGGAAGAAAGCAACCTCCACTTCGCCAAGTTCTGATCCCGGGCAGAGCCTGGCTCCACCGCCGAACGGTGCAAACCTCTTGCCGGTCTGGTTCCACCCCTGTACGTTCATTAGTTGGAAATTATCTCAAGAAAGGAAAACGAACAAATGGTAAAATGCTGGCTTTCACATGAATGAAAACTAACTAGGACCAGATAGAATGGTTACAGGCTTACAGCATCTTTAGGTAGCCTTGCATGCATCTGAAGACACCAAAAGAATTGCAATGATCATGGGCAAAGTTGAACCCCTAATGAGCTAAATCAACTAACCTATGCATGAGTTCCAAATTGTTAGTTATTATTTGAAGTTCAGAATATACCAAGAATGTTATCTGCTAAAGATGCTGAAGCATTTCTAATATTGTATAAACTAGCCGATTGGTCCGTGCAATTGCATGGTTTTGGTGTATATAGTATAACTTTACGCAATTCTAAATTTTAAAATTTATATTTTGTAATCTAAATTTGAATTTGGGAATTTCATTTCATATTTAATTAGCAACTTTTATTCGGAGATCTCTCTCCGTATGTGTGAAAGAGAGGATTTAGATACGGGCCTATCAAGCAAATTTACACTCCAACATTTTGAATTAAACATAGTGCTACCTATTTCTTTTTTTTTCAAATTAATATATCTCTAAACAAACTATTGAATCTAAGCTTTTAAAATTGGTGTCCACCAAATTAAATGCTAGATATTTTGTTAAATTAATATATTTATAAGACATCTATCGAAACTAAGCCTTTAAAATTAAGGTCTAGCAATTTAAGGGTTGGATTTTTTTTTTGAGAATTTCTAACATATTTATATTTTTCTTAGCAACCGTAAAATACCATCGTCGACTTATATATATATATATATATATATATATATATATATATATATAAATATATATAATGATATATAGATCTTTAGCTCTTTTATCGTCCTTTAAGGTGGGTTCCGCAGCTGGGTCTGGGTGGCCATGTTTCTTGTCTGTTCTTAAAAAAAAAGTTTCACCAGAACTTCGAAAACATACAGTTGCACTAGATGATAAATCTTCAAACTGATCGATCTGAGCTGTCATGCGACGAACCTCATGACAAGAAGCAGATGCGTTGCCATGATCATCTTGTTGTACATGAAAACAAATTGCACGTGCCAATATATATAACGCTCTCTTTCCCTTTCTGCCAATAAACTACATGCAAGTGTCGGCACCCTTCTGAGCAGTACGCATTTCACGGATGACGTACGTACACGATCAGATATGATCATATGACAATGATACTAACAATATGGACGTGTGGTGTGTGGTATAAATATAAATATGGCGTGTATGGACGCGCGTGTTCCATTGTAACCCTAAATTTTTTTAAAAAAATTCGCACGCTAGCGCGCGTGCCATTTAGTCGCCACTTGATTTGAGACTAGCTGCCTGAAGATTCCGTGCGCTGTGTACAAAACGGTAGAGTAGGGACGAAGCATACGAAGTTCCTGGCAATTCATGTGATAGCTTCCGAGTTGGACAGAGCTGAGCAAAAGGATGGTGGGCAAGTGCACCGGCCGTGTGAAACTGACAAGATGTTGGTGGGCGTTGGGTGGCACGTAGCTGCCGGTGGTCAAGCCAGACTTGTCGTCGGCGAGGCGAACGCAGTGGCGCGCGCACCACGAGAAGGTCGTCATCATCTGACGCAACGGGGCGGCTAAGAAAGCTGCGTCTGCATGCGTGCATCGATTCACCCAAGTTGTTTAACGCGGTGGGGCGCCGTTGCCGTTGCCGTTGTAGGTATGGTAACGGGAGTACCGTATGTGGTTTGCTATGCATCATTCAACGATCTTTTCTTTTTCAAATCAAGCCCGCAAGCCATTTTATTCAGTTCTTTATTTCTTACATTAAAGAATAAATCAAATCTTTTCAAGTAGGATTCGGATCTAAGACCAGTCAGTTAACAGACGATTACTCTATCGCTGAGCTACTAAGGAACAAAGGAGTTCCGATCTCCTAGAGTTCAAGTCCCGCTCAGGCGCTCACCACCCATGAACAATGTGAGCTCTCCAGCATGGCACAAGGGTTTTATGTTAGGCACAACAAAAGGGAGACCGTAAATCAAACCTTAGACGTCAGGGGCTTGCATGATTTGCCGAAAGCGGAGTTGGAGCGGATGAGGTGGAGAGGACAGTGGCGCGGAAGGGGCGGGAGGCACACCATCGGACACTAGGTCGCCGCTTCCTTGCTTCTTCACATTGAACCAATTAATTGGGCTAGAGAAGAAGACTCAGTTAATTATGTCGGGTCAAACCAGTTCATTGCATTAACTAAAAGACCTGGTTTCAACTATTTCGCCACACTGGAAGACCACCTTGCCACGTTGGTGAGGTCGGTTGGCCACATCATCAGAAATTAGATGGAAATGGGTGACCGGGCTAGGGGGTGGGGGATGTTCAAACTAGGGTGTAGTAGTAGGGAAAAGTGCTATAAAAATAGTTGTAGAGGTGGAATCAAACTCACATGTAATTCTAAGTGAGGTTTTGCAATTCTGGCTTGTTGCCGCACGCTGAAGTGAAAAATTGAATGCAGGATTCCATTCCATACAATGAAGCTAGCAGTAGCACAGCATTTCAGAATTCACACCTCATTTCACAATCCACACAGCCAGCATCGGATTACAAATTAAAGGAAGGCCGAAAAGAAAAATAAGCCCCCGTTGATCACAATTCAAAACTTCACAAGATACCGTACAGTTACAGTAATATTCAGAGAAAAACAAACTGAAGTGAGGCACAAAAACAAAAGGCACACAGTAACCTCCACCTCACAGAATGAATCACCAAATTATAAGAGCAAGTACTACTGCTACTACGTAATACTACAGTGCGTGCTACATGATGGAACAGCTGTTTGGGTCACTGGTCGTCGCGTACTCATGGTGCACGACGGTAGTGGCGTACGGTGCAGGGTAGTAGTCGTACGGATGGTGGTAGTACGGAGTCACCGGGGAGTAGCTGGCCGCCGCAGGATAGTTGTTGTACTGGCCGTGGGCCGCGTCGCGCGCGGCGGCCTGCGACGAGTAGTAGCTATCTCCGGCGCCGGCGCCGGTCTTGTAGCCGCGGTCCTGCAGGGTCTGAAGCTCGACGGTGTCGGCGTGGCCCACCTTCCGCCGCAGCCTGCTGGTCAGCTGGCTGGAGTCGACGCCGTCGCCGACCACCCGGAGCAGGTTCCTGCCCGAAAAAGGCTTCCCTGTCCCCTGCGTATTCCCGCGATCTCGACTGTTCGTTGGTGATCCAACGGTTCACATTTTTTTCTGTATTTTATATTTTCACCATTTACCCATTTTCACCTGAAATTTAAAAATAAAAATAGATTAATCCATCATAAATAACAAAAAATACAGAAAAAATTTTGAGGTTGGCTGGGGTAGATTAATCCATCATAAACAACAATTGGCGACTATGGGTAGGCTCTTGGGACCACAAGGATTCCGATTTTGAGGTTGGCTGGGTCGAGAGGCGGTGGTTTTGTCTATCGGTGAGAGGAGGCGCTATGGCTAGAGTACAGCACAAGGTGCTTTGGTGAAGTTCCGGTGAGATGTTAGGGTTTTTCACCATCTATAGGACAAGGCGAACTCAGAGGCGGTGGTGATTTTTACTAGGATGGTCTGAGCTGGGCTGTCCATGGAGAGGGTGTTCTGACCGGCGGCGGCTCACTGTGTCGGAGCTCTAGGAACATGCTTCGACCAAGATGAGCTTACGAACATGATCAAGGTGCCACAAGAATGCCACTAGCACAAGCAATTGAGTTTTAATCAAAGAATGGGGAAAGTTGAGTGGAAGCTCACCGGGCGCAGGGGAGATTGCTAGCGGTGATGCGGTGAATTGAAGCTCGAATTGGTGGTTCTAGAGGGTGTTTATGAGTGAAGTGAAGCTCTTAGTAGTGGCAGCATGGCTTTAAAAGCGATGCAAGGCGGTGGCGACAATAAGGCAGTTCGGGAACTCTCATGCACGCGGATAAGGAGAGAAGGGCAAAGCTCTGCGATGGAAGCGACGACACTGTGAGGTGGCTTTGGAAGCTCTGCGGGAGCTGGTGAAGAATTGATGCCACGGGTACGGAATAGGGTGCACGTCGCCTGGGAACTGCAGTCTGCGGTGATAGAGAGAGACAGAGAGCGAGCGAGCCGAGCTGCGTGCGAAGCGAGGAGGAGGCCGAGAGCTGAGTGACTGGAGGGTGGTGCCGCGGAGCAGAGCCAGTGTGAATGCACGGGAGCGACGGCCGCAATTCCGGGTGGCGTCGACGTGGCGTGTGGATACGTTATAGGGAGGCGGTGGGGAGGCGGCGTCGCTCAGGAGCGCTAGTGGAAAGGAGAAGGCGGGTAGAACAAAAAGGAAAGCGCCTTTTCAAGGGAAGTTGCCAAATTAGGAAGGTTTAGGAATTCAAGCAAAGATTCAAGAAAATTTTAAAAATTTTGAAATTTTGTGGCATTTCAGACTCGTAAATTAAGAGCATAGAAACTGATCGAGCTGCATACCATCGATTGCTGCTGCGACCTTCATGGCCTTGGAGATGTGTATGTGTACATACCCTCATGTTGCCGTCGCGCTCGTCAGGTGAGTAAGCAGGTCGAGTAAGTAATTCAGCAATAGCGAATTGGTTCATTAGTACTCTTAGTATGCCGTAGGGGAAGACAACTGCAGCCAAGTTAATTTCATGGCAGTTACGCGCGCCGTATATATCCTTGTCGGAAGATTCTTTGCAAACGAAGAAGCACCCAATGATGGACAAACACGGTGCGGCTATTTACACTGCGACATAATAGTTGACTAGGAGGAAGACTTCACCGAATTCTTCTTTAAAGGCAGACATCACCTAATTGAGTGATCATGCAGAGCTATTTCGGCCGTTAAGCACAGAGAGTCGGTGAGATTGGCGGTTGGGATTTGGTTTGAGTGAGATGCTAGTTAAAGAGTGTGGGTGACGACAAACGATCAGCTTAAAAGAAATTCCACGGGAGGTTAGAAGTGGTTGCAGATCTGTCAATATTTTCAAACCAAACTTCATGAAACGTCAGTGATGTGTCCATAAGCTTTCATTTGCCATGGATGGGCCCTCTTGACTTGTAAGAACAGAGAAAAGTTCTTAATATGCCGAGTGCCTCTGCATCGGATGGTTGCTTCCGTCAAGCAGCACTTGCAGCTTTTGATGTTATTACTGCTGGCTTACGGCTTCTTGGTTTCGCAATTCCATTTTGGAGCAGGTAAGACCTTGTTTGGATGGCCCGAGCTAATCCAGGTAAGAAGTAGCATCCATATGCATTAGGTCCGAATCCCACCACTCGTGGAAAGCTCTCATCTGTTGAAGCGGAGCATAGCGCGGGGCCGAGCGAGAAAGGCCTCAAATTAAAGTCTATGATTTTTTTTTCTAGGGAAAAGTCTATGATTCTTCAACGCTTCACAAAGGAACAACGGCATTCACAAAGGATTAAGACCGTCAGTTGGTGGGCTGTTCTCTTAAATGGGCTAGGAGGCCCAGAGTCTCCGACATGGGCTCGTTGTGCTCCACACCAGAAGAAGAAGAAGAAAAGAAGCAACCCGTGACACGTCATGGCACAGGAGCAAGAAAAAAAATGCGTGACGAAAGTGATCTTCGAAAACATTAACACACATGGCACCGTATCAACTTTTTTTTTCCTTCAAATTTAGTTTTTAGGTATCTATTTTTATAAATCTAATCTCCTCCTTATACCTACCGAACTTGATAGATTACCAACCGGGTGTATACAATTAGTGTGTGAGTATATATATATATGCTTAATTAGTACTAATTATATTTAATCAATACTAATCGTATTTAATTAACACGAATCATGAGCAATTTATTGCTGCCGCCACCTCCTGCTGTCCAGCTATCCTAGATCATTAAGTACCTGTCAAGTTTGATAGGTAAAAAAACTAGATTTATAAAAAACGATGTCTAAGAGCCAACTTTTTTAAAAAGTAGGTACAATACCATAATGCGAACAGTTCCAAAACCAATCTATCCTCCTCATCTTTGTTAATTTCCATGCAACTCCCCGGGCGACTTCACTTCTGAAATACGGGTTGTCGTCTCATCCATGTGTTAGGTCCGTTCAAAACGGTTTAGTTTAAAACCGTTTGAACAAATTGACTTTGTAATGTAGTTTGTTTTTTTACATTGTCCATAGAGATATAAATTTATTTTTTTAATTTTATTTTATGCCTCAATCAAAAGCTAACAACAATAATAGTGCCAATTTTAACTAAAAGTCAACATCCATAGCTGAGAGACAAAAGCACATGCCATTTTTGAACGGAGCCTTAGTCTTTCTGTCATATCACCCTTTGGTCCAGTGGTGAAACCAGGAATGAAATTGAGGGTAGGCTGAACTATTTATAGGTCTAAACTAAGTTGACACAAAATTAGTCTTTTACTCCTATAAAATTTCAAATTCATATAGAAATTATAAATTAAATAGAGACAAACAATAAATAAATAGAGAAATAGAAAGTAGATACATCGATAATAGAAAGCGCCATGAGTAGTTCCCCCACACCGCCCTCGTCAGGACCCGCGTCAGCAGCGATAACTGGCCGATGAGCTGGAACTTCAGCGCCGCGTCGGCGCAGCCAACTGATGAGAGCAACGGTGGTGGCGGGGGCGTTGCATTGCTAGATGGGGAAGAGAGGGGCCAGTGTGGCGCCTGCTGCAGCGGTGCCTTCGGGGCACGTGCAGGACCACATCATCGCGGAGCAGCGCCGGAGGGAGAAGATTAATCAGAGGTTCATCGAGCTTTCCACCGTCATCCCCGGACTCAAGAAGGTTCATATATATTTCACTTTCTTTCTTGTGTCTTTCTTTGATTGATTATCTCTTCTTTAATTTTATGATTTTCACTACTCCTCCTCCTCTTCTTCTTCTTTAATTTTATGATTTACATATATTATTTCACTTTCTTTCTTTATTTGATTGATTAGCTCTTCTTTAATTTTATGGTTTTCACTTCTCCTTCTCCTTCTCCTCATCGTCGTCCTCTTTAATTTCATGCTTGTTGTTACATTCTCATCAAGGAGAGCTAATTTCTCTTTAGGTTTATTAATCTCTCTCTCTTTATTTTTACTATGTACAAAGTTGCCATCGGAGGAGGTGAGGCTCAAGCCTTACCAAGCTCTCCCGGTGGCTCCCCATCATATCACCCTTTGGTCCCAAATCTGCATACTCACTTTTGCTAGGAAACCACTAAACTGTTCACGTTTCTAGCATTGTTGTAACTTTTTTAATTTTGGCTCCCTAGCACCTATTTTTACAAAATGGCTCCCCTTTCTAAGCTCGGAAGGCACGACAGACAACACGTGTCACCTACCGCGTCACCGTAGCTCGGCAAGAGGCGAGGCGTGCGGCAGGGCAAAGGTGTGGCGCGGCGCGGTGTGGTGAGGCTGGTAGCCTCTGCCAGCGTAGCTCGACAGGAGCCTACTGAGCCACCCCTATGTGGCAGGCTACTGTCGATCTAGCCTGGCTCGGTAGGCGGCTTGGCTAGCAGGCAGGGAAGTGTGGCAAAACATGTGAGGGTGGCAAAAAAACCTCATTGACTCAGTTCAAAATTGCTTTAATTATACTTGTTAATTTGGATTTAGCTCTAGCTTGACTCATTAGCTCGCTTCTAAAAATACTTTCCCATGCAAACTACTTGAAAACACATGCTTTGATACACATTAAGAAATCATATTATGTTTGTTCGCATGTGCGTATAAATTTTTAGAAATGTGCAAGGGTTCAGAGGGGTAGATAAACTGCCACCAGCCCACCACAAACTCCCTGTGTTAAGTAGTAAAAATACATTGTTGCAAAGCAGTTTGCAATGAATATGCACATTACATTGTGTATGGGGTTTAGTTAGATGCGTATGTTTGCCTAACTACTCATACGATAAAGTGGAAATATGTGCAAATCATCAACCCCAACTATAGTTAAGATATATATGCGCCTTTTGGAAGCCATGGTTCTAGTTAGTCATCGTACATATTTGAATCCATTGATTCCTTTCCCTTCTCTCTCACGTGAGCTTTAACTCTTGTGACCTAGGCCTAGTACTCGGCTTCTACAACTTATGTAGGTTTGTCTCAGTCAGAGATAAACTGGAGTTCTCGGGGATTACCGGTGCCTTACCACTGTCCTTTCCGCTGTCATCTGGAGTGTAAGGTTTCTAGTGTATGAGTCTCTCAGGCACCACAAGGTAGTTGAGTATGTATTTTTTTCTCGATGAATGCCTTGTCATATATATCCAGGCCATCTATCCATTAAAAGAAGTAGCAGCGCTCTGTGGTCTGCCGGCATAGATGGAGTAGGTTAGAGATGTGAAAAATACAACATGCAATGTGAAATAACAAATACATGCTTACAAGAACTTCAGTGCAAGTGTAGTGTGCCCGAGCTATGTTTGCTAGGTGTGTGTACTAAATGATATGTGCTGGATTACCATAGTCGCACTATAGCCGTGGAGACTTTTACCATAGTCGCACTATAGCCGCGGAGACTTTGGTGGCACAAGTGCATCCTTGCAAGAATTATTGGGGTATGATCCCTTCTTCTTGGCCACCCACTTTTACTTGTGAAAACATCTATCTGTAGTTTGACATCTCCACCAATGACGCAATGACATCCTGTATCTCTTCTCTCTTCTCCCTCTCATGTTCCCCTCATTTTGAGATCAACTCGATCGGAGTCTTGGGTCTGGTCATGGGGGCTGGCCAGATTTTAGAGGCGGTCGATGGGCACTACGCGTGAGTAATGTTTGAATGTGTTATCATTTCGCTAGGGAAAGCTAGTACGTACTGTTAAATCACTAGAAAAGCTGGTGCGTGCTGTCCACTCGCTGCAAAAAGTTAGCACATATTGTCAAATCACTGAGAAAGCTGGTGTCTACTGTCCACTTGCTGTAAAAAGCTGGTATGTATTGTCAAATCACTAGGAAAGCTGGTATGTATTATCCACTCACTGTGAAAAGCTGGTATGTGTTGTCAAATCATCGAGAAAGTTGGTACATGCTATCCACAGGGTATGACAAGCTGATACATGTTGAAAATTACTGGGAAGCCAGTGCATATTGTCCATAGGCTACAGAAAGCTAATACTTGTTGTCAAATCATTGGAAAAGCAGGTGTGTACTGTCCACAGGCTACAAAAAGCTAGTATATATTGTCAAATCACTAGAAAAGCCAATGCGTGCTGTCTACTCATTGCGGAAAGCTAGTACGTATTATCAAATCACTGAGAAAGTCAGTGTGTGCTGTCCACTTGCTACAAAAAGCTAGTAGGTATTGTCAAATCACTAGGGAAGCTGGTGCGTGCTGTCCACTCGCTAATATCTCAAGAAATAATTCTAAGAACCAGGTGAATAAGAAAAAACAAAAAATAAACCACAAGGCCTAAGATGGCTACATAACATTTATAACATTTTTGTCAAGTTGCACATGGTACTTAAGCCGTGCTCTACCATGTGAATACAATACATTACATATTACACGTCTACTTTTTAGTACATGGGTGAATTGGAGCGAGAACGTGAGCGATTGTAGCTGGCTGAGCTGAAGCGACTGCGGCCTCGGCTGGTTTCTCCAATGTTGAGGACCATTGGCGGGCTGGGACGCCATACACTCTTACGCATGCTGGTCCTCAAGCTTAGTCCTCCGGTGAGTGGCATAGTTAGAACAGGGTTGGTGGGAATGATGGGGGTCTAGGGGGAGCTGAAGTGTGGACCGCTGCTACTACTGCAGTTCGCTCGAGCTCGACGACTACGACATGTTTATCACGCTCCACTATAACCAAGGCCTTATCGCACTTGGCATCTTGGCCTGGTTGTAGTTTGTGGTGAGGAGCTGGCTGGGGTTTGAGATCTCCTCTAAAGCGTCAGTGTAGGTGGCTCCCATAGCTCAGGTGAGCTGGACTTGGGGGGGTCAGGAGTGGGTCATCCTCAGAGCCGGGGATGAACGTCTCGCTGTAGCGTGCTCCTTCTTAGAGGGATGGATAGTAGCAAAATGGAGAGGTTAGCATGGCGGCCTTGGGGATCTCGCATAAGTGAGCATAAGCCAAGCGGGCGATGTCCTGAAGGGCATCGGTGGAAGTGCTCCTTAGGTGCTCCGTGTGGAAGCCTGGAAGGTGCGGCGGTGTACTCGGGTTCTCTTGTGTATAGGATGACTATGAGACAATGCTAGTAACGTGTAGTATATCGGCAAACTCGCATTCGTCTTCTCAATGGGTGTAGTAGTTCTATGGCCTAATGTCATCTAATCCATTTAAAGATATAACGAAGTTTTGCTTTTTAGTTTAGAAAAATAAGACTATGTCCTTAGATAATGGCCATTCTGTAATCACGCGAGAGTGATAAATATATACATGTGGACAAACTTAAAAATATTTTATCTATTTTTCGATCCGCATTTCTGTAGCTATTTACAATAAATAAACATGGCTACTTACACAAACACATCCATCAATTAAATATGGTTATCTAGCGTATTCCACATTACAAAATCATAATTATGCTAATGAAACGCTAATGATATATTAAGCGCGTTGCTTGCATGCAAACAAAGCATATCTTTTTCAGAAGGTAATCACCAGCTGCTTTGAACTGTAAAGGATGGTAAATCATAGCCATGTTTCCTACTGATTCCTCCCTGCACTCTTGCTCAGTAGGAAATCTCTATTTTTTCCCTTCCCTCCCTGGCTACACTCTCTCTCAAATAGCAGCAGTGTGACCCCAGGTCATGATTTACATGCGTGTGCGTGAACTCAGTGTAACTAACTCGTCGAACAGGTGCACTGGTGTCACGATGGTTGGATATCCGATAGGGAAGTGCTCCCAACTCCACAGCTGCAGGAGCACGTAGCAAATAGCCAGATTGGGGTACCAGTAGTGGCGAGCTGGCAAGCATCACATAACCCTCAATACGTGGCGCACAGAACCACTAATCCCCAGCTGTACCGAGGCATCGCCCCAAACTCTGCATCCATCAAAGACTCGGCGAGGCCAATGAACTCAACATTGCAAATATTGCCGTATGTGGCTGGAAATATGCTTCAACCAAAGAGCCGAATAAGGAATGCGACGAGGTGCCTCCTAACGCCCTTCAGTAGTGCATCCTGCGGGCACACACTGAAATTGTTTAGCCAAGTACGGGGGATGCCATGTGCACTCTCCAGGATAGGCCGGCCGAACTGGTCCGCCAGCCTCTCCTTCCAGTCGGTTGGTGCAGTGGCTAGAACAAGTGCGTCACTCCCAAGAGGGAGACCGGTCAAGAACGTCCTTCAGAATGACCATCATCACACCCCACCAAAAGTGGAATTTGTGCGTCTGGGGCCTCCACCTGTACACCAGTGCTGTGAGCAGGCTGCCGTCGATAGTGAACTTGTGTCCGGTGGAGACCAGCCTCACAAAGGCCAACAAGCCTGTGGCCCATAGGGTTGGGACGTAGCAGTCATCTAGTGCCCACGGATCCCTCCCCTGTAGCTTGAAGGGCGAAGGGCAAGCCACGTCACCCATCATCCATGAGTGGCAACGGTGTTTCTCACCGGACGGCAGGTTTGCCTGCCATCCCCCGACTGGGCGGTAGGCTACCTGCCGTCTACTGGCGGGGCGATAGGCGCCTGCCGCCGGTGGCCTCACCACGTGTCACCTCGCCAGCACTGTCGCTTGCCCACCGGATGGCAGAAATGCCATTTTTGTAAATACGGTGCACACAGAACTAGTTTTGTAAATACTGTGTGCAACAGTGAAAATCTGATTTTGTCTCGACTCTAGAACACTAGTACGTATATATGGGCACCGAAAGATACGAATTGGGTTAATGAAAAAGTTGCTCCCCTGAAGTAAAAATGTCGTGCAGGTCCCGTACTGTGGGTGAAGTGGAACCAAAGTACTACTAGTATACTACTTTAATTAATTAGTGCAGGATTAGATTATACAAATATGACAAATCAATTCTGTATCTAAAACAATTTTAATTACTAATCAAATAGAATTTGAAATTTAGAAACTATTTGTGAGAAGGTCTGGTATGTTGTGAAGATTGGAGTTTACCTACCCAGAGGGGAAAAGTGCTATCACTAGTGGAATTGAGTTCATTGGCTTAATTCTTAGAATCGGTTCAATTTTTTGGGCTTACCTCAACGTGGACTAGGGAAAACCGGCAAGTTTCTGAACACCACAGTAAAATTTGTGTGTCAATTGTGGTTTGATTTCTAGAGATCAATTACATACTTGCAACTTATATTAATAGGAATTGAATTGATTGTTTGTTATCATAGGATTACAAATCTTGACATAGACTTAGAATGTTGGTGTACTTAGGTGAACCTAGACGATTTTAGGGTTTACTTGTGCAAAACCAATTTAATTTATGCTTCTACATATAAAACTGGGTTTAGCCAAGCAGTGAATTTTAAAAGCTTCTATTCACCCCTCCTCCTCTAGTCTTCCTCCTTGACCTTACAGTGGGTGGCGGCGGCGACGTGTTGAGGCGACAATGGCACCACCGTATGCGGGAAAGGAGGAGTGCGGTGGGCGGGGTCGATGAGGGTGGCGATGATCAGAGTGGTTACGAGGTAGTGGGAGGTGGTGGCAGATCCGACAGTAGTAGCCACTGGAGACAAGGAAGGGAGGCGGTGGCAGTGGGATCTTGCTGGAGAGGAAGAAGAGAGGCGACGGTGGCGGCAGAAGTGGGAGACTAGGCGGAGGATGACGGGGCAGAGTGGTGGGAGGAGGAGGCGGGGCAGGAGAAGCTAGCCGTCGGATATCGCCAGCACCGGAGACAGCATTGGTGAGACAATAGGAGGTGACACGGTGGCTGGGATGGCAGCGGCCGTAGGGGTGGAACCAGAACGAAAATGACTGGGGTTCACCGCTTCACCATATATATAAGGTGTGCTCTTTTTGTTTTTTAGCTTCTACTTTTGGCTCTTGCTTCTCCAAAAGTCCAAAAGCCAAATAGCGAAATGGGATAGCTTCTTGAAACAGATTTTCCAAACAGCTTTATGAGCACAAAACCGTAATGCCTATTTGGGAGCATATCTAGTGCTAATGCTTATTTGGGTGCTAACATGCTAACAAACGCCCATGATCATCGAATCCCAACCGGGCAGGCACAATCCAGGTGGGTGGAAACCACCGGATAACTTATGCTTATTTGCAAGAAACCCCCCGCCACTCCTTTACCTTCAGTCATAGCTTACAAGAGTTAGCTCCCCCCAAGCGCCGCTCCTACCCGAGACCTCCCCTTTGGCCTCCCCCAACGCCGACCTTGGCCTCCCCCGGTGCCTCCCCGGCTTCCGCCGGCATCGCCCCCTCCGGCCACCCTCGGCACTGCTCCCTCCAGCCTCCCTTGGCACCCCCCCCGGTCTTCCTTGGCGCTGCCCCCTCCAGCCTCCCCCAGCGCCTTCCCCTCCTCCATCAGCGCTTCCCCCTCCCCTCCTATGGCTGGCGCCTCCCCTTCTCCTCCCCGGCCACGGCGGCTTCGACCACGGTGGTTTTGACCATGGCTTCGACCAAGCGCCGTGGTTGAATCCGTAGTAATCGAAATTGCCGTGGTTGAAGCTGCCATGGTCGAAGTAGTGCGTGGTCAGGGAGGGAAGGCGTGGATGGAGGAGGAGGCAGTGCCGGGGGAAGCCGGGGGGGGGGGGAGGGGGCGACGCCGAGGGAGGCCAAAGGGGGTGGAGGGAGGCAGGGGAGCGGCACCGGTAGTGGAGGGAGGGCAGTGCCAGGGACAGATGCGAGGAGATGGAGTTGAGTGACCAAGAGGAGGAAGGAGGGTGCCGCCGATGGCTGGGAGGTCAGCGGGTTGGAGGGAGCTCCCCCATGGCGATGCCTTCGACGGGGAAGAAGGGAAAGAGCGAAGGACATTTTCACAATTGCAATCAACCAGGCGGGGGTGTAAATGCAAAATGCATAAGTGAGGAGCGACCTTCCACAAGCATGAGTCATGACTGTTCACTCTAGATCAGATGGCCAACGTTTGCATTAACATGTTAGCACTGAATAGTGCATTAGCACTAGATATACTCCCCTCAAATATCATGCATCTTTTCAAGAAGAAGATGATGAGGATGATGTCGAATCCATACCTTTTCCTCAAAAGCATCGTAGAGAGCAACTAGTAGGTGGTACTACTTCTAGGTGAGTTCTCTAAGTCTATTTATGAATTAGAAGTTACACATCTTTGTTAGAGATTAAGTATCTTCCGAGTGAGTATCTCCAGCATGCTTGGTTGGAGAGTATCTTCAGTATGCATGTCTTAACTATTTTAGTGTCAAATTTAAGACTCATGTGATGGTGAAATGCGGAAAATTTATGTTTTTGCCACCCTTATGAGGTGAGGGGCAATAGATTTGCCACCCTGGCCCGTTGTCAGTGACTCAGGCAGTCCCACATATAAGTGACAGAGGTAATTGGCCAATCTTAAGAGTGGCAAAACATGAATCGAGTTAAGATATGTGCTACCTTGGATCATACGATGAATTTAATTACACTCTTTTCTAGGAAACTTGGATCATGAGCTACCTGTCCTCTGCATCATGTAGTTGTGCCACTGTCCTCTACCCCCATCTTACTTAGCACCGTCAGAACATGACTTGATATCTGACAAATTTCAAAGATATCCACCTCCAGTATTCTTTAGTACTTATGTTGTAATATATAAAAGGGACAATAGCTGAATTCTAATTTAACTTGTTGCTTTCTTCGTAGTCATCGAGTGAGAAATTAGGCACAGATGATGACGATTATGGGGACATGGATGTTGCTGTTGGAGAAGGTGTCTCAATACTTTTGTGTGGTGATCTCTGAAGCTTTTGTCTAGTGTAGAAACTTGTTTTCAGATGGTTGGATTGTTGGATGCCTTGATGGTAGCTCAGATTCAAATGCCGGTTCTGTGTTGAGGGCTGGACTCACAGCCATATGATCTTTTGGCTAGCATTGTTAATCATGTGTATAATATATGCCCATCCGTTTATGTCCTTTTGCATTCTTCTCCACATTCTTGTCTATATGTATTTGCCCCACCCAGCAGCAAGATCCTCCCAATTGTTATGAATATTGTGTGTATTGATATGAGACCCAAAGGGCCATATATATGGGAGAGTACAAGGGGATATGCCATATAGAGATAAGGCATATATGGAATAGAATACAAACTCTATCTCTAATACCCTTAACACCCCCCTCAAATGCAAGGCGTATGCAATAGCATTGCATTTGAAAAGGGTTAATACTAAAACAAGAAAAATCCGAAGTCCGAGTCTTGATGACGTCGTCGTTGCGTGCATCCTTTGAATAAACTGTCAAATCAAGCCGAAGAGGAATAGATAGATGCATGACAGCGCAGATCGAAGCCCAAGAGGTGGCGGCGCAGTGCACAGAGGACGCGCGGTGGCCTTTGAAGCTCGGGGCGGCGGCTAGAGAAGCGGCGGCATCGTAACGACTTCTACGATCTGCACGCGGCTCAGAGAGTAGAGCGGCAGCTGCTGCTATGCAAAAGAAAATTCCTACACTTCTATAACTGACAATATATTTGTGGACTCGGACGACTTGACGAACTAAAAATTTAAGACTACAAACTTGGATGGACGAAACAAAAGACTCATGAAATATAAAGACCGACCAAAAGAAATCAGCATCCCACTCCCTTAAAACTCCCTTAAGACCCCTCCCCTCTCTCTTCACCCCCCTTCACTCGCGCACCCTATCACTCCCGCACTCCCTCTTTTCTGTCTCCCTCCCATCTCTCTCACGGGCACGGGAAAGCAGCCAAAGGGGGCGGCGTGGGCACGGAGGAGCGGGAGGCGGCGGCGTGGGCGCGGAAGCGGGCGGATCCGGCGTGGAGGAGGCCGGATTGGGCGGTGCGGCTTCAGATCTGGCGCGGGCCAGCGGTGGCGTGAAGGAGGGCGAGCCGGCGCGGCAAGGCCCGGAGGCGGCGGCGCGGGCGTGGAGGCGCGGGCACGGAGAGACGGCGATAGCTTGGCGCGTCGAGGGAGATGGTGGAGGCGGCGACCGGATCCGAGCTCGGCGGCTGTTGAAAGCGGCGAGGCGAGGCCGGATCTGGACGGTGGCGCGGTGGAGAGGACCGGATCCGGCGTGGAGGCGGCGGGCTCAGGCGACCGAGGCGGGCCTCGATCGTGGAGGCGGCGGGCGGCTTCGAGCGGCGGTGCGCGCCGATCTAGCGCGGATCTGATCCAAAAGAGGCGACGCCGTGGCGCGGTCGGAGAGGAGATGGCCGCCCCCAGGAGCAGAGATCGATTCTCCTGGGGGCAGCGGCAGCGGAAGACGAACGGAGGCTAGGTTAGGGTTTCCACCTGGCTCTGATACCATGTTATGAATATTGTGTGTATTGATATGAGACCCAAAGGGCCATATATATAGGAGAGTATAAGGGGATATGCCATATAGAGATAAGGCATATATGGAATAGAATACAAACTCTATCTCTAATACCCTTAACACCAATAACCTTCTTCCATGATAACCTTCCAAATAAAGGATGGGAGGATGACATGCAACAAGTGTAAGATTGCCTCTTTATCGATCCTATTTTCCTCCATGCTTAATGGACCATTCACTCAGTCCCAGCTTGAGCTTGTTGATTTGTCAAAGAATGGTATTTCGTTGGAGGCCATGAGGGCTGTTTCTGAGTTTAGTTGTACATATGACTTAGAAGATTTGCCCTTGGAAATCTTGTTGGAGATCTTGGTGTTTGCAAATACATTTTGTTGTGACAAGTTAAAAGATGCCTGTGATAGGACGCTGGCTTCATTTATTTCATCAAGGCAGGATGCTGCTGACATCATGGCATTGACATTTAAAGAAAATGCTCCGGTTCTTGCTGCTTCTTCCTGAATATTATCGTGCAGCTCATGAGCCAGCTTGAGCCAAGAAACAAGCCAAATCGAGCTAGACTTCTAGCTCGTTTCCTAAACGAACCGAGCCGTAGCTCCCGGCAAGCCTGGCTCAAGCTCGAGCTTGGCTCGTTTCCGACCCTAAGCAGGAGTGCGAGGGGTGTACACTGTGCTACTACTGTATGCCACATTGTGAGATCTATGGCAATCGTTAGTATGCAATTAGAAAAAGGAAAGGTTTCATGGCAGTAGATTCAACATTTGTTTATGACATGACTCTGCTCCGACCATCAGAATTCAGAAGAGAGGACTCTGCTTTCGGGGAGGCCGCTTCACTGATCGTCGCTAACGCGCATGAAACCGTGTGTCGAGTACACACTAGACAGCGGCGAGGGTGCATGTGCTTGACTAGAGGCTTAAGAGTATGTGTCCAACTTGGCGACCAAGCGCTCTCCTTCCTCGTTGCTCCATTATTGGGTAAGTAGAAAATTCTCGTTGATACGAGGTTCTGGGACAATGGCTGCTGTGCTGATGTAAATAAGCTTGGAAAATGGGAGTGTACAGTGTAAAGTTTCTTAAATTGACACGTCTCTCTCTATATTGCTGAAGAAGGTTTTTTATCCTTTGCCAGTGGCTTTGCCTTGAACAATTTGCTGATTTTCTGAAGTTGGTGGCCAAGTATCCTCAGCAGCTAGCTCAAACAGTCAGGTGCGCGCGGTCAGGATGACTCCTCTGCACTGTTGTTTGTAGAACACTTGTACGTGTATATGGGCACAGAAAGATACGAATTGGGTTAATGAACAAGCTGCTCCCCTGAAGTAAAGTCGTACAGGTCCCGTACTGTGGGTGAAGTGTGACCAATATACTAGTATACTGCTTGCGGTTTCCAGTGAGAACTGAAGGAACCAGCTGCAGAGCAGAGCAATTATTCGTTCAAGCAGTTTCGTTAATCTCGTCTCGATGGCGACGCATCCCATACACTTAATCATGTGATAGTCGTCGAGCGTTTCATCAAAAAGGATAATTCATGAAGAAGACTCCTGCTGCTGCTGTTGAATCTCGCACCTGTCGAGCTCTCTGCCTGTGAACGCCGACACGTTCAGATTGGAAGATGGACTCGGTCGGGTCTGGACACATGGGACATCGACGTCTAATGGTGCAGAATACAGAATACAGCACACTGCACAGGCTAATTAATCTCTAGCGAGTGATTCGGAGCATGCCACACTCGTCCAGATGGATGGCACGAAACAAAAAGATTTTAGTTGGACGTAGTTGTCGGGTTTATATACGTATGGTTCAGGAATCAGAACACCAGTTTGAGCTGTAAAAAGTACCATGCATGTTGCTTATATTCCTGTGTTCTCCCTCTGGCGGCCTGTGCCGTCTAGATTGTTGCTGGCAAAATGTATAGTTTGTAGCTAGTATTACATTGGTTCAGCCTTGCTCAAGACATCCCTTACACAAAAACTTCTGGTGCAATGCAAATGTGCAACAACTCGGTTAACGCGGCACCACATATATTTTGAAGAGCTTTTTTACAGTACTTTAAAATAAATACAAGGCACCTAATATTTGCGGTCTAATAGTTTAGATTAGTTAAGATTTAATTATACTATCACCCACACTATCTAAAGGATAAAATTGTAAATGAAACAAGTGGCATAAAATTGTAAACGAAACAGTAGATTCTCCAAATCCCTCGACCGAACCACCCGCCGACCAACGCCTCCACTGTCACTTTGCCGTCCTTGTAGTACCTGCTCATCACCGTGTTACCCCTTGAACATCACCTCCCCCATCGAAGGCCTTGTCGACGTACTCGACGACGATGAGCAACTAGGCAATGGACCGGCCACCGTGGAGGAGCACGGGCATGAGCTTGTGGACGAGGTTGTGCCTGAATAGCAGCTCACTCTTGCTGCTTAGGTCTTCTAGGATTAGCTTGTACAACATTTCTTTTAGACGCAGGGCGACCTTGACACGGTGGGCATAAGCACTTCCGCAAGCACCGATGAGCTTGATAGGCTCACACATTTTTCTACTAATTGATCTCTCGGTTTGGCCTAGTTTGTTCAGGCTGAAGACTGAAGTAAATGATAATCACGGTAACCCGCCTCTCGGCCGGAGGCAGCCGATGCTCTTCCGCCATGGCGTTCACAGTCATGCTTAGCACCGTTGGCGCACCGGCCATGTGGGTCACCCCGTGTTGCGAGATGTTGTTGAAGATGGTCGCAACGCTCACCTTGTGGACGCAGATGTTGGTGCCGCCCTGAGCCACCACGGCCCACATGAGGCACCAGCCAATGCAGTGGAACATGGGCACTATCCACAGGTATAACGGCATGGCCGCCTTGTCATCGAGGAACACGGAGGTGAGGCTGTTGAGGTAGGCCCCACGGTGGCTGTAGATGACGCCCTTAGGCCTCAATGTCGACCCCGACATGTAGATGAGTGCGATCGGCTCGTTCTCGTTGGCTAGCCACTGGATCTATTGTTCACAAGGGCCTCGTACTTGTAGTCAGCTCGAGCGATTAGACCATTGGTGTTGTCAGATAATGATTCGTTGAGGAGCTCCTTAATTAAGATGCAACTGTGGTTTACACACATATGTTCATGTGAGATAGTCTCAAATACTCTTCCAAAAAGACCAGGTTGAAAAATGAAAGCCTACAATACCCTCACAAATAAACGGTTATATTTTATTTCTACTATCATCTTTCTATTACTAGTATAATATGCCATGAAAAATCTATTTTGAACCGATTCAATGCATTTGTGCGTGTATACTACTCTTCTTCAGTTTGATTATTTTCATCACTTCACTTGAAGATTCAGATGCACCAGGTGCGATATGATTAAAACTAGTACTGGTTCGGTATACAGCTAGCATCGAGGGTCACATGAGGCGATGACTGTACAATAGTTTTTCTTTTCCTCTGAATAACTAACAAAACGGAGAGCACAATGACTTCAAGTCAACGTACGATAAGCTTGGAATTGCCAGATGTGACAACTGCGGAAACGAGTGATGCGCTTCTTTTTTTTTTAACTCTAGCCAGGCTCCAAATAATCTATTAGAGGACTTGACCTGAGACGACTCGGACTGACTACGGAACCACACAACACGGTCTAGGAGGGACGCGGCACGGTTTCAGACACGAACCAACCGGTTCTCACTTGTTAATGGATAGTGGGGTAGCTAGTGACGAGGGCTAAACGGTCCGCAATTACTATCGTCATAAACAGTGTTTGTCGCACCTGTACTTTAAGTCGAAACCTGTACTTGGCGGTCACGACTAGTTCTCGAAACTTGGCACGACCAGCTCTCGGCCGCCATCTCATAGATATCTTTTCTAAATATAAAAATAATTCTAGAAAATCCTAGTTTTTCTTTTTCTTTAGTTTCAAATTTTTAGAAGCCCGTATTTCTTCATCCTAATTCCGATTGAACACATTCAAAATTTTAAATTTATCAAAAATTCAAATATATCCATTTCAACCATCAACTTGGTCATGCCTCTACTAATATTTTTTTCACAACATGAATATGCAAGTTGGAGTAGAAATAGATAGATTGGAATTTTTGATGAATTTAGAAACTTGAATGGGTTCAATCGGAGTTAAGATGAAGAAATACGAGCTTCTGAAAGTTTGAAACTAAAGACAAAGAAAAATAAGGATTTTTGGAATTATTTTTATATTTGGAAGAGATGTCTATGAGGTGGCACCCGAGAGCTCGTCGTGGCAAGTTTCGAGAATTGGTCGTGACTGCCAAGAGCTGGTTGTGAGCGGCAATGGTCGTGAGCAGCAGTGGTCATGAACGGTAGTTGAAGAAGATTGTAGCAGTTGCAAAAGCTGTAGCAGACGTAGAAAACTATAGCAGTCGAAGGAGTTAATAAGTTGTTAGAGGGCCGTGTCGTGTGGATCATGGAGACTGTAGCAGTCGAGCATGAAGAGGTGACACATAGTGCGGAGGAGGATCCGGCCATCCATGTGTCGGCCTAGGAGTGAGGGAGGATTTTAAAACGTTTTGTTTTTCAAAAAACACCCAAAAATAAAATAAATGCTTAGAAAAAATGAATAAAGTCCAAATTTTTTTTAAAAAAATTCATAAAAAATTCTTGAATATATTTTGGACTTAGGAAAAATATTTTCAACTTAAAGTTAGTCTTTAAATTTTTACAATTTTTTTATCTTTAAAGTTGATTGTTAAATTCTAAAAAAATCATAGAAAAATCTAGATAAAAACTAAATGCTTTAACATAATTAATTTGAAATAGTATTTTTATAGAAATTAAAAAATATCATTTATTTAATAATATTTTCATGCTTTTAGTTAAATTACTTTTCAGAAGAAAAGCCTTTTTAAAAGCTAAAAATCAGGCAAGTAAAATTTCAAAATTCTGGCAGCCAAATAACACTTGTTTTTATTTAAATTAAATTAATTTTGATTTTTTACTAATAATTTTGAAATAAACAGCTAGGTTGTGACATCTACACGCGCGGAAGATCCACAGCAACCAACACATTCGTGTCTCTAACAGAAATCATCTTGCAACCGCGCTTGGAAGATGCTTGGAAGATGGCCCATTGACAACGTGAGCCAATTCTAGAATCAACGATACGTCTCTCTATCAGTTGCAATTGCCGCTTCAACGCTATATAGGGCTGTTGTATAGTGGTATAGGATAGGTTCATATCATAACGAATCCATTCATTATTATCAACGATCATTGAGAACCCCTGTAATAGATTCAAAGCAATAAGAACACTCTATTTCCTCATGTGTAGTCCCTATCATAACCTCCCTGTATTTAATCTATAAGATCAACTATTAAATCTTCGACGGCTAGGAGTGTTCATTTTTTTTGGAATTTTTAAGCAACAAGTGTTAGGTCTAGGTTCTTTAGGGTCCCTAGATTAGATCTAGCGGGCTATCCTTTCTCTAGGGTTCTTGAGGTAATCCGAGAGGGAGAGAGAGAGAGGTACCAACCTTCCGGTGTAGAGGATGAAGATCCGGCCATCGTGGTTCGTTGGTGAAGCTCTGCGCACGGGCAGCGACGGTCGGGGAAGAGGAGCGGCGGTGGCGTCTCGCGGTGGCGACGATCTCCCTGGCCGGTGGTGACTTCCCGTCGCTGGAGCGCCCCCTCAACAGATCGGGTTTAGGGTTTGTCGGTGGGGTGACGGCGGCGCGGTCAACCTCGTGATGCGTGCCGCCCGGCCCCCACCTCTGTTTATATAGCGCTGGCGACAGGGGCCCACCAGCCAATGGGCTGGGCGCCCCCGATCAGGGCGCGGTCAAGGGGTGGGCTTTGGCCGTTGGGCCAAAGTCCTGAGATCACCCTAACATTCTCCCCCTTGATCTCAATCTATGCTTTATCTTTAATTACATTTGACTTTACACATTCCATCACAGATTAGTGCATAGAACATATCTCATCGTCACGGTCAATCGCCGATAGATTCAACAGCTACAATGCACCTCTCTGTTCTGAAATAGTTACTTTAATCTTTTGGGCCATCTTTTAGTCCAGGAATCATAGGCTTTCCCTTAAACCCATGCCGGCTACATGTTCTCTGAACACGTTGGGTGGTAAGCCTTTGGTAAGCGGATCCGCTAGCATCTTTGCGGTACTTATGTGCTCAAGACTTATAATTTGATCCCGAACTTTATCTTTCACAACATAGTACTTTATGTCAATGTGTTTGGCAGCACCACTTGACTTATTGTTGTGGGCATACGTTACTGCGGGTTCATTATCGCAGTACAACTTAAGTGGTCTATTGATGTCGTCAACCACTTTTAAACCGGGTATGAACTTCTTTAGCCAGTTCACCTGCCCCGTAGCCTCATAACATGCTACAAACTCGGCATACATTGTGGACGATGTAGTGACGGTTTGCTTTGAGCTTTTCCACGATATAGCTCCTCCAGCGAGAGTGAATACATATCCGGATGTAGACTTTCTATCATCTCCCGCAAAATCAGAATCTGTATACCCCACTATATGGAGTAAATCTGATCTTCTGTATGTCATCATGAGGCCTTTTGTTCCTTGCAAATAACGCAAGACTTTCTTTATCAATTTCCAATGTTCTATTCCAGGATTGCTCTGGAATCTGCCAAGTAACCCGGTAACAAATGCTAAGTCAGGGCGTGTGCACACTTGAGCATACTGTAAGCTTCCGACAGCTGAAGCATATGGAACCGATTTCATTTGTTCGAGCTCGTACTGGTTCCTGGGGCATTGAAAATCCCCATATCTGTCGCCCTTGACTATAGGTGCAGGTGATGGACTACATTTATGCATACCAAATTTCTTTAAGACTTTCTCTATGTATGCCTTTTGTGACAGTCCCAATACCCCTTTGTTTCTATCTCGGTGAATTTCGATCCCTAGAACGAATGAAGCTTCACCAAGATCTTTCATATCGAAGTTTGAGGACAAAAACTTCTTTGTCTCCAGTAGCAGACTAACATCACTACTAGCTAGCAGGATATCATCCACATACAGGATTAGGAAGATAAACTTCCCATCTTTAAACTTTGCATAAACACAGTTGTCCTCTACATTCTCTTTAAACCCAAATTTTCTTATTGTACTGTCAAACTTCAAGTACCATTGTCTTGAAGCTTGCTTTAACCCATAAATCGATTTCTTTAGGCGGCATCCCATTCTTTCATTTCCTTCCACGACAAAACCTTTCGGTTGTGCCATGTAAACATTTTCCTCCAAATCCCCATTAAGAAATGCCGTCTTTACATCCATCTGATGTAACTCTAAATCATAATGTGCTACTAATGCCATTATGATTCTGAAGGAATCTTTACATGAGACTGGAGAAAATGTCTCATTGTAATCAATCCCTTCTCTTTGCGTAAAGCCTTTTGCCACAAGTCGCGCTTTATGTCTTTCTACATTCCCTTGGGAGTCATGTTTAGTCTTGTAGACCCATTTACAGCCTACTGTTTTGGCTCCTTTAGGAATAATTTCCAAGTCCCAGACTTTATTAGTCTTCATGGACCTCATTTCCTCTTCCATGGCCTCAAGCCATTTTGAGGAATTTTCGCTTCTCATGGCTTCTTCAAATGAGGTGGGATCATCCTCCATTTGAAATTCCTCTGTATTATAAATCTGATAATCATCAGAAATAGCTGATCTTCTTACTCTTTGAGACCTCCTCGGGGCCTCCTCATTTGGTACATCTACTGTTTGAGGCTGCTGTTGCTCCCCCTCATCTGTGGCAATAGGTTCTATATGATCCTGAAGAACAGGTTCTTCATTCTCATTCATTGTTGCCACGGAAGGAACAATAACAGGTGCTGGCACCACAGTGTCTTGCACCGTCGGTGCAGCGATAGCAGGTAGTGTGAAGAATGGCTCTTGAATCATCGGAGTAGGCGCAAACACCCGCTTCTCTTCAAGGTCAATCTCTCGAGCTACCATGCTCCCCCTCATCATTTCATCCTCTAAGAAGACAGCATGTCTCGTTTCTACAAACTTTGTGTATCTGTCTGGACAGTAGAAACGATAACCTTTTAACTTTTCAGGGTAGCCAATGAAATGGCAACTTACTGTTTTGGGATCAAGTTTCCCAAGGTTTGGGTTAAATACTTTAGCCTCAGCAGGACTCCCCCACACACGTAAGTGCTTTAGTGAGGGAACTCTTCCTGTCCACAACTCGTACGGTGTTTTGGGCACCGACTTACTAGGCACTCTGTTGAGAATATGAATGGCGGTTTTCAACGCCTCCATCCATAAACTCAATGGGAGTGTGGAGTAGCTCATCATACTTCGCACCATATCCATCAGGGTACGGTTGCGTCTTTCAGCTACTCCATTTTGCTGAGGTTCGCCCGGCATAGAATACTGGGCCACTATTCCATTTTCCTGTAAAAACCTCGCAAAAGGTCCAGGAACTTGTCCATATGGGGTATGTCGACCGTAGTACTCCCCCCCACGATCTGATCGGACTATCTTAATCTTTAAATCGTGTTGGTTTTCAATTTCAGCCTTAAATATCTTGAATTTATCCAAGGCTTCATTTCTTTCTTTAATTGGATAAATATATCCATAACGGGAGTAATCATCTGTGAATGTTATGAACGAGTCATATCCATCCACACTTTTCACAGGAAAAGGACCACAAATATCTGTGTGAATAATTTGTAGAACTCTTGTGCTTCTTTTAGCGTCTTTTTTAATTTTCTTTACATATTTTCCTTTAATGCATTCTCTGCATTGTTCTAAGTCTGAGAACTCTAATGGAGGAAGAATATCATTCTTTACTAGTCTTTCTATTCTCCCCCTCGAAATATGGCCTAAACGACAGTGCCATAATTTCGACGACTCATCTAGAGTTCTCTTTCGGTTTCTGTTTACATTCGTAGACGAGGATTCAATCACTTTCTCGCACGCAACGTTCTCATTATCGCATACGACATTCACATCATTACACAATGATAACAAATAAAGCTCATTCTGTAATATGACAATACCAACACATTCTTTATTAAACATTATTTCGCACTTGCCATTTCCAAAATTGCAATCATAACCATCTTTGTCCAAATTTGACACACTAATCAAATTCCTCTGTAAAGAGGGTACAAAAAGGACATCTCTAAGTAGAAGAGTGGAGCCATTAGCTAATTCTAATGAAAGATCGCCAACGGCTTCAACTTCAGCTTCGACTCCATTTGCGACTTTAACGCATCTTTCTTTTCTTTGCGTAGTCCTCGTCGAACGGAATCCCTGTAATGAATTAGCAACATGAACAGTTGCTCCTGAGTCAATCCACCAAGTGGATTTCGAATATTTCACATACAGGCATTCATTAATAAAGGTAATAATGTTCTCACCTTTCTTAGCCATTATCATCTTTAAATAGTCAGGACAATCTTTCTTGTAGTGTCCCGTCTTCTTGCAGTGAAGGCACTGGTCTTTGTCTACAGCAAATTTGTTCTGTTGAGGCTGATGTACAGAGGCTTTGCCCTTGTTCTTTGAGAAGGGGTTACTGTGGTAATTCTTTTTCTTGTTTTCCCTCACAAAGTTGATAGAACCACCATGTGAGGTTTTGATTCTTTCCTCCTCTTGCACGCACATGGCTATGCACTTTTCCATGTCCCATTTTTCGGGCTGCATATTATAGTTGACAACAAAAGTGTCAAACTCTTTTGGCAAAGAAGCAAAAACCAAATGAATAAGGAACTCATCCTTGAGAGCCAAATCCATCGGTTTCAGTTTAGATGCCAAGTTGCTCATTCTAAGAATGTGCTCTCTTATGCCATTGCCACCGCCAGAATACCTCTCTGTTACCAGCTGCTTAATCAGCTGTGTAGCATAAGTCTTTGAAGAGCCAGTGAACTGACTCTTTATTTTATCGAGATATTCAGTGACAGTGTCACACTCTGCAATTGAGCCCAAAATAGCAGGTTCAATTGTGTTCTTTATCACAGCCATACATTTCTTGTTGGCTGTGGTCCATTTCTTATGATCAAGATCATAAGACATCTGCAAGGGAGCATGATCCCTCTGTCTTTTCTGCCATGCAGTGTCATCCTCATTCTGTTCCCTCACTGGTGCCAGAGGCTCAGTGGGACGTGCTGTAGTGAGGACCCAGTCCACCTCAGCCAAGATAAAAGCTAAATCTAACTTTTTCTTCCACTCTCCATAATTATCACCTTTGAGAGTGGGGATTTCTCTAATACAACTCATTAAGTTGTATCCTCCTGAAAAAATATTTCAAATACAGTGAGAACGTAACATCAAAATTATATGCCTTATTTCCAACGTTGGTCAAAAATACGACATACAATTTTAAAAAAAACAATTCTATCATACATTAAATCTACATCACCGTTGGGCAGAAATAGAAATAATGCATGAAATCAACATTAAAAAATTTATAATACTGATATTAACAACGTTGGTCAGTAAATAACAGTATCATAAATCTCTGGGAATTTTAATCTATTTTGCCAAAATTAAATTCTCCCGTTGGTTCGAATTTAATAATGAAAAACAATCAATATTAACTTTTGCAGCGGAAACTGTAATTATTCTAAAAATAATTCAATATTCAGAAGCAATATACAGTACACTTTTAATCTCTGGAAAATTAAACACGTTGGTGCAAAAATTTCCAGAAATTTTGGATCAAATTTCAATCAAATTCATCAAGGAAATGCTTCTGAAAAATAATAAACATTCTTTTTCGGGTTTTACTGTGCAAAATGGCCATTCGGCCTGTTCCACGCGGCCGCGGCCCGGCCGGCCTGCTCGGCCTGCGCTCTCCCGCGCGCGGACGCGACTCGACCGCGGCCCACGGCGGCCTGCTCGGCCGTCTCTCGTACGCGCCCGCGCCCTCGGCCTCACGCACGCGCGGCCTGCCCGCTCGCCGCCTCGGAGGCCTGCTCACGCGGCCCGCTCGGCGCTCGGCCGGCCTCTCTCGCGCAGCCTCGCGCGCGGACGCGCCGCCGTCACCCCACGCGTGGCCTGCTCTCTCGCGCGCGCGGACGCTGCGCCGCCCCCGCGCCCGGTCGCAACCTGGGCCTGGGCCGGGAAATCACTCGCCCGCCTGGGCCGAATCCCGCCCGCGCGGCTCGGCGCGATCTCAACCGTCGGATGCCATCCGACGGCTGCGCGCTGATCTCGCCCGATCAAAACCACGCGCGGCGGACGTCCCCCGAAACCCTAATCATTTCTGCCTCCCCTCTCTCACCCTCGCACCCGAGAGCGACCGCGAAGCGGCGGCGGCGGCGACCACGTCCACGCCGCCGGAGAAGAAGACGGCAACCGGCGCCGCCATGGGCCCTCTCGCCGGCGTGCGCGCTCCCCTTAGAGGGAGCGCGCCGCCGTCGAGCGGCTCCGTGTCGGCGCCCCTCCGAGCGCGCGCGCTCGGATCTTTCCCGCACGCCGACGGTGGCACGTACGTGGAGCGCCGGCGAGCCCAAGACTCGGCCGATCTCCCGCACGCCAGCGACGACGACGGCCCGGTGACGACGGCCAGGTAAGCCCAGTCGTCTCTTTTCTAGGGTTCGGGGGGGTCGTCCTTTTTTCTTTCTTCGCTCCGTCTAGATCTAGACTAGGAGGCTCTGATACCATTGTTAGGTCTAGGTTCTTTAGGGTCCCTAGATTAGATCTAGCGGGCTATCCTTTCTCTAGGGTTCTTGAGGTAATCCGAGAGGGAGAGAGAGAGAGGTACCAACCTTCCGGTGTAGAGGATGAAGATCCGGCCATCGTGGTTCGTTGGTGAAGCTCTGCGCACGGGCAGCGACGGTCGGGGAAGAGGAGCGGCGGTGGCGTCTCGCGGTGGCGACGATCTCCCTGGCCGGTGGTGACTTCCCGTCGCTGGAGCGCCCCCTCAACAGATCGGGTTTAGGGTTTGTCGGTGGGGTGACGGCGGCGCGGTCAACCTCGTGATGCGTGCCGCCCGGCCCCCACCTCTGTTTATATAGCGCTGGCGACAGGGGCCCACCAGCCAATGGGCTGGGCGCCCCCGATCAGGGCGCGGTCAAGGGGTGGGCTTTGGCCGTTGGGCCAAAGTCCTGAGATCACCCTAACAACAAGTACCTGAAATCTTATCTCCTGCTAGGTGCACTTTGCGCCATCGGATGTGTTCTTGATATTCGTGCTTTGGAGATGGCAACATCCTCTCTAGCGAGCTTCACGATCGATTAGAGTTGGGATCCATTGAGGTTAGGATAATAGGGTTCACTAGGCCTCCAACCTTAGATTTTTAGGGGCAAGGGCGATGCAACAAGGTGGCAGTGGCACTGCCAGCCATGGGCATGGAGAGCAACGATGGGAACAAATCAAGGGCGGTGAACTTCCAGAGATGGAGAAGAAGGGGAAAATGGCGGCGCTATAGCGGTGGAGGAGGGGGTAGGCACTGACGGCTGAAAGGCGCATCAGCTGCCACAATATAAGAAGCAGGAGCAACTATGGTTGAAGGGTGACAACGGTGGGAGAAGGCATGCTGGGTGGGGTGGGGTGGTGTTTGTGGATAAATAGGGAGGAAATGGATGAGAGGAAAGGGTGTTAAGGATTTTGCATTGGCATAAATTTCAAATTAATTAATCTGATGGTCCAACATGTACCTATACAAATCCTTTATAAAAAGGCAACCTATATGACTACAAAAAGTTAAATTATTTGCTCCTTATTATTCTTTTACTCGCCTTTTCTTCTGAAATCCATTCATCTATTTTTAGATCGTTGGTGGTGCAATGACCATTGTTCAAAGCTCCATCTAACAGTTGTATTCTTGACACCTCCCAATCCTAGCTCAAGTATACACAAGCCACATATGGCTACCTAACCAAAAGAGAAGAAAAAACAATAAATGATTCATCTTTCGCAAGCTGAAGTGTACACATGCAATCATTGCTTCACGACCATCTATTCAAGCTTGTTTGCCGGAGCAAAAGGCTTTCTCTATTGGCCTTTCACCAATGGATCAACATACATGGACATCAAAATTGTTTGGGGAGGGGGGAGGGTACTACTACTGCCTCTGCTTCAAGGTTGCAAGCTTTAGGATTTGAGAGTGTGAAGGCCTTAAGATCGAGTATGGTGACTTAAAGGGGGTGAATGACTTTTTAAAATCTTCTCCCTGGTATTAGTAACATAATGAAGCGGAAAACACAAAGCCACAAGCTTCACCAAAGCCAAGAGCCAAAGATCACAAAGTCACCTGAGACATTCAATCTCACTGGTCTGACCACTTGGCCGTAGAGATGGCAATGGGTACCCGATACCCGAATACCCGATGGGTTTTACCCGATAAAGAGACGGGTATGGAAAATTTTATGTACCCATGGGTACGTTATTGGGCGAAATCCTCTACCCGCCGGGTAGGCGGGTGCGGGTGTGGGTATATACTACCCATACCCGCCTACCCGCGGGTAATGAATACTCGCATTAGATAACTAGACATCCCACTCAAATGTTAATTTTATTATCTACTTGTTGTTGATTGTTTATTTGTTTGTCATATGTTGATATGGTCATGTCAAGTATGTTTATGTGATGTACTAATTTTGATCATTAGACGCTTTTGTGCTTGGCATGTATGGTTAATGAATGTCTAAATTGATGATATTCTTATGTGTTGAACTGGGTATGCTTGCGGGTACAGGTTACCCGTCGGGTAGTAATACCCGCGCGGGTACGGGTATGGGTAAATTTTCCTACCCGCGTGCGGATACGGGTAACCCGACGGGTAAATTTACACCTAGCGGGTACGGGTATGGAATGACAATACCCGATGGGTATTTACCCGTTGCCATCTCTACTTGGCCGGTCAGATCGGATGCTAGAGGCGGTCTAACCACTCTATGAACATCGGCAAGAAAACAAACACTACTCATGACCAAGAAAAGGACTTAAACCAGTTATCCAAATGAGATAAAACTTGGTACAAACCCTCCTTATGATACGAGGAACATATTCCAAGCATTGCTCATGAAGATCATAGCCAAAGTTATGACCTTTTCCCAAAATGAAGAAGATTACACCAAACCTGGGCAAAAGAGAAAATCTACGATCCGTACTTATTCGAGAGTTCTTGATAATCTTGATGACTTTGAATATATTCTCATATGTCATAGCGATCTAGATCATAGCACGAAAGAGGGAGGAACTGAGAGAAACCAAGAACTCCTCAAAGCACCTCAAGAAGGCAAGGAAATTAAATAAGAACACAAAAGGACCAGATAAACAAGTTTGATCTTTCATTACCATGAAGGGATGAAGGATTACAACCACTTGACATCTTAGAAGGCATAGCTCTCACAAGAGTACATACACAAAACTTCCATAACAAGGAAACCTAACCCTAACTCCCCATCATCTAGCACTTAAAACAGCCCAAGTCCAGTGGCATAACACATGAATGCACTTGTTTCATAACGATCCTTGTTTTTCTCCCGTGCTTTCCTACGTGAGATGTAGCCTCACCCAGACTTACATGACCCCTTCGTAGCCTCAGGCTCCTCCCCTAGCCTCGGTCATACCGTTGACCACCAACAATCATCAAGTATTTTGCACATCAAAGAATAAGCAATCATCCTAAGTGCAAGTGATGTACACTTGACTCTCATTAGCAAACACCATATGACACTCTTCATCATGATTAATACTTGCATGGAGTCACGCCATGACTAACGATTGCATGAACTCCAACCAAGACTAACACCTAGCAAGGTCTCCCAAAAAGCTCCTAGAGTAATAACATAACCGAGACAAAACTTAGCTCACTCAACTCGCCACAGGCCGGTCTGACAACCGATCAGACCACCCTAGTCAACCTTGGTCGAACTCCAATAATAGAGGACCGGTCTAACCGCTGACCCAACGCCGGTCTGACCGTTGGCCACAAGCCAGTCTGACTTCTTAAGAGATCTAGGAAACACTCTCTCTGAAATTTTGATTAATCTCTATATAGTTTCAGCTTATAATTCCAAATTGAGTGACATCAAATGTAAAGATATCCTCAAACACATCTACATAAGTGTTTGGTGTCTATTCTCCAAAAGGCCATATGACCGATTTGACCGCTCCATAGCGGTCGGTCATACCGCCGATGCTAGGTTGGTCAAACCGTCGTTATGCTGGCCAGTCCGTTTAACTCCTGACAGCAACTTTGAAAATTGAAAAGCTTCAAAATCAAAGTTAAACTTCGATAGAACTTGCATATCTAAGTTTAATGCTCTCTCACACATAGAGTGACCTTCACGTGGTCTCACAACGTACAAATAGACCATAATCTTCACTCGTGGTCTTCCAGAATCCGTGTACAATGTAATAATCTCTCTACATGCTCTACATTTTGCACTACAATCCGTATGCATGCAATGATGCAAGCTCTCTACATTATGGAGCAAATGCCCGGCCGCGATTACAGGTAGCCGTACCCGTACCCGGCGGCGGGGTACTCAAAGACGACGCTGGCCGGCGGCGGGTAGGGGTAGTGCCACAGGTACGGGGGCTCGATCACGGTGACCTCCGGCTTCTTCTCCTCCTTCTTGGCTTCGCCGACCTCCACCAGCTGCGCGAACCCGACCTTCTTGCGCAGCGCGCTCGTCAGCTTGACGGAGTCGACGTTGCCGACCACCTCCACCTGGTGTTTCCCCTCCCCGGCCAGCTTCACCGAGTCCACCCCGCCCGTCGCCCCCACCAGCGCCATCACCTTGGACCGGCACTTTTCGCTCGCCATCTGCACCTTGATCACGATCTTTTGCTGCAACCAACAAAGCGAATTAGCACCTCCATGTTTCAGCCGAAAGAACAGAGATGAAAAAGTAATTAACGCGATGATGAAAAATTAAGATCATCAGGAAGATACGTACCGCCATCGCTGCTTTGAAGTCGATCTTGTAGTGTGTTTCTTGGTGGTGTATATGGAGCAACGAGACGAGTTTGGGAGGAAAAGTTTTGAGGATTTTGGTAGGTTTTGCATACGGAGCAAGAGTGCAAGACGAAGTAGAAAGTGGAAACTGGAGCTAGCTGCTGCTTGTGGACGGAGGAGAGACCCCTGCCCTGAGCTCCTTTATATAGGAGAGCATGAGGGGGTTGTGCTCTGCTACTACTCTACTAAAACATTGTAAATTGCAATTAAGATCTAGGCACTTCATTTCAGGGAGTAGTTAGGATGAGATTAGAGAAAGGAGGGTTTCAAGGAAGGCAGAGCATTCAGCAATTTTTAAGAGTTCGCTCTGCTCCGTCCAATAATTAACAGGCGCAGACGCACATCGGATTAATCTATAGAGGACCGTCGACGTGACCTGCGACGACCGACTAACCATCCACACGCGTCATGGAGGCCCCCGCCGGGTTGTGGTTTTTCCGTATACGAGCCAAGTAGCCAACCAATCCTTTTCAAGCCCCGTCTGTTAATTAATGGGTAGGGTTCTTTTGATCTAATATACTCGTTCCTCCTGCTACCGTGTTTAGAGATCGATGCTGCACAAATTAGGTTGGCACATGTTCTGTGTTAGGATTAGTTCCGACTTCTGAAACAAGAAAAGAAGAAATTTAACCCGGAGATCATGTTCTGACGTCTGAACCGTTGCTGTGCCGTGTCTTCATTTTTGCTTTCAGCACGACATGGTACTCTCTTTGCTCAGCGACATTAAAGTGCTTTTAAATGTCAAACATCCAATCAAAGCAAACAGGCCTATTAGTTCGGTTAGAGCATCGTGCTAATAACGCGAAGGTCCCAGGATAGAGACTGCATGGGCCACACTCAGTTTTTTTTCCTCTGGCGTTTCAAGCATTTTCTGACAGGTAGTGACCCTAGTTGTTAGGATTGTGATTCCAGGTAGAATTGTGTTTCGCTTGACAGGATCAGATCATAGAATCACGAATCAATTTTAAAAGCACACATATTTGATATAAAAATGAATTATATATCTAAATATACAAGTCCAGAGTAGAATTTTTGAATTGTTTTAAAATTTAATTTTGTAATTGTGCACCCTTATTCATGTTACATTGAATTAAGATTAATATTTGGAACTTATTTAATTATTTTTATAAATTAATAACCTAAATGTCCAATATGCTAAACTTAATACTTTTTTCCTTAGAACAACGTGTAAACAACAAAAACAAAGCAAATTAAACTATTGCAACATAAATTAGTAATAGATAATATCAAATTTTATATGCTAATATAGTTTGTTATCATGATCATGGTTTAACCAGATCTCCTGAGCACGATCCTACCCGATTCTATGTGATCATACCTTTAGGATCATGATTCTACGAAATTCCAATCCATATACTGATCCATGTCATTTCATCTGTATGGGATTTTGTGAAAAATATTTATATATTTTTTGGAACTTTTTGGGTTGTCACATATATCGATCCATGTCATTTCGACTCCATGTGATCGTAGGATCGTGTCACGATCTTGACAACCTAGGTGGTGACTGGCGAAGCATGTGACATTTGTCTTGTTTTTGGCACATATAGCGTGTTTTGCATCTGTATTTGCAAAAAATAGCTATATTCGCACGAGAATATCAAAAATGGCAATTATGCCGCCCGATCACGGGGTGGCAGCGCTCTGCAGCTGACACATAGACTACTGGAGCCTGGCCACTGTGCGGAAGGTGCCTACCGCCCCTTCACCATACGGTAGGTAATTGAGCCAAAAAAAATTAAATGGCTTAATTACATGCCTAAATTAGTATTTTATATGTTATATTTATTTGAATTTTTAAATATAGTAAGTGAGCTCAAAAACTTACGACATTTTATACACAGTCTTTAGACAAATGTACCTCACTGTGTAAATTTTTTGACAATTTTATCCACTCTAAATATTGCTCAAAAAATTATGAGTTGTTATATATAGGAGTTGTTATGATATTTGTAGGAGTTGTGTAATTATGATATTTGTAGGAGTTATTATATATAGCAAACGAGCTCTAAAAATTACGAAATTTTATGTACAATCTTCTACCAGAGTCAACCTAATTTTATGTACCAACCCAGCCCACACAGTTGTGCCTGTGTTCTTACCTTCACCAATGGCCTTTGTTTGGGCTGGCCACCCCGACTCGTCTACGTGAACCAGGTCTATTCCTGCATCTGCATTCCATCTTTCCTACACTTTAAACTGGCCATAGGTCTATGTGGTTAGATCGCTCCATAATCTCTCAAAACCTCGTGCAAGCACCAACTCTCAAGTAAGATTGATCCCTACGGGCTGCTTGGAGCTTTGAAATTTCTTTCCGTTTGAAATTGATATCTGCATGTAATTTACTGGACAGGAGAAATCCCATCGGATTCCATTGTATTAACTTACCCTTGCAATAGCTGTTATATGATGTTTCGATAGAGAAGTAAACAAAACGAAAGTGACAACCAAAACACATAACATTCAATACTATATCTGAGCTCTGAACCGTAACATATATAGTGCACCTTCAAAAGTGATAACTAGAACACATAACATTCAATACTATATTTTAGTTTATCAGCCTCAACTGGTAGTCTTTTTTGAAAGGGGAGCCTCAACTGGTAGTCATAGGTTTTGCCATTGTTCAGAAAATCTGAAAACAACATTCGAACTCTTGAAGCAACCTTCAATGAGATGAATAGAGTGACCTTCGCGTGGTCTCACAACATACAAATAGACCATAATCTTCACACGCGGTCTTCCAGAATCCGTGTACAATGTACTAATCTCTCTACATGATCTGCATTTTGCACAACAATCCGTATGCATGCAATGATGCAAGCTCTCTACATTATGGAGCAGATGCCCGGCGGCGATTACAGGTAGCCGTACCCGTACCCGGCGGCAGGGTACGGGTAGTGGTAGTGCCACGGGTACGGGGGCTCGATCACGGTGACCTCCGGCTTCTTCTCCTCCTTCTTGGCTTCGCCGACCTCCACCAGCTGCGCGAACCCGACCTTCTTGCGCAGCGCGCTCGTCAGCTTGACGGAGTCGACGTTGCCGACCACCACCACCTGGTCCTTCCCCTCCCCGGCCAGCGCCACCGAGTCCACCCCTCCCGTCTTTGCCACCAGCGCCATCGCCTTGGACCGGCACTTTTCGCTCGCCATCTGCACCTTGATCACGATCTTTTGCTGCAACCAACAAAGCAAATTAGCACCTCCATGTTTCAGCCGAAAGAGCAGAGATGAAAAAGTAATTAACGCGATGATGAAAAATTAAGATCATCAGGAAGATACGTACCGCCATCGCTGCTTTGAAGTCGATCTTGTAGTGTGTTTCTTGGTGGTGTATATGGAGCAACGAGACGAGTTTGAGAGGAAAAGTTTTGAGGATTTCGGTAGGTTTTGTATATGGAGCAAGAGTGCAAGATGAAGTAGAAACTGAGCTAGCTGCTTCTTGTGGATGGAGGAGAGACCCCTGCCCTGAGCTCCTTTATATAGGAGAGCATGAGGGGGTTGTGCTCTGCTACTACTCTACTAAAACACTGAAAATTGCAATTAAGATCTAGGCACTTCATTTCAGGGAGTAGTTAGGATGAGATTAGAGAAAGGAGGGTTTCAAGGCAGAACATTCAACATTTTTTTTAGGACTCGGTCTGCTGCGTCGTCCTGACTTGTCCTACTACTACTCAGCGGCGAGTGCGCGTGTGCTAGCTTTTGGAGTGGGTGTCCACCCTGGCGACTAGGGATGGAAACGAACCAAGCATTCTCCTTCCTCTGGAAAGTTCTGATGGTTTGCTACTAAAATTATTACTGGCTAAGTATAGAATTCTCGCTAATATGTGGTTCTGACCGGGACAAACACTGCGCCCCGTCTGCTGTGCTGATGTGAGATTCAGAAAACGGTGATGTGTAGTATTGAATTGAGAGGTCTCTGCGCTCCAGCTAGCTTGATGAACAAGTACTTTTATCCTTGTCTTGGAGATTTTGTTAATTTTCTGAAGTTGGGAGTATATTCTCAGACAGTCGAGATGTGTGCCCATGAAACAGGATGTAACGCCCCCGACTTTTGGGAACAGGGACGTCGTACGGCCCGCAACAGCCCAGGAGTTCTGTTGCGGTCCAACAGTGTATCATGCCTGCTCACGAACAATTAAAAGAAGTTAATTTGATTGAAATAAGACCTAATGGTCAACTTTATTAACAATACGGGCGTCCAAGCCCAAAGCTCAACTTACACACAGAAAAGCCGAAGAAAACTCCACAGGAACACTTGAGTGCAGTCGTAACCCTAACACGAACACTTGCAGCATCTTCTTTTTTTCTGGTATCTGTTGTGGGGAAAAATTGTGCAAGACTGAGTACTCCAACCCTGTACTCAGCAAATCACATGTGGAGATACTGTATATCTACTTGCGAGGAACAATCAAGGGTGGGAATATATTGGTTTTATTACAGTGGGTGGATGCAGTTTTATTTGCAATCAAATAAAATTTAAAACATTTGCTCCTAAAGATCAGGGGTTTATTAACAAAGTTCATCATTAACCACATTAAAATCATCCCAATCCTACTTATGCCTCATTGTTGGAATCACCCAATTAATATAGCTTCATTAACCGGAAGCACGGCGTATTCGAATACCATTTAATTGACTCTGCAGAGTTGCTCAACTTTACCCACACGATTCCTTAACCCTCATGACTGAGTTAAGAAAGCCAGGTCGTTTCACTGCTCAATTCTCTATATAGGCTCTACCCGGTAGCATCACTCAGTCACGGCCAAAAATAAACAAAAACTTCTCCCTGCCGTTTTAAGTGTCTACTACCGTTGTTAGGTACCCAGCGGCATACCTAACTCCCCGGCATCCTGTCATCTCATCCTGTAGAGTTTCAATCGAATTGAGCAGCTACTAAACCAGTGTTGACAAGTCAACCCCTGTGGTTTGAGCGATCACTATGTAGTTTATTTGGCACAAGGTTCTTGTCCTTATATTTTCACCTGAGGCACTCCACCACAGCTTCCCTTGTGCTCAACAGCACCAACCACCACCAAACCAAACCAGCCTCCATTCCCGAGTAAAGCAGTGGGCGAAGTCCGCCTCACGGATTCCCACAACACCTCTACCCGTAATCCCATCCTAGAGTAAAGCGGTGGGCGAAGTCCGCCGCACGGATTCCCACAACACCTCTACCCGGAGTCTAATCCTAGGGTCAAGCGGTGGGCGAAATCCGCCGCACGGATTCCCACAACACCTTCACCCTAAGTCCAACCCTAGGGTCAAGCGGTGGGCGAAGTCCGTCGCACGGATTCCCACAACACCTTCACCCTAGGTGATGTTCATTTTTAAATTCTAATGGCCCGCAGCCAAAGTCACTTAATAGTGTAAAATGTTGATTGAGGTGACATTATATACATTGGTACAATATTTAGATTATTACTAAGGTTGTCAAGGTGAATATGGCCATCAATCAAGACAGGGCATTTTTCAGTGGTGGGATTAACTAGATAGCATGTCATTCTAACCATTTGTTTTAAACAAGTAGCAGTTCACAACTAGCATTAATGAAAGTATTGTATGTAAATAATCTAAATATTATAGGATTCAAAATGATCAAAAACATGTGACTTGCCTCCTTTTTGTTGCCCTTGATTTCCTTGATCAGCTTCAAATGTCTTTACTGCCCTTCCGCTGACCAATCCGCTTGGTCCCGTCACTAGCGTAGAAAACGAATACCCACTAGTTCCTGCTTTGCAGAATGCAACCTGGGAACAAAATCCAAATTAAAATAAGAAAGAGCTCAAAAAGAAATGGGTTGGGTTGGGAGGTCGAGATTCAACGAGGCTTGATGGCTGACACGGCTAAATTGGATTAGATGAATTTAGGACGATCGAATAAGCAATATATGTGACAGGCCAATTTTTGGAAATGAAAGACAAATACTTAAAAACGGGAGGTTGATCTTTGAATTGGATGGATTTGGATTTTATCGAGATTTAATTTGGCAACATGAAGGAATTCGACTTTACTTGGAGATAAATATGGTGGAAGGGTGACGTTTGAATTAATAAAACTTGAGTTAATAATATTTGAATTAATAAGGTTTAAATTAATATAATTTGAATTAACAAAATTTGAATTTTAAGGAATGGAGGCCAAATTTGAATTAAGGGTATTAAACTGATTAAAATGATGTATTTTGGTATTTTTGGGGTTTTTAGATTTTTCTGGAATTTTTAATCATTTTCTGGATTTTTCCAACATCATATGAATAGTGTTGGGCTCGGCCGGAATCAACAGTGCAGCCCAGCCCGTGTTGCACAGTGCAGCGGCGGCCTTTTTCCCGCGCGAAGGAACCGGCCGACGGCCCGGCTTCGCTCTCGGCCGAGAGGGCCGTGGCCCATGCGCGTGCGGGCGAAGCCCAGCGCATACACGCGCACGCCCGGTTGATGGACGACGCGCGGCAGCTACGGATGGAGAGGATGGAGCGAGCGTGGGCGCTCGGATGAGGGACCGTAACCGCATCAGCGGACGGGATTTAAACTGGCGTGGACGCTCCGGATGGATGGACGCTAATGGCTGCGATTGAGCCACGACGCCCCCGGGAGGTCGTCTTCAACCTCCAGACGACACTCCCGGCGAGGAGCAGAGGAAAACGACGGCGGTGGGGTGGCGGCTATAGAGTACGAGAGGAGAATTGTTTTCGCCAGGGTGTGCGCATATGGCTTAGGGTTCCATTTCGGTAGCTTTGGGGAGATGGGAATGGATGACCATGATTGGCGGCGACCGAGAAGAGCACGATCCCCACGGCGGTGACAAGGGGCTCCGGTGAGGATCAAGTCCAATCGGCTGCAATTTAACCATCTAGGGACCCTAGAGAACACACGGAAATTGGTGGTCGAGCTTGGGGACCGCTGGAGTGGGCTAGCCACGGTGAGGCCTTTGCGACCGACGGCGGTCTCCGGTGTGAGCGTTGCAGACGAATGCTATTGAGAAATTTAACGTACCACTGTGATTAGAATCTTCTAAGGACCATAGCATTGCAAGGAATCGAAAAATATTCGAGTAAATTAGGGGATTGAGTTTTAGGGTTCACCGGCTCAGGGGCTTCGGTTGCGGGCGCTGGAGGCTGCGGGAGCTCAATCGGGTGAGTGAGGAGGGGCGGAGAAGTGTCTGAAGGCGATTCACAGTGGCTATTGGGTTTTATAGGGCGCGCATGGCGGTTTCTACAGTGAGGGGGTTCGTCTGCGTTCTCTTCACGCAGAGCAGGGAGAGGGGGATGTACCGGAGCAGCGCAAGGGGGATGAACGGCAAGGGGAGGTGAACTCAAAGGAGCTGTGGCCAGGGGGGTTGAACGCGATCGGCGGCCGATTCGCAAGGACAGTGGAGAGGCGCTGCGTGCGGGCGCCTGCGCGAAGAAGAGGCCGAGAGGCCAAATAAAGAGAGAAGGCGCAAATGCCAAAAAGAGAAAGCGTATTTTCACTAGAATTTGCCAAAAAGGGAAAGAAATCCGAATTTAATCAAAATTCAATAAAATTTCAAAAAGTTCAAAAATTTGGGGTGTTTCACAGGATGCCTCGTGCTAGATTCTAAATTGTATGTGCTATTGGTTCTAGAACACCACTATATCCAAGGGAGTAATTTGTTGGAACAGTTTTGTTTCGTCTCGAATAGCGATGTGATTCTATCAATTGTAGACTTGTAGTATATACTCCTACGTGGTAAAGATCACTTCTTCAACAAAAAAAAGTAACAATTGTGACGTATGGCTGCAAATGATGGTCCAATGATGGCGATCTGGTCAGTACGACTGACGCGGACGAAGCCGCCCTTTGCTGTGACCTGTTGAGCCCTCCATGATTGCCGCGCTGTTCGAGTTCGAGTTCGACTTGGAAAATCAAAATAGAGTTGAGTCCTGACAAGTTGACCAGGTAGTACTGTACACTAGGATGCTGGATGTGTAGGACCAATACGAAGTTTGGTCAAAAATATAGCACTGTTGATCTGAAGAATAACAGATTTAATCTCCAAACAACAGTAATTCCATTTATAGCCTTCTCTCCCACCACGGGATTTTAGACGCTGACACGTGTTAATCGTACGGTCGGGGACGTGCCAATCAGACTATTGTCCGATACATCAATGCCACTTGAGCGTCGTCCGATACTCCGCTGCCACTGAAATGCCGTCCGATACTCCAAAGCTATTTGAATGCTGTCCGATACCATATGGGTCCGACTTACTGTGTACCCACACACAGGATGTGTCATGTGTGATTGCGACCAGAAATCACACCGAAAATAGCAAGTGAGCGTCTACGGTGAGAAATCACGCACGCGAGGATTGTAGACGCGTCCAATAATTAACAGGCGCAGATCTCGCAGACGCACATCGGATTAATCTGTAGAGGACCGACGACCTGACCTGCGACGACTGACTAACAGATCCACGCGTGCGCTGAACGTTCCAGGGATCAGAGCTCGGCCATGGAGGCCCCCGCCGGGTTGCGGTTTTTCCGTATACGAGCCAAGTAGCCAACCATTTCTTTTCAAGTCCCGTCTGTGAATTAATGGGTAGGGTTCTTTTGATCTAATATACTCGTTCCTCCTGCTACCATGTTTCGAGATCGATCGCGCACGATGCTGCACGAATTAGGTTGGCACATGTTCTATGTTAGGATTAGTTCCGACTTCTGAAACAAGAAAAGAAGAAATTTAACCCGGAGATCATGTTCTGACGTCTGAATCGTTGCTGTGCCGTGTCTTCATTTTTGCTTTCAGCACAACATGGTAGCCTCTTTGATCAGCGACATTAGAGCGCTTTTAAATGTCAAATATCCAATCAACTTGGACCGAAATTTTGCACTACAATCCGTATGCATGCAATGATGCAAGCTCTCTACATTATGGAGCAGATGCCCGGCGGCGATTACAGGTAGCCGTACCCGTACCCGGCGGCAGGGTACGGGTAGTGGTAGTGCCACGGGTACGGGGGCTCGATCACGGTGACCTCCGGCTTCTTCTCCTCCTTCTTCTCCTCCTTCTTGGCTTCACCGACCTCCACCAGCTGCGCGAACCCGACCTTCTTGCGCAGCGCGCTCGTCAGCTTGACGGAGTCGACGTTGCCGACCACCACCACCTGGTCCTTCCCCTCCCCGGCCAGCGCCACCGAGTCCACCCCGCCCGTCTTCGCCACCAGCGCCATCGCCTTGGACCGGCACTTTTCGCTCGCCATCTGCACCTTGATCACGATCTTTTGCTGCAACCACCAAAGCAAATTAGCACCTCCATGTTTCAGCCGAAAGAACAGAGATGAAAAAGTAATTAACGCGATGATGAAAAATTAAGATCATCAGGAAGATACGTACCGCCATCGCGGCTTTGAAGTCGATCTTGTAGTGTGTTTCTTGGTGGTGTATATGGAGCAACGAGACGAGTTTGGGAGGAAAAGTTTTGAGGATTTTGGTAGGTTTTGTATGTGGAGCAAGAGCGCAAGACGAAGTAGAAAGTGGAAACTGGAGCTAGCTGCTTCTTGTGGATGGAGGAGAGACCCCTGCCCTGAGCTCCTTTATATAGAGAGCATGAGGGGTTGTGCTCTGCTACTACTCTACTAAAACACTGTAAGGCCCCGTTTGGCACAGCTCAGATTCACTAGTGAAGCTGTTTTTTTTTGTTTCAGCTTCACGAGCAGCTTCACCGATGAAGCTAAATCTGTTTTGGAAAACTGTTTGGCAAAACAGCTTCATGCATGGCTGAGAGAGGGCAATTGTCCAAGATACCCCTGTCTACCTGACTTGTTCTAACATTTGGAGTTGTATGTTTGTATATGGTCATATGAATTAAAAAATAATATATTTGAATGAGTATGAATTAAAACATTAAAATAAAAAATAAAAAAAATAAAATCATTAGGAAGCAATATTAGTGCCTTGTTTATGTTTCGTGAACGGGAGAGGTGAACGGGATGGACTAGTGGCAAATACGTGTAATTTTGGTGAACCAGAGGGGCAGTGGGTTCATAGGATTGCGGGCCTGAGGGAGAGAGCTGTGAAAAACTACTTTTTTCAGCTTCACCTCTCCCCATTTCTTTGTGAGAGCAGAAAAAAAGGAGCTTCACCCATGAAGCTGTTTGCAAAAAGGGTGTTTGGCAAAAAACAGCTCACAACAGCTCATGAAGCTGTTGGTGAAGCTGTGCCAAACAGGGCCTAAATTGCAATTAAGATCTAGGCATTTCATTTCAGGGAGTAGTTAGGATGAGATTAGAGAAAGGAGGGTTTCAAGGCAGAGCATTCAGCATTTTGTTAAGACTTCGCTCTGCTCCGTCAATCAGAAGAGAAGGCTTGGCCTTTGAGAGGTCGCTCGTCCTGACTTGTCCTACTACTACTCAGCGGCGAGTGCGCGTGTGCTAGCTTTTGGAGTGGGTGTCCACCCTGGCGACTAGGGATGGAAACGAACCAAGCATTCTCCTTCCTCTGGAAAGTTCTGACCGGGACAAGCACTGCTTTCCCGTCTGCTAAGTACTGCTTTTCCGTTCGCTAGTATTGAATTGAGAGGTCTCTGCACTCCAGCTAGCTTGATGAACAAGTACTTTTATCCAAAGCTATTTGAATATCGTCCGATACCATATGGATCCAACCGAAACCACTCAGAGTAGACCAAAACCACTCGGAGCAACTAAAACCACTCGGATCCGACTAAAACCACTCGAACGCTATCCAAAACCACTCAACTTGGACCGAAAATTTCACAAATATAAATTCTAATAAAATAAAATATCAATTATTCATTATCAATAATATGCATAACCATCACATAGTCTCACATAAATATCTAGTCAATGATAGACTCATGTTGACAAACCCGGACGCGCGACCCGTTTGGCAGAGCTCTAGCTCTAGAAAATCTGTAGATTTCCTAGAGCTGGTCATCTGTAGCTCTAGGAAATCCTGGATCTAGAGTTGCAGGCATGTTAAGTGCATTTACATGACTCATTTCATTTATATTATATATTAAATAAAAATATTTAAATCACTTTAATTTAGTCAACAAACTACAGATCTAGCATAAATCTCGGAGCTAGAGCTGTGCCAAATAGGGCCGAATTAGAAAGAACTGTTAAGAAACCTGGGCCTGGGCCGGCAGCCCAGGGCCCATGGTGGGCACCTCATTGTAGTCTATAAATAGAGAGTCATACCTCCACATTATGTACGCATGAAAGAAAAGCAATAAAGAAAGACCGGGAGTTCTCTCTATCTCTCTGTGTGTTCAATCTATTCTCTCTGTGATTCTGTGATTGATTCGTTCTTGTTCTAAGCAGAGAAATCGTTCGGACTGGTCGCCAGCGACGGTTTCTCAACACGTTATCAGCACGACTTCGCTCCGGTGAACGAGGTAATCATCGAAGCACAGATTGAATTTTCTAGATCGCTTTGAATCTGTATTTTCTTTTCGCGTTCTAGATTGAAAATTCTACGGTGCAAATCCGCCCCAATCTACCGCGAGCAGACTTGAAGTCGCCGGCACAATGCCGATCGGTAGATTGTGAAACGGGGTAGATGTTGATTGCACTGTAAACTAGATGCAAATCCGCCCTAATCTACCGCGAGCAGACTTGAAGTCGCCGGCACAATGTCGATCGGTAGATTGCGAAGAAAAGGGTAGATGTTGATTGCATCGTAGATTGGAAACATATGCATTGTTTTCCTATTCAGTTTCTGCACACCATTGCATGAAATATTGCATGAATTAAAAAAACGAAACAGAAATTTATTATGCATATGTTCTGTTCGGTTTATGCAAAGCATTACACACACAAAAAAAAGGGGCGTCGCCGCCGCGCCAGCATGCGCGTCGCCGGCAGCCGGCCTTGGATCTCGAGGCGCCGCCGCGCCCGTACGTGCGCTAAATAGCCAACGGCCAGCAGCCGGCCGAGGTCGCTGCAAGACTGCCGCCCATGCATGGCCGCAGCCCAGCAGTACGCAGCCTTGGCCGCCGTCTGCCATCGTGCACGAGGAAGACCGGACAGGCACCACCGTGCGTGCCTCCCGAGAGAACCCGGCCTGAAGCCGCCGGCCTCCCCGCTTGGTTAGTCGCGCGCCCGAAGCACTGCGCCCAGCCGCCGTCGAACCGGCGCTCGTGCCGCGCCAGCATGCGCGCCCGCGCCCGCATGCGCGTCTTCCGGCCGGCCGACGCCTTAGCTCCCTCACCCGCCGCCCGCATGCGGCCACTTCAGGTCGACCGCCCGCGCGCCGCCCGCAGCTGCACGCCGTCGCCGGTCGCTATCCCGAACCGCCGCACGGCTCCACGCCGGAGAAGACCGCCTGGGGTGCGCCGCCTCCCCGTGCCACCTCGCCATCAGTAGCCGCCCCGCCCGTACGCCGTTTCGGATTCCAGCCCGCACGCTGGCCTGCCTCGGTCGGCCCATAGTCGCAGCCACCGGCGCCTTGGCTCTCACGCCCGCCGTGCATGCGCCACCTTGGCCCCGTGAATGCCGCCGGCATGAAGCCGTGACGGCTCGCCTCCACCGGCCGGCCACCCCGCGCTGCCGCAGCGCCAGCCCGACCGGCTGGCCCGAACGCCGCCGCGTCCGCCCGGCCGACTGGACCGCCGCTGCACCGGCTCCGGCCGCAGCCGCCATGCCTTCCCCCCAACCGCGCGCCGCCGCCTGCACGCGGCCTCCACCTAGCCCGCCGGCCACACGCGCCCCGCACGACGCCTCCGCCGGCCCCGGCCGCCTGCGCCCGCCTGGGCTGTCCCGCCGCCGCCACAAAAGGACCAGCAAAAGGGAAACCCTAATGGGGGGCCTTAAGCCGGTTATGTGGGCCTGCTAGTAAATGGGCCGGCCATATGGGCTTTTCGGCCGGAAGCAGGCCAAAAGAAAAAGGGAGAGCCCGGCCGGGGGCGGCATTTTTACAGAAAAACCCTTTGATTTTTGGGATATTGCCGAGAGACCCTTAAAATCACATATAAGTCCTGAATTTTGCGAAAGAGTCCCGGTAATTCCGAAAATTGCCGATAGGACCTCTAATTTTACGAGCGGGTCCAGAATTGTGCAGAAAACCACTCGGTAAATTAGAAAATTGCGCAAATTTTTCTCTGAACTGAAATTTTGCGCATAAACCCCCAGAAAGTGCAGAATTTGCTGAAATTTCATATTTTAGCATAAAAGGGCCTCGGGAATCCGAATTTTGCATTTGAATCTTATTTATTTATGCCATTATTATTCTTTGTATTTTCTGTATTTATTTACTGTTTTTGGTTAATTGTAATTGTTTAAATTGCTTTTAATCACTGAAATTAGCAGTAAAATTATAGAAAGTGCATAGAAAATTATGAAACATTGCGAGAACCTTTTGTACCATTTATTTACCCGCAGTGAATTATTCCGTACATGTCTACCAGCAGTAGACTTATACACATATAGATGACTAGCATCACGAACTGGGAGTTCGAGGAGCTGGCTCAGCATGGCCAAAACTATCTGATGTTGGCATCCGATGTCGAGATTGTGCTTGGAGCCAGGAAGCTCCGCGCGACTAATGGGATTGGCGGACTGAATGACGCCTAACCCACGCCTAAAGAGAATGATCAGACACTTCATTTTCTCAGGCACCACTTCTGTCTCACTCTCAAGAATGAGTACATGGTAGAGAATAGCACGCTAGCACTCTGGACCGCACCCAAGAAGCAGGTTCAAGAGGCTAAAGTACGCCATTCTTCCTCAAGCAGAGTAGGAGTGGATCAAACTGAGGTTTGCCGACTTTAAGATGGTCGGGGAATACAATTCTGCCTTGCATAGGATTTGTACCCCAATACAGAAAATTGAGAAAATCCTTCCACCCTAATGCAGTATAATCCGCACGCAATTATCGTCTAGACGGCTATGAGGAATATGCCGAATTGATTGATATGATGCAAATTGCGGAAGCTCAGGACAAAGTTCTCCGCAAGAACTAAGTCACTCAGCCATCTGGTAGCTCCACTGGCCGTGAAGCCAACGCCGAGAGCAACAAGGTGCGAAAGCCCTTGATAGAGAAAAGGGGAAGGAAGGGTAAGACCGTAGCCCAGAAAGGCAAATCAGACGCTCCACATGAGAATAAGGCTAACAAGCCAAAACGGGGTGGCAAAGGGCAGCATGAAGCCCACTTTGCATCGGTTGAGGGGGAGAGTTCCGAGCAGCTGCCCGCGCTAATGGAGGTTGAGACCATCCAAGCAGTAGCACCCCCTCTCGGCCTAGCAACAGCCAATGCCATGATTTCTCTTGAAGAGAATGTCACCCCTGAGAAAATAGCAGAAGAAGTCTAGTGCACTGAATGCATTTTGACTTTAAATGTCATTTATTTTGTGTGGAAGAATATGTTAGAATTTGCATGGATGGTACTTAAGAATTGTTATCTTCTCGTGATGGTTGGATGATATTTGAAGAATTCATTCATTTATTCAGTTTATGATGGCATGATATATTCTGATATTGGAGTATTTTATCTATGTGTTGATTGCCTTCTCATGCATGTTAATAAATACCCTATATTAGAACACGTGTAGCGCCCTATGAAGGAAGTGTGCTTAGCTAGCAGCGGCACAACGCATATCATCTTAAGAGAGATTGAGTATTTTTAGTCGATTCGTAAGAGCACTAGCAGCCTTACGACAATCGCCAAAAGCGATGCATGTATAATTGGTTCAGGAAGAGCCACAATGGGCACAACTTTGGTCATTGAAGAAGACTTATTGTACCCAGAATCGGCTAGAACTCTCCTAAGTTTTAAGAATATTTGCGCCAACGGTTTCCACGTTGAGACTAAAGTAGAGTACGGTGAGGAACACCTACTCATTACGAAGCGCGAAGAGAATGGCAAAAGAATATTAGAAAACTTCCTTCACTTGAAACTGGGATATATTATACCAACATTATGGCGCCTGCAGCGTACACTGTCCTGAAGACGGTATTTAGAAGCTCTGAACTCTTCTGTCTCTGGCATGACAGATTAGGCCACCTAGGTCTTAGGATGATGAGAAACATAATAAATAACTCGCATGGGCATAATATTAATGAAGAATTTCCCAATCATGAAGATTTTGTGTGCCCTGCATGTGCACCGGGAAAATAATAACTAGTCCCTCCACTCTGAAAGTGAAGGACGAAGTCCCTGCATTCCTGGAACGCATCCAGGGAGACATTTGCGGTCCCATTCAGCCCATCTCAGGACCATTCAAGTATTTCATGGTGCTCATTGACGCTTCTTCGAAGTGGTCATATGTGGGTTTGTTGTCTACGAAAAACCACGCCTTTGCAAAATTGATCTCGCAGATCATTCGCATCAGAAATGTGTTTCCTGATCATCACATCAAGTCCATCAGAATGGACAACGCTGGCGAATTTACTTCAAAGACATTTGATGATTATTGCATGGCGATGGAAATTGCAGTTGAGCACTCGGTACCGCATGTCCATACCCAGAATGGTTTGGCAGAGGTTTTTAATTAAGAGAATTAAATTTATTACCCAACCCCTCTTGCATAATTGTAATTTGCTAGCTACATGTTGGGGACCCGCAGTCCTACATGCAGCAAATCTCATCAACCTTAGACCTTCGGCCTACAACATTCATTCACCTATGCAACTAGCGCAATGGTCATCACCGAAAATTTCCCAACATTAGGGGGAGGAAATCAACCCCTTGATGAAGAATGTCGGGAAATTACGTGACAAGCCTGGGGAATCCATGCAGATGACCCGCGCACTAGAGAAGTCCAGAAGACATTAGTAAAGCAAATAGAGAAGTCTAGAAGACAAGAGAAGTCCAGAAGACAAGAGAAGTCTAAAAGACAATAGATTTGCAAGCATTAGCAAATCAACTGCCTGATTACTTTAGTGATTTGAAGAGCGTGACTAAGTCGCATGTGCCTGAACGCACTGCACCGGAGAGGGTTGAAATACCAAAGAAAATTGAAGGTATCCCTAATCTCGTCCAGAGGCCTCAGAAAAATAAAAAAGAGGACGAGAACTCCGGTTCCTCGAATCCTTAGTAACCGGGGACGCCTGGTAAAGAAGGATAAGAGGGATTTATCACAGCCGATCATTGAAGTCCCCCAGAATGAGAAGGGGAGCCAGTTGAGACCTGACACAAGTATGACACCTTTAGAAAAGGGCATACCGGATTTGAATATCCCCATCGGCATGGATGTGTGCGCACACATCGGAGCTGAAAAACTAAAGGGACTTGCCACCGCAATTGGAAGAAGCGATGTGCAAGGTAAAGCTCCAGCAGAAGCAATCGCTCCAGAAGAAGCAACTCATGAAGAAATAGCTATAAATTATGTGCACACGGGAGAGTCCCTGAATAGGACAACAGCTAACATCGATATCTACTTCGCAAAGAAAATTGCCACCATCATCGATCTTGATCCCGAGCCTGCATTGCTCGCTAAATGTAAGAAAAGATCAGATTGGGAAGATTGGAAGAAGGCAATAGCAACTGAATTGCTATCTCTGAATAAAAGAGAGGTGTTTGGGCCCGTATGCCGCACACCTCCCCACATACACCCCGTTGGGCACAAGTGGGTATTTGTTCGAAAGAGAAATGAAAGAAATGAAGTAGTGAGATACAAAGCAAGGCTGGTAGCCCAAGGTTTCACTCAACGTCCTGGAGTTGATTATGAAGAAACCTACTCCCCAGTCATGAGTGGAATTACCTTTAGATACTTGATCTCAATGGCAGTGAACTTGAATTTGAAAATGAAATTGATGGATGTTGTGACTGCATACCTTTATGGTAACTTGGATTCAGAGATTTACATGAAAATCCCTGAAGGAATCCCTCTCCCGAACCAAGACAGAGCAAATAGAAATCTGTACAGTGTGAAACTCAGAAAGTCACTGTATGGACTGAAACAATCTGGAAGAATGTGGTATAATCGCTTGAGCGATTTTCTCTGCAAGAAGGCTACACGAACAATGAAGACTGTCCTTGTGTATTTATACGGCGATCCCAGAATGGATTCTATATAATCTCTGTGTACGTAGATGATCTGAATATCATCGGGACAGCCGAAGACATAAAAGAAGTAAGCTCCTACTTGGAGTCAGAATTTGAAATGAAAGATTTGGGCAAGACCAAGTTTTGCTTAGGCTTGCAGCTTGAGCATGTCCCTGAAGGAGTCTTGGTACATCAGTCGGCCTACACCCAGAAGGTGCTAGAAAGGCTTGACTTCGAGAAGGCATACCAATCGAAAGTACCGATGATCGGGAGATCTTTACAGCAAGAAAAAGATCCTTTCCGATCTAGGGAAGAGGGGGAGGAAGTCCTGGGACCGGAATCCCCATACGTGAGTGCAGTGGTAGCATTCATGTACTTAGCAAACTGCGCTAGATCGGACATTGCATTTGCCGTGTACCTGTTGGCAAGGTACAGTGCAGAGCCCACCAACAGGCATTGGCAGGGCATAAAGGACACCTTCCGATACCTCAAAGGAAGCAAAGACATTGGATTGACTTACAGAAAGAATCAAGACTTGAACTTGATTGACTATGCAGATGCTGGGTACCTGTCTGACCCGCATACCGCTAAGTCGCAAACAGGCTATGTATTTCCATGTGGTGGAACTGCAATTTCCTAGAAATCGTCTAAGCAAAACCTTGTAGCTATTTCGACGAACCACTCAGAAATTATAGCACTGTATGAAGCCGCACGAGAGTGCGCTTGGTTCCGCTGAACGGTTCACCACATCCAGCAGTCATGTGGAATGAACATTGTGCAAATCCCCACAATTATCCATGAAGATAATGCAGCTTGCGTTACACAAGTGCAGACGGGCTATGTAAGCATATCAACCCCAAGTTCCTCTATGCTCATGAATTGCAAAGATGAACAAGATTAAAGTACTGCACACTAAGTCATGTAGACTTGTTCACTAAGTCACTCCTCGCATCTTACTTTGAAAAGTGCGTGTAAGGGATTGGAATGATGAGACTTAGAGAAGTGCAGAATTCAGGGGGAGAATTCTCTCAAGCCCGCTAATAAACCTTGATCATGAAGATCAAGTACCCAAAGAATAAAGTCCTGAAGACCAAATGAAATTGGGTGAATTGTACTCTTTTTCCCTTGACGAGTTTTCCATGAAGTTTCTCGACCAAGGTTTTTAATGAGGCAATTCGTGCATCGCAGCATCACATGTATCATGTGCTCTTTCTCCAAATTTTTCCCACTGAGTTTTTATGGAGTTTTAGTGAGGCATGAACGTGTCGGATGAGTGCCCAAGGGGGAGTGTTAAGAAACCTGGGCCTGGGCCGGCAGCCCAGGGCCCATGGTGGGCACCTCATTGTAGTCTATAAATAGAGAGCCATACCTCCACATTATGTACGCATGAAAGAAAAGCAATAAAGAAAGACCGGGAGTTCTCTCTATCTCTCTGTGTGTTCAATCTATTCTCTCTGTGATTTTGTGATTGATTCGTTCTTGTTCTAAGCAGAGAAATCGTTCGGACTGGTCGCCAGCGACGGTTTCTCAACAAGAACAAGTGGATTATTGTGTACCCACAGATAGGATGTGTGATTGCGACCAGCAATCACACCGAAAACAGCAAGCGAGCGTCTACGGTCGAAATCACGCACGCGAGGAATGTAGACGCGTTCAATAATTAACAGGCGCAGGTCTCGCAGTCGCACATCAGATGCGTTAGCAAAGCGAGTGATGTTTAACGCTTGGATCCAAATAATTAGCAGTCGCAGATCGGATTAAAGTATAGAGGACCGACGACGTACTTGACCTGCGACGACTGACTAACGCATCCACGCGCGTCATGGAGGCCCCCGCCGGGTTGCGGTTTTTCCGTATACGAGCCAAGTAGACAACCAATTCTTTTCAAGCCCCGTCTGTTAATTAATGGGTATAAAAATGAACTATATTTCTAAATATACAAGTCTAGAGTAGAATTTTTGAATTGTTTTAAATTTTAATTTTGTAATTGTGCACCCTTATTCATGTTACGTTGAATTAAGATTAATATTTGGAACTTGTTTAATTTTCTTAATAAATTAATAACCTAAATGTCCAATATGCTAAACTTAATACTTTTTTCCTTAGAACAACGCGTAAACAACAAAAACAAAACAAATTAAACTATTGCAACATAAATTAGTAATAGATAATATCAAATTTTATATGCTAATATAGTTTGTTATCATGATCATGGTTCAACCAGATCCTGAGCACGATCCTACCTGATTATATGTGATCATACCTTTAGAATCATGATTCTACGAAATTCTGATCCATATATTAATCCATGTCATTTCGGCTCTATGGGATTTTGCAAAAAAATATTTATGTATTTTTTGGAACTATTTGGGCTGTCACATATATCGATCCATGTCATTTCGGCTCCATGTGATCGTAGGATCGTGTCACGATACTGACAACCTAGGTGGTGATTGGCAAAGCATGCAACATTTGTCTTGTTTTTGGCACATATAGCACGTTTTGCACCCATATTTGCAAAAAAAATTGCTATATTCGTGCGAGAATGACAAAAATGGCAATTCTGCCGCCCAGTCACCGGGTGGTAGCGCTCTGCAGCTGACACGTAGACTACTGCAGCACGACCACCATGCGGTAGGCGCCTGCCGCCCCTCCACTATATGGTAGGTAATTAAGCCAGCAAATGAAATAGCTTAATTACATACTTAAATTAGTATTTTATATGTCATATTTATTTAAAATTTTAAATATAGTAATGAGCTCAAAAAATTACGGAATTTTATACACAACCTTTAGACACAATGTACCTCACTGTGTAGTTTTTTTTTTGATAATTTTATCTACTCTAAATATTGCTCAAAAAATTATGAGTTGTTACATATAGGAGTTGTGTTATGATATTTGTAGGAGTTGTGTAATTATGACAATGTACCTCATTGTATAATTATGGTATTTATAAGAGTTGTTAAATATAGCAAACGAGCTCTAAAGATTACGAAATTTTATGTGTAATCTCCTAACACAATCAACCTAATTATATGTGCCAACCCAGCCCACACTGTTGTGCCTGTGTTCTTACCTTCACCAATGGCCTTTGGGCTGGCCGCCCCGACTCGTCAACGCGAACCAGGCCCTATGTTTGGTCTATTCCTGCATCTGCATTCCATCTTTCCTGCACTTTAAACTGGCCATAGGTCTAGGTGGTTAGATCGCTCCATAATCTTTCATGTAAGATTGATTCTTACGAGCTGCTTGGAGCTTTGTAATTTTTTTCCCGTTTGAAATTGAAATCTGCATGTAATTTGCTGGACAGGAGAAATCCCTTCGGATTCCATTGTATTAACTTACCCTTGCAATGGCTGTTATATGATGTTTCGATAGAGAAGTAAACAAAACGAAAGTGACAACCAAAACACATAACATTCAATACTATATCTGAGCTCTGAACCGTAACATATATAGTGCACCTTCAAAAGTGATAACTAGAACACATAACATTCAATACTATATCTGAGTTTATCAGCCTCAACTGGTAGTCTTTTTTTGAAAGGGGAGCCTCAACTGGTAGTCGTAGGTTTTGCCATTGTTCAGAAAATCTGAAAACAACATTCGAACTCTTGAAGCAACCTTCAATGAGATGAATTGATGTTCTTAAGTGTAGCTCATTGACAATACATCAATGAACTTAAATTGAAGCCTCCCACCTGGTTAAAAGCACATGGTCAAAGCAAACTTCAATGCATTTTATGTTAAACTGAAGCATAAAGTCAAGAGCTACAAAACAAAATCTTCTACTCAATTACATGTTTGCACCAACGGTGGCTTTAGATCAACTACAAAACAAAATCTGAAGCATAAGGTCAGAGCTCAAATGAAGCACCAACAGTGACTTGAGCAATGCAGTTGACATCAGCGATGAGCGACTGCAAGAACTCGGTATTTATGGCCGAGCGAAAAGGGAACCCGCTGCATTGCCGTTGGGAATTCCGAAGTCGTTGTCCACATACACCACTGCGGGCAAAGGGGATGGCATGGACAGGGTGACATATGTGCGGAGGGGAGAGGCCAGGCACTGTAAAAAATGGCTACTGCACGGTGGCCGTGTGGATTACGAATTAATAGATGAATTAAATGAGCACTGTATGTTGCTAATTATGATTAAATTAATATGAATTAACATGGCAAATTCGAAGTGTATAAAATTCTAAAAAATTATACAATTAGGTCCACTATATCGGGAGTTTCCACAAAAATTCGTAATTTTGAGCTCGTTTGTTACATGTAATAATTCTTATAAATAGCATAATTCAATAAATTTTCGAGTAAAATTCATAACGGATAAAACTATACAATCAACTACGCTATGTCGGGAGGCTTCGTACAAAATTTAATTAAATTTTAAGCTCATTTACTATATCTAAAAATTCATACGAACAATACAACTAAATAAAATCGCTAATTAACATTAATTACCTACCCTGTGCGGCACCTACCCTCCCCCCCAACCGATTGCACGTACTGCGAATGAATCCATTAATTGATCACGAAGCTTCAACACCGATCAATACAACACAGGCACGTTTTACATTTGCAAAGCCTCCTCGAGTTAAACCCCTCGTAAAAACATTACTACACACAGCGCGGCCCAAACTAACACCAACTCTTACACAAAGCTCAAAGAAATCTACTGCACTTGCTATGTAGGGAGGCTCCGTAAAAAATGTAATAAAATTTTAAGCCTATTTAGGCAGCGATCAACATGGCTGTAGCTGCGGGCTGTGGGCTTATTTGTCACTATTCATAAGTTTCGTCTTTTTCTGAATTTTCGGCTTTTTGTTGAGCTTTTTTGCCGGTTCTTTTTTTCCCGTATTTGTTTGTATTATACGTAATGGGCTAACATATTTTTTATATTTTTAAATTTTTTAAATTTAATTATGCTAAATAAGCCTCTGTCAGCTACAGTGTTTTTTTCAGCCAGCTACAATGTTTTCAACCATAAGCCACGAGCTTTTCAGCCGAACCGATCACCCTAAAAATTCATACAAATAATACACCTAAATAAATTCGCTAATTAACATTAATTACCCTATCTAATTGCTACACAGTACACTCGATTGCACGTACTACGAATGAATCCATTAAGGGGCTGTTTGGTTGCCTGCATCGGGATAGCTCGCACCAGCGCATGCAGGGAGATGGTGTTTGGTTGCCTGCATCGGGGTGAGAGCCTGCACGAGCGAATGCAAAAAATCAACTGGAGCCAGGCTAAGGAGAAACGCGGCTGAGGACCTTCTCTACTCAGCCTGGCCACGCTCATGCAGCTACATTAGCTCATGTAGACAACCAAACAAGCCCTAATTGATCGCGAAGCTTCAACACCGATCAACACCACACAGGCACGTTTTACATTTGAAAAGCCTCCTCGAGTTAAACCCCTCGTAAAAAAATTACTACACCCAGCGCGGCCCAATCTAACACCAACTCTTACACAAAGCTCAAAGAAATCTCCTGCACTTGTGATCTACATTATGGTGCAGGTGTCCGGGCGGGAGTGGTACTGGTACGCGTACGCGCCGGCGTGGTGCCCGTAGACAACAGGCACCGGCTGCGGCGTGTACTCCACCGCGGCGCCCGGCTTCTTCTCCTCCTCCTTCTTGGCTTCACCGACCTGCACCAGCTGCGCGGACCCGACCTTCTTGCGGAGCGCGCTCGTCAGCTTGACGGAGTCGACGCCGTCGCCGACCACCACCACCTGTTCCTTCCCCTCCCCGGCCAGCGCCACCGAGTCCACCCCGCCCGTCTTCGCCACCAGCGCCATCGCCTTGGACCGGCACTTGTCGCACGTCATCTGCACCTTGATCACGATCTTTTGCTGCAGCCGACGAAGCAAATTAGTACCTCCATGTTTCAACCGAAAGAACAGAGAGAATAAAGATAATGATACTACACTACACTACACTGATAGAAAGATTTAGTGTAAGCTGCAAATTAAGATCCACGAACTGAATTAAGTACCTTCATTTCTTCCTTCTTGATGGAGTCGTCCAGTGTTCGAACGCCTGGGTAAGATCGGAATTCAAGATGAGCTTAATTTTGAGATGAAGAAGAGTTTGAGGCTAATGGCTGCTTGAATTATATGGATGGGGCAAGAAAGAGGAAGTGGAAACAGGGAGCTATGGAGCTTGCCGTGGAGGGAGCAGAGAATCCGGGCCTCCTATATATAGGAGCAGGAGTGCGAGGGGTGTACACTGTGCTACTACTGTACGCCACATTGTGAGATCTATGGTAGTCGTTAGGATGCGATTAGAAAAAGGAAAGGTTTCATGGCAGTAGCTTCAACATTTGTTTATGACTTGGCTCTGCTCCGACCATCGGAATTCAGAAGAGAGGACTCTGCTTTCGGGGAGGTCGCTTCACTGATCGTCGCTAACGCGCAAGAAACCGTGTCGAGTACACTACTAGTCAGCGGCGAGTGTGCATGTGCTTGATTAGAGGCTTAGAGCAGGTGTCCCAACTTGGCGACCAAGCTCTCCCCTTCCTCGTTGCTCCATTATTGGGTAAGTAGAAAATTCTCGTTTCTACGAGGTTCAGGGACAATGGCTGCTGTGCTGATGTAATAAGCTTGGAAAATGGGTGTGCACAGTGTAAAGTTTCTTGAATTGATAGGTCTCTCCCTATCTTGATGAACAAGGTTGTTTATCCTTTGCCAGTGGCTTTGCCTTGAACAATTTGCTGATTTTCTGAAGTTGGTGGCCAAGTATTCTCTGCAGCTAGCTCAAACAGTCAGATGTGTGTGTGCGCTCGGGATTACTCCTCTGCACTGTTGGTTCTAGAACACTTGTACGCATATATGGGCACAGAAAGATACGAATTGGGTTTAATGAACAAGCTACTCCCCTGAAGTAAAGTCGTACAGTTCCCGTACTGCTCAGCGCTCGACTGCTTACTTGATCGCTTAGCTGTCATAAACTCTTTACCAACCACAAACTTCGACCACAACCAGCAGTCGAACCTTCGACCACTTCTGAGCACATAAACTACGACCACTTCATACTTTGATCTTCGACCGATTAGAATTCGTAAACTTCGACTACTTTCCATAAACTCAAACTTCGACCAATTTGCATGTACTCGAAGTTGCAGGTACTTGAACTTCGAATGCTTCGCACAAGATCGTAACTACGACTGCTTTGCACATACTCAAGACTTCGATTGGTTAGCATATACTCGAGATTTTTGACACTTAGAGCAGAACCTCTCGATCACCTACGCCTTCAAGTACTCATATTTCCTCTGTTTCCTAGCAGCGATTTAACACATTTGCACATAGTCGTAAGTTTTGACCCAACTGCAATCACCAGCACTTTCGAGCAAATCAAGAACAAGATTGATTCAAGACGATGTTTATTGCTGGATTTTCGTGGATTTATAAAGTGCCCTCAAAAGCACTTCTAAAAGTCTAGCCAAAACTAAAACTTCCTCAATCTTCTCCCAAAGCTGTCGTGCATCCGCTATGCCCCTCTGACTCTATTTATATCCTCTGACTCCTTAATAGTCCTCACCGAATAGATCATGAATTCGAGTACTAATCCGAATGAATCATGACTTTGAGACCTAAACCAACTCCTACAACGAAGGCATCTGAAACCCTTCTAAATATGGGTTTACTGAAATTCTGACTTTTCAACATCTCACGTGTCAAAGGCTCCAGGACCGTACCTCCCGTAGCTCCTCCATGTATCATCCACCTTTGTTCTCCACGTGCCTAAGCATGAGCCCGACCATCTCGTGATATTCTCGACCGTTTGAATTTCGGATCTCCCATTCTAGTCTCAGTCCACCTCGTTATTGACCATGATCACCTCCATGCTCAACCTATATATGTAAAGACCAAAGAACATTTTTTTGGCACAAGTTCTCTCTAACTTAACTAACATCAATCCACACATGCATAACACACCCTTATCCATAAATACAAACTAACTCAACTAGACCACATATTGGTCAGACCGCCATTAACATAGCGGTCAAACAGTAATACCTGAATATTTCAACACTTTTCAGTTTTTGCACAAGTGCATTGACCGAAACTTTCACAACACAAATTTCAATTCAACCCATGTCAATTATTCATCATCATAGTATTCATGAGCTATCCACATGGTCTAACAATGTCCCCCCTTGATGAATACATTGACAATACTTCAAAATCGCTCGAATGAGTTGTATTTTGAAAAAAAAATAAAATTTTCAAAAAGAAAGCTTCAAGCTGCAGAAAAATGAATTTGACAAACCACAACCAGAAACTCTCAGAAAACTCCCCCTCAACACAAGAGAAACGATTTTCTCCAACTTCTCCGTATTCTCTCCAATTTCTCCCCCTTTGGCAATGTAATCATCAAGAAATGTCAGAGAAAGAGTAATTCTGAGGAGCAATAAGAGTAAAACTCAAGAATCTTTGTATATTATTCAAGTCACTTTGCATTGATTTAATAATTTAACCAAGCCATCTTTTTTAGTAGAGCTATCTAGATCATAAAAACTCATATATCATATAGCAATGTCATACTAAGTTTTTCAACATGATTAAGTAATTTATATCAATGGCAGGCATCTCAATAGTGATCAAACCAATTATAAAGAGCACAATTAGATATCACAACGAAAGTGAAAGCCTAAAAGTGAAGCAAATCTTAAATCTAGACGAGCTAGCAATTTTATGTATCAACCTATTGCTGCACACTCAAGTCTTAAGTATGTGCATGCTTGTAGCATATTTCTTTAAACTAGTTAGAGACCCGTGCGTTGCAACGAAGTCATAAAAATGGTGAGACGAAACTTACTGTCTGGCCAACTTCACACATCAAATATTGGAGAACAAGCAACAGAGATACAAGGGTGGCCAGAATGCGCGAGGAGATGGGGAAAGTGGAGGGGCTGGGCGGTTGTATCCTGAGAGAGAGAGGAGGAGATAGACGAATGGTCCAGATCAAATCGGATGGCTGAGAAGAGAGGAGGAAGAATGGACCAACCACCAACTCACACTTTTATAATAGTTTCTTTAAATAATGGCATGCTTGTAACATACTTCTTTTCAATGGTGGCATGCTCGAAGTATACTTCTTTTTATTTGTGCACTTTTTGTGCCTTTTTATATATGTCATGGTTGAGCATACATCTTTTTAATTATCTCTGTCTCATAATTTTTTTATAACATACCAAATTGAGTTAACATAAAAAGATTGCAATATGAAACATATAAGTCTAATAGTCAAGATATAAAATAAGACTCACAATCAAGCTAATCTTTTTAGATGAATACCGCAAAGTACTATCTATAATCAATCTAGTCAGAGTATTCCGCAATATCATATTTAGTTCAAGTATAGCAAATTAATTGCAACCTATCATGATAAAAACTACACATTGTATGAATAAATATGATAAAAAACTTTACAACTCTTTTGATTCAATGGCTTGGACTTGATGAAATATTTGATAAATATAATAAACAAAAGCTTCTAAAACATTTTTAAACAACAAGCCCCCCTTAAAATAATTTCATGGGATATAGAACACCCATCTCACTTCTTAAAAGCAAAATGAGAAGAATCAAGCTATTTTGTGAGAATATCAACCCTGTTCGAACCCTGGTAATAGAGGACCGGTCTAACCGCTGACCCAACGCCGGTCTGACCGTTGGCCACAAGCCGGTCTGACCTCTTAAGAGATCTAGGAAACACTCTCTGAAATTTCGATTAATCTCTATATAGTTTCAGCTTATAATTCCAAATTGAGTGACATCAAACGTACAGATATCCTCAAGCACACCTACATAAGTCTTTGGTGTTTATTCTCCAAAAGGCCATATGACTGATCTAATCGCTCCATAGCAGTCGGTCATACTGTCGATGCTAAGTTGGCCAAACCGTCAATGCCGGCCAGTCCGTTTAACTCCTGACAGCAACTTTGAAAACTGAAAAGCTTCAAAATTAGAGTTAAACTTCGATAGAACTTGTACATCCAAGTTTAATACTCTCTCACACATAGAGTGACCTTCATGTGGTCTCACAACTTACAAATAGACCATAATCTCCACTCGCGGTCTTCCAGAATCCATGTACAATGTACTAATCTCTCTACATGCTGTACATTTTGCACTACAATCCGTATGCATGCAATGATGCAAGCTCTCCACATTATGGAGCAGATGCCTGGTGACGATTACGGGTAGCCGTACCTGTACCCGGCGGCGGGGTACGGGTAGTGGTAGTGCCACGGGTACGGGGGCTCGATCACGGTGACCTCTGGCTTCTTCTCCTCCTTCTTCTCCTTCTTGGCTTCGCCGACCTCCACCAGCTGCGCGAACCCGACCTTCTTGCGCAGCGCACTCGTCAGCTTGACGGAGTCGACGTTGCCGACCACCACCACCTGGTCCTTCCCCTCCCCGGCCAGCGCCACCGAGTCCACCCCGCCCGTCTTTGCCACCAGCGCCATCGCCTTGGACCGGCACTTTTCGCTCGCCATCTGCACCTTGATCACGATCTTTTGCTGCAACCAACAAAGCAAATTAGCACCTCCATGTTTCAGCCGAAAGAGCAGAGATGAAAAAGTAATTAACGCGATGATGAAAAATTAAGATCATCAGGAAGATACGTACCGCCATCGCTGCTTTGAAGTCGATCTTGTAGTGTGTTTCTTGGTGGTGTATACGGAGCGACGAGACGAGTTTGAGAGGAAAAGTTTTGAGGATTTCGGTAGGTTTTGTATATGGAGCAAGAGTGCAAGACGAAGTAGAAAGTGGAAACTGGAGCTAGCTGCTTCTTGTGGATGGAGGAGAGACCCCTGCCCTGAGCTCCTTTATATAGGAGAGCATGAGGGGGTTGTGCTCTGCTACTACTCTACTAAAACACTGAAAATTGCAATTAAGATCTAGGCACTTCATTTCAGGGAGTAGTTAGGATGAGATTAGAGAAAGGAGGGTTTCAAGGCAGAACATTCAACATTTTTTTTTAGGACTTCGGTCTGCTCCGTCGTCCTGACTTGTCCTACTACTACTCAGCGGCGAGTGCGCGTGTGCTAGCTTTTGGAGTGGGTGTCCACCCTGGCGACTAGGGATGGAAACGAACCAAGCATTCTCCTTCCTCTGGAATCACCAGAACCTAATGACCTGCGGAATGCCTGGCCGGAGGCTCGCCCACGTCAGCTCCCTGCGCTCGGCCGGCCGGCGCGTGGCGCAGGAATTTGCGTACGGCCGGCCGAGGCACTTTCCTCCAGTTTTCTGGAAATCACGTATAGGTCCTTTTTTCTCGCGAATCATCACAGCCATATTTCCGGGGGACTCTCCGCGCCGAGAGCCCCCCACGTCACCCCGCGGGCCTCCCCTGGCCGGCGCGTGTCGGTGCGTTTTGCGTACGGCCGGGGGAGGCATTTTCCCTGACTTTTTCGAAAATTACGTAAAGGTCCTTTTTCCTCGCAAAAAAGTCCCTGTCAGTTTTTTTTCGCAAAAAAATTTTTGATTGCGCCCCGCAGGTTTCCAGAATTACGTATAGGTCCTTATTTACTTACGTACAGGTCCTTGCAGGTCCTCGGTTTTTTGCAAAAAAGACCTTTTATTTTCCCGAAATTACGCACGGGTCCTCGATTTTTTTTACAAAACTCCCTGCGAATTGTCGTCTCTTTTGCTTCGGTCCACACGGTGGCTGGCGTGGCGTGACGCCACGCCTACGTGGCTAGTAGGTCCCTGCAAGTTTTTTCATACAATAAAATTTTTTGGATGGCGCCCCGCAGGTTTCCAAAATTACGTATAGGTCCTTATTTACTTACGTACAGGTCCTTACAAGTCCTCAATTTTTTCCAAATAAACCCTTTGATTTTCCCGGAATTACGCATTTGTCCTTGGTTTTTTTTACGAAACCCCCCTGCGAATTATCGTCTCTTTCACTTTGGTCCGCACGGTAGCTGGCGCGGCGTGCGCCGCGCATATATGCAGCTAGTATTGTAGACGCGTCCAATAATTAACAGGCGCAGATCTCGCAGACGCAGACCGGCGACGACTTGACCTGCGACGACTGACTAACCATCCACACGCGTGCGCTGAACGTTCCAGGGTCATGAAGGCCATTGGATGTGACAAGGGAAGCATCAGAGCTCGGTCATGGAGGCCCCCGCCGGCTTGCGGTTTTTCCGTATACGAGCCAAGCAGCCAACCAGTTCTTTTCAAGCCCCGTCTGTTAATTAATGGGTAGGGTCCTTTTGATCTAATATACTCGTTCCAAAAATGAACTATATTTCTAAATATACAAGTCTGTAGTAGAATTTTTGAATTGTTTTAAAATTTAATTTTGTAATTGTGCACCCTTATTCATGTTACATTGAATTAAGATTAACATTTGGAACTTATTTAATTATTTTTTTAATAAATTAATAACCTAAATGTCCAATATGCTAAACTTAATACTTTTTTCCTTAGAACAACGTGTAAACAACAAAAGTAAAATTTGAAACTATTGCAACATAAATTAGTAATAGATAATATCAAATTTTATATGCTAATATAGTTTATTATCATGATCATGGTTCAACCAGATCCTGAGCACGATCCTACTCGATTCTATGTGATCATACCTTTAAGATCATGATTCTACGAAATTCCGATCCATATATTGATCCATGTCATTTTGGCTATGTGGGATTTTGCAAAAAAAAATATTTATGTATGTCGTAGGGGTGGCCCCCACCTAAACCCAGCAGGCCTGGTAGAAGGTTATAAGGCCTAGAATAGGCCATGTGTAATGACTTAAGTGCCCCCAGAGGGGATAACCAGATGTAAGGGTATAACTGTAAAAGCACTCCTCATGTATATATATATATATGAATACAGGTCATGGGGAGGGGGCGAGCCATTCTCACTCATCTCCATCACTCTCCACTACCATCTCTCTCTGTTTGGCTCGTAGCCACAACAGTTGGCGCCGTCCGTGGGGAGGACAAGGACAAGCCTGAAGACCGAAGACCTCGCCAAGTCCGACTCCGCGTCCGCCGCGCCCTCGGGAGCACTAGCAGCAGCAGTAGCAGCTGCCGCGTCAAGCGCGGCAGGCGCCCCACTGCGGCCCCTCTTCCGAGACGGTGTCTTCTTCTTCTTCGCTGCACCGTCGTCTGGAGCGACACAGTCCGTCACGGCAAGGCCCAGGGTCTCGCACATGCGGTTTATTCGCCCCAGCCCTGCCTCGGCGATAGCAGACGCGCGCTGCTCGTGTTCCCTGCCGGTGTACGGCCCCAGGAATACGCGTGCGGCTTGCTCCGCCTCCTCCAAGCAAATCCCTGAAGCAAAAGAGAATAGCATCAGCATATAACGCATTTCACGTGAAAAAGGAGAGACGCGATAGAGGCTTACGAAGACCGGCGGGCGGCGGCAGCAAGCAGACCGATGGCGAAACATTGTCGTCTCGACGCCTCTCGGCGGCAAGACGCCAGTCGCGCGCAAGCGGTGCCACGCCGTACATCACGTACTCTTCGGCGAGGTCGCGCATGTTGAAGCGGGCGGCCACGCCTACGAGCCGCTGGACCCTCCGCTGGTCCTCATCATCGAGCGTTCGGCCGGGCGAGGGCTTAAACGCGATCGGTCGGCCTGTGCACTCAAGGCCGCTCCCGCTCTCCACACGGTGGTAGAACCACCGCTTCATCCAGTAAGACTCCCACTTCCCGCGAGTTGAGTTCGCAGGGAAGAGCTTCTTGCACGGCGGACGAAGAATAAAGGTGACGCTACCGAAGCTCGATAGCGTTCCGTCTTTCCGGTCCTTGAGCTGGTATCGTGCCTCGTGAAGGTAGGCGAACAACGAGGCGCTGGGCCAACACGCCCCCGAGCGCAAGGCCCAGCTGTACACCGCGAGCCGGGCCACGGCGTTCGGAGTCAGTTGCGCCAGCTCCAGCCCGAAGGTCCGCAGCACGTCGCCCACGATAGCCGCCGCTGGGATGCGGAGCCCCGCGTCGAAAAAGGCAACGAACACGACCGCCTCTGACCTCTCGGGATGCGGTTCCGTCTCGTCGGCGGCGGGCAATCGTACCTCTTGGCGCTCGGACAACTTCCCCGCGCGCAAAAGCCATTGGATCGTCTTCTCGGTCACGAGCGAGGGGCCTAGCTCGCGGGAGAACGTGCCCTCCTCCTCCGCCACCAGCCACTCCTTGTCCGCCGCCGCCGGGTCGCGCTCTTGGAGCGCGTATTTCACCTCCAACAGCGAGGACCGCCGGCGAGTGTCAGAGCCACCAACTGCCTGGCCGCGCTTGCCACCGGAGGCCATCGCTTCCCACGGAGAGATTGAAGCGGTGAAGATATCGCGAAAGTGTAGAGGCCAGAGCAGACAGGAAAGAGGGCGTAAAGGTGCGGGGACGCTGTTACGGGGGGACTATTTCAAGCCACCTCGCCCATACCGCCGTTACCGAAGCGTCGCAACGATCCGCGTGCCGGACGCGACCGCAGTCGTACAAGTGCCCGTCCAGCGCAATGCCCCATACCCAAAGCTGGAGGGCCACGCCCACAAGCGCCAAGGGCCGTCACAGCACGACGCTACCTAGCCGCTATTAAAGGCGCACTAATGGGCCAGGGGATCACAACAGCTTCGGCGCTGCGCCATTCATCGCCTGCCTCGTGTCCCCCTTGCCTAGGGAAGAGGCGAGCGGCCGCGAGCACGCAACCGTCCACATCCCGCCGCGCACCAGTCATAGGCCGCAACGTGCCCTGTGCGCGTCAGGGCGGGTCGCACGGTACGGGAACCTAACTCGGGCAGACCGGGGGCCGGCGTGATTCCAGAAACCTTTACAGCACAAGACCAAATCGCGAGAACCCAAGTCACCGCACGCGTGGTGGTGTTCGCAAGGCGAGGGGGCCAGATCCGCTGCCACCCGTTCGAAGGGTGGGGGACGGAGCGCGCGCATCTACTTCGGCTAGGCGTCAGCTCCGCTGCCACCCGTTCGAAGGGTAGGGGACGGAGCGCGCGCGTCTACTTCGGCTGGGCGCCAGCTCCGCTGCCACCCGTTCGAAGGGTAGGGGACGGAGCGCGCGCGTTTACTTCGGCTACGCGCCAGCTCCGCTGCCACCCGTTCGAAGGGTAGGGGACGGAGCGCGCGCATCTACTTCGCCTGGGCACCAGCTCCGCTGCCACCCGTTTGAAGGGTAGGGGACGGAGCGCGCGCGTCTACTTCGCCTGGGCACCAGCTCCGCTGCCACCCGTTCGAAGGGTAGGGGACGGAGCGCGCGCGTCTACTTCGGCTAGGCGCCAGCTCCGCTGCCACTCGTTCGAATGGTAGGGGACGGAGCGCACGCGTCTACTTCGCCTGGGCACCAGCTCCGCTGCCACCCGTTCGAAGGGTAGGGGACGGAGCGCGCGCGTCTACTTCGGCTAGCCGCCAGCTCCGCTGCCACCCGTTCGAAGGGTAGGGGACGGAGCGCGCGCGTCTACTTCGCCTGGGCGCCAGCTCCGCTGCCACCCGTTGGAAGGGTAGGGGACGGAGCGCGCGCGTCTACTTCGGCTCGGCGCCAGCTCCGCTGCCACCCGTTCGAAGGGTAGGGGACGGAGCGCGCGCGTCTACTTCGCCTGGGCACCAGCTCCGCTGCCACCCGTTCGAAGGGTAGGGGACGGAGCGCGCGCGTCTACTTCGCCTGGGCACCAGCTCCGCTGCCACCCGTTCGAAGGGTAGGGGACGGAGCGCGCGCGTCTACTTCGGCTGGGCGCCAGCGCCGCTGCCACCCGTTCGAAGGGTAGGAAATGGAGCGCGCGCGTCTACTTCGCCTGGGCGCCAGCTCCGCTGCCACCCGTTCGAAGGGTAGGGGACGGAGCGCGCGCGTCTACCCCGACTTGGCGCCATTCCCACTGCGTCGATGTCGGCACCTTGATACCGGCGGGTCCTCGCTCTGGCTAGGGTACTTGGCCGCCCGTCTCGGCCCCGCGCCGGGGAATAACGGTAAGCTGCAAAGTCTGCCTCGTTCTCCTTAACAGGCCACCTACAGTGCATCGGCATTTTTTCAAAGCGATGCGGGCGGGCTCCATAAGGAACACCGGCTGTAGGTAGGTCTGCTAAGGAGAACAGGGCAAACCTTGCCATCGTATGCGGAAACGCAGCACGAAGGCAGCACGCGCGGCTGGCCGCCGAGCACTGACGCTGACCAAGCTCCCAAGAAAAATGGACCACCATCTGTACATCAACATTCCCCAAGCCGCCCAGCGGCGCTAGGAAATGCTGATGCACGAAAGGTGCCCATTTTAGGGGAGCAGGTTCTACCAAAATACATGCAGGAACAACGCCACACCAGCGCCGTATATATACCCCAGCAGCAGGTAAGCCAACCGGCGGAAGTCCAATCGGCAGAAGTCCAAGTGCCGGGAGTCCGCCGTCACATTAATGGTCACGACGCCTCAAGGCCCGCACTGCGCCAAGCACGCTTCACCACGTGGACGGCCGGAAGAGCGAGCGTTGCAGCACGTCCCTTATCGCTTAAGGCTCAAGCGGCGGCTCAGGGGCCCGCCACGCTTACCTGTGCCAGCGCAACGCCCCTGGCGCGCGTCTACTTCGGCTAAGCGCCAGCTCCGCTGCCATCCGTTCGAAGGGTGAAGGCTGGAGCGTACGCGTCTGCTTCGGCTACAGCGCAGCCCCGGGTCAAGTTTGGAAATGTTCACAGGCCGCGGGGACGGAGGGGGCCAAAGGACTCGGCGACATGGCTTCGGCCCTGTGAAGCCCTTCACCATGAGAGGCTCCTGTCGTAGGGGTGGCCCCCACCTAAACCCAGCAGGCCTGGTAGAAGGTTATAAGGCCCAGAATAGGCCATGTGTAATGACTTAAGTGCCCCCAGAGGGGATAACCGGATGTAAGGGTATAACTGTAAAAGCACTCCTCATGTGTGTGTGTGTGTGTATATATATATATATATATATATATATATATATATATATATATATATATATATATATATATATATATATATATATATATATATATATATATATGAATACAGGTCATGGGGAGGGGGCGAGCCATTCTCACTCATCTCCATCACTCTCCACTACCATCTCTCTCTGTTTGGCCCGTAGCCACAACAATGTATTTTTGAAACTTTTTGGGCTGTCACGTATATCGATCCATGTCATTTCGGCTCCATGTGATCGTAGGATCATGTTAGGATCCTAACAACCTAGGCAGTGACTGGCGAAGCATGTGACATTTGTCTTGTTTTTGGCACATATAGCGCGTTTTGCACCTGTATTTGCAAAAAATAGCTGTATTCGCGGGAGAATAACAAAAATAGCAATTCTGTCGCCCGATCACCGGGCGACAGCGCTTTGCAGCTGACACGTAGACTACTGGAACCCAGTCACCGTCCGATAGGTGCCTACCGCCCCTCCACCATATGGTAGGTAATTAAGCCAGCAAATTAAAAAGTTTAATTACCTGTGTAAATTAGTATTTTATTTGTCATATTTATTTGAATTTTTAAATATAACAAATAAGCTCAAAAAATTACAAAATTTATACGTAGCCTTCAGACATAATGTACCTGACTGTGTAATTTTTTGACAATTTTAACCGCTCTGAATGTTGCTCAAAAATTTATCTAATTATGATATTTGTAGTTGTTACATATAGCAAAGTAGCTCTAAAAATTACGAAATTTTACGTGCAATCTCTCAACACAGTCAACCTAATTTTATGTGCCAACCCAGCCCACACAGTTGTGCCTGTGTTCTTACCTTCACCAATGGCCTTTGGGCTGGCCGCCCCGACTCGTCTACGCGAACCAGGCCCTATGTTTGGTCTATTCCTGCATCTGCATTCCATCTTTCCTGCACTTTAAACTGGCCCTAGGTCTAGGTGGTTAGATCGCACCATAATCTCTCAAAGCCTCGTGCAAGCACCAACTCTCAAGTAAGGTTGATCCTTACGGCCTGCTTCGAGCTTTGTAATTTTTTCCGTTTGAAATTGAAATCTGCATGTAATTTGCTGGACAGGAGAAATCCCATCGGATTCCATTGTATTAACTTACCCTTGCAATAGCTGTTATATGATGTTTCGATAGAGAAGTAAACAAAACCAAAGTGACAACCGAAACACACAACATTCAATACTATATCTGAGCTCTGAACCGTAACATATATAGTGCACCTTCAAAAGTGATAACTAGAACACATAACATTCAATACTATATTTTAGTTTATCAGCCTCAACTGGTAGTCTTTTTTGAAAGGGGAGCCTCAACTGGTAGTCATAGGTTTTGCCATTGTTCAGAAAATCTGAAAACAACATTCGAACTCTTGAACCAACCTTCAATTAGATGAATTAATGTTCTTAAGTGTAGCTCATTGACAATACATCAATGAGCTTAAATTGAAGCCTCCCACCTGGTTAAACTGAAGCACATGGTCAAGGCAAACTTCAATGCATTTTATGTTAAACTGAAGCATAAAGTCAAGAGATACAAAACAAAATCTTCTACTCAATTACATGTTTGCACCAACGGTGGCTTTAGATCAACTACAAAACAAAATCTGAAGCATAAGGTCAGAGCTCAAATGAAGCACCAACAGTGACTTGAGCTCCAAACAAATGAATTTTGCAAGTTTCGTAGGTTGCAACCAGTATGCTAACCTGCAATATAGACATAACAAACTCATTAAGGGCCTGTTTGGAACGCGGGGATAGAAAACATAGGAATGGGAAAACATAGGAACAGAAAAGGAATTCATGTGTAAAACAATGGATTGAAAAACACAGGAATTTTGTAGTAGGGCCTGTTTGGAACAGAGGAATTTCACAGGAATTTTGCAGGAAACAGTTCAATTCCCGCAGGAATCGGGAAAAATTCCCGCATTCCAAACATAGAACACAGGAATTGTAATACAGGAATTTTAGAGGAATGGTAGAAATAAATAGTGACTTTTTGCTTAAACTAACAAAACACATCTTTTTAAAGATGAATGATATTGATTTGGTACACAACATGCACTCACAAGCCACGCATAGACACTGAGACGAGGAAGCTGGCGTAGGAAATTTTCCTTCAAGTCTCACCTCTTGTTCCTTTTTCTGCAAATAGTATAGGAAACTTTACCGATCCAAAGGAATACTGTTGCTCCATTCCTTTGATCCAAACACATCCTACAGTCTCCCAATCCCTAGGAATCTTGATTCCTACACTTTTCCTTTGAATTTCCTTTGATCCAAACGGGGCCTAAGCGTGTACTCCAAATAAGCAATCAAGATAGGCTAGTCTTCAAAAATAGTAGTTCTGTGCATAGATGGCTATTGCCATGTCTGATAAGAAGAAAAATTTACCAGGCAACTCCCCAGGCGACTTCGCTTCCGAAACACGGGTTTGTTGCGTCGTCCATTTGTTTGGGTCCCTTTATAAGCTTAAAACTATTCTAAACACATTGGTTTCTTAACGTGGTTTTTCTTTTTCTTTTTTGTTTGCATTGTCCGTATAGATATAAGGTTTTCTTATTTTTCTTTATTTTTCTTTAATTAAATGCCTTAGCCAAAAGCTAATAGCCGCTACAGTACCTATTTCAGCCAAAAATCAACAACTATAGCCAAAAGACATCAGCATCGGCCGTTTTTGAACGGAGGCACCCTTTGGTCCTGGATCTGCATACTCACTTTTGCTAGGAAACCACCAACTTTTTGGCAGTACTGGCACTGTTGAGCACCGTATTTGCAATAGTAGCACCCAGCTAACGGAAAGAGCAAAAATAGCAGCTGCACCGCATGGTCACCGCGTGAATCAGACAGTGAGAAGACACGTGGTGGCACCGCACGGCCACCATGCAGTGGGGAGGCTGCCGCACGGGGTAGTGCAGCAGTGCATTGTGTAACAATTAGGTAGGTTAATTAATGTTAATTAGCAAATTCATTTAGGTATACTACTTGTACGAATTTTTGGATATAACAAATGAGCTCAATCATTTACAAATTTTTTGTGGAGCCTCTTGACATAGCGTAGTTGATTGTGTAATTTTTTATAATTTTATCCATTGTGAATTTTACTCAAAAATTCATTTAATTAAAGTATTTGTAGTAATTTTTTTAAAATGGAAAACGAGCTCTAAAATTTTTGAATTTTTTAAAGGATCCTTACATGGTAGGATTGATTTTGTAATTTTTTAGAATTTTTTGTCGAACTTTTCTGCGGAAGGGGGCCAGCTCAGCATGGGAGGACACGAGCGTGGGAACCATGGTCGGGCGTGGGGGGGGGGGCTTTCCGCACTACCGGGGCGCAGAACTGATTTTCCATGCTACCAGAGCACAGAAATCGACTTTCCGCGCTACCAAGGCGTAGGAAGGGACCATTTCTCTAATTTAGGAGCATGGCGCTGAATCCACTCCGAGAAACTTATGGCACTTCTAGGTTGCCCTCCCTCTAGTACCTCCAGAGTGGACTCCCTTGTATGCCTCGTAGTCCAGCTTTCGAGGTCTCTCCATATGAACTCAAACTTTCACCTCTGGTTCTGCAGACACAATCTTTGAACGTCTTCACAACTTCCTAACTGTGAAATCGTGTGAACAGGTTAGATGCAAGATGCCTCATGTACCACTGGGTTTGCACGTCGTTCCATTGGTGAGGGGTTCCGTCCCATACTGCATGGTGTTGAGCGCCACCAACAATCCAGCATTGCGGTTTGTGATAAGGCATACGTTGCGCCAGTCTCCAACCATCGCTCACTTCACATTCGCCAAGAACCATAGCAAACCGTTCTCGCTCTGCATAATGACAAATACCACCAAGAGAAGCTGGTTATTCGCGTTGGCCACCACCACGGTGAGAATGATGCCCTTGTACCTCCCCGTGAGGAAAGTATCATCCATCGTGAGCACAGGATGACAAAACTTGAAAGTCCCAATGGCTTGGGTGAAAGCCCAGAATACCTGGTCCAGTATGAAGCAGTTGGGCCATCCATCATCATCATCACTATCAAGCTTGTTTATATACGTGCCGGGGTTTGATTTAACAATCTGGTGAAGTAATCTTGGCACAAGGTTGTACGCCTCTTCGTATGTCCCTACATGGACTCAATGACTTTCTGCTTGGCTCATCGGACCTGCTGTAGCTAACTAGATAGCCAATCAGATTGGTGACTTCTAACATCAACACCTTGGGGGAGATAGACACATCCGCCACAACTAGATAGTTGATGAGGCTTGCCACATATGCGGAAGTCACGTTTTGATACTACCGTAGAGTCTTGGTAAGCTTGCAAGTATGATTGTTCAACGCCTTGACTGTGAAGACAGAGTCAAAAATCTTTGCTCGTTAAGCACTGACCTTGCCAGGGCAGCCTTCCACTACGCACTTCACTGTGTAATGTCCTGGGTTGGACTGGTGCACTCGGTACACATGGTTAATGGACAAGGCGTACCATGCTATAGCTTGTTACACATCCACCTTTCTAGGGAAGTGCTGCCCAACTAAAAAGGTTTCCTGGCCTTGGCATCATCAAGGTTTCCCGGTGCCCTGCGTACGAAATTCACATACACTATCAGCCTCCCATAAATGGCTGCCTTGGGCTAGGATGCAATCTGCGTGTACTGGCTCCATGCTATGATTCCATTCACCTTGACGAGCTCCCACACAACATTCCTGTAAGTGATCCCCTCGATCATAAGTTCCTTTGTCATTGCCTTTGTAACGAACTCCCTCCAGATGTAGCTTCGAAGCTCGTGAATATTCATCGAGTCGAACCCCTCCGCGCCAGACCACCTTGTACTAGCATCTCGATAGGTCCAACCCATTGGGTTCGGCCCGTAAGAGACCTTCACCATAAAATACTATCAAGTCTTACATATTCGAGATTATCTAAAGCCACAACAACTTGATCCGCAGTACACATTAAAACAAATAATGACAACAAATTGCATGCAAGTGATCAATTACATATGTGTAATTATATGCGAATAATTCATTAATTACCAACAATTTGATTACTCCTTCGAAAATTAGTTACTAGTAATTCATTACCATCGTCCTTACCACTATTAAACCACAGCTTCATTACAACTTAATTACTTACCACTAACTCATTACTTTTGCTTAACTAATTGACATTAAACTAATTACGACTGATTAATTACCACTAAATTAATTATGACTAATTAATCCCCACAAAGTATTATGCACTAGTAAATTATGGATACTCTACCTACGACTATATTATAAACAGTACAAAACTACAGCTAAATTACTATGTCCTACTTACTTCATAATACAAGCTACGTTAATTATGATTAACTGACTAATATTGATTAACTACAACTATAGGAATAACGACGAAGGCATGCGAGAAAAAATTACCTGCTCTTTGGGGGAAGCAATCAACACTGCTATGATCGTGATGACCGCTCCGATATTTACTCCCCAAAAACATAATTATGTTATGTTCTATTAATTCTCAGTGACGAGCACGAGAATGAGAAGTGCAATGCAGTTGACATGAGCAATGAGCGACTGCGAGAGCTTGATATTTATGGCCGAGCGAAAAGGGAACCTGCTGCATTGCCGTTAGGAATTCCGGAGTTGTTGTCCACATGCACTACCGCGGGCAAAGGGAATGGCATGAACAGGGTGACATATGTGCGAAGGAGGAGGGGGCAAAGGAGAATGGCATGGACAAGGTGACATATGTGTGAAGGAGAGAGAGGGCAAGAGGGGATAGCAGTGAGGGGGCAACATACATGCGGAGGAGAATTCATACAAACAGTGCGAACTAGTGGCAAAACAAAAAAAATCCCTTAGAAAAGTGCCAGCAAATGCACCAATGAAACAGACTAGCTACGAAAAGCGAAGTGCTTGTATTAGTTAGAAGCCGACATCATTGTGCTTTAATTAGAAGCTGACTGGACTAGATCTGAAAATAAAAAGAATCTGGCTCAATTCAATGTGCTTTGATAGTCGATTTACACCTCTCAATAATAAAAGGCCTTCGGAATAAAAGGATTTTTTTGGAGGATTTTGTTCTATTGGCAATACGTAACCTACATAAGCCCTTCTTTTTCTCCCATAAAATAAACATCTACTAGTGGTAGTAGTACTGTTTTAAGTTTCAATATTCCACTTCTCTTTCTACGAATAATCTTTCTTTCTTTGTGTAGAAACTATTGTAAATTTGCGATTCTTTCTTTGAAGATTAAAATTGAAGGTGTGCTTATATTCTGTACTAGTACAAGTCTTTTTTCAGACAAACAGTACACCTAAATAAATTCGCTAATTAACATTAATTAGCCTATCTAATTGCTACACAGTACACTCGATTGCACGTACTACGAATGAATCCATTAATTGATCGCGAAGCTTCAACACCGATCAACACTACACAGGCACGTTTTACATTTGCAAAGCCTCCTCGAGTTAAACCCCTCGTAAAAAAATTACTACACCCAGCGCGGCCCAATCTAACACCAACTCTTACACAAAGCTCAAAGAAATCTCCTGCACTTGTGATCTACATTATGGTGCAGGTGTCCGGGCGGGAGTGGTACTGGTACGCGTACGCGCCGGCGTGGTGCCCGTAGACAACAGGCACCGGCTGCGGCGCGTACTCCACCGCGGCGTCCGGCTTCTTCTCCTCCTCCTTCTTGGCTTCACCGACCTGCACCAGCTGCGCGGGCCCGACCTTCTTGCGGAGCGCGCTCGTCAGCTTGACGGAGTCGACGCCGTCGCCGACCACCACCACCTGTTCCTTCCCCTCCCCGGCCAGCGCCACCGAGTCCACCCCGCCCGTCGCCGCCACCAGCGCCATCGCCTTGGACCGGCACTTGTCGCACGTCATCTGCACCTTGATCACGATCTTTTGCTGCAACCAACGAAGCAAATTAGTACCTCCATGTTTCAACCGAAAGAACAGAGAGCATAAAGATGATGATACTACACTACACTACACTGATAGAATGATTTAGTATAAGCTGCAAATTAAGATCCACGAACTTAATTACGTACCTTCATTTCTTCCTTCTTGATGGAGTCGTCCGGTGTTCCAACGCCTGGGTAAGATCGGAATTCAAGATGAGCTTAATTTTGAGATGAAGAACAGTTTGAGGCTAAGGTTGGCTTGAATTATATGGATGGGCCTCCTATATATAGGAGCAGGAGTGCGAGGGGTGTACACTGTGCTACTACTGTACGCCACATTGTGAGATCTATGGTAGTCGTTAGGATGCGATTAGAAAAAGGAAAGGTTTCATGGCAGTAGCTTCAGCATTTGTTGATGACTTGGCTCTGCTCCGACCATCGGAATTCAGAAGAGAGGACTCTGCTTTCGGGGAGGTCGCTTCACTGATCGTCGCTAACGCGCAAGAAACCGTGTGTCGAGTACACTACTAGTCAGCGGCGAGTGTGCATGTGCTTGATTAGAGCCTTAGAGCAGGTGTCCAACTTGGCGACCAAGCACTCCCCTTCGGCCTTCCTCGTTGCTCCATTATTGGGCATGTAAAAAATTCTCGTTTCTACGAGGTTCTGGGACAATGGCTGCTGTGCTGATGTAATAAGCTTGGAAAATGGGTGTGCGCAGTGTAAAGTTTCTTGAATTGACAGGTCTCTCTCTATCTTGATGAACAAGGTTTTTTATCCTTTGCCAGTGGCTTTGCCTTGAAGAATTTCCTGATTTTCTGAAGTTGTCTGCAGCTAGCTCAAACAGTCAGATGTGTGTGTCCTCGGGATTACTCCTCTGCACTGATGATTCTAGAACACTTGTACGCATATATGGGCACAGAAAGATACGAATTAAATGAACAAGCTGCTCCCCTGAAGTAAAGTCGTACAGTTCCCGTACTGTCGGTGAAGTGTGACCAAAGTACTACTAGTATACTGCTTGCGGTTTCCAAGAACTGAAGGAACAGCCGCAGAGAAGAGCAATCATTCGTTCAAGCGGCTTCGTTAATCTCGCCTCGAGAATTTTGGTCATTTCTAGCTTTCTGTATCACGTTAATATCAAATTTGATCTTTAGACTACCATAATACTAAATCTAACCTCCTTCCCGACCGCATGACTTCGAGAACGTGACACGTGTTGGTCGTGCGGTCGGGGACCGCACGATTACACTATTCATGATTTTTAATTTTTTTTACCAAAAAGCGAATAAAACCCAATAAAAGGCTCAAAAAATAGGCGATCCACCGATGTGTAGTTGAGCGTGATCAGCTTGTTCTTGTCGATCGGCCACCGGATCACGAAGTCCGGCGATTCATTGCTCACAAGGACCTCGTACTCGTAGTCGGCTTGAGCGATTGAACGATTGGTGTCGTTAGATGATGATTCATCAAGGAGCGCTTTGATCAAGATGCAACTGCGGTTTACACATAAATGTTCACATAAGATAATTCCAATTACCCTCTTAAAAAAACAATATTAAAAATTCCAATTACCCTCTTAAAAACAATATTAAAAATCAAAATTCTATAATACCCTTCGCTTTTCTACTACGAATATAATATATCATAAAAAATCCATTTTGAACTTATTCAATGCATTTGTGCATGTATACTATACTACTCTTCTTCAGTTTGTTAATTTTCATCACCTCACTTAGGAGATTCAGAGGCACCAAGTGCGATATGATTAAGGCCCCCGTTTGGTTGGGCTTAAAAATAGTGGTTTATGACTGAACTTGCACTGTAACTAACTGAAATTACACTGTAGCTAAAGGTGGCTTATTTGACGTAATTAAATTTAAAAATTTTAAAAATAGAAAAAATATGTTAGCTCATCACGGACAATCCAAACGAATATAGGGAAAAAGAACCTGCAAAAAAGCTCAAAAAAATCTAAAAATTTAGAAAAGAAATTATAAATAATAAAAAATAAATCAAAAGTCAAAAGTTTAAACAAAATGAACGGGACTAACTAAGGAGAGGTTCGGTATATCAGCTAGCATCGAGGGTCAGGCGGGGCGATGACTGTACAAAGTTTTCTTTTCCTCTGAGTAACCAACAAAACGGAGAGCACGATGACTTCCAAGTCAACGTACGATAAGCTTGGAATTGCCAGATTGGAATTGCCAGATGTGACATCTGCGAAAACGAGTGACGCGTTTTTTTTTAAACTCTAGCTAGGCTCCAAATAATCTATTAGAGGACTTGACCTGAGATGACGGACTACGGAACCACAGCACGGTCTAGGAGGGACGCGGCACGGTTTCAGACACGAACGAACCAGTTCTCACTTGTTAATGGATAGTGGGGTAGCTAGTGACGAGGACTAAACGGTCCGCCATTGATATCGTCATAAACAGTGTTTGTCGCACCTGTACTTTAAGTCGAAACCTCTCGAGTAATCTCCAAGTCCTGCCGAGTACCCAACTTAATCTATAGTCTATCATAAACACAAGTATGCCCAGTGCATAGTCTATTTTGAACCAATATAATATCAGACCCATTGGTCTATTATGGGTCTACTCTCTGACTACTTTAGTCCACCATTAATCTACACACACGGAAGATTCGAAGCAACCAACGCATTCGTGTCTCTGACAGAAATCCCCCTGCAACCACGCTTGGAGGATGGTTCATTGACAACAACCAACCATCGACAACATGCATCAATTCTGGAACAAACGGTACATCTCTATGTTAGTTGCAATTGCCACCCCTCGACGCTATACAAGGCTGGTGTATAGTGGTATAGCACAGGTTCATATCGTAACAAATATGTTCATTGTTCTCAACCATCATTGAGAACCCCTGTAATAGATTCAAAGCAATAAGAACACTCTATACCCTTCCGTGTAGTCTCGATCATAACCTCCCTGCATTTACTCTATAAGATTGGCTATTAAATCGTCGACAGCTAGGAGTGTTCATTTTGGGGAATTTTTAAGCCACATGTGCCTGAAATCTTATCTCCTTCGAGGTACACTTTGCGACATCGGATGTGTTCTTGATATTCATGCTCCAGAGATGGCAACATCCTCTCTGGCGAGCTTCACGACCGTTTAGGGTTGGGGTACATGGAGGTTAGGATATCGGGGTTCACTAGGCCTCCAACCTTAGATTTTCGGGGGCAAGGGTGATCCATGGGCATGGAGAGCAGCGATGGGAACAGATCAAGGGTGGTGAACTACCAGAGATCGAGAAGAAGGGAAAACGGCGACGCTGTGGCAGTGGAGGAGGAGGGAGGCACTAACAGCCGAAAGGAGCATCAGTCGGCGCAAAACAGGAGGCAAGAGCAACTGTGGTTGAAGGGTGGTAATGGCGCGAGAAGGCGTGCTGGGTGGAATAGGGAGGAAATGGGTAAGAGGAAGGGATGTTAAGGATTTTGTATTGGCACGAATTTCAAAGCAATTAATCTGATTGTCCAACATGTACCTATATAGATCCTTCATAAAAAGGCAATCTATGTGGCTACAGAAAGTTAAATTATTTGCTTGTTATTATTCTTATAGCCGCTTTTCCTCTGGAATCCACTCATGCATCCTTAGATCGCTGGTGGAGCAATGACCATTGTTCAAAGCTCCATCTGGCATTTGTATTCTCGACACCTCCCAATCCAAGCTCGAGTATACACAAGCTAGAGTGGCTACCTAACCAAAACGAAGAAGAAAAAAACACAACAAATGATTCATCTTTCGCTAACCGAAGTGTACACAGGCAGTCATGGCTTCACAGCCATCTATTCAGCTTATTTGTTGGAGCAAAAGGCTTTCTCCATTGGCCTTTCACCAATAAATCAACATACATGCACATCAAACTTGTTTTGAGGGGGGAGGGGTACTATTATTGCCTCTGCTTCGAGGTTGCATGCTTTAGGATTCAAGAGCGTGAAGGCCACAACATCAGGTATGACGAGTCAAAGGGGGTGAATGACTTCCTAAAATCTTCTCCCTAGTATAATCAACATAATGAAGTAGAAAACACACACAAGCTTTACCAAAGCCAAAAGCCAAAGATCACAAGTCACCCGAGACATTCAATCTCACTAGTCTGACCACTCAGCTGGTCGGACAGGCTGCCAAAGGTGGTCTGACCACTCTATGGACAGAGGCAAGGAAACAACACTGCCCACGACTAAGAAAAGTACTTAAACCACTGATCCAAACAAGATGAAACTTAGTACGAACCCTCCTTAGGATGTGAGGAACATATTCCAATCATTGCTCGTGAAGACCATAGCCAAAGTTACGACCTTTTTGCAAAATAAGGAAGATTGCACCAAAATCGGGCAAAAGAGGAAAACTACGATATGTACTTATTCATGAGTCCTTGATGGTCTACATAACCTTGGATGGGTTCTCACGTGTCATAGCAATTTAAATCACAACACGAAAGAGGGAGGAACCGATAGAAACCAAGAACTCCTCAAAGCACCACAAGAAGGCAAGGAAATTAAATAAGAACACAAAAAGAACAACATAAACAAGTTTGATCTTCTATTACCATGAAGGGATGAAGGATTACAGCCACTCGACATCTTGGAAGACATAGCTCTCACAAGAGTACACACACAAAGCTTCAAACACAAGAAAACCTAACCCTAACTCCCTCTCATCTAGTACTTAAAACGGCTCAAGTCCAATGGCACAACACATGCATGCACTTATTTCATCACGATCCTTGTCTTTCACCTATGCTTTCCCGCTTGAGATGTAGCCTCACCTAGACTTACGTAACCCCTCCATAGCCTCGGGCTCCCTCCCAATTCTCGGTCTTGTTGTTGTCTGCAAACAATCATAAAGTGTTCTGCACATCAAAGAACAAGTAATTATCCTAAGCACAAGTGACATACATTTGACTCTCATTAGCAAATACCATATGACACTCTCCGCCATGATTAACACTTGCATGGAGCTACGCCATGACTAACGATTGCATGAACTCCAACCAAGACTAACAACTAGCAAGAACCCTCAAAAAGCTCCTAGAGAAACAATACAACCGAGACAAAATTCAGCTCATTCAACTTGCCACAGGCTACTCTAACCGCTAATTGATGGCGGTCAGAGCACCCTAGTCAACCCTAGTAAAACCTTGGTAATAGGGAACCAGTCTGACCGCTGACCCAACGTTGGTTGGACCACCGGTCACAGGCCAGTCTGACCCCGTAAGAGCTCCAGAAAATACTCTCTCTAAAATTTCGGTTAATCTCTACATAGTCTTAGCTCAAAATTTCAAATTGAGTGATATCAATGCAGACATCCTCAAACGTACCTACACAAGTATTTGGTATATATTCTCCAAAAGGCCACATGAACGATATGACCACTCCATAGCCGTCGATCATACCACCGATGCTAGGCTAGTCAAACCGCCGTTACTATGCTGGTCATACTGCTTAACTCCTGACAAGAATTATAAAAACTCAAAAGCTTCAAAATCAAACTTAAATTTTGATAGAACTTGCACATGGAAGTTTAATACTCTCACACACATGGGGTAACCTATGCGTGGTCTCACAACGTACAAACAGACCATAATCTTCACCCGTGATCTTCGAAAATCCATGTATAATGTACTATACTACCATACAAAGGTCATCACATATGGTTCTAAACCCTCATCATAGATGGTTTATGAATCGTCTGAATTTATATGTCTGTGAAAATATGCGGTTATCACAGACGATTTATGTACCGTCTGTAAAGGCCGACTATCATAAACGACAGCGGCCAAAACCCATCTTTGATATGTTAAACACTATAGATGGTTCTATGTACCAACTATCTATGATAGTCGACATATCATAGACGATTGGTACATAGAACCGTTTGTGATATCTAATATGTCATGACGGGTTTTGGTCACAACCGTCTGTGGCAGTAGGATCTTTATAGACGGTTTATACCACAAAATGATTTGTGATAGTTCGTTCTAAACCTAAAATTTTTTCTTTTTTCGGCAAGCCTCATAAAATATTAGACATGCCATCTGAAAACAAGCAAATATACAGATATCATAGATATATCACACAATACACAGATATCATAGATACATAGATATCGATCACAAATAGACAGATATATCACATATACACAAATTTACTGATTAATTACATATGAATTGTGATAATACAGCTAGAACATATACCAATTATAATGCATACAATTAGAAGCAAATACTAACCTCAAATCACTAAGAACAAATTGATCTACAAGCACACTTGCAAATCTACTGTATACTTTCACCAAACTCGCCAAAGCAAGCCACCTCCTTCAAAGCAGCGCACTGTAGATAGATCTGTCGAAACTAGCCTGATGCAGTATTTAATAATGCGACATATCACAGACACTTTCAATCACAAACTGTCTATGCTAATCATTATCACAGACGGTTCTTATTAAGAACCATTTGTCATAATGGGAGACTTCATAGACGATTCTTTAAAACCGTCTGTGATAATTCACAAACGGTGCTAATAAAGAATCGTCTATGATAATTATGTATCACAGACAATTCTATCCATCGCTACTAACATAGACGGTCAATTATATAAAACCGTCTGTGATAATTGTAATGCTGACAGATTCGTAGAACTGTCTATGATAAGATGTCCAATATAGTCTTCTTGATAGTAGTAGTGCTAATCTCTCCACATGCTCTTCATTTTGCACTACAATCCGTATGCATGCAAGCTCTCTACATTATGGAGCACCCGGGGGCGGGGTACTCGTAGACACTGGCCGGCGCCGGGTGGTGGTAGTGCCACAGGTAGGGGGGCTCGATCACGGCGACCTCCGGCTTCTTCTCCTCCTTCTTGGGTTCGCCGACCTCCATGAGCTGCGCGAACCCGACCCTCTTGCGCAGCGCGTTCGTCAGCTTGACGGAGTCGACGTTGCCGACCACCTCCACCTGGTCCTTCCCCTCCCCGGTCAGCTTCACCGAGTCCACCCCGCCTGTCGCCGCCACCAGCGCCATCGCCTTGGACCGGCACTTTTCGCTCGCCATCTGCACCTTGATCACGATCTTTTGCTGCAACCAACAAAGCAAATTAGCACCTCCATGTTTCAGCCGAAAGAACAGAGATGAGAAAGTAATTAACGCGATGATGAAAAATTAAGATCAGGAAGATACGTACCGTCATCGCTGCTTTGAAGTCGATCTTGCAGTGTGTTTCTTGGTGGTGTATATGGAGCAACGAGACGAGTATGAGAGGAAAAGTTTTGAGGATTTTGGTAGGTTTTGTATACGGAGCAAGAGTGCAAGACGAAGTAGAAAGTGGAAACTGGAGCTAGCTGCTGCTTGTGGACGGAGGAGAGACCCCTGCCCTGAGCTCCTTTATATAGGAGCATGAGGGGGTTGTGCTCTGCTACTACTCTGCTAAAACATTGTAAATTGCAATTAAGATATAGGCTCTGCTGCGTCCATCAGAACAGAAGACTCGGCTTTTGAGTGGTTGCTCGTGCTAGCTTGTGCTACTAGCCTACTGCTAGTCAGCGACGAGTGTGCATGTGCTAGTCTGGAGTGGGTGTCCACCCTGGCGACCAAGTAAGCAATAACCTTCCTCTCGAAGGTTCTGATGATTTGCCACTAAAATTATTACTGGCTAAGTATCTCGCTAATGGGACAAGTGCTGCACTCTTGTGTGCTGTGCTGATGTGAGATTCATGTGACGTGTAGTATTGAATGCAGAGGTAGAGGTGGGCATTGGACCGTGCCGTATTAGATTCATGTGACGTGTAGTATTGAATGCAGAGGTAGAGGTAGGTATTGGGCCGTGCTATGCCGGCACGGCCCAGGCCCACCGTGTTTCGGGCTGTCTCGTGCCGTGCCGGTTCGGCCTGATCACCCCACCATGCCATGCCGTGCTGGCCTACTTTGCCTCCGATCAGGCCCAAGCACGGTCCAAAGCCCGTCGTGCTGGTGTTCGTGCCGTGCCAGTCTAAGCCCAGTCCGAAGTAACTATACATGATGAAAGCGGCAATGACGATGGTGGCAGCGGTCGCCATCTTCATTTTTCTCACACCCGCCTCGTTAAAAACTAGTTAAAATTGAATTAGTTGTGTAAAAACATGGGTATGTAAATATTTCGGAGGAAAAGTAACAATACGTGTACAATATACTAGTCTTGTGGCATACATGTGTGCTTGTTAAATGTAAGCATATACGGAATAGGACCATATTATATGTTGTATATTTGTATAGATACTAAGTCTATCGGAGAGAGTGTGGAAATATCAAGTGTGTCTTTCCTTGATGTTAGGAAGGTCCTGAAGTTTGGAACTGCTATTATATCTATTAATCCTCAAACCAATAGAGTGGAAGAACAGTGTAACTAGCAATAGCTCAGGACTCACCTCGTACTCTAGTCGCTGAAAGTCTGAGATGATGACACAAATCTACCATGGCCAGATGTTGGAGACAAGATGAATGTGATAAGACGACATACACCATACATCCATTTCCAAGAGACAATCATATATCCATGTCCAAAAACTAGAGCTCTTAATGTTTGAAAATGTAGTATATCCTAACCTTCTTGCAAAGGTTGGCACCTTATTCTACAACTCTATGATTCTCTTTCTTGCAAGGAAGCATGAATTGTGTAGCAATTTTTGGAATGCAATTGTGAATAATAAAACCTTGAGAGAGACCCAGGAGGAAGGAAGTGAATACAAGAAGCATTAACTAAGCTTGAGAAACCATTGAACCAGATAAGACATAAAAGAAATAATAGCCAATATCTTATCCATTAATACAACCAATGACTGCACGAGTATAGAAGAAAAGCATAAGTACGAGAGAAAATCCTTAGCAACTCTTATAATCACTATTGATTACTGATTACAAAAATAAGTCAATCCAACAAATTCGTTAAGTTTTATTATTATTTTATAACATGTCTATCTTTTCTTTTTTCATTTTCTTTCTCTTTTTTCTTTCTTTCCCTCCTTTCTTTTCTTTCCTTTCTTTCTTCCTTTTCTTCTCTTTTTCCTTTCTCCTCATCTTCTTTTTCACCCGAAGCTAACCTGCTCTTCTCTCCCCTCCCTTCTTTGTCTTCCCACCGACAGCCTCGCGCCCATCGCTCGCCTTCTCCCATCGCCGCCCCCTCCTCCCCCGGCCGCCCCCTCCTCCCTTGGCCGCCTTCTCCTCCCCCGACCTCCCTCGGCCGCCTCCTCCCCCGACCACCCCTGCCACCTCCTCCGACCCCCACCTCCCCCGGCTGCCTCCTCCTCCTCCCCGACCCCCCCTCCCCTGCCGCCGCTTGCCCTGATGAATATTGCTCACAACCAAAAATACTTACGATGCGGATGGCACTCAAAGCCAATGAGAAGTATACTAGGCAAGGCACACACAAGGCGTTGTCCCAGAAAAACAATCGCCCTGCTGTGCCGCATAGGACACACCAAAATGTAATGCCAAGGTACAGGAGATGTTGCATAAGAACCACTGCAGTGTTCTAGCCAAGAACACCTGAGCACAACAAGAATCAAATCTAAGTTCTTTTCCCCAACTCAATCCTCATTTCCGGCCGGATCCAACTCTCTAAGATGGAAACTCCCCAAAATACCTCACTGCTATCTCAAAAGAAAAATGACGCAAGGAACCAATTTGGGAAGTCCTTAGAGAGAAAGGCCGAACCGCACTGCTGTCAGTGTCGCGATGGACATCACAACACTGCAGCCTGGGTCTCAAGATCAAGATCAGCCAGAGAAGAACACTCAATAAATGGGGAAACTTACTGATGATTTTTTCCATGGGCCGAAGGAGAAGAAGAAGGTGGCCACTAAATGGAGGAGAGGCGGGATGCCCGACGTGGCTGCTACTATCACCTGGCACCGAAGCGCCCGGGCTGGCTGGGCAGTTAGTGCCTCCTGTGCCATCGCTGCTCACCCACAAGAACTCCATGCCTCCACAGCCTGCAAGCTGATCAGCCGCACGCACGAGTAGATAGGGCTAGAGACTCGGTCTCCAGCCTTATCTCTTCCTCTCGTCCCATCGACTGGTGGGACCCACCTTCTCTTTTTTTCTCAAATTGGAAAATTACCATAATGCCCTAAAAAATCCAACAGTCCCCACCAATTTATCAATTTCATAAAAGATGTTTAAAGTCTTATTTAATATACAGTTGTTCGATGATGGGTACCTTACAGGTTTGAACCCAACGCCGAGCAACAAGGACAATGATTCTACATAGATAAAGGAGGACTTCTCCTTGATCTAATGTCTTGGTGTGAGAATTTTCACCCAAGTTACATTCTGTACTAGGCGACATACCCTTTTCCCTCTTGGGTTAGGACGTTATGATCATGTCCCCATAGCTAGCTCATATGGATTTAAGAAAGTATATCCTTATCTTTTTTTGATCACAACCTCATGATCACACTTAAGTAGGTGAACTCTTCAGCGAATCATATAGGATGATTCCAAATGTCATATAGGTATTGAAATTATTAAGAGCTATTACTCATCCTCCCATACAGAAAGAGCACTGCAGCTAATGAGGCCCCTTAGATGTGCTCTCTAACCCCACATAGTTTGTTTTGCTAGAGCCTAATTCACGGGATCTCTGATCTCCTAGGATAGGTTACCACCAATGTGAGCCTTTACATGGGTATGAGTCCCATTCCCCTTGATGCTACAAGGATGGCCTTCCACACTAATCCTTTGGTGAAAGGATCTACCAAGTTCCTCTCGGATTGAATGTATTCCACAGAAATAATGTCCGTCTCTTTGGTATGCCTTATCAACTTAAGTCGTCTTTTTATATGTTTTGAAGATTTCATATTGTCCTTCCTACTCTAGCCTTAACCAAAATAGTTTGTTTATTGCAGTAGGTCAATAAAACTGGAATTGGCTTTTCCAGCATAGGTAGGTCAGAAAGAAGTTTTCTAATCCATTCTGCTTCTATAGCCGCTAAGTTAAGTGCTACCAAGTCAGCCTTCATGGTGGATCATATAAGGATAGTCTATTTAGAAGACTTTCACAAAACAGCCCCACCTACTAGAGTGAAAATATAGCCACTCATAGCCTTCATGTCATCCGAGTCACTGATCCAGTTAGAATCATTAAATCCATCTAAGATTGTTGGATTGCCATAATAATGTATTCCAAAATTTGTGGTCTCCTTTAGGTATCTAAATACCCTCTCTAGTGCTATCCAATGATCACATCGTGGATTGGACGTTTAACGACTTAATCTGTTTACAGCATATGAGATATCTGGCCTCATTGCACTAGTTAGATACATTAAGCATCTAATTATTTGAGAATATGTAAGCTGGTCTTTTCCATGTCAAGTGTTTTTATGTAGCTTAACATTTGTATTATAGGGTGTGGCCACTGACTTATAGTCCATGAACCCAAATCTGGTTAGTACCTTGTCCATATAATGAGATTGTAAAAGGATAATCCCATTCTCACCTTTATCAGCTTCACCCAGATCTTTCATATCAAAATTTTGGGGAAGGAAAGACTTTGTTTTATTTATTACGTCCATGTTGGTCCCAAAAAGGCAATATGTCATCTACGTATAGATAGAGAATGACACCTTCGTCCCTACTAAACTGTAGTAGACATATTTATCGGATTTGTTTACACAAAAGCCAGCTAAAGTCATAGTACAATCAAATTTCTCATGCCATTGCTTAGAGGTTTGCTTTAGGCTATACAAGGATTTAATCAATCGATATACTTTCTTCTCTAGCCCTTCAACTACAAAGCCATTGGGCCATTGTATATAAATCTTCTCATCCAGCTCTCCATTTAGGAAAGTGGTCTTTACATTCATTTAATGTACTTTAAGTTTGTATGCGGTAGCTAGTGCTAGAAGCATTCGAATTATGGGTAAACGAGCCACAAGAGAGTATGTATTAAAACAGTCTTCTCCCACTTTTTGTGTAAAACCTTTAGCCACTAAATGAGTTGTGCACTTTTTATAGTACCATAAGGTCTACGCTTTCTTTTAAAAATCCATTCGTAGCCTATTGGCTTGAATCTAGATGAAAGGTTCGTAACCTCCCAAGTTCTGTTAGCAACGATGGAATCCATCTCGTTACGAACTGCCTCCTTCTAGTAATCCACATCTAGGGATGTATATGCCTTTAAAAGGTTTTGTGGTTCATTATCTACGACATAGTTGACATAGTCATTGCCAAGGGACTTTTTAGTCTCCTATCTCTTACTCCTCCTCAACTCCAATCTGGAGCAGTGCTTTCCACACTTGGAAGAATAGAGTGTTCATCTGAACCATTAAAGTCAATGACTTTATTTGGTCTTATAGGAAACACATGTTAAAAATTTTTGCATCACGAGATTCGAACGAGGAAGCCATTTCTTCAAATATTGGTTTTCTAGATTGTTGAATATTTGGCAATTTTAGCAAAGTAATTCTAGCAAAATTAATCATAATTAAAGCATATTTCCAACAACATTTAAATGACAAAATTAACATATAAACATCTGAATCTTCCATGTCATTTAAGTAGGATAATATACTCAAAACATAGAACATGAGGGCAATAAAAACCAACATAATGCTCAGGTTTTGATTTGTTTATTTATGTGCTCTTAGATGCCGAGTTGCTCAAGATTTAATCTTGGCCCTCATGGCACTTGTGCCAATTTTAGTCACCAATTGAATATGATAATTATATGAGGTAAATTATGCCTTGAGCTAAACTAAAACTTTTCTTGAAAACAATTCATGCAAATTTGTACATAAATGTCTACTGAAGTCTACAATTGCACAATAATCAAACTAAAATACCAATGAATAGATCAATACAGTGCATTATTTAGTAACTAAATGAGTCACAGTAATGCACAGTGATATAAGCAGCTACATTAACACAGTAAATTACGTGCAAAAGCTACAAAAAAACTGAAAGATCATATATACAGAGCATTCATGAATTGCACATGTCAAAATTAAAACAACAAGTAGTACTCATTTAGCTCAAGACCAGATTATGCTCAATTGTCACATTCAATCTCTGTTTAGACACCAATTCATCATTGAGCAAGAAACCGAACCCATAACAAATTGATCCAAGTCTCCCAATACTAGTCAGAGATATAAAACAGCTAGCACATCACACGTGGATGAATATTGCTCACAACCAAAAAAATACTCACGATACAGATGACACTCAAAGCCACCGAGAAGTAGTCCAGGCAAGTCACGCATAAGGCGTTGTCCCAGAAAACCAATCGCCCCGCTGTGCCGCATAGAATGGATGAAATTGTTAGAGATACAATGCCAAATTTGCAAATCGGGACACACCAAAATGCAAAGTTAAGGTGCAGGAGATGTTGCACAAGAACCATTGGAGTGTTCTAGCCAAGAACACCCAAGCACAGCAAGAATCAAATCCAAGTTCTTCTCCCCAACTCAATCCTCACTGCCGGCCAGATCCAACTCTCGGAGATGGAAAATCCCCAAAATACCTCACTGCTATCTCAAAGGAGAGATAGCACAAGGAACCAATTTGGGAAGTCCTCGGAGAGGAAGGCCAAACCGCACTGCTATCAATGCAGCTGTGGACACCGCAACACTGCAACCTGGGTCTCAAGATCAAGAGCAGCCAGAGAAGAACACTCAACAAATGGAGAAACTTACTGATGATTTTTCTATGGCCCGAAGGAGAAGAAGAAGGTGGCCATTAAATGGAGGAGAGGCGGGATGCCTGGCGTGGTTGCTGCTAATGCCAAGCGCCAAAGACCCCGGCAGTTAGCGCCTCCTGCGCCGTCGTCGCTCACTCGCAAAAACTCCACACCACCATAACCCGCAAGCCGATCAACCGCACGCACGAGTAGATAGGGCTGAAGACCCTCGTCCCACTGACTAGTGGGACCCACCTCCTCTTTTTCTCAAATTGGAAAATTACCACAATGCCCTCAAAATTCCAACACCGATAAGCTGTTTTGAAAATATTGTCCCGATAAACTGTTTTAAAAAGACGATGAAGAAGTTGTTCTGTTTATTTGTTAAAAAAACATAAACTGAAAAGAAGTAGACATGTATCAAGGGAGTAATTTGTTGAAACAGATTTGTTTGTCCAAAAGTGATGTGATATTTGTATAGACGGGCAAAAGATCACGTCCTCAAAAAAAAAGTAACAATTGTGACGTATGGATGCAAATGATGGTTCAATGATGGCGATCTGGTCAGTTACGACCTGGTCAGTACGACCGAGGGGAACGATGCTGTCCTTTGGTGTGACCTGTCAAGCCCTCTATGAATCAAAATAGAGACGAGTCCTGACAAGATCAGCAGGTAGTACTGTACACTGGACAGGCTGCGCATCTGTGTTGCTCGTTCAAACAAACCACACAAGTAAATTTCTGACCAAACTTGCAGGTGCCGAATTCGGAAGTGTGTGTATGGCTCGCTCGTCCAGACAGCACAGATTTTGCTGCGACGCACTTGTCGAGTTTATGGTTCAAAATATCTGTTTGACACGCAAGACGTCTGATCAGATGCGTTAGCAAAGCGAGTGATGTGCCGTTGTTTAACGCTTGGCTCCAAATAATTAGCAGTCGCAGATCGGATTAATCTATAGACGACCGACGACTTGACCTGCGACGACTGACTAACGCATCCACGCGCGTGCGCTGAACGTTCCAGGGATCAGAAGGCCCCCGCCGGGTTGCGGTTTTCCGTATACGAGCCAAGTAGCCAACAAATTATTTCCGAATTTTTTCTATTTTAGCCTTTTTTTTGAAAAATATTCACATTTAGATCCCTGGTAGTTTTAATTCCGTTTTTGGACCCAAGGGGTCGGAGCCGTGACCCACGGCGCCGTGGTCCACGGCGCCGAGGTGGCACGCCCGCACCAGCGTGGCGGCCCGCGTGGCGCCGACGTGGCAGGCACCTCGGAGCCGTGGATCACGGCGCCGAGCTCGGAGCCGTGGATCACGGCTCCGAGCTGCCTGCCACGTGGCGCCTAGCTGCCTGCCACGTCTGCAGACACTCGGCTGTTTAGGGTTTGCACCGATCAGCCTTTTTCGCAAAATGAATTACTAGTTGTATTTTTTATTTGGATTATTTAATTATAGTAATATTATGTAATATATTTATTTATTTATTTATAGAGAGCAAAAAATACGACATATGTTTTGAAAATTCGTTATGTATTGCAGATGATACATGTTGGAATTTTTTTGTAGATTGACATAGTTTGACAATGTCGCCTGCGCTCCTCCCCTCGCTCAGCGCGCCGGCGCCTACGCGCAGCTCCGCCACCACTACAGCTCACCTCCTTCTCGCGACCTCTCTTCTCGGGGAGTCCACCAACCGTACCATGGGGCAGAGGGGAGATGCCAGCTCCCTCTCACAGCCTCTGCACCTCTTCAGTGCATCTCCTCTCTCCCTGCTTCGCGTGAGCCGAACGCAGCCGGGGAAATATCTCCCGGGGAACCCACCTTGCGCTGGCTATAAGAGCCTAATTCCACCTCCCAGCAACTTCTGGCATCCTCACAAATCCCCTCCTCCAGTTAATCGAGCTTCCGTCGCCCGAGTCGCCGGCAATCGCCATTCCTGCGTCGGTGAGCCCTAGAGCCATTCTCCCGATTTAATCAATTATTTTCTAATTCAATGCACTGACATAATCCTCGTTATCTCTGGAACACAATGGCGCACCCGCCGGAGCTCGAGCGTCTTCCTAGGCCTGGGGCAACGGAGGTCGCCGTCGGCCGAAGAGCCCTCACCGTGGCCAGCCCAGTCTAGCTGTCCCCGAGGTCAATCGCCTTCTCCAGTACACTCCTTAGAGTCCGTAGATGGTGAAAATGCCTTCAATTTAGCCGATGAGCCTCTATGTGTTAATGGCGCCACCGCGAACACCACCTCCTTTTCGGCCACCGCCAGCCATGGCCATTTCTCCACTCATTTCCCAAAAAGCCAAAATGGAAACTCTACTTACAATCGCACCTTTCGGTAAAAGCTATCCCCTGTGAGCGTCCCTGTCCTCGCCGCGCCACCACCGGTGAAGAACTCTGTTCTGCCGCCACGGTCGGGGGTCGTGAGGAAGACGACGACGCTCCGCCGTCGATCTCGTTCCATCCGAGCATCGGTTCGGGATTAAATCCCGCTATAATTAAATAATCTACAAAACTATGTCAATCTACAAAAAATTTCCAACATGTATCATCTGCAATACATAACGAATTTTCAAAACATATGTCGTATTTTTTGCTCTCTATAAATAAATAAATAAATAAATATATTACATAATATTATTATAATTAAATAATCCAAATAAAAAATACAACTAGTAATTCATTTTGCGAAAAAAGGCTGATCGGTGCAAACCCTAAACAGCCGAATGTCTGCAGACGTGGCAGGCAGCTAGGCGCCACGTGGCAGGCATCTCGGAGCCATGATCCACGGCTCCGAGCTCGGCGCCGTGATCCACGGCTCCGAGCTCGGCGCTGTGATCCACGGCTCCGAGGTGCCCGCCACGTTGGTACGGGCGTGCCACCTCGGCGCCGTGGACCACGGCGCCGAGACGTGATACCTCGGCGCCGTGGGTCACGGCTCCGACCCGCTGGGTCCAAAAACGGAATTAAAACTACCAGGGGTCTAAATGTGAATATTTTTCAAAAAAAGGCTAAAATAGAAAAAATTCGGGCAAATTATTTTCAATTCTCGTCTGTTAATTAATGGCCATGGTTCTTTTGATCTAGTGTACCGTTCGTCTTCTTCACGCAGGCCGCACGACCAGGCGCCCTGATACCGTGTGTCGAGATCGATCGTGCACAGATGCTGCACAAATTTGGCTGGCACATGTTCTATGTTAGGATTAGTTCCGACTTCTGAAAGAAGAAGAAGAAGAAGAAGAAGAAGAAGAAGAAGAAGAAGAAGAAGAAGAAGAAATTTAACCCGGAGATCATGTTCTGACGTCTGAACCGCTGCGGTGCCGTGTCTTCTTTTTTTGCTTTCAGCACAACACGGTACTCTCTTTGCTCAGCGACGTTAAAGTGGTTTTAAAGGTCAAATATCCAAATCAAGGCAAAGAGGCCTCGTGCTAATAATGCGAAGGTAGCGGGTTCCAGACCTGCATGGGCCACACATGGGGTTTTTTTTTTTTTACCTCTTGAGGTTTCTAGCATTTTCCAACAGACGGTGACATTTTAGGTTTGTAACATCAGATAGGATCATTTTTTATTTGATACGATCGAATCGTAGAATGATGATTCTATTAGATATTTAAAAATGTATATTTTATATAAAAATGAATTATATTTCCAAATATATAAGTTTATAGTAGAATTTTTGAATTTAATTTTACAATTATGTACACTTATTGATGTTACATTGAATTAAAGTTAATGTCAAATATCCAAATCAATGCAAAGAGGCGTCGTGCTAATAACGCGAAGGTCGCAGGTTCGAGACCTGCATGGGCCACACTTTGGTTTTTTTTTTTTTTGCCTCTTTTGAGACTTCAAGTATCTTCCAACGGGTGGTGACTTGTCATAACCATGGTACCAGATAGAATCGTTTTTTATTTGACATGAATGATGATTCTATTAGATTTTAAGAATAATATATATTTTATATAAAATAAATTATATTTCTAAATATACAATTCTATAGTAGAATTTTTTAAATTTAATTTTATAATCGTGTACACTTATTCATGTTACATCAAATTAAGGTTAATTTTTAGAACTTATTTAATTATTTTTAAATAAACTAATAACCTAAAAGTCAAATATGTCAAAGACAATACCTTTTTACCAATGAACAACATGTAAACAACAAAAACAATGCGAATTAAACTATTGCAACTTAAATTAGCAATAGATAATATTAAATTTCTATGCTAATATAGTTTGTTATCAATATTACGACCCTATCTGATCCTAGTACGATCGTACCCGATTATATACGATCTTATCTTTAGGATCACAATTATATAAAATTTCAATCCATATACCGATCTATGATATTTTGGCTTTGTGAGATCGTAAGATCGTACCATTTAACAATCTGTATTGCGATCCTGACGACCTACGTAACTGACAAGCGAGGCATGCGACGTATATCTGTACTCTGAAACGTATTAGTAGTCTGAGAGACGTATTCGTAGTTAGGCACACCCAGCGGTGGCCAGACGCCAACCCACAGGCCACGGCTCACGGTCACAGACCTAAGCCTGTAGGAGCGCGGTCTCGGCCTCCCCATCCCAGGCCGACCTGAGGCTAGCTAGGCTCACAAAGGCCTCTTGAGTGGTCAACTCAACTCGCCGTCTCATGCATCTGCAGGTGCCAACCCAGCCCACTGTTGTGCCTGTGTTCTTACCTTCACCAATGGCCTTTGTTTGGGCTGGCCACCCCGACTCGTCTACGTGAACCAGGCTCTATGTTTATTTCTGTAGGGATGTGCACGAACTGAGCTCAAGGAAATCTGGTTTTTCAGGCTCGATCTATTAGAAGCTCGAGCCACCGAGGTCGGGCTAAACTTGAGTTGGAGTTCAAGCCTAGATCTGGGCACGAGCTCGACTCGGTCTAAACTCGATAACGATTAAAATAATTTATTATGTATTAATTTTCAACAATAAGAAAGTTTAAACTCTAGCTCGTCTCGAGTAAGCTCAATAATAGTCAAAATAATTCAAATATATACTAATTTTCAACAATAAGAACCGTAAGCCAGATGTGTCGCCACTTTTTTTCTCAAATAGATCTATTTTATTTCTGAATCATAGTGGCTAACAATGAGCTTAATTTTGAGATGAAGAAAAGTTTGAGGCTAATGGCTGGCTTGAATTATATGGATGGGGCAAGAAAGAGGAAGCGGAAACAAGGAACTAAGAGCTTCCCGTGGAGGGAGCAGAGAACCCGGGCCTCCCAGGAAATGTTTCATGGCAGTAGCTTCAGCATTTGTTGATGACTTGGCTCTGCTCCGACCATCAGAATTAAAAAGAGAGGACTCTGCTTTCGGGGAGGTCGCTTCACCGATCGTCGCCAACGCGCAAGAAACCGTGTGTCGAGTATGCTGCTAGTCAGCGGCGAGTGTGCATGTGCTTGACTAGAGGCTTAAGAGTATGTGTCCAACTTGGCGACCAAGCACTCTCCTTCCTCGTAGCTCCATCATTGGGTAAGTAAAAAATTCTCGTTGATACGAGGTTCTGGGACAATTTCTGCTGTGCTGATGTAAATAAGCTTGGAAAACGGGAGTGTACAGTGTAAAGTTTCTTGAATTGATAGGTCTCTCTATCTTGCTGAACAAGGTTTTTATCCTTTGCCAGTGGCATTGCCTTGAACAATTTGCTGATTTTCTGAAGTTGGTGGCCAAGTATCCTCAGCGGCTAGCTCAAACAGTCAGATGTGTGCGCGCTCAGGATGACTCTTCTGCTCTGTTGATTGTAGAACACTTGAACGTATATATGGGCACAGAAAGGTACGAATTGGGTTAATGAACAAGCTGCTCCCCTGAAGTAAAGTCGTATAGGTCCCGTACTGTGGGTGAAGTGTGACCAATGTGGCAATGTATTACAAGTATACTGCTTGCGGTTTCCAGGGAGAACTGAAGGAACCAGCTGCAGAGCAGAGCAATTATTCGTTCAAGCAGTTTCGTTAATCTCGTCTCGATGGCGACGCATCCCATACACTTAGTCATGTGCTAGTCGTCGAATGACAATAAGAATGGATCGAATGACAATAAATCGATAAACCACTTCAAAAAAATTATCTTAATAAGGCGTTTCAAAATGGCGACAAAGAATTCATCTTATTTTTTTATTTGATAGAAACCATAAGCCATAAAAAGAAAAGAACATAGATATTATGTGCTATCACACATTTTTTGCCGTGCGGATAATCACGAAACTAAAACTTCTGCGATCGACTCCAGTAGGAGTGTACACTTATATTTTAAAATCAGCATCAAAAAGCAAAAGGCCTATTAGCTCAGTTGGTTAGAGCGTCGTGCTAATAACGCGAAGGTCGCAGGTTCGAGACCTGCATGGGCCAAAAATCCATTTTTTTTAGAGTAAATTTAGAAAACACTAGTTTTTAGGGCATTAATAACTGAAAATACCATGTTTTGATATATTTTTCACAAAATCATACTTTCAGCCAAACACCATACATAACCTCATTTTTATGCTTTTCGTTCGACACCGTTCCACTGCATGCTCTGTGCCGTCCTGAGGGGTCGCAGCGCGCACCCCTAGCCCTTGAAGGCGCGGAAGGTAGAGCTCCTCGGCTAGTTGGCATGCACAAGGCTTGGTGGCGCGCACGTAAGGCCTGGCAACATGGGAGGAAGGCTGAGCAGAGCGGCATGAGGCTAGCCGGCAACAAGGTGAAGCAATTCATGACACTTGCACAATCACATTGGTCTTATTTCAACCACACTGCTCTTGCACGACCACACTAGTTTTACTTCGACCACACTGATCTTGTATGACCAGTCTTATACAACCACATAGAGCAGGAGGTGGAACGGTGTCGAATGGGAAAGCATAAAAAGTATGATTATGTATGGCAATTGACTAAAAGTATATGGTTTTGTGAAAAATATCTTACAACATAGTGTTTTCAGTTACAAATATTCTAAAATCTAGTTTTTTCTGAAATTCTCTCTCTCTCTCTCTGGCCCTAATGTTTATGTCCTCCTTCATGGACTGGGCCGGTGTTCGGCCAGGTCCGCGGGCGCGGTTGTGATCAGCTCGCCTCATGTGCGGTCGTGCAGGCCCAGGCGAGTCCTCCCTCCCGTGCTCAGCCGGCCGTGATCTGTGCGTGCAGGCGTCTCCAAACGGCGCCACAACGCGCGTGAGCCCTGCTCGGACTCGCGCGCAGCAACCCCTCGATCGCATGTCGGTGGGCGAGCGAGCCATGTGCGCGCGCGGCACCGTGAAAACTCTGAGGCTTCCAATGGGGTACGTTGGTCACGTCTGATCAACCAACGAGACTTGGAACCGCGATCGATCGCCAAGATATGTATGCTGGTAATTTTAATTATCGTATAATAGTAGCAAATTATGGTATTGTTACCACTTGCTGATGATTTAGGTCTCGCTTCAAATGGTTTCAAATTCTGATTTATTTTGGCTTTCGACTCATTTAAACCAGAACTCAATTGAAACGCGCCAGTTTCTAATTTTAACTTATTTTCGTATTTTTGTTTTTCTTTCTTCTTTTTCTTTTTTTTTCATTGTTCATAACGATATAATAGCTTTTCTTTTTTTCTTTTATATTTTTGTATTGTCCGTAACGATATCACCGTTTTTTTCTTATTTTTTAATTTTTTAATTAAATGACTTAGGAGAAGCCAATAATCGCCCCAGTGCAATTTTTATCTAAAAGCCAACTACCAAAAACTTAAGCTCTTTGGAGTGTGCCCTAAGGCCAGTCTCAGTGGGGGGTTTCATGGAGTTTTATGGGCATTAAATACGCTGACATGGCACTGTATTGATGAAGAGAGAGATGATAAAAGTTTCATGGGAGTAGAGAGAGTTTCATGGGGATGAAACTCTTCTGCACTGTTTCCAAAATATGGGTGTGTTGGAAACTAGGACATGAAACCTCCACTGCTACCACTAGCTGCTACTTCTTTCTCTGTCATCCCGCTCGCTTCTGCACCCTAGTCGTTCTTAGGGATTTGATTTGACAGTTTGTTCGTATTAGTTTTAGCTTCTGCCTTCTGCTTAGAGAAGTTAAAACCAATATGAATGCCCTCCATTAGTCTCATGGTGGTTTAAATGTTATAGTTTTTTGTTGCACCGTCGTTTACTTTCTTTTTTATATAATACACTTAGCAAAAAAAAAATCAAAAGTCAATACAAACTCCAGTTTCTATAAACCATTAAGCAAAACTAATATAAACATACTTTATTCGCATTGGTTCGATTTCTATGGGCAGGCCTCGCTCGGATTCCACGTACGAGTACGCCATCGGAACGTCCTCGCCGTCCATCCTCCGCCTGCGTGCACGGCACAACAACTTTTCAGTTAACGATTAACCCACGAACGTGTGTAAGGACACAAATGCCGTTCTTGTGACGATTTACCCATCTCTAATATACCACATAAACAAACTTGAAATACTCATTTATCACTTTAGATATATTTGTATACTAATTATAAGATACTCCAATGTGAACCACACTAAAAACTTGTAAAGGAGTTCATAGTTTTTAGCGTATTTTGTAAATACCCTCATATGTGCGTATAAAAAGGAGTATGTCGAAAAAAATATACATACCACCTCTGAAAAATTGTTCATACCACCTAGATGGTCTTAAATACTCATATACTACACGTACATACCCTCCGTTACGCAAGATACTCCCCACATTGCGAGATACGATATATGGTGTAATTACACCCGGGTGTAGAAAAGAGGCTTTATATATATATATATATATATATATATATATATATATATATATATATATATATATATATATATATATATATATATATATATATATATATATAGTAAAAAATATTGAGGACTATTAGGTGTCCGGACTCCTCAACCCAGAGCCGTCCGATCGCGCACGCACACTGAGTCGTAGAAAAGATGATTAACGGGTTGGGCGACTGAGACCCGTTGCTTGTGCATTCCGCAGGCAAAATAGGAATGTCCATTGCTTGTGCATTCCGCAGGCAAAATAGGAATGTCCGATAACAAAGCTTTTTTTCTATTGCTTTCCGTGTGTGTCTGGATATGTGTTCATCTGTTATTTTCTTTTGGACTCCTCTTCTCCCAGATCACGGCAATACGCGGCCAAGCCAAACCACAATACGCGGTAATCGAGACATGAGTGCAACATCAGTGTAAACCGCCTGCACGAAGACGAACCATACGAAGAAAAATCAAAATTATGTGATCTGGGAATCCACGGAAATTCTGATTCACAGTCATTGCGCTGTGGTAGACAATGGAAGGTATGTTTCCGTCAAGAGTACTAATTCTCCATTGATTTTCATGTGAGCAAGGATATGTATGTATATGTTATTTTCTCCCATCTCCTCTTCTCCCAGATCACGCCAATACGCCTGACGCTTCACCTGCGGCCAGCACCGCCATTCACAACAACACCAGATGCTTCACCGCCGCCTCAGCTTCTGGTACCGCCATTGCCATTTTCTTGTTACCTTTTCTTCTACTGCAATTACGGGATTTGTTTTAGAATTTGTATGTTTCGTACAGACATGTCCGAATTTTCTTGGTCCATGAATGTTGATAGTATATTACGGAGTGTATAGTATATTGGTTGTTCAAAGTGCACATGACCAGTTAGTTTATTTTGTTTTCATTTGATATTTTTCATTTGATATCTGGTAATCAAGACTGGAATTTCTGAGCCCAAATGATCCACACTATTTCTTTCTAATATACCTTGATTATAATTTAGACAATCAATTTCTGGAATTTCTGTGCCCAAATGATCCCCATTGTTTCTTTCTATTAGTCTATGTCATGCTTTTCTGTTATTTCTATCTTCTTATATCAAGCTAAATTTACGTAACCATTCATACTGATGTCATTTAGTCTATGTCAAGCTAAATTTAGTCTATGTCATACTGATGTAAATTCCACCAAGGAAGTATACCCAAACCCTTAGACAAATGGCAATTATCGATCAATGGTAAGAAAAACAATTCTTCCAAGCAAGCATGATGCTGTCCCTTGAACGCAATCAACTGGCATCCATACTTTCTCCATTCCTTTATACTTAACGTTTTTGTCATTTTATAGTTTTTGAGATATGACTTAAACCACTATTTTTTTTATAATTTTAGACTAAGACATAGTAATAAAATTTTAATATTACGTAAGTATGTTTAACCAAACATCTAATGATATAATTTATATATATTCAATCTAGATAGTTTTAAATCTATTGGTGGTCAAATTTTAGAAAATTTAAAGGTATGAATTTAAGTACATATGTTAACAGTGACGTCTACGTATAATTTCTCCTGCCATTATCAATACTTCGTTGCTTTTGGTGATAGTACCTACATTTTCAGCTTTGAATACTCTGTCATGTGTTTAATACTTTGTATGCTTTACTATCATATTTTCCTCCGACCTTAATTACAGAAATCTTTATGTTATTGCACACATAATTGTAACGTTTGTTGTTATGTCACAAAACAATATGCATTCCCATAAAGACAAATAATTACCGATGATAGGATATGGACAATATACAAGCATATGAAATGCTGTAAATAATTCGCCACTCTAAATCATTCTGTGCGACATCTAAAAATTAATGGAAATTATGCAAGTCAACATACTACATACAGATTTCGTGCACTTGATATCCGATTTTAAGATACAAGTTCGGACTTGATATACCAGTTTGGAGTTGCGTAACATTTTAAGATAACATTTGATATCCGATTCAACTAAAAAATTCACACGACATTTTCTCCCAAAACAATATCATGACGTACAAATTCGCCGCTCTAAATCATTCAGTGTGTCATACCCGTTTTCTTCACCCAAAACAATTCACACAATATTTTCACCCAAAACAATAAGCATTTTGTTGTCTGATTCAGTTGAAAAAATCACATAAGATTATCACCTTACGTGCTAACATCTCGTATAAATTCGCCGCTCAGAATCATTTCGTGTTGTGTATAACAATTAATGAAAGTTAACACAGTTTTGCTTATGCCGTAAGTATCTAGAGCCTAGGATTATGTCGTATTAGAAAGAAATTCGCCGCTCTAAATCATTCCTTTCGACATATAAAAAAAATGAAGTCAACACATGCAGTATTCCCTGCGCCGTTCGTGTCCATCAACAATTCAACGAGCATTTGTTGATCGAATGAGATGAAAATTTCACATAAGATTTGTACCCTGACCGCAAACATGACGTAAAATTTCGCCTCTCTAATTCATTCCGTGTGGCGTAAATAAAATAATGTATGTAAACATAAGTGTTTTTTCTGAGCCGTTCGTCTCCTTCAACCATTTAAGACAGCTTTTTGTTTTTTGATTGAGATGAAAAATTCACATAAGATTCTAACCTTAAATGCTAACATTACCTGCGAATTCGCCACTCTAAATCATTCCGTGCAACATCTATAAATTAATGGAAATAATGCAAGTCAACATACTACATACAGATTTCGTGCACTTGATATCTAATTTTAAGATACCAGTTCGGACTTGATATACCAGCTCGGAGTTGCGTAACATTTTAAGATAACATTTGATATCCGATTCAACTAAAAAATTCACACAACATTTTCACCCAAAACAATATCATGACGTACAAATTCGCCGCTCTAAATCATTCAGTGTGTCATACCCGTTTTTTTAAGCCGATTTTCTCCATGAACCATTCAACAAAAATTTGTTGCTCAAATGATACAAAAATTTCACATAATATTTTCGCCTTAACTGCTAACCTTGAATGCTAACATCACACACGAATTTGCTACTCTAAATCATTCCGTGCGACATCAAAAAATTAATGAAAATAATGCAAGTAAACATACTCGTTTTTTCTATGACGTTCGTGGCCGTAAATAAAATGCTTAATTTTTTTTGAGTATAATACTCGATTCGATCACAATGATTCATGATATGTTACACATAATGATATTTTATAGTAACCATATAATATTAAATTTATATGTACAAGCGAGCATACTTCCAATTCTGCCGTACGGATTTGCATACCCACTTCAAGTGAATTAATACATCGCCAATACACATACAATTCCACGTTTTCATTTTCATGGTTCAGCCCAGATAGTATCCAGTGGTGAAATAATCTAGACTATTTGGGCTGAACCATGAAAATGTTACCCAGGCTAGACTAAATTTACCCGGCTATACACTAAATATTTTTCTACACTCTAGACTGAAGCCTATTCTATCCGGGGTGTGACTCCGCCCCTGATATGAACAAGCTAAAGAATTCTTATTTTCTCAATTAGGCTTCAGGTTTTAGTTTCAAACTTTTTAATTTTACCTTTTTTTTAACTTTTTGACGTTTTTAGATTTTTGCATTTTCTTTTCTTTCCAGATCCTTCTGCATTGTCTGTGATGAGATATTTTATTTCTTTCATTTTAAAATTTTTTAAATTTAATTACGTTGAAAAAAAGCTAACAGTAGATATAGAACTAAAAAAGTCTTAAACAGTGAAAAACTAAATGTTTAATCTTTAAGCTAGAATGAGCACTACCTAAATACCATCGATTAAGAATCATTGAGTCGCACCAAGTGTCCAACTGATCGTGCATAAACTACGTTCGGGTAACTTGGTGCTGCGTGTTTCAGCTGTGTTTTGTTTGACACTAGCCATTCTTGTGACATGATCTTTGAGCTTAGATATGCTTATGTGCTTTTTCCATTAGTCGTGGTGTCAGGTGTGATTATGAGAGTGATAAGTAGTGGCGTATCTTTTTTTTTAGAAAAAGTTGCTGTATCTGTTTAATGATCGACGTAACTAGAAACTAGGATACGACGTGTGCTCCTCTTACCTATAACCCAGGCTTCACACCCCCTTCGCAACGCGGCAGGGCCTCGGGAGGGAGTACGGCCCAAGACGTGGTCGCTGTGGTGTGGGCCCGTTCGGGATGCCCCCCCGTACTTGGGTTCTACAAGTTTGATAGTCCATTTTTCGCATTTCATTTTCTAGCTTGAGGGCCTGTTTAGGGGAGCTGTAGATTCTGAGTAGCTAGCTGGTCTGAATAGCTAGTTGGAGATTCTGAGTAGCTGGCTAGTCTGAGTAGCAGCTGGTCTGAGTAGCTAGCCTGTTTGACATCCTGGATTCTAGCTGTGCAGCTGGTATCCTGATAGATGTATTGACTGAAATGCTCTTAGGTAAGTTGATGTCCTGATTATGTATTGATAGAAGAGATATCCATGCTGCAAGTTTGATCTGTGTTTTTAGCCTCAAGTACAGTTGGAATTAGCAATTTGTATATTCAATGAAATGGGTGAAGTAGCCTTGGTGGCTCCTGGATTCTGTATTATATAAATTTGCACGTTCCAAAGGCTGATACGTTACTGCAGTCACAACACTTGTTCAGAAAAAATGGAATAATACTAATGAGAGCATATGACCGGTATTGCTTCAGAAACAAAATGAGTTTGTGCTACATATGTTGATCTTTGGTAGCCAAACCATGAGGAGGAGCACATGTTGATCTGTACTGTAAAATGAAAGAATCCAAGTTGAGGCTTTAGAGGGTGTATGCTGTAATGCTCTGCAAGCTGTGCATTTTCTAGTTTCCCCAAGTATTTCGCATTGCTCGCTTTCAGTCAGTTCTACAGCTTCTGCAATCTGCCATAGATATGTATTCAAGTTTCACCCTGTAGCACATGAACACAGAACATTGCAGGAAACACACAGAACATAAAAAGGCAACCAATCAAAAACTTAACAAGTTCTTCAATACCATCAATAAGCTCCTTGTGACAATTAACGTGAGGAAGAAGAGGAGGACGAGGGGCGAGCAGTGTGGCCAGTGTGGGTGACCTCCTGGCGGCAGCGAGGTGACCTCCAGGCAGCGCGGCAGGCAACGATGACCTCCAGGCGGCGGGAGGGTGGCTTCCAGGTGGCGTGGCCGACGAGGGAGACCTCCACTCTCCAGGTGGCAGCGGCCGGCGAGGGAGACCTGTAGGCAGGGGCAGCGGCTGGCGAGGGAGATCTCCAGGAGGCGGCGGCCGACGAGGGAGATCTGCAGGCATCGCCGGCCCTCTTTGCGCGCTCGCCGTCGGGGCGAGGAGGGGGGCGGCGGCGGGGGAGGGGCGGCGGGGGCGGAGGGATGCGCCGGGGGGAGGGGGCAGCGGAGGGATGCGCCGGGGGGGAGGGGCGGCGGGGGGCGGATCTAGGGAGGGGGTAGGAGGGGAAGGGGGCCGGGGTGGGCGGCGGCGGGGAGGGGGAGGAGAGAGGCGTGGGGGGAGGAGGGGTAGGAGGGGGCCGGCGGCGAGAGATCTGGGGAGGGGGCGCCGGTGGGGTGGGGGCTGGGGTGGGCAGCGGCTGGGAGGGGGAGGAGAGAGGCGTGGGGGAGGAGGGGTAAGAGGGGGCGCACGGAGGGTTCTGGGGAGGGGGCGCGGGGAGGCGGAGCCGCGGAGGGGTATTTTTATTCAGTGGCATTTGCGGGTAAATAACTTGAACTTTAATGGCACTAGTCCGCAGAATCTGTGAGAAGCTGGGCTATTGTGGCTTCCCCAGATTTTCAGATTCTCAGTAGCTGGCCCAAAAGCTGGACTGTTTGAGAGAATTTTTGGCTACTAGAAGTAGTTAGCTTGTCTAGAATCCGAAACAAACAGGGTCTGAGTCAAAGATCTGAAAATTTAGATGGTCGAATTCCGAATTAGTAAGCCTCGCGTTTGGTACGTACATGTCTCAAATCGAAGAGACAAGGAGGACACTGCAGCGAATTTGGATCATATTCGAGACGTAGGAGTCGAAGCCACGCTCCAACACTTGAATTCGAACCAGATTCCCTTGATACGATTCGAGTCGTACCAAACGGTTGATACCTTAGCCGCGAAGGGCCCGAGCCGAGTAAGCAGCATGGACGGTTCCGTTGCATTGCACACGCATGACACGTGTCCAGCAAGGCGCACCTCCCAAGCCTCCCCTATTAAACCAAGTAATTACCAATCGATTCGAATCGACTCAGAGAATACTTTCAATTCTATCTCTCTCTCTCTTCCCCCCCTCCCCTATTAAACCAAGTAATTACCAATCGATTCGAATCGACTCGGAGAATACATTCAATTCGCTCCTCCTCCTCCAATCCAATCGCTGCTGCTCGCGACGCCGGGATCAGGGATGTCGTACGCCTACCTCTTCAAGTACATCATCATCGGCGACACAGGTCCGCCCCTCTCCCTCTCCCTCCCTCCCGAACCTGCTGTTGCTTTGGTTGATCCCTCCTGCCCCATGTCGTATGGCCCGTGGGTAAAGATCAGATCCGTGTGGCTGGTCAGTGGTTTCTTGGCCACCGCTGCGGGGGGGATCTGCTTCGCCTTGCATGCGCGGTTTCTTGCTTGGTACGCGACGTGATTGATCGATTTGGTTGGTTCTTGCAGGCGTGGGGAAGTCGTGCCTCCTGCTGCAGTTCACGGACAAGAGGTTCCAGCCCGTGCACGACCTCACCATCGGCGTCGAGTTCGGCGCCCGCATGATCACCATCGACAACAAGCCCATCAAGCTCCAGATTTGGGACACGGTCCGTGCTCTATTTCTTAATATTCTTCTATTCTATTCTCCTACTTGCTTCCTTCCTTCTCTCGGCTGTGCCGTGCCGTGCCGCGCATCGCTTCTGTTACTGCGAGTTGCAAATTGCAACTAGGGGCATGTGCTGTAGGAATCTCGAGCCAACACGTGAATTCAGAGACAAGAAACGCATTGAATTTTTGTCAGTTCTGATCAGCAGTAACAGGAATATAACTACCATTGGCATTGCTGATCAGAACTGACAAAAATTCAATGCGTTTCTTGTCTCTGAATACTCCTCCCAGTATCCATATGGATTACTCCCACCAGTCACAAAAGGAGTTCCTTTTTGGGCATTAGCACGGATTTTAAAATGCAACATTGATCATCAATTTCTATTATAATATATTTATAAAACCTAACAGAATCATAGTACTACAGAAGTATTTTTAGACAAATCTACTAGTATGAAATTTCTGAGGTCAATCTAATATTCGCAAAGATATTGTTGGCCAAAGTTTTAATGGTTTAACTGCACGTTTCCCATGGAACCGTAGTTGTGACCGGAGGGAGCATGTTATATGCGAAGTCCGGGATATATCATCTAGCACTTAGCTTTTAATTCACTATTTCTTAATTTTATTTTTCCTAGCTATTTTTGTTTTTCTTTGTTTTTTGCTTTTTCTTTTTTTCCTCATATTACTTCACATTATCCGCGACGGGCTAACTTGTTTTATCCATTTTTATTTTTTTTAAATTTAATTACGTCAAATAAGTCATAAACTACAGTGGAAAATAAGCCAGTTACATTAAAAAAATTCATAAGCTATCATCAAACTTTATGAGTTTGAAGATCATGTTTATTGTTGCAAGTGTGTAGTTTGTACATCACACCATGTCCCAGTGTCCCTATTGGCTTTTGTTTATTTACATAGTAAGGTTTGGTGGTGGACTGCTTAACTAAACTGCCATGCAATTATGCTTGGGAGTGCATGTTTCTGGAGTCCAGGATCTACCATGCTTGTTGAGTTTGATGTCATGAGGCACATCCATTTAATGCTATTGTCTATTAACATTACAGGCTGGCCAAGAATCATTCAGATCTATAACTAGATCATACTACAGAGGGGCTGCTGGTGCCCTTTTGGTTTATGATATCACCAGGTACTTTAATGGTTTGGCAACATATCTCAAAACTCTTATGGTGTTTTACTTTCTGCATACGGATGGTGCTTATACACTGGAGTAATTAAACTTCAGGAGGGAGACTTTTAATCATCTCGCGAGCTGGCTAGAAGATGCAAGGCAGCATGCAAATGCCAACATGACAGTAATGCTAATCGGAAACAAATGTGATCTGTCCCATAGACGTGCTGTCAGCTATGAGGAAGGTGAACAGTTTGCCAAGGAGCATGGTTTGGTCTTTATGGAGGCATCTGCAAAAACTGCACAAAATGTTGAGGAGGTGATGGTTTATTCATGGCGTATTTTTGTGTGATTGCACTGTTTGTTTCTCTTCAAAATTTTCTTACATCTTTTTGTGATGCAGGCATTCATTAAGACCGCTGGAACAATATACAAGAAAATCCAAGATGGTGTTTTTGATGTATCTAATGAGGTCAGTTTTTAATTTCTTGCCTTTTCCCCTTATTAAGTGTTTCTTCAAGTTAAGTTCAAAAAAAGTGTTTTATTCAAGTTCTTATGAATTCAATCTCTTGACTTGGTGTAAAGTTCTTATGGTGTGCCACACATACGTAATGTTATGTTTTAAACCGCAGAAAAGTGCACGTCTTTGTGAAAAACATGTAGAAGATGACAATCTGTGTATTAAACCTTCCGTTTCGTGTGTTTGATACATGTCTTTTAGGGCAAAGTACATGAAACCAAAATTTGAATATTCTTTGATGGTCCTGCGGAGGAGATTATTTCTTCTTCTTGCTTCTGAAAGAGATGCTCGAATTTGCTTTAGTGTTAAGGTGCAGAGTAGCACTGCTCTGATCACTAGGGATGCCTTTTCCTGTCTATTTTCTCAAAACTGAAGCATATGCCATCGTTTTCTTTAAAACGGTACGATTTATTTTTCACATTATATAATGTTGCTTTCTCTATTTGCTGCAGTCCTATGGAATCAAAGTTGGCTACGCTGTCCCCAACGCATCTGGAGGTGGTGCTGGCTCGTCCTCTCAAGGTGGCGGCTGCTGCAGCTAAAGGCAGTGGCCACAAGTTATATCATGTATAACATGTTCCTTGCAATATTTTGATGATGCCTAGTGAAAAAATAGCTGGCCTGGGTGCTTTGTTCTTTCAGCCAAATGTTCATCTATGGTAGTCGTCTACACTATGCAAGCTTTCTGTGAATGCAATCTTTCTGTGAAGTTAAAGCATTCACGATGTCTATCCATTTGCGTCTGTAACTAAATGAAATGGTGTGGTTATTCATTTGTTCAATGTAATAACGCTTTGTGGACCCCCAATCCCAGCCGTTCTCCATTCGCACTGGTACTCTACACCAATCCACATCAGCGCGAGGTAAAGCTGATGATGTCCATTGCAATGCACAATCGCCGTAAAATATAGTTTGTGGTGACTAGATGCCACACACATCTGGAGGTGGATCTATAAAACATCCGCTGGTAGCTAACAATGACATGAAAGTGTTTTTCCTATATGTTAGATAGCAATACGCCGCATGCTGGTGAGCTGAACATGTATATATAAGGAACACTCGGCATACTGGTTATAACTTTGGAAAGAATTTAGTCGTGACTCGTGATCCAAAATACTTCTCGGAGAAGGGCATCATGACAAATTACAATATAACCTAGCAAACTCTTGAACATCAGGTCAAACACCAACATAAATCCACAAGTACCACTGACATCAAGGGAAGTCTCTGTCCTAATCAAAATAATACTCCGTACAACTGACAAAAAGCAGATTACAATGCACAGAAGCGTGCAGTGCAAAAAATTCCAAAGCATGGTTAGCTCAGCGCCCCCTACCGCGACCACGCCCACGACCACGGCCGCGCCCACGCCCCAAAGGCTTCCCTGCTTTCAGATGAAGGTTTGATCAGACAATCGTGTCCGTGGTAAGTGAACTAAAACACAGGCATACGAACAAAATTATCAAACCTGTAGTTGGCTTCTTAGGCTTCACCCTGGGTGTTTCCTCAACCAGCAAAGTCTCCAGATTCAAGCTGTCAGGAAGAATGTAATAGCGAATGTTGTTTCCCCTCACACTAAGGTGATCAAGGGTAACGGGATTTTTCCCTTTCAACGTGAGCTTCACAGTCTTAAGATGGGTGTTCATGCTGATGTCAACACCTACAATATGGGCATGAATTCAGGACACACAGTATACAGTAATAACGAATACACTTTCAGGGACTATTAAAGGTCATAAGAGATAATGCTGAGAAAAACTCTACTAAAAGGATGGCAATACCATACAAAATAATTATAATATAGTTGTATGAAAGATGCTCCATTCGAAATGCTACAATATGGCTGTAAAACCAGTACACTCTTGTACCAACAATCCAATACTTTTGCTCAAACAACACATCTCACATCACATCACTTTGCATTTCTCTAACAAAAGGTACTGTCAGAAAGGACCCATGTACTCATTGGACACCTTAAGGCCTTAAAAAAAGTCTTTAACAATATTTCCTCCATCCTTCCTGGAAATAAATGTATTCTACAATTGGTAAAGATCGTGAAAAAGTTCTCCCTAATATGGGGTCTGCATCTACAAATGTTGCAATTGATTGTGTTGAGTAGATATCACAGGTAGGAGGCCACCAAAGGTACCAAAGAAGTGAGAACACACAGAGTGTAGAATAGTTCATTTGAGAACAGAATGTAGTGAGCATTCTTACAAGTTAAAATCACCAACCAACAACCCAAATTTCTTTTTCATTGATGCTAATTATTAGATAGTGTAGTAAGTTCTAAAAATCAAGCGAATCAACTTTACTTATATGAAGTTGTCAAAAACTCATAACTAGCAACCAGTATGCCACAATATCAAAGGATGCCAGCGCATGAAACAAACACTACCACTATGGCTATGGCTACGAAGTACTAACCAGTAACCATTGATACTTAGCATTATTGCTGTACAGATAGTACATTTGCAAATTGCAAAATCCATTTGTATCAAATATCCCATATTTAGGACGAGTTCTACAACAAAATACATAGCAAAAGTTTGTAGGCTAACATGTCTCAGTAAAATGACAACATGCTGAGGACATGAAAAATTACTCTCCATCACCAACAGAAAAGTACATAGCATTATTGCTGTACAGATAGTACATTTGCAAATTGCAAAATCCATTTGTATCAAATATCCTATATTTAGGACGAGTTCTACAACAAAATACATCACAAAAGTTTGTAGACTAACATGTCTCAGTAAAATGACAACATGCTGAGGACATGAAAAATTACTCTCCATCACCAACAGAAAAGCACTAGTTTAAACCTCATAAAGCTAGCAGGACATCAAAGTTAAAAATAATGAAGATATATTTATTATATTTATTAAAAATAATGAACTCTACATTTTCACTAGCATCTACTTTAGATTTTTTTTTGCAAGACCTTAGAATTAACAAGGAAAACAAAACTACCGTCAACCATGGAAAGATTTGACAAACCAAAGATGTCGCAACACAAAACAAGTACAACTAGAACAAGCAGAGTTTATTTAGCATAATATCTTAGCTAATACCAATTAGTTACAACAGAGAAGTTGTCCTATTGCATGCATGTCTAATTCCAGGCTACTAAAACTTACCTAGCAAGCTATAGGAAACTATCCACAGAAGAGCTTTCCTACGAAACCTAATATACCCCATTCCACCAGGGATGCATGGCACGATAAAAGGACCTCTGTAAAAGATTTAATTTTAGGTTGGATTTGGTATTGTCTTTCCACTTCTGCATTTGGCTAATCTAATTACAAGTTTTCAAAATCATAGCTGATCAATTCTCTTATCTATGCATAGCATATGAAGACGTAAGCAACATTGCCCACTGAAATAAGGATTTTACAATGATCTGACTCAGCCAAATTAAGCAAACCCTTCCCATCTGAGTTTCCTACCTACAATACTAATAAGCAAGCAACATAAAATACAGCCAGGGGAAAATGAAGTGAGTTAGACAAAATATTAAATCACACCACCAGATCATTCATGAAGGGAATTCAACTTGAATAAAAAAGGCTAACTTCCACACTATAGATGAACCGAGCAGCAAACTCGATAACAGATCGGAAGACCAACCAACGACTCTGCTAGTAACATGTCCCTAGATTTGCATCACAAATACAAGAAGCTAAGCACAAAAATCTGCTAGTTTCTACATAATCCATAACGAGCAGGCAACACTGCGCTCACCAACGCAACCAAACAACTCGCCAACTAAACCCACGTCGTTCAAACAATATCGCACATCGAGCACCGCACAGACAGCACAGACGCCCGCAAACCCTAAGAATGCGCCAAAAAGAGAAAATCTAGCTCCCGCAGTAAAGATCGCAGCGCATCATACCGGTGATGGTGCCGTGGACGGTGGTGCCATTCTTGAGCTCGATGGTCACCGTCTCGTTGTTCAGCTTCATCAAGAACCTGCACATGCACAGCCCCCGCCCAAATCCGCACCGATTTGGGCGAAAAATGCACAGAACGAATCAGCAAAACCCCGCCGAATCGAACCGCAATCGGAAGAAAATAGCGCGAGACGGGAGCACTACTACCTGACGAGCTTCATCGTGGAGGCGTTTGGTGGGAGAGGAAGGAAGAGGCGGAGGTAAAGCTACTAAGCTAGGGTCCCCCGATGAGGTTGCGAGATGGGCTTAGGTTAGGTCGGCCGTGATTGGCGTTTTTCTGGGCTTCGGTGCGTTCAGCGGGAACCTCTTGGATTCGTTTTTTTCCCAATATATTACTGGGTTAGAAATAGACACGGATTATTCGAAATATTCGATATTCGGGTTCTAGAGGATGTGCATTTTGTTTCGATTTTTTCATCCAAACATCAGTTTCTTTATATTCAAATTCATATTTAAATCTCTTCCTTCACTATTTGAATTCTTTTTGCCACACATATGCGAGTATAGTTTAGAGTTTTCCATCTGATACGTTGAACTATCCGTATCTGAATTCAAATTCAAATTCGACAATGCAATACATATGTAAATTGTTGTAGCATGTCCAATCAATCAGAAACTCTTTTAAATTTAGAGTCCATTCATGTTCCTTAATATTATTTTTGTGAGACTATGTAGAGGTAACCTAATATGTGTGGTGAGTATTTGACTTTGCTTTGCGCTTCATTGTTGAAGTTTGAGTTTGATTTTATATTATTTACTCACTGGTAGACAGCGGTCTGAATGGCCTGCTGAGGTGGTCTGACCGATGAGAGGTCCAACTGGTCATGCGTGGTAGTTTGACTGGAGGTTGTCGAGCAGTCTGGTCAGCATGCGTGTCGCGGTCAAACTAGTACCCTGATACCAAGGGAAGTTAGGTCAGTTTGGAGTGGTCTGACTGGTAGTTGGTTGCCGTTCAGACCAACCTCTAGTGAAATTGAGTGAGCTGAGTTGTGTCTCGATTGTATTGTTGCTCTAGGAACTTTTGGAGATTCTTTGTAAGGAGTTTAGTCATGGTGTGAGTCCATGTAAATGTTAGTCATGGTGAGAGTTTATGCATTATGAAAATCTTAACGTGGATATCAAGTGGTGCATGTTTACATCAGTTTTGTTGATGTGAGCCAAGTGCATACCATTTGTGATTGAAACGGTTGCTTGTTTTTTGGTATGTAGGGCACTTGGTGATTGCTGTGGTCAATGATAAGACTGAGGATAAGGGAGGTGCCGTGAGACCATAGTGTGTTACGTAATTTAAGGTGGAGCATCTTGTCAAGCAGAGAAGCACGGGAGAAAGATAAGGATCATGACGAGTATATGCATATGGTGTGCCATTGGACTTGAACATTTCAGGTGGTGATGGTCTTCGGAGCAGACGTACGATCTTGTTGGCAAGTCATTAAGCATCATAGACTTCGTGTGGTGGTTGCTTTGAGGAAAAGTACTATGAAGGCCGATGGACAGGAGGCTACCTCGAGGGTTGGCGTGGCTCAAGAGTGGTGGCGGTGGTCTAGTGACGTGAGACGGCGTCGGGTGTAGGTGGCTCATTGTGCGGGCTCAGCTCGGGTGGCGAGAGGTCCAGCCGATGGTGGGGATGGCATCGTGGTGCTCCAAGGAGGCTCCAATAGGGCAGAATTGGCTCGACGTAGCTCCAATCGGTTGTTTCCCTTTCGGCCGGTGTTGGAGAAAAAGATGTCGCTGGTAGGCTAGAGGCGCGGGGGTGTCAATTCCTTGTGGTGGGCGGATGAGTGGAGGATGGCGGTGCTACCTGGGGTGAACCAGATTTTATAGGTAGCAAAAGGGGCTGGCGACGTGGGGGCACAGCGTGGGTGATGGCAGGGCATGGGCAACGGGACGGCCGATGTAGGTCGTTGGAGTGAACATGCGTTGACGCTAGAAGAGGGGTCACGAGCGCATGAGCTGAGGTGAGGACGTGATGGGAGCAGGCACACGTGCGCTGTGGCTGATGAAGGCGGTGCGCTCGGTGAGAAACGGCGACGCGACGAGGCGGCCAGGCAGGCTGTGGCTGACGAGAGCGTCTGTGGCGTCGGGTCACAGTGGCGTGGGTGCACACTGTGGCTGACTCCAGCAGCATGGCGCAGCGGTCGAACCAACGTCGCATCGTCCTTCGGCTAGGCGACGGTCAAAAAAAGCAGCCGGGATGTGACGCCGCGCCTGTGGTGACGTGGGGGAGCTGCGGTACTGGTGCGGAGGCACGCTAGCGACCGACGATCACAAGGGGGCACGGCGGGGGAGGCGGGCTACCATGGCCAGCCGGCGGGGAAGCTACTGCTGTGGCAGAATGCTGACGAGGGGGGAGAAGGAAGAATAGCCGTCCCGGTGGCTGCCTTGGGCCGGGCCGAAAAGCCCTTTTCTTCTTTTTTTCTTTTTTTCTTTTTTTTTTTGAGTTAGGCCCAATGCATATTTCTAGATTTTTATTAATCCTCCTTTAGCCATCTTTATTTAACTAATTTTCCATACTTGCATATTTCCAAATTTCTGAATTTTCACTATTGATTCTAAGTGAGTCCTCCTGCCCAAATTTTTAGATCACCTTTTCAGATTCATATTTGATTTTAGGTTTACTTTCTATTAATTTCACCTTTCTTTCAGAGTTTTATTTTCATGATTTTCTTAATTGTTGGAACCTCAACCAAAATCCAAGAAAAACCCAAATGTCAAGAAGATGCATTCTAAAATGTTTCAAAGGTTACATATTTTTTAGGACTCAATTTTTTTAGGATGTTACACGCACCTTGCCCGGGATTAGCCCTAGATGCCTGCAGGGCTGGTCTTGTGTACTCTGCCCAGGGTCGGCCCCAGATACCTCCAGGGCCGGTCTTGCGCACTTTGCCCAAGGTCAGCCTCGGACGCCTCTAGGGTTGGTCTTGTGCACTGCACCTGGGGTCGACTTGGGGACTTGGCTCGAGGTAGGTCCTCCACCGGGTGTTGTCACTTTGAAGCGGTCGTAGGCCCGAGGTAGCGCGGGGACCCTTCCGCAATAGAGAATGTCTCAAGATTGCCCAGAGTAGGCAGAAAAGCTACGCTGACCAAGTAGCTGAGACCTATTTCGCCGATTTGGATTAAAGGGAAAGCTAAGTCCATGATACATGGGACTATTTCGGATTTTAGAGCATAAAGGCGCTCTAGCGTATCAATTGGAATTACCAAGTCAGCTGTTAAGAATCCACAACATGTTCCATATTTCCCAACTCAAGAAGTGTCTACGGGAACACTCACAACAACTAACCAACCTTGACATACCGCTACAAGACCACCTTACCTACGAAGAAATGTAGTGAAGATTCTGGAAACCGAAGACCGCCAGTTGAGAAACCGGACTATGCGTTTTTGCAAGGTGTTATGGAAGAACCACTCGGTGCGTGAATCTACATGGGAGGAGGAATACCTACATGAAGCCTCTCCTAATCTATTCAAATGAGAACCTGATTCGGGGAATGCAACGCAGTAGACACAACTCAGATAAGCAAGATCAAATTATTAAATTAATTAGATGATTACAGGACATGAATTTACAACCTAAAGATAATAACATTAATTACAGCCGTTTCAAAATAGTAGAAACAAAAATTACAAATTGCATCATCCTTCATATTCCATTTTCCTTGTTGTATGAATATATCAGTAGTTATGCTCGGGTATTCGAGTCGAAGCCGTAGTTATCACCAAGGAGCAATAAAACGAGAGAGAAATACAATTGCCATTAGAACCCATTTGACTTTAGAATGATGAATCAAATAGTGTTCATCAAAGTACCCAGATCGTCTCGAACCAATTAGTGGCTCTCACATAAGTGAGCCTTATCATTCGGTAGAAAAAAAACCAACACCCATAGTTTTACCCACTTACCTTACCAGGCCACCACACCACTAGCCGGCTCGGCAGTGCCAGCCAGCCACCCTGCGTCCCTGCCCCTTCCGCGACCGCGTCCCGTGCTGAGCTGAACCACGCGGCGGCGGCGGCTATGCACGCGGCACTCGCCTACCGCTGCACGGCCGCCCACCGCCAGGCCAACGCGGGCCACCCGTACCCGCCCGCGCGCCTTCTCCCCGGCCGCCGCGTCCGCCTGTTCCCCGGTAAGCCTCGACGACGCAGTCTTACTCTCTACGTGCTGCGCGGCTAGCGTTGTGCTAATTGATTCGTGTTGCTGTCGGGGTAGACGAGACGGTGGCGGCGCCACTTCGCGTCGGTTTCCTGCCCCATCCTCGGGCTCGCGGCGGCGGCGGCGGCGATGGTTTTGCGCACCTGGAGGCCCTGAATGGAGAGGCGTCGAGGCTGCTGCGCTCCCTTCGGCGAATCCTCCCCGATCACCAGGTACGATCGCTTAGGCTTGGGATTTCTGCGAAGAGCACCGGATTGATCGATCCAACTGCACGGTTGTTCGAATTTATCATGGTGTAGAGTGAACTGAACCCCAAATGGAGTATTGCGTGTGTGAGGAGCTGTGATGTACGTATGTAGTTAGAGGCTCCAATTCGAGGCTGCTGTTACTTGGCTGTTGCTACGCGGATTGGATTATCCTTTTGTCCACTACAGGTTTGCTAGCTAGTTTGTAGATCGCGATTAGCGCAGTAGGGTGTGCATCTTGGCGAACAAATTTTCTTCCCACCTGGCACTGGAAGGCTTATTACGATGTTATGTAATTAAACTTAGGAGAACGGTGACCTCAAGTTTGCAAACTTTGTGCTTTGGTTTCCCTTCCAAGTGCAGCTATTGACCGTGCATTTTTTTATCTTCTTATGAAATTTGCCCCTGCAGAAAATGGCACATCCTGACCTGCTGCAAGCGCTTGTTCTTTCAACCATGTCCATACTTTCTGTGCCTCTCGAGGCATTGGCGGAGACGTGTCAACCCGCTCATTCTTTCGCCAATATGCCCATTTTTATTGCTGTGGCTCTAATAGGTGCTGCTGTTGGTGGTAATACATGCAACCTACATCCTCACAAGCACAACTGAATGTATAAATTTGATGAAGGGAGCCACCTTTTAGTTTGCTAATTTTGTTTTCCTCTGATATTTTACACCTGTAGGATTATTAGCACGACAAAGAAAGGAGGAACTGAAGCGGCTGAATAACCAACTTCGCCAGATTAATACGGCACTTAGAAGACAAGCGCAGATTGAGTCGTTTGCTCCTGGACTACTTATGCGCCAGTTGGGAAAGCAACAGAAACTGAAGTCATCATTGATCCCAGGAAGCAGCAATTGATGGCAAATTTGAGAAACGGGAAGAATTATCTTAGGAATCAAGATCTTGATAAGGCAGTAATGGAGTTCAGGACAGCTCTCGAGCTTGCAGAGAGCATAGGAGATCGTTTTGAGGAGAAAAAAATCTGCACGAGGATTAGGTTTATTTCTTCCTGATAATGACCATCAATACGCTTTTGTTCACTGTGGTAATAAAAAGCATACATAAAGTAGTATTGCACCCTACACTGTTCTAAAAACTGGCCATATACAAGGAACCGGTGCCCTCCCAGTTCCATATAATTGGATGGTTAGGCAGCATAATCACTAAAAGGTTGATGACCGATTAAGTACTAGCATTGGTGTCGTCAATCTGCTGCCAAGTGCCAACAGTTAGCTAAATGGGGAATGGCAGGATTTTAGAATTTTCCAAGAATGAGCGTAATGTTTGATGGTGTTTTTTCTAGGTTGCATTTTGCCCATCCTTACATCTTAGCTATTCCTACAAGCAATTTTATTGCTGCTCCCTATTTGAGTAACTACTTCAGTTATAGAAGGCAAAGCTTTATTTTGCAAACATTCTGGGAGAATATATGTTAAGCTCTGGAAGTAAAACATTGTCCTATTTATTCCAATAGATGGCAGATTCTGGACTTAGCTGGATACACGAGGATTTTTATCTGCATGTATGTTTGCTTTAGAACTTAGGACATTTTTAAGCAACTACATTACTTAAATAGTAGCAAGTTATTCACTGGGTAAAGTGGGTGTATTTGTTTAACACAAATTTGATTCCATTTGAAGCTTTGCATTGAATCGTCTCTGTTGGACAGTGCACACACTTATGTGGTGCTTTGTTCGAGTTGCATTCATTTGTAGTGCTGCTTTATGCTCCATTTAGAGAGAGCTGTGTCCATGGATAACTTGCTTGACCAGCCGATATATATGTAATATGTCTAGTTTAGTGGTGTTCACAGTAAAATTTGTTTTATGAAAATCCACTGTATTTCAATGTCTGGTTTACGTCACCGTTTTTTCATATCTATTTCCTGATATCTCTTTGAGAGGGAGAAAAGTTTCCCTGCTTGTGTCAACCTCAATTGGGTGGGGGGATCAAAATTGTGTCAACCTTGATATGTACGAAGTGAATCTGTTATTTGAGTTTTTTTTTCTCATTTGCTATTCTGTTTTTCGTTAGGTGCGTCGCTACAAAGGTTGGGAAAATACAGAGAAGCAATGAACTGCTACTATAAAGTTTTGGAGCTATCCAAGGAAACGGGCGAGGATTCTGGCTGCACTGAAGCTTACGGCGCAATAGCTGACTGCTACGCAGAGCTTGGCGATCTAGAGCGAGCAGCAAAGTTGTATGACAAGTACATATCAAGGTTGCAGCCTGGCGATTAAGCACTCGGCCTTATTTTTGAATGAAATAACGATCAGTTCCTTTCTGTTCGTTGATACTCAGCAGAACGCCTCAATTTTGTTGGCCTTGTAGTTTTGTTGGAGGAGCACTTGAATTCATGGAAATCCTGTATATAAATGTGTACAGTGCTGCGGCACACGTGAGTTCAGTGTTCTCAAAAAATTGAATTGCCCATGTTTCCCTCAAAGGTTAATCTTTTTGTGAGTTGTTTAGTGCACTGAACTCTACACACACACACCTCTCTCTCTCTCTCTCTCTCTCTCTCTACACACACGCGTATCTAGTGTTAATACCCATTTGGGTGCTAACATGTTAATATTATTCAGGATCATTAGATTTGCCCCTTATGGTCTGGATCTTTAAGGGTGGAAGCACCCAATCCATTTATACAATTTTATGAAAAACCCTTTGCCTCCCAATCATTTTTTCTTCCCCTGCCTCAACTCCCATCTCCCCGCGCCTCCCTCTCCATTCGCACCCACACGACTCCCATCTGCCAGAGTTAGGGTTAGGCAAAAGGGGCAGCCTCCCTTTGTCCGCAACACCACCGCCTCCCTTCGAGCTAGCCACCTCCCCGAGCTCCGACACCCTCCGACCTAGCCTCCTCCCTGCGCGTCGACGCCCTCCAACCCGGCCTCCTTCCCAAGCTTCTTCCCCAAGCGTCGCCGCCTTTCGACCCGGTGTGCTCCCCGAGCGTTGACGACCTCTGAACTGGCCTCCTCCCCAAGCCCCGCCGTCGCCCTCCGACCTGGTCTGCTTCCCGAGCGCCGACGTCGTCCGAGCCGGCCTCCTCCTCGAGCATCGACGCCCTCCAACCCAGCCTTCTCCCCAAGCGCCGCCGCCTTCCGACCAGGTGTGCTCCCCGGGCGTCGACGACCTTCGAGCTGGCCTTCTCTCCGAGCCCCGCCGCCGCCCTTCGACCTAGTCTGCTCCCCAAGCGCCGAAGCCGTCCAAGCCGGCCTCCTCCCCAAGCGCCATCACCCCCAGAATCAAATTTCTGTGGTGTTCCATGAATTGTCGATTCCAATTGTGTTTGTTACTCCAATTTTTGTGGTTAAATGAATTTGTTGAATGAATTTGCGATTGATCAGTTCCTCGAGCTTGAAATTGTTTTGATTATTCAAGATGAATTTGCGATTGATCAGTTCCTCGAGCTTGAAATTGTTTTGATTATTCAAGATTGATCAGTGAAAGCCTGAGAAACCTGAGAATGCTTTGGTTCGGCTGTGAAAGCCTGAGACAGACTCCGGTAGTCTGCAACCTGATAATGCTTTGTGTGTGTGAAAGCCTGAAACATTCATGCTATCTGCAACCTGAGAATGCTTTGTTTGTGTGCGAAAGCCTGAGACATTCTTGTGATCTGCAACCTGAGAATGCTTTGTGTGTGTGTGTGTTAAAGCCTAAGACATTCATGCTATCTGCAACCTGAAATCTTGACAACCTGAAAACAAAGAAACATTCATCTTGTCCAAGCTTTTTCTGACCTGAAAACTGAGATTGGCCAGGTTTTTTTTGTCCATGCTATCTGCAAATTTGTCTCAAAACCTAACAATCTAAAAACAAAGAAACATTCATTTATTGGATAGAACCCGAAAACCAGGCTTTTTTTGTCCATGCATTGCATTAGGGGGAAATCTCATTCCACTTAGACTGGGTATCAATATATTGGAAGAGATAGAACAGATAGCTTAGAAGAGAGAACAGGTAGATTGCATTTTTGAAAACTGTATGCACAATGAACAGATAGCTTAGAAGAGAGAAAATTGTATGCACAATGAACAGTTAGCTTCATTTCAATTATGACAAAAGGAAGAAGAGAGACATTTAGGCTTAGAAGAGAGAAAGTTGCAGTTGTCTGTCAGAAATCAGATGATTGATGGAAACAAAATTACAAAACTCATGATGAACAAAAGTTCCAGCTAAGAATGGTGACTTCTCCACGGCTGCCTTGCATTCCAGTACAAGCAATAATTCTCCACCTCCCCCTTAATATATTATCAGCAGTACTTGGGAACGACTTCTGAATGCGAGCACACTTGGATAGAAGTGCAAAATGCATAGTTAGAAAATGTAAATTAGAAAAGTATATGAGTCAGGGCAATGTGTGACAAATATTTCTTTAAGAAGATCATGTACAACCTTAAGAATGTGACAAACTGTGGTCAATGTGTTTTCATCCTCAAAGGGCAATTACGGCTGTCATGGTACACAATCTCCTTACATGATCTACACAAGCGTGGCACCCTTGTTTTGTTATCAACTTTGTCATTTTTCTTCCGCCCCGGCTTTATTCTCTTGCATCTACCCTTGGAATTAACATTGTTTGGTGGCTTTATGTTGATTTCCTTAGGGATGGGATAACCTGCAAATGCTTCAATCTCTTTAACCTTACTTACCACATTTTCAGGAATCAAAGGTGTCACTTCTTCCCTAAATTTGACAAACCGATTACTAAGAAATTTTAAGTCCTCATTTGTTCCTCTAGCACGGTGAATTAATTCCTCCATATTCATACGTATTCCTCCATGAATCTAACCCTTTAAAATTAGAGTCTACAAAATTAAGGGCTATATATTTTTTTGAATTTATAGCATGTCTCTTTTTTTTCCTTAGTAGTTGTAGACCTCTTATCAACAGCTTTTATTATATAATAGATATGTTCACGACGCGAATTATAGGGTAACCTACGTGTGTAGTGAGAGAGTGATAATCTTCATTTCCCTAAATTTTCATGAAGTTCTGAGCGTGTATATTCTTGCTGGATCGGGTGTTTGTGTCAAGAACAGTAATAATGTGCTCTAGATTTTTCAATGGATGGAGTATTAGCTGGAAGTTGATATTTTAATTGAGTTTGATTTGCGTAGAAGCCAACGGGTCGGAAAACCCAGAACCAAAAAAAAGAATTTAATACACTCTTCAACTTTAGAAAATGGAGTAGCTCATAAGAGCAAGTACAACAATGATCTTATAGCCAAGCTAGTCAGCATTTTTGCTGATGTGGAGGAGAGAAGAGAGGAGAGAGAGGAGAGCTTGGCTCTCATGCAAGCAACAAGCTGCACACGGGAGCCTATGCAGTGGTGGGTCCAGATAATAAATGTATGTGAGGAGGAGTAGGAAAGAGAATGTGAGACATGATACCACATAATAATAAAAAAATCTTTTGTAGACAAATAGAAGACAGATTATTGTATAACTTAGCTCTTATAACTTGGCTTATAGCCAAACACTTGGCTCTATTATTGGACTTGCTCTAAGAGCATTTCTAACAGTATGAGCTAATTACTAGCTCTAAGACAACTTCTCCAATAGTACTAACTTTTAGCACATAGCTCATAACATAAATAGCCTCACATGACACTCTCACATAATATTGGAATGTGTGTATGAGACTAGCTCTTGATCAAGAGATAGATTTTCTCTCTCTTCTATTAAAATATGAAATAATATGCTTAGAGCTAGCTCATAAGTCACTATTGGAGAGTATGAGCTAGTTACTAACTCTAAGACAACTTATCCAATAGTACTAACTTTTAGCCCATAGCTCATAACATAAATAGCCCCACATGACACTCTCACATAATCTTGGAATGTGTGTATGAGTCTAGCTCTTGATCAAGAGATAGATTTTCTCTCTCTTCTATTAAAATATGAAATAATATGTTTAGAGCTAACTCATAAGTCACTATTGGAGATGCTCTAAGCTTTAGGCTCGCAATTGCACAGAAATTTATCTCGTAAGCAATACAGACAACTTCAGTCGCTGCTATGGAGTATTAGCTGGAAGTTGATATTTTAATTGAGTTTGATTTGCGCAGAAGCCAACGGGTCGGAAAACCCAGAAGAAGAAAAAAAGAATTTAATACACTCTTCAACTTTAGAAAATGGAGTGGCTCATAAGCTTTAGAGCATCTCCAACAGTGACTTATGAGCTAGCTCTAAGCATATTGTTTCATATTTTAATAGAAGAGAGAGAAAAGCTATCTCTTGATCAAGAGCTAGTCTCATACACACATTCCAAGATTATGTGAGAGTGTCATGTGAGGCTATTTATGTTATGAGCTATGTGCTAAAGTTAGTACTATTGGAGAAGTTGTCTTAGAGCTAGTAACTAGCTCATACTGTTGGAGATGCCCTTAGGCCGCGCAATTGCACAGAAATCTATCTCGTAAGCAATAAAGACAACTTCAGTCGCTGCTCTTTGGCATGGAAAGAATGAATCAAACTATAGATCAAAACTTTCTTCTTTGCAGATGCCAGCTGTTTGGTTCTCCTGTAAAGAAACCATTCCTGATAAACCGGCAACTTCACCATGTACACCTAGTGGTCATTCCTGTGACATCCTCGTCAAGTGGTCAGATTGGAGACACCATGTTCAATACTTTCCTCCTCTTCTTCCTCCTCCTTTTCTTCCTCTTCCTCTGGAAGAGCTTGGGACACTGCAGATTCTGATGACTCAGGGCTTTGGCACGGTCCATGCTTCTGCAGACTCCAATACATGATGGTCGCAGTAAGAGTGAGGATCATCTTTGGGTTTACCTGCCACAACAAAATGAAAAGCAGAAATTACTGCCTGTTCTTTGGCTGACCAAATGGAGGTCAAGCTAATATTTGTTTGATGACTAATGTTAATTTCTGAACTTGCTGAGTTCATAGAACCAAACCAATATTCCCATGTTACCTCCATTATGTCCTCTGGCAACAAGAATACGGTGCACCCGAGCTTCCTAGCAACACTTATGATGTATGTTGCATTCAACTTCTTCTCCTCATCTGGAGCAAAAATACAAATGATCAGAGAATCATGAAGCATCAGAAGTTCATATATGGGAGCGAAGGTACGCACCGTCCTCCCCCTTCTTGACCATGTTCCAGTCAACAACCCTACGCTGCACTGCGCTTAGAAGCTCGAGGAAGAACACTCCGTCTGCTATGCTCTTATCCTAGATAATCAAGACAAGTGCTTGAGCCCATGCCCATGACAAGATGACTAAAATTTAGCAAAATGGGGAGTGTTGATGAACCTTGAAGCTTTCAATATGGGAAGTTTTGCCTGATTCCTTGACCTTATTATTTGCCCAAATGAGAATGTCAGCATCTGTAATCTCTTTTTCTTTAGAGTGGGATCTCAAGTTCCTTAGCAATTGTAGGATGCTGGTCCTCATGAGTTGCCACAGGAAAGCTGAAAATAAGAATATTTCTAAAAAATATCAATGCTAGACAAAACCATTTGGCAACTCAAAATGCCAATTTCATGAATTTATTTTAGGTTTTCTTTAATCTTTACCCATTTATCTCTCCTTTTCTCTCTTGGATGAAATAGCAGCTAATGGGCAACAATACCCCCCCCCCCCCCCAAAAAAGCGATATTTATGTGTCTGTACTCCCTTTTTTTCCTTTTGGTAAATGACTACTTTTTAAAAAAAACCAGCTAAACATATATGAAGAATTGGAGATATATGTTTTCATTCCTTTTTTAAACGATTGGTCAAGGATAGGGTAAATAACAAATTCTAGCCATGATAAGTAACAAAGTGACAACAGTTTAAAAGAATATTATATCAGGTATAACAGTAACAACTGAAATAATATATCAAATAAGCTAAAATATATGTAGGGATTTACCTAGAATTAGCTTCTTATTTCCTTGAACAATGTCATTTCCTGCTACATTTACCAGAGAAAAATTTAACTCCTTCCCGATTTTTATAACCTGGTTGCAGTTCTCCACCTTTCTAAATGGCATGATAATTGGGGGTTTTGATGCATGCTTCCAGTTAACTGATCCTGGAGAAATTTTGTCAAGCACCTCTAGCAGGACCCATCTACAAATGAACTTTTGTAAGACAGCAATACACACACACACACACACACACACACACACACACACACACACACACACACACACATATATATACATATATATATACACACACATATATATACATATATATATACACATACATACATATACATACATATATACACACACACTATTCAGTGGCTAAGCGTAGAATAAGCGTGTGCCCCCTAGCAACGCGACCCGAACCCAATCAGCCAATCACAATCGTGCCACCCCCCTTTCAGTCGGCCCCACTTACGGCTACGCATAAAGTTATCGTCTATATGCAATGAATTTACCATCCGCGGGGTAAAGTTATCATCCGCATGATAAAATTACTGTTTCCTGCACAACAAGTTATCATATACAATATATGAAGTTACTTATAGTTATCACGTGCGTTAAAACCGCGCTCCTGGGTCCCATGCGCCGCTTTTTTTGGGGATTTAGTGGGGTATGGAATCCAAACGGTTTTTAAGCCCACCCTGGAATTTCTCTTCGTCTTCCCCCGATTCGATCTCTCCCCATCTCTCCATCTCTCTTGCGAGAGCGCCTCCCCAATCCGACGACCTCGCCGCCTCGTCGTCGGCCGCACATCCTAATCCGGTATCTTCTCTCGCCGCCTCGTCATCGACCGCATGTTCTAATCTGGTATCTTCTCTCGCTGCCTTGTCGTTGGTCGCACATCCTAATCCAGTATCTTATCTCATCACTGCTTCGACCACGCGCCGTCAATCGGCGCCATCGACCTCACCCGGTTGTACCTAGGGTTAGTGATTAGGTTAGATGTTCTTTATATTATGGTTGTAGTGCGACCGATTCGTCATTGTGATGTTGTTCCTGTATTTTATACCTAATCCCCATAATCGCCGAAAATTTCGTATTAGGAGAGCAAATGAAGACGACGGAGAAAGCACCGTCCAAGGCAAGCAAAATCACATTTGCGGATAGCCAGAATGCTTTAGAGATCACTCTCAACCCTACCCAAGCAAAACCCACCATTGTGAAATCTGTCAAAAATGCTCACAGCGTGAAGAGGAACAGGGGCAACAGTTGCTTCAAATACAATGAGGTACATGTAACATTGTAATACACGTTTTGTAATTCACTAGTGGATGTATAGTAAATTTCTAGTTTATAGTTGGTAACTTCATAGTTTATGCTCAGTAATTTTTAGATCAATAGTCTTTAACTTTTTTTATTTAGTATGATAACTTCGTAGTGTATTGTCGGTAACTTTTAGATCACTGGACTATGGCCCCGTTTGGCACAGCTCTAGCTCCGAGATCTATGCTGGATCTGTAGTTTGTTGACTAAATTAAAGTGATTTAAATATTTTTATTTAATATATAATATAAATGAAATGAGTCATATAAATGCACTTAACATGTCTGCAACTCTAGATCCAGGATTTCCTAGAGCTACAGAGGACCAGCTCTAGGAAATCTACAGATTTTCTAGAGCTAGAGCTCTGCCAAACGGGGCCTATAACTTTTTCTTACGAGTCCAGTTGCTACAGTACTCTTACGAGTTACAAACATGATGCTACTTCGACCACGGCTTCCAAGTATGACTGAATCACTCGGTAGCTACAGTACCCATGACTGCTACAATACCCACGACTGCTACAGCACCCGCTACAATACCTACGTCGTCCGATACTCCGCAGCTACTCGAACGTCATCCGATCTCCATTGCTACTCAAACATCGTTCGATTCTCCTCTGCTGCTCGAACACCGTCTGATACTCTTCGACCTCTCAGTTGAAGTTGAACTTCGATTGTTCACTCGGTTTCGTTAGTCGAACTCGAATCGTTACTTGCGGTTACACATAAAGTTATCATCTATATGCAATAAAAGTTACCATCCGCAGGGTAAAGTTATCATATACAATACATGAAGTTTTCGGGATTTAGTGGGGTATGGAATCCGAACGGTTTTTAAGCCCACCCGGGAATCTCTCTTCGTGCTCAGAAAGTTAACTGCGTTTGTTAGTGAAGTTATACAGTTAATGCCAATAGTAACTTTAAATGCTGGTAGTAAGTCAACATGTATATGACAATAACTTCATTCACAAACGGCAGTAACTTTTCGGCTCGCTGCAAAAAATGGTTAGACTACAATTGATGGCAATAACTTAATGTTTCATGACATGTAACTTGAAGAGGGCATGCTAATAATGTTTTACAAATTGGGAAATCTTCAATTACGCACGAATCGTGATGAGCTAATAACTTCTGCTTTGTCCGGTGGTAACTTTTATTATGCAATACTAGAAAAGTTACTACCGATCCCGTTACGCACAAACTGCTAATGCAAGCCAGTTCGCGCGTGCACGTTGCGACCCGCACATAGCGTGCGCGCGCACGCTTGATAGCGCGTCCGTATATATAGTGCTAATGGCTATTTAAGTGCTAAAATGCTAATGACGACGTGGATCATCTGATTTAAAATTGTGTGGCTCGAATGGAGGTGGGTGGGAACACTACTACAAAAAGGGTCATCACAGACAGCTCAAAACCGTCATTATAAATGGTTTCTGGACCGTCTGAATTTATGTGTCTGTGATAACAGGTGATTATCACAGGCGGCTCTTGAACCGTCTGTGATAGTCTAATATCACAGACGATTCTAGTCTATTATCAGGAGCAGTTCTAGTTAAGAACCGTGTGTGATTGTGTTCTAGCGTCCTCATAAATAGGCCTCATTCAGTTCATCAATATTCTCTAATTGCTCTACAAAATAGCGTAATCAGATAATGCAAATAAACCAAGGAAGGCCTATTTATGAGAGCAAGATCATCGTGCAGTAAACTTTGTCGCCATATCTTCATCCTACGATAAAACATGAATTTCAACAAGGGTCGAAACCCTAGCCATCCATCAATCATCACAAGAACTAAGACATCAACACAATTAATTTTCACGTGCACGAGCATCAAGATTTACATAGCCGAAACCTTAGCCATCAAAAAATTTCGGATGTGGGATATATCACCGGCGATGAAGGAGAGGCGGTGGCAAGGTCACCGTTGTGTCACGACGGTGACATTGCACAAGACACTCTTATGACACTTAGACAAGTGTCTTGTGTAGTGAACCGTGACGTCACAACTGGAGGCGGAGGAGCTCACGGCAATAGTCGGCATCATCGAGAGGACGGGGCTCTTCGGTTTGGGGAAGGAAGTAGGAATAAGGAGTGGATGAACTAGGAGCAGCAGAAAATGTTGGTTCTTAGAGTGAAATTGGGGGAAAAGGGAGTGGAGTAATAAGGGGTGAGAGGTGGGAGGAGATCGGTGCCTGCCATTCGATACAGAGAAAATTGATGGGTGAGATCGAAATCCTGGGAGAGATGCCATAGATCGGTGATGTGGCATTATCACAGATGGTTCGGATTAAAAACCATATGTGATGTATGCTGACATTACAAACGATTTTTAATCCTAATCAGCAGACGGTTCGAAACAAAACCGTCTGTGATAAGTAGTTCATCACAAACGATTCTTTCCATCGCGGTGAACTTAGATGGTACATCTTGTAAAACCATCTACGGTAACTTTATCACTGACATTTTGTGTTGAACTGTTTATGATGAGGCATCCAGGACAACCCTTTTTGTAGTAGTAGAACCCATCCCACTTGATGGGTTTTTTTGTGAAAAGCACAAGGGTTTTTTTTTGCAAAAGCGCTTAAGTGAGATGGGTTTCCACCCACTCCCATCTGAGCTACACAATATAGATTGGATGGTCCACGTCGTCATTAGCACCTTAGCACTGAAATAACCATTAGCACTAGACATGTTTCCATATGTATATATCAAGGAAGGTTAACCTGTTGCTAGAGATAGGACATACCCAGTCCTAACATCCTCAAACAAATGGTTCACATAAGTTGCAATTCCAAGACTGTTGATCCACATGCGAAATGCTCTTTCTTCCCTAGATGCTTCAACATCATCAGGAGTATCTTCGACGGGAGGCACATTGTTGGTTGATAGACCATTTCTGCACAAAGTTTGTAATTATTTAACACTATGCTTAACCAAGGGGAAAAATGTTTTGAAACATATACATTTCTGCAATTACAAAGCTGTAGTAATTTGTTTGTGGTTAAGGCATAGATAACAGGTAGAACAAATCCTAACAAATTGATGATATTTCTTGTAAGTTCTTGCCTGAAATCTAAGGGGCAAAATAAATTTATGAGCAAACAGGAAAGATCAGTTCATCCCACTTGCCTGTGCTGGAATATTTGTGCAACAAATGCCAAGTTGAGATTTGCAGAACCCTCAACAATATCTTTAGGTGTTACATATCTTGTACAGTCGAGCTTTTCTGCAGTTTCGAGTACTTTCTTTGCCCTTTCATTAGGATCTGTAGTTTCTATCATGGTTGTTGAGCTATGCTCAGGAGCAAGGGCGCTGAGAAGGTAAGCATATGCTTCACCATCCTGCAAACACACTATTCATAAGATACAAGAGAATGAAATCAAATAATAAATATAAAACAGTTGTCGCCATTTTGTGTTAGCAATTTTGAAAATGTGGCGAAGATGTAGAATGATTTAACAGCCTTACAAAAACATGCCATAAAAGTCAATGGTGTTTTTCATCGATATGAAGAAAAAAAATGTCTTACATGTAGTATCCAGGTCTACTACTATGATATACATACCTTAACATCAGTAGAGAAGTTCGTTACAGTTTTTTTGTACCCTGATTTCTTGAGATGAAAGTTCATCCACTTGAGCAACATCTTATCGGGTGCTAAGGTGATCAGCTCCTCTGCTTCCTGTGTAACATCATGGAAACTTATGTTGGTCAGACTTTGTTAATGCACATGCATGCACATACAAGTTCTGGGTGATTCAAACCTTGCCATTATCATCAGCCACCAACTCCGCCAACTGTGGTGTTTTCTTCAGATTCAAATCAGCTAATAGTTGTACCTAAGACAAGGACAACGAAACATGTTGTAAATGATCCACGCTAGCAAATGATCCACCATATTGCTGAATATTTCTTTAGTAATTAACATAGTAATATTAATGGTGGTTGTAGGACACACACCTTTATGATTTGGGACAACAGACCAAGAACAAGATGAGGCTGCAAAAAAAAAAAGATATTTCAGTCATAGAAACAATGTAAAATGATTCAATGATAATAAATTGACTACCACAGTGATAATGTTTATCATCTTCCAAGAATTGTTTAATAGAAAAAAAAACTTTGCTAAGATCCTCGATATGGAATGCCCCTCAAACATTCATTTGATAAATCTGTAGTTACCTACATTGCAGTGCAAAATATGCACAACGTAGTAAAAAAACAATGTCATTATATATATTGTTTTACCAGTTCAAACTTAGATAGGAGCAAAAGGAAAAATCATATCAAGTTGAATATTCAAGAGTAACAAAAAAGAACACATGAAATATGTCAATAAACTCTGTTAATGCAATAGTAACATATAAAACATACTCTAGCTTCAATCAAATCTTGTGTACCAATGTTAACAACAGTGCATCCAATGGCCTTTGCAGAATTGAGACAAAGGGTATGGTTCTCGTTCCTCTCCCACGGATTAAGGTCCTTCTTTGTATTGATTGCTCTCTCATCTATTGTGCCCGGAACAGCAACATTGATCAATTTGCTGATTCAGTAGAAAAAAGTGCAACAATTGCCTTAGTGAAGGGTTATCACAAACCAAACTGAAGAAATGTTCTAGACTATCGCAAAAAAAAACTTTCAAGTACTAAAAGAATATAATGAGCATCGATAAGAACAAACTCACCAAAGTAGCACACCATCCCGAACAACACTAAATAAATCGCTTGATGCAGGATCCAATGGCAAGAAATTCTTCAGGAATGGGTCATCTCCCAGAAAATTATTGATATGATTCACATAAGAAGTTTTTTCAGACTCGTTTATGACGTGCAAAAGAGTAGTGGTGGAAGCCTTCAAAAATGACACAGATCCCTTCAACTTCTTTTTGCCTCCTGTTTTGCTGGCCCCCTTTGTTTGAAGATTTAAGTACTCCTAACAAATTGCAAGATTGTACCATTCAACGAAATTCTTTTCATATGTAAATTAAAAGGTGGAATCAGTAAGCCAAGATGATCCAATGTACCCTAAGGAACGGCTCAAATTCTATTGCTTGGTTCATATCGGGATAAGACTCGCTCAAACATCTGCTGATCTCTGCCTCAGATAGAACCTCATGGATGCCCCTAAGCTTCTCCATCACCGGTGGCAAATCTTTTATAGTTACATGATCAACATTCGGTTCCTTTGCAGACGCAAACTATTAAAGCGAAATATAAGAGGTAGCACACTGTGATTACACAATTATGGAACAACCGAATTTTCACATGGATGAAAATTGCTCTTAGTGATTACTTTAGATTTTAGGGTTCGGAGCTGCACTTGGGTGAACTGGCTCTGAAGCCATGGATCGGAGACAAGAACACCGAAGAAGCTCGACATCGCCTTCCAAATTCAGTGTCTTCCTTGTGGAAAATTACTTCTTGCACCAATTCCTCAGTTACTGGAGACCTGGAACAAGAAAAGCCAATCACGATCTTGAATTGCTAAGACTAGTTACCATCAACCTCTAATCAATTCGGCACGATGTATGCAGCAGATACATCCAAACAGAAAAGGATCCATATGAAGGGAGAAATTGGTAGGATACTTGCAGGAAAATACCCACAACTTGAACAAGAGAACATATCATCACCAACCTTTCTGAGGAAATTTTTTTTGAGAGATTTCCCCTCTCTCTCTCTCTCTCTCTCTCTCTCTCTCTCTCTCTCTCTCTCCCTTTCTCCAGGGCTCAAATTATCCACTCCATGCACATTGCTTCCAGCTCCCAAGCAAACCCCAAGAATCGTGGGGAAGCGGACGTGTGTTTGGATTGCAGAAAGACATGAGAAGGACCGAACTAAAATCTGTGTCCGAGAAAGCATCATGGGAGAGACGAAGCTAAAAAAGGTGGCTCCTTCCTTTTGTGCCTAGTATAGCAAAGCAAATGGCCAATCTTGGAAGCTGGAAACTGACTCGCCATTCTGCCATAGAGAAGAAAGGGCGCCATGATGCGTGTGCTAGCAAACGTGGGCTTTCTTTTCCCCCCATCTGCTAGGCCTACTAGCCTCAAAGGCGCGGCGACACGCCGCGCCAGCCACCGTGTGTACCGAAGTAAAAGAGACGATAATTCGTGAGGAGTTTTTTTTAAAATCGAGGGCACATGTGTATTTTTCGAAAAAGCTAAAGGGTTTTTTCGTAAAAATTCAAGGACCTGCACGTAACTAAACGAGGTCCCGTACGTAATTTAGAAAACTGCGGGGCGTTATCCTGCAAAGTGGAGGGGTGTTTTTAAAAAAAAGCGTTTTAAAAAAACTGGCAGGGATTTTTTCGCGAGGAAAAAGGACCATTTCGCCCGTGTGTACCGAAGTAAAAGAGGCGATAATTCGTGAGGAGTTTTTTTAAAAAAAATCGAGGGCACATGTGTATTTTCGAAAAAGCTAAAGGGTTTTTTCGTAAAAATTCAAGGACCTGCACGTAACTAAATGAGGTCCCGTACGTAATTTAGAAAACCGCGGGGCGTTATCCTGCAAAGTGGAGGGGTGTTTTAAAAAAAAAGCGTTTTAAAAAAACTGGCAGGGATTTTTTCGCGAGGAAAAAGGACCATTTCGTGAGGAAAAAGGACATTTACGTAATTTCCGGAAAGTACAGGGAAACCGGCTCCCCCGGCCGTACGCAGATTCCCCCGCCACGCGCCGGCAGGAGCGCGCGGGCGGGGCGACGTGGCCGAGCGCCCTGCGGGGCATTCCCCTGGTTATAATGGACGGAGTATTCCCATAAAAAGAGCAAGAAAATAGGAGTTTGCCTTGGTGCTAACACCCAGCACATTGAGGATCCTAACAAATAACTTGTTTGGAAGATGATCATAGAAATATGCAAGAATATCATGCACGAATGTAAATCTTAGTGGGTGGAAGGCAAGAAAGGTAGAATAAAATGCAACAACTCTGTCTGCAATATCTGTAGCATTTTTTTTTTTGAAGAGAATATCTGTAGCATTGTTCTCAATAAGCCTATAAATTATTAGCAGGGTGAAATATAAACAACACTGAATCAGACAAAATATGAACAAGGAACAGGGATCATACAAGGAAATTACGAAATAAGATGGTCTAATTCTATCATCTGACCTGTATGCACTCACCTCCCTCCGTTGGCGAGGCAAGTGAGGTGGCAGAGGTCTAGGGAGGTGCAGCCAACCCCGATGCGGACAAATGCCGCACAAAGTTTTTGGAGAGGTCGCCATCTTTTTCTTGCGGACAAGAAAACCTTTGTTGTGTCCCTAAATTAAGAATGGAACAAAAAAAAGAAGGAATAAGAGCAAAAGGAATTCAAACATCAAACTAAATTAACCTGGTACCTTGGTACCTTACCAAGGTAGGTCATCTCTCCTACTTCCAGTTCTTCCGAGGTGCGCGTCGACAGTAGCCTAATGAACAGTGCCCCTGTTTATGGGAGTGTGAAAAAAATGACAAGAGCATGTCAAGTAAGTAACACGCAAAATGAAGAGCGTCGTAAAAATATTTCCACCCAAATCTAAAGGCATGAAACAAACCAAAAATTACAGAAGCATGTCAATTAAGTAATTTGCAAGGACAACATAAGAAGATTTCCATCCGAACCAAAATACATCAGGCTTTTGGTTATACCCAACATGCTGTCCGGTACCAGCATCCTTCCATCTAATAGCTGTGTTGGTACAAAATAGATAAAAGGAAGCAACATAAATATTTGACACTAAAAGAATAATATAAGAGCGGAATCTGATTATAAACTACCCAATCAAAGGTCAACAAGAAAAAGTTTCTTCTCTTCCGGGGTACATGGAGGATCAACCAAAAAGTTCTCAGGTTTCAGATCGCTATGGACATACCTGCCATATACAAAGCTTGTTAGGTATAGACTCATCACCACCATGCAAAACACTGTTAGGGCCCCATCTGAAGAGTAGATCATCGTATTACCCTTTAGAGTGCATCTTCTCCAGTATGGAGATGGCTTCTATAGCTATACAAGCAACCATCTCAACGGACACCCTGTAACAGATGACACGATTGGGAATAGTTGAAAAGGCTGCATATGAACAATAAATATCAACTACAAAGAGTCAGCAGATACTCACAAGTGGGAATTATTATTCCAAACATCCCACAGGCTTGGTCCCAACATATCCATAACCTGTACGTAAACCAAGTATGATTAATTAGAAGCAAATTTGTTGATCATTCTTAAGGGAAAAGAAACAAAATAAATCTGTATAAAACAATGAAACCATAAGTCAGGAAGAAAGCTAAAAATTTTCTCATGTGCAAATTGGCAATGTTCCGCTGCACGACAGTCAGCTCCCTCAAGACCCTCACCAGATCATCGCTTTTGTCCGTGCTACTCTGATCTCCCTGCAATGGCAAGTCAAAGCAAGGAACAGTAGAGATTTTGTGAAATACAAAAAAAAATCATTTCGTCACCATCTCTGCAAGTTGCCAATGTAGAGCACTATTCATGCCGTAGAACACTGTGAATTTCATAGAAGTAAACGAACATAACAAAAAATAGAGATAGCAGAACACAGCAATCTTAGCTCATATTTTCCGATGGGTTCACAATTAGCTCCAAGCTAGCAAGGTTTCATGAGATCAAGAACCCTATAGTCACCAGAGTTAGGAGCACATCCCAGAATTCCAGAGATGTTCCTCGCAAGATAAGCCAAGCCTATACAACTCGCACGAGCCTAACGACGAAACCCACCCAAAACATACGAATTAGCACTGATAAGCCTCGATTTTGGCAGCAACACTTGGTTCAAAACCTACGTTTCACACTCCCGGTCTGAATTACCTCGAGAGGAGCCGCCACTTTCACGAACAAAACCCTACAATTACTTCAGGAGGAAGTGCGATTCAATCGGAAGATTTGGATCTAGCGTGAAGGCGGCGGAAGAAACGAAGGATTTGGGCTCCGCCATGCCGCCCAGCCGCTTCGCGGGCCTCTGCGCCGCCGCCATGGCCTCACCTGCGTGAGGACGGGGGCCGCGTGTGCGTGTGTTTGGTGAGTTGGGTGGGTTTCTGCTTTCTCGAGTGCCAATTTTGAACCTCCAAATGTTAATCCTTCCACAATTAACATTCACAAGCATAACCCGAGATCCAGATAAGCAGCCGTCAGGGCACTACTCACCGGGATTGCCCGCGGCGGAGCTGGCGGGACCGTCGGCAAGCGCGAAATGGGAGCGGAGGATGGAGGGGAGGGGCAGCGCGTGCCTGAGGCAGCTGGTCTGCACCTCGCTGTACACGGACGCAAGCCGCCCGGGCGCCGGCGCGTTCGACGCCGCCATGTGCCGGTGAGGTGAGGGGCCTGCGACCGCGTGGTGGATTCCGGACACGACGAAACCGCGGGCCGCTACCTGTGGGCAGAGGCAAACAGTAAAAGAGAGCGCATACACGCGGCAAACGGAGCGGAAGCGAGAGCGCGCGCACGCGTCGGCCGCAGGGAAAGCGAAGCCGACGTGGATGCGGTCGCTGGCCGGGAACTCCCCCGGGTATAATATGGGGATTATAAGGAACACGTGGGCAAATGGGCTCGATGAGGATGAGGCCGAACTGGGGAAATTTTTGTACAGATAACTCATTTTTTATTCGAAAATACAGAAATATACCCGCGACAAAATTTTTTACACAAATAGGGTCGAGTCGCCAAACCATTGGGCGATTTACGCTTGTCGCCCCACCAAAACGCGACTTATAAAGAATCTGGTAACCGTTGGGCGATTAAATGCAATCGCCTCCCCGTTAAGCGATTCAATTGAATCGCCCCCCCGTTCGGCGACATAAAGAAGAGTCGCCCAACGGGGAGGCGACTGCATGTGAATACAGCCCGACGGCCAAGCCCCTTTTCTTCCCCACGCCTGCTCGCCATTCACTCTCCACCGCGCGAGAAGACAGAGCAAAAGAGAGGAAGAGGAGGAGGAGAGGGGAAGAAGAGAAGGAGAGGGAGAGGAGAGGGAAGAAGAGAAGGAGAGGGGGAGGAGAGGGAAGAAGAGAAGTAGAGGGAGAGGAGGAGAAGCCGCGGGATTTGCAGGTATTTTTCTAATTTTAGAAAATTTATTTTAGAAATTTTGTTTAGATAAATTTAGTTTAGAAAATCTAGTGTAGATATTTAGTTTACAAATTTAGTTTAGATATTTAGTTTAGAAAATTTAGTTTAGAAAATTAGCTTAGATATTTAGTTTAGATATTTAGTTTAGAAAATCTAGTTTAGAACATTAAATTTAGAAATGTAGATGCAGTTTACAAATTTAGATGTACAAATTTAAATGTAGAAAAATATAGTTTTTTTGTATAATATTTGTAATGCATTATTGTGGAAAATTTACTTTAGAAAATTTGTTTAGATAAATTTAGTTTAGAAAATGTAGTGTAGAGTGTAGATATTTAGTTTACAAATTTAGTTTAGATATTTAGTAGAGATATTTAGTTTAGAAAATTAGCTTAGATATTTAGTTTAGATATTTAGTTTAGAAAATCTAGTTTAGAACATTAAATTTAGAAATTTAGATGCAGTTTACAAATTTACATGTACAATTTACTTTAGAAATTTATTATAGATCATTTAGAAATTTATTGTAGAAATTTAGATGAAATGAAGAAAATTTAAATGTAGAAAATTGTTGTGTCGAAATTTTGTATACTATTTTTCATGTATTATTGTAGAAAATGTAGTGTACAAATTTACATTTAGATAATTTTACAGTTATGGCGGGTGACTGGCGGTACACGCTGTTGGACGAGCACTTGGACCGCGTGCACCGCGCTTCCCGTCGTGCGCCACCACCGGGGAGCACGGACGAGTCGACTGAGCTGGGAGTGGTCCGGACACGCACACCTCGTGTGGCCTGGGGACTCGACCCCTGTTGGACTGCCAGGTTTGCACTATGCCAACGTTTTAGTATTACCATAAAAATATTTAATGCTGACCTTCACTTTATTTGCAGGCTGCGGGATGCCGGACTTCTCCCTCTTGCCCGGATGGTGCAGGCCACGGATGAGGACGGAGGTGCCTTGGCCGGGGAGGGGGACGAGGCGGGCGTGGAGCGATCACGACGCTTCCCGTTCGACCGTTCCCTGCTGACGGCTTTGGTGGACCGTTGGCGGCCCGAGACACACACTTTCCATCTACTAGTCGGGGAGATGGCGCCGACCCTGCAGGACGTGTCCTTACTCCTTGGCCTTCCGGTCGCGGGAGACGCTGCCTTCCTACCGGAGGCTCCCGCCGAGTGGCGCGAGGACCTGCTCGGCAGATTCCAGGGGGTCCTTCCACCGGCCGATCAGCACCACATCTTCGACGAGAGGCAGAAGCATGGACTGACGCTGAGGTGGCTGGCACAGTACCGGGTACGTGGTGTTTCAAGTCGATCGCGTCTTCGAAACTCTTATTTGTGCAATTACATACTAATAAAAACTTGTTCGCATTCAGGTTGAGCGCATGGTTGCAGATGCTGACTATTACCAGGTCGCGCGCCACCTGGAGGCTTACTTGCTGTGGCTGTTTGGTTGGGTGCTCTTCACCACCAGCCACGGCAACACCGTTGACGCGCGCCTTATCGCTTATGCGAGGGCGATTGCGGACGGCGAGGCCGTCCAGATCAGCTGGGGATCGGCCGCACTTGCCGCGACGTACCGCAGCCTGTGCGATGCGTGCACGAGGATTAAGGCGAACTCGATCCTCACGGGATGTCCCCTGCTGCTGCAGTTGTGGTTGTTCGAGCGCTTCAGTCTCGGACGACCTGTACTAGACGACATGGGTCCCTACGGGGCCGAGATGTACCCGGGGGGAGACATCGACCGGCCGACGATGGGTTCTATTTGGTGTCGTCGACGAGTGAGTTTTATTTTATCATAGTCAACTTATTAACGATCGTCGTACTAAAATAATTTGCCTTTCTTCCAGGTACAGTTCGCGCACGTGCAGGTCACGCGGGCGTACCACCCCTTCGTGGAGCAGTTGGACCGCCTCGCAGACTCCGACGTGTGCTGGGAGCCTTACGCAGCGGAGGCAGTGCAGGCCCGTGCTCCTGACGGGCTGTCTGCACTGTGCTGGCGTGACCAGACTTTCTGGCTGACCCGTCGGAAGCTCGTGTACGGCATCTACGTGGAGGACTACGCACCGCAGCGAGTCATGCGGCAGTTTGGGCTGCGGCAGGCACTTCCTGTACCAGTCGGGCCGCCGATTCCGCCCCGCGTGCACGCGTGAGTGATCGCTTCTGATATTTTTGTACGTACTTACTATTGTGATCGCAAGTACTTACATTACGTAATGGTTCCATAAACAGGCACAACACGAAGGGCGTCAAGAAAGGCACGGACTGGTCCAGGAGGATGCAGCCCTGGATTGCGCAGTGGGAGGGTGCGCTGGATGACCGCGTGGAGGAGGACCGGCCATACAACATAGCCGACTACGCGGAGTACCTCATCTGGTACCAGGGGCGGACTCGTACCAGGCTGGTACATGTCGTTGACCCACCTGCCCCACACGTCGCCGCACCGACAGACGCGTACCCTGCGCACTTCGCACGCGACGCTCACATCGCGGTACGTAACTTGTAATTTCAAAAATTCTCAAATGGCAATATCGTTTCGATGATGGACCATTCTATGTCTTTTTGTCTAGGCTGACGTCGGTGCCGCGATGTGGTCGGAGTCCTCCGCACTAGTGCAGAGGTGGGGCACAGGTGGGGAGTTGACCCGTGAGGAGGCCGTCAGCTTTGCGCGACGGATGGAGGCAGGGTGTAGACGTATAGTCAGCCTACTGTCCTGCACGAGGCTACCGGTGGTATCCACACCTACGGCCAGTGCACCCCGACCACCAGTGCCACCCCGACCACCAGTGCCACCCCGACCAGCGTGGCACTACTCCGGAGGTAGTACGTGGACACGTCCACCTCCCCCGGAGCAGCCAGGGAGTTCTACGTGGACATGTCCACCTCCCCCGGACCAGCCAGGGAGTTCTGCTTGGTCACGGCCTCCTACGTACATCCCCGGCTTCCACACGGATGATTTCATGGCGCCATGTACGGGTACGCATCGTCCGAGCTTGTTTTTAACCTAAGACGACATGCAACGAACTAACGATATTACTATTGCAGGTCCTTACCAGCAGCAGGGACGCTTCTCCCCGGGCCACATCGAGGTGGACCAGTTTTTTGCGGACAGGCCTGGGCCGTCCTCCGACGCAGCACCGGAGGTTCTCTCCGGCAGTGGCCTCCCCGGTGCACCGGAGGACACACAGCCGGAGGTGCAGGTGACTCCACCGGCGCAGCCGCGGGTGCGAAACCCACCTGATCGTTTTACTTTTTCGGACCCTCGTCACCCGCCGCCTCGTAATCCGTTGCACCGGAGGACGGCCAAGCGGGTCCGTATGGCAGGACGCGGGCGCGGTGATGGAGCACCTTAGGGTGGGGAGTGAGGGGTGTATGTCATGCATGTAATGGATAAATACGCGGCATGTTACTGCGTTATATTATAAAGTTCATTTAAATTCAAACAATGCTATTATCTCTTCTTTTCGTATAGAAAAATTATTTCTATATCAAGTAATGTGACAAATATTAAATACCAGTTCTTGTGTGACTTAATTACGAAATTACAAAATAATGTGACATATACCAGTATATGTGACTATACCACATTTTTTACGAGTTTCAAATTACAAAATTCACAAAACCCTTAACAGGATCCATGCGCCTAGAGGTAGATTGGCGAGCAGGCGTGGGGAAGAAAAGAGGGCTTGGCCGTTGGGCTGTATTGACATGCAGTCGCCCCCCCCCCCCGGTTGGGCGACTCTTCTTTATGTCGCCGAACGGGGGGCGATTCAATTGAATCGCTTAACGGGGAGGCGATTACATGTAATCGCCCAACGGTTACCAGATTCTTTATAAGTCGCTTTTTGGTGGGGCGACAAGCGTAATTCGCCCAATGGTTTGGCGACTCGAGCCTATTTGTGTAAAAATTTTTGTCGTGGGTATATTTCTGTATTTTCGAATAAAAAATGGGTTATCCGTACAAAAATTTCGTCAAATTTAGGCAGAACAACAAACAAGCGTGCAACCGAGCCGCTCCATTTATTTTTCATCTTCTTCTGTGGTAAACTTGTAAGCCGTGTGCTTCGTATTCGAGAGTTCAGAGTGATCTTACAGTGACAACTGAACAAAAGAATTTTTGCACGCTTAGCCTCAATCCCATCCCATGCTCCCTCTCTGTCCTCTCCTCCCCAACATCGCCGCCACCCTACCGTTGTTGCCGCCTCCAGTGCCCACACAGGACGAACGGCGCCGCGACACCTCGTCGTTAATCTTAAGTGGAGAGTGGCGCCAGTGCATGTCGCGCGGTCAGGTTCACCGGAGCCGAAGCAAGGGTGGATCCAGCAATCGAGCAAGAGTACGCCTCCATCTTGACATGTCTCGCTCTCATGGACCATGGCCGCACCGCTCGACAGCCAGCCGAACTGCCGAAGAGAACACGCGCTAGGCCTTTTGAGCCGGCCAACTGCTAACTAAGCATTAGGCCCAACTGGCTCCCAACACCAAGGCAAAGCAGACTAGCAGAGGCAGTGTCAACTACTCAACCCTAGCCCTCCCGACCGAGCAGACGGGCGGCGGGCACGCGCGGTGCAGCCGGGCCACGGGCCGTGGCTCGCGCGGCGCAGGTGGGCTGTGGGCTCGCGTGGCGTAGGCGAGCCGCGGCGGCGGGTGTGCGGCTTCTAGGGGCTGCAGCGGTGCGGCCTGTGGGCACTTCGCTACTTCGCGTCACTGTCTAATCTAAACTTTTGTCCTGGATCCGCTACTAAAACGAAGTGAGAGCTGGGGCGCACGAATCTCATAGCACGTAAACTCGGCTGAGTTTTTCAAATTTTTTTACTTCACCGGTGGATAGAGAATCCGTAGCTAAAAAGGCAATGTCCATTGACCGGACAATTTGAACAATCATAATTCAAATAAGCCCCCCTTTTTTTAAAAAAGATAAATACGCAGTCAGGCTACGAAAGCCGCTTTTTGAGTTTTGGTTGGCCGCTTGGATTTGATCCCTTCAAAAGTTTGTCACAGGAGTAGTACCATACGTTCTTTTTAACTTTTCAACTGACTATTTACTTCGATTTCTATCGATTGGTTTTATTTATTAAATTTATTAGGTACAGTAAAAAACCATCGACTGGTTGAAAAGAACGGTCCTACGTAGCTAGTGTCGCAAACATCGACCTGTTCAGGTACAAACAAACGCCACGGAACCACCAAGATCGTACGCGTCACACGCCCTCGCAGTTCGTTTAGGGCCTGTTTGGAACAGAGGAATTTCACAGGAATTTTGCAGGAATTTTGCAGGAAACAGTTCAATTCCCGCAGGAATCGGGAAAAATTCCCGCATTCCAAACAGGGCCTTAGCATGCGAAGTGCAAGCCAAGCCAGCACAGCGCTCCGAGTCGTCTTCCTGTTGTGGCCAGCAAATTCCAGCGTGCCGTCCATGCGTCCCAGGATCATCCCCACCGCTCCTCCCTCACCGAACAGGGGTCCCACGCCCACATCCCGATCGTAGTGGCTCACTGCACCCGGTGCACGAACGGCACGGGTTCGACTACACAGCGAACCAACCAGCCATGATAAGACATGTTCATATTGCCTCCTATTTAGAAAAGTCAAAAGCTAATATAAACATTTAATTTTTTAAAATAGTTTTTTCATTTCTCTTACCTTCAACTTATTCCGAAGATAAGCCAAGTGGTTACAGGTATATTACACACACTACTTATCTCGCTCATGTCTTGTGCACGTATCTCTCACTCATTTTTCTTACCGCTCATGTTTTCTTTCTAAAAGTCACTTCTTTCACATACTATTATTCTTTTTTAGCCAAAAAAACCATCAAGTATAGCCAAAAATAGGGGTGGCAATATGGGCAGAGGGTCCCAGAGGAGGCCTCTGCGGCTTTGCCCTAATCCCGCTAGCCTGGTCCTATTAGGCTTAGCAGGAAAGGGATTGCCCTCGTCCCCGGTCCTCGTAAGGACCTAATTCTCACATGATCCCATGGGGATTAAAACAGGCTATATATATATATATAAAAATAATGATGTGACTTATTTATTAATTTAAAATTATTTAGGTATTTTTAAATATATATTTTAACATATATAGCTTCAAGTTTTAGTTCAAATATAAAAAAATACAACGTATCATACAAAAACTATAATTTATTATATTTTCTTTTACTTTTACCGGGTCTCATTCTCCCCGCTAGCGTAGCGGGGACTAGCGTTTTATCCACAGGGGAAGAAGACCTAGCATGTGAACGGCCTGTGGACTATAACAGCAAAGAGCTGCTGAGCCAAGTATATTGTAAGTGCAGTCACACTTTAGTAGTTTTCTAATGTGTTGAGCATTTTGATCATATGTCGTGGTAATAGTTATTCCAGTATATACATTCAAAGAAAAGAAAGGGCCAAATGCCTCTTAATTGCATCTTGCTGTTACTTGATTAGTGCAGTTGCTTTTGATTGTCTAACCCATTTTAATATTTACAGTGAAGTAAAGAGTCTTGTCTCACCTGACTATGATGGACACTTTCTCAATAGTTCCTGTTGAAGACGTGTCATCCAAATTTCAGACCCTGCTGTTGGGCTAAACTAGCAGATTTATCCACGTAATCACAAAGTTAGATACTATGATACAATTATTTTTAGTATATAACTCTGCTGTCTATGGTTGAAATATAATTGTTTTGCTATACAACTCATACATACATACATATATGATTAATCTATACCATTATAATCTTGTCCCACCAAAATAAGTGGTGGAAATGTTTATCTTTTTTTTGATTAATGTGAGAATTTCTATGGTTTTTCTTTTTTTTAGAACTATTATGGAACTTTTCTACCCTTAAAATGTAGGAGGTGTGTTAAATCTCACCGGTTTTTTTATTTATATAGATGTGCAGGTACAGCTAAAACTTTGATTACGTGCAGTGAACTGCAAATTAGGTGATTTTCCTCTCATGGTAACATCTGATTTGTGCAAACTCCAGCATGACAGTTTCTACAGCCAGCTTTCGCTCCAGCTTAGCTTCTGGCTTTTAATTCACTATTTTTTATTTTGTCTTTCTTGGCTTTTTGGTTTTTTTTCTCGTATTCTTTCGCATTGTCTGTGATGGGCTAACATATTTTTTCTATTTTAATTTTTTAAATTTAAGTACACTAAATAAGACACTATCAACTACAGTAAAAAATAAGCTAGGAACAATAAAAACGTAAGCTATTGTTAAACTGAGCACCACCTTAATCTGAGCCTGAGAAGCTATATCATGTCTGCGTCAAAACGCTACGTTATTGACTTACATCTCATGACCTGAAATTAACTTCCTCACCTACTTGGAAGAGCTAGCAAGAAGAGAGAGCTTGTGTTCCGCTTGCTTGATGAACACACTGTTGAGCCATCTACAAACCAGTCATATATCACGATGTTGAAAAATCTAACATTCATCAAGACTTTTGCATCTGGAATACTTGTCCCTAAACACTATATATGGCCTGTTACACAAGATAATTATCTGCAGCCCTATACTTCAGTCGTTGATGATGCTTATGAAGCAGGGCTAGAAATTTATGCTCCTGATTTTTCAAACGACTTTTCGTTCGGCTACAACTATGATCCATTAGCAGAATATCTTTCCTTCATGGATAATGGTGCCTTCTCTGTTGATGTTGTATTGACCGATTTCCCTATTACTTCCTGTGACGACTTGTGTCATTATCTAGAGTAATAACACTATTCAACGAATTATTACTTATTTATTTGGTAGAACACCACTTCAACGAATAATAAGTCCATCAGAGTAGTTTCAGTAAAACAATAATTATATACTGATAAACTTTATTAATTACAAACCACGCAGGGATTAAAGTCTAGGCACACAGAAGTCCGCAAGTATTACAACAATAACTGTTCTCCACCATTAATTATACAAGGTACCAAAAGTAAAATAAAAGTACCCATCTAATGATGAAGTACATGTCGTTTAGTCCTCCAGCTACCGTATAAGGTCTCTACCTTGTCATACTCCCGATCAATCTTAACCTCATACCCTTGGGTACATTCATTTTCAATCTCATCCTCGTCAAATCCTAAGTATACCCTGACTAAATATGGCTCTAAAAGGGAGAGATTTAACTGTAAGAGTGAGTACAAGTACTCAACAAGTTTTAAATAATGATGTATATTTGTCCTCATCTTTCTGAAGTTCTTACCTGATCTATTATCCAAAAATCATTATTATCATTTTGAAAAATTTTCAAGAATTTGCAAGATTTTAATTTCTAAAATTATTCAGACAATCATTCTAGAAAAGAGAAAACGTTAGTGATTTTTGTAGACTCTTATTCAAAAGATTGGTATGAATTCATGTTTTATTAAGTACTATGCAGATTTGTATCACTTTATCCATATGTATTTTGAATTTTTATGGACACTGGATCTTTCATATTTTCTTTGATGCAATCCCAAATTCAGAATACGGAATGTTTTCTCGACTTTCATTACCATATCTCCATCCGACTACCAAATAGCCGTTGGTCGAGCGGGTATAAATACTTAACACTCCACCTGTGCAAATATATACGACTTAGATCCCTCACTTTCGGACTCTATATCGGTTATGAGTTTCTCCTCTTAGTTTAATAATACTTACCTATTATAGAGATAATAACAACAAAAGAGGGTAATATGTTCCGCTTGTCTAAGACGGAAAATATGATTGATACTGTTTTATAGCTTATTTTAGAATAAAGATTGTATTCTAGTCTTATATTATATTCGTGCCTTTTTCTTCAGATTGGTGTTACATTTGACTTATCTGTCTGCAAATGACAGGACAGGAGTGGTTCGGAGAAGAGCGCGGCAGAGGATTCCAGACTGGAGGTGCTGGTTCGTCGGGCTCTGCGACGGCGACGCCGTCCACGCTGCCCACAGGTTCAGCGAGCAGTGGCCGACCGACCTGGTCGTCGGGAAGCACGACTGTCCAGAGTACACCAACGGTTGGTAGAGCACGCGCGGCCCATGTCCGCATTACCATCTTCTCATCGCCACTAGTTAACCGATCGCAAGGGCTAGTCGAGATCTTGACAGGAGAAAAACGTGTCTTGGAGTCGCTCAGATCAGCCGCCACCCCTTCGGTTTCGTGGCGCACTGCTATTGTTTAGTGAACCTTTGCTCCAGATATCGTTTGAAAATATTGGTGATGCTACGTATGCATAAACGATGCCATTTGATTGCGATAACCTTGGATGATTAGTTGGTTCACTTTGTGTTCAGCATGTTCTCGGCTTGTCTGACAGAGTTCATTCTGATGCTTTTTTAACCATTCCTGACATAAGTTGCCACCTTACTTTGCAGATGGCTGATCCAGCAGAATGTGAATTGCTATAATCGTTTTGGGATTTCTAATTTGAGACCAAGATACCGGCCGCCTGCAAGTGAAACTAAGAAGCTTTCTCGGACAAAGACGCAAGGAAGAAACGAAGACACCTCGCGATGTTCCTTGCCTGAAGATTGAAACAAAAGTAGCAATGCTTATTCCTGTAATCAGGTGAAGTTTGCTGAACTGGAAAGTGTTGGTTCAATTTTTTATCAGTAGCTTCTTTGCCATACCTTGAATCACTGCTCTTAATTTTTACTAGCAAAGTGGAGGACAAAAAAACAATAATACACACAGCACTATGTGAAAAATGTCTAGTATGCAGATCCCCCGCAAACGGAAACAATTTTCTCCTGAATTCTGTTTACCAAACGAGACATCAGTCGATGGAGAGGTGATCGATCTCTGCCATTCTCCGCCACCGTTATTGGAGTGTGTTTTGTATCATCCACGACGGAGAGAAAGCTCAAGCTTTTCTGTAGCTATCTTCCTGCTGACCCTCGCACCCAACGCCCCTCAAACAATGGCAAGTTGCAAGCACGGTGTCTTAGGATATGATCACCAATTGCCATTGTTGGCCACCTTTGGCCCACCCCTCACCTCAAATAATGTTCCAAGAAACAACTTGCCTTGGAATGCCGACTACTTTCGACATGATGACACAGATAAGAGGGGAGGTAGCTGGGGGGTTGACTATCTCCATTAATCTTTATCTTAAGCCTGAAAGGCAGGAGGCGGCAAGCCCCATTGATCTTTGTATGGAAGCTGAAAGATGGGATCATAGGAGGAGGAGGCAATGAATTGAAGCCCTTGTCAACTCAGAGGTTATCACCAACCCAACAAGAGCAGGTATTGTGCAGTGAGTTCATTGCATCCATGATGGATTGTACCCCTACCTATCTGCACTGGCTGGCCCTTACCAAGAAACGTAGCAAATAAAAACCAGGCAATCTATTAGGGATATGCATGCAGCAGTGGGAGCAGACCCCGTGTTTAGCTGGCCACCGAATCCTGATTCCCACCATGCTTTTCTACTTTCTGCCTGCACCTGCAATCTCCAGCATCTTCTGCAGGTTCTAATCTTTCAGCAGCACTAGCTAAGCTAGCACTATTTATCTTTTACTCAAATTTAGATTAACTAAGATAAGCAAAAAATGGTAATAGTTGTATCGTACAGCAGATCAATCGATCTAAAGATAAATCGAGACTGCTTTGAAATGTGTTTTATGTGCAGTAATGGTCCTGATGGATTTACTTTTATATGTAATAAAATCTGAAAAGCTATTCTGTAAATCATATGCAAGATTGTGCAGCAGATATATACCAGAAATAAGCGAGTTGGGGGATGAAAACAGGAAAGTTAAAATTACAGAGTTAACCATGCATTTTTTATGGCTGATAACTATCACTATTTGTACTAGTATTAATATTTAAGAACATTTGCATCTACGCCTCTGGAAAGTACTCGAGACTAGCTAGCCACTTGTAAAAATACCACCATTAAATTAAACTTCGAGATTCAGTCGTGCCGTTTCAGTGTCAAATTTTGATTGGCATTTTTGGAAAGAAGTCGAAAATGCACTGATTATCGCGGTCCTTGTCACGTGTAAATTGCGCAACGTTGCACTGATTATTGTGTTTTCTTGTGGAGCGGGGGCAACATCTGGATATCTGGAGGGCCCTGAATTGCACACTATGCATGATCCTCACCAACCACCATGGTCAGCCTGTTCAGATTGGGAGACTCGAGTCTCAACCCTGAAGCCTGAATTGATCTCACAAAGATCTTATTTTGGCACATTCATTCGTCCATTCATTGGGGACTTGGGGTGACTTCTCTCATCTCAGCTCTCTGTACGGTTGCTGTCATCCTGGTTTCCTCTGCTGAATGACGATGGTGTACGGACAGCACAGCACATCGCTATAGCGTGAAGTCAGGAACCATTTGCGCCTGTGCTGAAATGCTTGCTAACTGGCAGAGGAGACCTGCCAATTAGGTCTGTATCATCTCGTTCAAATCAGTAGCCATGATCTGCAGAAGATACCTGCGTAATAACTTTTTTTTGCTGAACTCACCAGTCCAATATTAATCAAGCTAAAATTCTACAAGAATCATTTTTCAGGCTGTCAGCTAGCTATGATTTGTATTGTTCTAGGAAACAAAAATTCGTCCTCTCTCAGGGACAAGTTGTCAAACAGAAATATGCCCCGTTAGACCAAGGATGGTGATGTTTCTTTCATCTAACCCAGTTTTGCACTGGTGTACGTATGACCAAGTTCAAATTAGAGAATTACAAATATCTGAGCTTGCAACTTCATTGCAGTGATGTCTCAGTTAATTCTTCAGAAAGAGTTGATCATGTAAGTTGTCTGACAGAACAACATGAACATAAATAAACATTCAGTCCTCGCTCCTCAAAAAGAAAAAGAACGAGATACATACAAAATCGTGCTCCAAAATTCTAGAAGCAAAAAGCATGACAATGAAGATAACTAAAACCAAAGGGCAAAGAAGAAGAAGAATCAGAGCTTGACATGTAAATTGTAGTGACCTCTTAGCCAAAACAAGAATTCTACATAGGCAAGACAACCCAATTACGATGGCACTTGTAGACTAGTAGTAACCTATACGTACATCCAAGATGCATTGCGTACTCTATACATTAATCTACTATGCACGATCTCGGCATACGTAAGTGCGTATAACCGTCTATGCCCAACGTACATACATATATACGTACAAACCCTACGGCTACGCGTAGATGGCGTAGCGCATGCTCTCGCGCACCATGAGGTGGCTGACCTCGTCGGCGCGAGGTCGCCAACCGCTCGCAGCCCAGGCCTCCTCCGTGACGCCGCCGCCGTCCTCGCCGTCGAAGCGGATGGTGCACGCCAGCGCCAGCAGCGCCCTGGCCAGCGCTCCGACCACGCTCGGCGCCACCGCGCCGCCTCCCGCAGCAGCAGCACCACCGCCGACGTCCTCCTCGGGGCCGACGACGTGCCCGAGCGCGCTCTCGTCCACCACCCGCGCCGTCCTCCTCCGCCGCCGCCACCGCAGCCCCTGCCGGACGAGCGACACCACGCTCCACATGGCCAGCCACCAAGAAGCTAGGCACACCAAGCAAGAACCCTTCACCCCTCCTTAGCTTCTCGACCCTCTCACGACGAGAGATCGGCGGCGACACGGCAGCCGACGAAGCACACCCTTAATTACGTGCACGCGCGCGCGCTCTCCTAGCTCGGTTCGTTCGGTCACGAGGCTCGCGCCGCCTGCATGGAACCCCCTCCCATGCTTCTTGCCACCAGCTACTGCTCCCTGATTTGCCTCCAGCACCACGACATCTCGTGGTGGCGGATCGCAGCAACTATATATACTCGGACGAAACTAGGAGGCTAGCTAGAGCGCACGGAAGCACGCAAGAGCATGGCCGTATATATGGAGGAGGAACAGGAGACAGGACAGGAGGAGGTAGCTTGGCGAGCTAGCTAGCTAGGCTGGTAGGCGAGGATAGTGGTGGTGGTGGGGAGAGGGGAGCACTTCGGCTGGTAAAGGAGGCTAGTGGGAGGATTCCGCTGTGCCCTGCCCTGGGTGTTGCTGTGTGGTGGTGCTGCTTGTGCTGGTTTCTTTCACCGTGTGAGGAGACGTAGACCGGCCCAACCTTTACATGCCGAATTAATGCTATGTTTTGCGTGAGGTTTTTGCGTAATGTCTTGCATTATAACGACGTCACTGATAGTAGGCAGTATACGCTCGACGTGGCTGTATCAGGTGGAAACTACTCTTGAAATATGATATTATGTATCTGTGATCTCGACTGCCACGTTGTTTTCCTTACCTGGCCTGTAACGACGTCAATGAAAGTAGCTGTGTGTGTGAAAAGGCGGCGTATCAGGCAGGAGCTACTCTCGAAATAGGACAATATATATGAACATATGATCTCGTTCTTCTGATTGACGTATAGAATTATTTAATTTAAGGGTATTGATAAACACCATCCGGATGTTTTCTTTCTAACGATTGAATCAGTGCTTGAATTAGGACGTTAGCAACCTTGGCTTTCTGGGATCGAATGGACAAAAAAAAAAAATCCTTGCTCATGTGATTGAGCTATTCAAATCCCAAAAATCAAAATGAAAAATCCACATAAATACTCTACCCAATTTGGGATTAGTGAGAATCAAACTCTGGTCATCAGTCATAGAGACAAGATATGTCTATCCTAGGATTGGCATCTAATTATTCTATCACTTCAATAGAAATCCCTGTCACCGACGATGTATTACATGTTGCTACTACATAAAAGGTGATACGAACTGTTTTTTGTGATTTTATTTTCCAGTCTTGTCAAAAGTTAGCAAGACAAATCCATCCATTACACTATCTAGATGATCTCGGCAGCGCATCAAAAATAATTATATTCCTAGAGGGATCATGTCAAGTCTATAAGTCGCTGTTGGTAAATGGATGGCTGGTATTACTCTGCCATTCGCGTGAGCTGTGCGCTTATGAAAGGCCGAAGAGATCATCATGTCATGATCGTTGATCGAGAAGAAAAACAATAAACAAAGGATTAATCATCTTGTCTCAAAGAAAAAATGGGATTAATCGTCCAGCTTTCTCCAGTTTTGTCTTTCTCTGCGTCTTCTGCCAAACTTTTTCTTTTTCTTTTAAGTTCTCTGGGTTATATATAAGTGCCAAACTGATTCCATTTTTTAATCAATTAGTCAACCATTATTAAGAAAAAAATCTTAGCACATGTGACTGCCAACATGAAAGTCTAAGCAGTAGGTAATGCCACTGTATCAATCAAAACTTAGCATGTGTTTGGTTCACGGGATAAGAGGTGGATTGGATGGTCCCATTCAACTTTAGGAGGTATCCATCTGTTTGGCTCATGGGATGTGACCAATTGAATCGGTATGAAGTCATCCACATAGAGAGAATATTCGGTGGAGATGTTGGACGAGCCAGTCCGACAAAAAACGTCGAATGAGCTCATCCACCCTCTCTGGGCGAAGTCTTGGGCCATCACGTGAGCTATCAGGTCACCCTCCCATGCCATCCACTCTCTCGCACTCCCATCCAGATCGAACAAATCAATTCACCCCCATGCCATCTCTCGAGCGCTGCTTCTGGCAGTGGAGGGCGGATGGCGAATTCATGGTGTCTAGAGATTCATTCATCCCCTGGCCTCTTCAAATCCTCCCCGAGTTGAGTTTGTGAGTTGTCATGGTGACTCTAGGTTCGGGTTTGGCTGCCATTTGCTGCTAATTGCACGGGTGAGTTCTTGGGGGGAGGTGCCAATGTGGGGTTCTTGTAGTGTTTGATGCAATTGCATGCAAGAAATCCCCCACTCGGGTTGTTTCTTTCCACGGTGGATCCCCCCCCCCACTCAGCCATAAACGTTTGGCTTGGTGCCCACTCTGGCTGCTTCTGGGGTTTCTTGCGGAGATGGCTCCCCCCCCCATGATCCAGTCCCGAAGCACTCTATTGGCCCTAAGCCTGATGCTTCTTCGATGGCAAGAGCAGCCTTGGGTGAACCTTTCTTGATATCTGGGTAATTTTTCCCTCTCCTTTTCTGCTGTTTAGGTCTGCTGTTGCAAAGAAGTTGATGTGCTCGTCCATCTATGGAGCGCTTCATCTAGAGGTGGAGGGTGGATGGCGAATTGGTGTCCCTTCCTCCCCAAACCGAAAGTATGGCACTAAAATCCTATCAAAATTACTTGAATCTTTGTTGGATGCATGCTTCATCATGATGGAGCTATGGTTTAGCTTGGGGACACCGATTCATGCATGTCTCATCGAATACATGCAAGATGTCATGGTATCCATGTTCTAGTTTGTTGTCTTGCATCGAATATATGTTGCCAATGGTTTGCAATTAGTAATAATTATGTTATGACTATCTTGCATCATGGAAATCGCCTAGGATTTCATTTTCACCCATGCATTGTAGATGGACAAGACGATGGTTAGGAGATGAAAGATGATGATTCTTGGGGCTGCTGCATTTGTGGCGGCTTCTATGGTGGCTTGTATGTCCAGTCTAGATTAATGAAAAGAAGAGCATGCATCAGCTATGGCCCAATTGAAAAAAGGGACAAGAGCATAGTTGACTATCTGAATAGAAAAATATACAAGAAAGATGCAACCTGTGTGAAAAATGCTAAGGCTTGCAAGAGCTCCTTTCTTCCGGTTGTGTGAGGTCTTTAGGGAACACGGTTTACTTCGAGACACCATCTATGTGTTGAGGAGCAAGTTACGATGTTTTTGAACACTATTGGACACAACCTTACTGTTGTGGGGGTGGCCCAACCCCCCGTGACTGGGCAGTGCAACTAGTCCAACATGTAATATGCCCAATAGTGTAGAGGAATATACCAGTGTAAATACACCAATGTACCCTCATCCTTTGTAAGTACTAAGGGGTAGAATGGGGATTTCCCATTCTACCCCACTCATATATAAACCCCCAGGAGGGGCAAAGGGGAGGAGATCCTCTCATTCTCACCAACACTCCCACAGACTTGGCTCTCCTCTTCCTCCCCTACTAGTCCCCTTGTTTCCTGTTCGGCCCATAGCCACAACAGATGGCGCCGTCCGTGGGGACTGGGCAAGAAGTCGCGCGAAGAAGAGTCACCATCGCGAGGAAGATGTGCTCCATGGCCGAGCTGGGATACATCCTGGCGCGCTGGATCCCGATCGGCTGGAGCAAAAAATGCCGTCAAGGGTGAGAAAAGGTAGATCTGATAGATCCATCCATCTTGCACGTAAGTCTCCATGCAGATCGAATAGATCCATGGATCCTTCGTCCACTGTTGAGTATTGTCTTGTTGCATATAAGTCTCTGCGGATTTGGTAGATCCATCGATCCTTCATCTATTGTTAAGTACAGCTTGAGTACCAGAGTGCAGCATCGGGATCTTCGCGTCGCAGCCTCCGAGCGCGACCCCTCCCCACCGAGGGACTCCGCAGTCTCCATGCTGAGCCAACGTCGAGCCTCTGCGGCTCTGCGCCGAGCGTCGGTCGGAGTCTCGTATCCATTCAACCATACACGATTTATGCATGCAAGCACGTTATCCATTCGCGTACATTTAAGTTATACATCCAAGTATCCATCGTACTCTCCGTCTGGGTTCTTAGCATGCAGGTGATCAACGAGCCGAGGACGCCTCCACGCCACGGCCTCTGCTGCGTGTCTCCGCGCCGAGCCAGCGCGCATCATCGAGCCCTCGCGCCGAGCCTCCTGGTACTGCATCCTGGAGCGTTTTGTTGTCGCAAGTCTTCGGCCATTTCTTTCGCGCCCCTGTTTTGGCTCTCTTTTTTATTTAAATCGCACGACGGCTATGCGCCTCGGCGTACTCTACGGAGTAGTCTCTACAGACTCTAAATAAGACGCAGCGGGGGGACGCCCCCGCGCGCACTCTGCGGAGTATAAATAAGACGCGGATGTTGTCCCTGCGCACTCTACGGAGTATAAACAAGACGCGGATGCCGTGCACGCATGGACATAGTCCTTATGCGTACTCTTCGGAGTATAAATAAGACGTGGATGTTGATCCCACGCACTCTATGGAGTATAAACAAGACACGGATGCCGCGCACGCATGGACATTGTCCTTATGCGTACTCTCCAGAGTATAAATAAGACGTGGATGTTGATCCCACGCACTCTACGGAGTATGAAAACTGCCACGATGGCCGAGACACTAGGGAGTGCCTCGCTTTAAGCGGCGCACCACTTGGATATCCCGCCCTCGTGTGCGTTGCACCAGGAAGTGCACCGCGAGTTTTTGAAGGTAGGGGAACGGTGGCTCCGCCTCCCTGCCTCTATGTGCATAGCGCCCTCGGCCTACGATGCAAGCGCCCGCTCTCCGCAGGCACACTTTTCCAAGGTAGGGGAACGGCAGTGTCGCCGCCCTACCTATGCTCGTGTAGCGCCCTCGGCCTACGCCGCAAGCGCCCGCTCTTCGCGGGACGGCACGTCCTCGGCACTCGACTTCGCCGTCCGCCTCGTAGGCATCGCCTCGGCGGGACGGCATGGCTCCACTTGAATATCGTGCCCTCGCGTGCGTTGCGCCAGGGAGTACCTCGCTTCAGCGACGCGGCACCCGGACATCGCGCCTTCGCGGGCGATGCACCAGGGAATGCATCACTGTAGTGCCCTCGGCCTACGCCGCAAGCGCCCGCTCTTCGCGGGCACTGTTTTCGAAGGTAGGGGAACGACGGCTTCGCCTCCCTACCTCGACGTGCGTAGTTCCCTCGGCCAACTCCGCAAGCGCCCGCTCGTCGCGGACACTCTTTTTGAAGGTAGGGGAACGGCGGTATCGCCTCCCTACCTCAGCGTGCCTAGTGCCCTCGGCCTACGCCACAAGCGCCCGCTCTTCGCGGGCACTCTTTTTGAAGGTAGGGGAACGGCGGCTTCGCCTCCCTACCTCGGCGTGCGTAGTGCCCTCGGCCTACGCCGCAAGCGCCCGCTCTTCACGGGCACTCTTTTTGAAAGTAGGGGAACGGCGGTATCGCCTCCCTACCTCGGCGTGCGTAGTGCCCTCGGCCTACGCCGCAAGCGCCCGCTCGTCGCGGGCACTCTTTTTGAAGGTAGGGGAACGGCGGCTTCGCCTCCCTACCTCGGCGTGCGTAGTGCCCTCGGCCTACGCCGCAAGCGCCCGCTCGTCGCGGGCACTCTTTTTGAAGGTAGGGGAACGGCGGCTTCGCCTCCCTACCTCGGCGTGCGTAGTGCCCTCGGCCTACGTCGCAAGCGCCCGCTCGTCGCGGGCACTCTTTTTGAAGGTAGGGGAACGGCGGTACCGCCTCCCTACCTCGGCGTGCGTAGTGCCCTCGGCCTACGCCGCAAGCGCCCGCTTTTCGCGGGCACTCTTTTGGAAGGTAGGGGAACGGCGGTATCGCCTCCCTACCTCGGCGTGCGTAGTGCCCTCGGCCTACGCTGCAAGCGCCCGCTCATCGCGAGCACCAGGGAATGCATCACTGTAGTGCCCTCGGCCTACGCCGCAAGCGCCCGCTCTTCGCGGGCACTGTTTTCGAAGGTAGGGGAACGGCGGCTTCGCCTCCCTACCTCGGCGTGCGTAGTGCCCTCGGCCTACGCTGCAAGCGCCCGCTCATCGCGAGCACTCTTTTTGAAGGTAGGGGAACGGCGGCTTCGCCTCCCTACCTCGGCGTGAGTAGTGCCCTCGGCCTACGCCGCAAGCGCCCGCTCGTCGCGGGCACTCTTTTTGAAGGTAGGGGAACGGCGGTACCGCCTCCCTACCTCGGCGTGCGTAGTGCCCTCGGCCTACGCCGCAAGCGCCCGCTTTTCGCGGGCACTCTTTTGGAAGGTAGGGGAACGGCGGTATCGCCTCCCTACCTCGGCGTGCGTAGTGCCCTCGGCCTACGCCGCAAGCGCCCGCTCTTCGTGGGCACTCTTTTCGAAGGTAAGGGAACGGCGGCTCCGCCTCCCTACCTCGTCGTGCGTAGTTCCCTCAGCCTACGCCGCAAGTGCCCGCTCTCCGGGCACTATTTTTTGAAGACAGGGGAACGGCGGCTGCGCCTCCCTGCCTCTGCGCTTGCCGTCCGCCGTCCGCCTCGTAGGTATCGCCTCGGCGGGACAGCACGTCGTCAGCGCTCGACTCCGCCGTCCGCCTCGTAGGCATTGCCTCGGCGGGACGGCACGTCTTCGGCGTTCGACTTCGCCGTCCGCCTTGTAGGCGTCACCTCGACGGGACGGCATGGCTCCGGCGCAGGACTCCGCCGTCCGCCTCGTAGGCATCGCCTCGGCGGGACGGCACGTCTTCGGCACAAGACTTCGCCGTCCGCCTCGTAGGCATCGCCTCGGCGGGACGGCACGTCTTCGGCGTTCGACTTCGCCGTCCGCCTCGTAGGCATCGCCTCGGCGGGATGGCACGTCTTCGGCGCTCGACTTCGCCGTCCGCCTCGTAGGCGTTGCCTCAGCGGAACGGCACGACTCCGGCGCTCGACTCCGCCGTCCGCCTTGTAGACATCGCCTCGGCGGGACGGCGTGGGATTCAGCGCAGGAGTTCACTGATTTCTTCGCAGGCATCGCCTCTGGGGTCTACAAGCTACCAGTTGCATCGGCTCACCACTCGGCACCCTCGCGCTTGCTATCGAGGAACGGGGGGTTGGGGTGGTTGATCACGTCAGCTCGCCCATCGGAACCTCAGCGCTTGCTGTCGAGGGAGTACTGTTGTGGGGGTGGCCCAACCCCCCGTGACTGGGCCGTGCAACTAGTCCAACATGTAATAGGCCCAATAGTGTAGAGGAATATACCAGTGTAAATACACCAATGTACCCTCATCCTTTGTAAGTACTAAGGGGTAGAATGGGGATTTCTCATTCTACCCCACTCATATATAAACCCCCAGGAGGGGCAAAGGGGAGGAGATCCTCTCATTCTCACCAACACTCCCACAGACTTGGCTCTCCTCTTCCTCCCCTACTAGTCCCCTTCTTTCCTGTTTGGCCCGTAGCCACAACACTTACGAATCGGGTTGTTGGGACTAATGTTGAAAGGTCCAATGAAACAGTTAGACGTTATTTTAGACTAGTCCTCCATGCCATCGGTGAGCTACGAAATGATCTTATTAATCCACCTTTATTGGAGATCCCAACCAAAATTGCAGTGAATCCACGGTGGGATCCATACTTTAAGGTATGAGATTGAGCCTCATTTGCTTACTAGGCTAGGGTTTCAATTGTATGGTTCATAAATGCTGGGGTTGTATCAAATAAGATTGCATTGGAGCTATTGATGGAATACATGTATGAGCCTTGTTCCTAAAGCTATGGGGCCTGCCTTTCATGGTAGAAAGCCGTTTACAACTCAAAATTTTAAGGCAACCATAGATTTTGATCTTTGATTCATGTATGTGTTGGCCGGTTGGGAGGGGACAACACATGATGTTGTGGTTTTAGCATATGCTTTAGAGTGTGAGAAGCGGCCTACATGTCCCAGAAGGTAATAGATTCATTCTATTGTTTGATTTGTTCATACTAATTTATGTGTAAAGCAATTTTACCCACTTGTGCGTCATATATTAGGAAAATACTACCTAGTTGATGCTGGATATGGATCAAAACCTAGGTTTTGCCACCTTTCTATGGTGTAAGGTACTACTTGAATGAGTGGGGTAACAATCCTATGCAAGATGAGCAGGAATTGTTCAACCTTAGACACTCCTCTCTATGAGTGGGCGTAGAGCATGCCTTTGGGTCACTCAAGAGGAGGTTCAAAATTCTTGATAATGCCACTATATTCTTCCCTTTCACTACTCAAATTGACATTGTCATAGCATGTTGCATCCTTCACAATTGCGTTATAAATAATGGGGCCGGCCAATTCATTCCACCGGAGACCAATTGGCCATCTAATCCCAACCCCACTAGTTCCTCAAGGGGGCAAACAAGTGATCATAGATACATGGTGGAGTTTAGGTAGGGAATTGCTGATGCAATATGGGCAGACCGGCAGAACTACTATGGCAATTAATGTGTACTACTAGTATTGTTGTACAATGCTTATTTTGTAAACTCTTTTCATGATTATAACTTGTGGGATTTTCGATTTTTTATGTTAATGTTTTTATGTAAACCATGTCTATAACTTGCCGGATTTTTGGTTTTTATGGTAGGGAAATGGATGGTGAGCATATTAGGGATAACTTGGGGGAAAACCATGAAGGACATGGCCATGTTGTGTGGGCACAATCAATGTCTAGCTTCATGCTTTCCTTCCTGGCTAACATAGTGGTTGGTGGCACTAAAACATGTAGTAGGTTCAAGAAAGTTAATATTAATGCTTGTGCTAGGGCTTTGAATGGGCATTTCAAGGTTAGCCATAGTGGAGATTAGATTAGGAACCACATTAGAACATGGAAGAGGAAATGTGCAAACATAATAAAGCTTAAGAACCTAAGTGGTGAACTTCAGGATGATGATAACTGTTCTATTGTGCTCCACCATGACCATTACACGAGACACATTAAGGTACTATTGCTGCATATGGCATGTATTTATTTGTGGGACCTTTCTACATATATTGTGTCTAAAATATTTTGCATTACTTCCTAGATACACAAGGGTGATGCTGACTTCTTAAACACTCCTATTAAGCACTATCGTGAAATAGCTATAATCTTTGGCAACACTTTGGTTGCGGCAAAGTATACAAAGTCAACAAGTGAACCTCTAGCTACAGATCCTATTGAAGTTGACGATGCCAAACCCAAAAATGACAACATTGCCCCAAGTGAAGATGGTACACAATCAACAAATCATGTTGACTCCTTGGTTACCAGACCTCTAGCAAAGAGGGCTAAGATAGCCCCCAACTGTTGATGGCTCAGAGCTACCAGCAACAATACAAATTAGCCCAAAGGCTTACTAGAGCTATAGAGAAGGCCAGTACCACTAACACGAATGTTTCTGAAGATTTTGGGGATAATTTGGCTAGTCTACCTAGATTTGAAGAGGTGTATCTTACTCACTACTGTGCCCATTTGTGTGAGCATGTTGTAATTGCTACGACATTAAACAAGCATTCTGTCGCTAACAAGTTGATTTGGGTTGCTAGGTATATGTTAGCAACCACTTCCCTTGAATTTGTATGTATGACACCTTTTGCTACGTCCATTAGTACTTGTATGACTCCTTTTGCTACCAACCAAGAACATTAAACTATGGTTGAACTATGACATCAGCTGTGTACTTAGTTCTGGAATGATCTGGTACTATTGTGTATGTGTTGTGAAATGATGTGGCAGTATTAATTCTTATTGGTTGAAGTTATGGAACTCCTTGGTTTGGTAGAATTTGTATGTATGTGTTCTTACATGATCTGTTTTTAGCATTGGTTGAAGTTATGGAACTATTTAGTTTGGTAGAATTTGTGTGTATGTGTTCTCAAATCAGCACAAATATGGTACTACCGCCATGCAAGGTCCGGTACTACCGCAACCCTTATAACGGCTAGAAAACTGGCAATTACAGGAGTTGACAGTAGAACCACCCTCACAGGGCCTGGTACTACCACCGGATTCGATCAGACTGCCACGATGGTCGGTATACCACTCGACCACAACAGTGAAAACAGAGCTCTCTGGAAAATACCTACCAGTAACAAATGCCCTATAGTACCGCAAGGCCGATCATACCGCACTACATAGGCCGATACTACCAAAGGCTGGTTAGACCGCTCACACATAGCCTGTCTGACCACCCTGGTCATACCGCCTTGTATTTTTCAGCAGAAACAAGAGTGCATATATTTCAATAAATTTGCAAATTATATTCATAAATTATAGTACTATGCACATAAGGATCGAACCATGATTCTCAAAAAGTTGCAAAACACATTCTCATACTTTTAGGATCATGACACAAGATTTATGTACATGGATTGAACCCATTTGCAAATCACATTCGCAAACTTAAGTCACATGGTACAAAATTTGTGCATTAGTTTTAACTATTTGCAAAATACATTTGCAAAACCAAGTCACATATCACAATAATTATGCATGAGCTTATACATAAACCTCTTATTTATTATATTTTAATTACACCCTAAAGGCCTCTTGTTAGGTTTCTTGTAAAAAAGGATTTTGCATGAGATACAACTATTTACAAAACACATTCATAAATCTAAGCATCATGCCACAAGGAGTAGAAAATATGGACTTCAATCATTTATAAACATATTTACAAACTCTAGTCACACGTCACAAAGATTATGCATGAGATACAACTATTTATGAAACACATTCGTAAATCTAAGTATCATACAAAAGAGAGAGAGCAATTTAGATTGAGCTATCAACACATGATGAGACTCAATCCACTAGACATGACCCCTCTTAATAGCACGACAATCCTATACTAACAATCAGGTCTTTCAACCAAACACCAAGATCGATAAAAAAAACTATAAATATCTTTAGTCCTACCTAGTTATACATTTACCTTGAGCATCATCTTGAAGTTTGATGACTCATATCTTCACTTTAAACCTGGATCTTTGCCTTGATATGCATCAATCTATGATAAATCTTATACTTACTCTCCATCAACACATGATGTATCTTCTCTTGACTTCATGATCATCTTGTCTTCGGGATCTTGACTTGATGCTCATTAACGCATGATGTCAGCATTCATCTTGAACTTTGACTTGATAACTTTCAACACATGAAGCCAAGTCTTCCATCACCATGAGACCTAGCCTATTTCACAAACTTAAAGAAAATATTAGTTCCATAAATGATTATCACTGATTACCAAGACTCATCATTAACATATAATACGAGGGTTAGATTCTTCAATATCTCTTTTTATTCATTGACGGTACAGGGACGATGTCGATTGCACCTGAAACTCAGAAACTGGAAGTGCAACTAACCTAGCTTAGGAACCTAAAGGACACTCGAATCAAAACCATAATAACACAGAATGTAACGCTAATTTAGTGAACTAAGAACTAAACTTGAAGCTGTTCTTGTTGTTGGCCATGGCAAGGATGTCGTCTGAAACGCCGTGAACTAGAGGGGGTCGTATTATGGGAGTGAGAGGAGGCTGTGCCTGCTGGCGGGACGAAGCACGGCTCCTCCTTCCACTCCTCCCCACGCGGAACCTCCTCCCTCCATTCCTCCCCGCGCTGCTGCTGCCATCGGCCCCTAGGCCTCCCATGGCTCGTATGTACAGATGTGCCCTGGACTTGATTTGGAGGGATGAGTTTTGATGAGGGCCTCTGTGCGAAAGTACATAGAAGCAGGCGCCAGGCGGGGGGTTTTCGGCAAAATGTGCTAGGTGGGATGGAGGACTCATCTTGTTTGCACATTTCAGATCGTGTGGTCCATGTTCGGGTTACCACGTGTGCACTGGATGTTTGGTTTTCATCTAATATTTTCCCTATTACCACTAACATGTACTGAGAGTCTGAGATGCTTCTGTGTTCTACCATTGTGTTCAGTTATTAGCTGTAATGATAGCTTTACAGTTACACAGTTTAAAAGGGCATGAATGGAATTTCCCCAAATTAAACTCACCAGCTAATCTAGCCAAGCTAGCTATGACAAGTTTGATGGACTAGCTTGCTCATTTTACTCCTAGTCAATATGTCCAAATAGGACTAAATAGCCCCCAAAGAGAATACTAATTGTATAATTAACTGTACAGAAAATGCAGATGTGCACAAAAGGGTAAAAGGACTTTGGCAGCGTGAATGAAAGGAGGAGTAACTTTTCAAGCCTGAAGGAAATGCATGCATAGAACATCAAGTGATCTCAACCACTAATACACACAGGACAAAAACCTCCCGTGCCTTTTGATTCTATTGGTTCTTTTATCTTAGGGTATATATATGTTGATATGATATGTACTAGCAAGCTAGTATGTGATTAATTAGGACATATTCTTTTTTGTTTCGGCTTATATCTTTTGGCTTGCGGTTTATGATTTTTAGACTATTTGTGTGAGAGAGTATGGAGTAATATAAACTCATGTGCGGTTTTGGCCGATATAAATGAAGCTACTATAGTATGTACTACAATCAACTTGTAGATTTCGTCTTAAAAAAACACTCTGTTCGAAGACTAGTTCCTGTAGAAAAATTAAAATGTAGCTTTTAGAAACTGACAAGAGAGACCCTTGGAGAGATCAAGATGGAGACATGTATGATCTTCTTTTCTTTCCCAACATTCCCATAAGCTGGCCAGAGGATGCCCTAGATGGCCTAGCCTAAATCCAACTAGAAATCTCTAGTCAAAATTGGAAACTTAGTAGAATAATTAGTGGGGCAGGAGACATGCCTATGCACTAAGTGTAAATGGTCCATACACGCCTAATTATGTGATCCACTATCTAAAGCAAACACCAACATATTATAATCCTCTCTGTCCCAGTAAAAAAGGAATGCTAGCAAGAAAGAATAACTGGATAGTTCCTCTCGTAGTGCAGTAATTTACTGATCAATGTGCAAGTTACTATCACCTGAGGTTTGTGATATCTATCCTTGACTCCAACTCATGCATGGATGATGGCGAATCCTTGCTGCTCTTAATTTGACTTTTTTTTTTAATCTTCTCTTCTCGATCCTTTAATTGGTTCTGTGGCTATGAATTAATGGAACACATTATAGCTTGGCCTCACCTGATTAGCTGATCAGTTTTGGTCATACATTAGTTGAGGGGTGGTTGTCTTATTTTTCTTTATCTATCTTTTTGTTCCTCTCTCCTGTCCATGATGCTATTCGTTTGTGGAGTGTGGGGCCCACGGAACATATTTCCCATCGAAAGACTTGTTGCATCGGAGCTTTCAAGAGGAGACCCAGCTAAATAAAGGGTGTACCTACGTACATGTGTGCGTCGTAGAGTGCAGACAACGAATTTGGAACAGATGCTTAATATGCATGCCAATTGCCAACCTACATGTATAGAAGATCATATTTGCCTGAGTCTGAGAAAGTATGAAACACCCCAAAATTTTTTATTTTTTTTAAAATTTTTGTGAATTTTGCTGGATTTCTTTTTTCTTTCCTAATTTGGAAATTTCACTGAAAGTACGCTTTCCTTTTTTGGCATTTACGCCTTCGCTCCTCCCCTGGTGCCCTCACACGCGCGCACCTCCTTCTTCTTCCTGGAGAAGCCACAGTGCACGTGTCCCCCTTCCTCGCCACAGAGCCGCGACGCCGCTCCATCATCACGCAGCCACCTCCCGGAGCTGAGGCCCCATCTCCCAGCCACTCACCTCTGCGCCTCCCCTCGCTCAACGCGCCGACGCCTGCGCACAGTCCCCGCCGCCGCGACAGCTCACCTCCTTCGCGCGGTTTCTCCTCTCGGGCCAATCAACCGTGCATTGGGCAGAGCAGCAGTGCCAGCTCCCCCTCACAGACCCCTGCGCCACTGCGGTGCACTCCCCCTCTCCCTGCGTCGCGTGAGCCAAACGCGACCGGGAAATATCTCCGCGGAGAAACCAACCTACGCTGTCCATAAGAGCACACATCCACTCCTTATCGACTTCTGGCACCCCCACTCATCTCCTCAAACAAGCAATTGAGCCCTCAACGCCCAAGTCGCCGGCAATTGAAGTTTCGGAGCCGGTAAGCCCTAGAAGCCAAACTCACGATTTACTCGATTACATTCCGATTCCTTTTGCTAATACCATCTCTTGTACCCCTTGAATGCATGGGTGAACTCGCCGGAGTCCGAGCGTTGGCCTAGAGCTCTGGCGGCGGAGACCCGTGTTGGCCGGAGAGCCCTCACCGTGGCTAGCTCGCACGAGCTATCCTCGAGCTACACCATCACTTCCAGAGTATTCCTTAGGTCCTCTAGATGGTGAAAACCCAATTGATTAGACCCAAACCTCACCGGACCTCCTTAGCGCCGCCGTGGAGGCCGTTATCTTCCCGACCGCCGCTAGCCACCGCCGCTTTTTCACTCGCTCTCCAAATACCTCAAATGGAAACCCAAGCCATACGCGCATCTTCTGGTAAAGCCATTTTCCCTCTAGCGCCCTGTCGCTGTCGCACCACCGCGGCTTGGATCCTCTGTTTCCCGCCGGGGGCGTCGTCTGGAGGTTGAAGACGACCTCCCGGGGGCAACGTGGGTGCATCTCAGCTGTCTACGTCGTCTCCATCTAGCCGTTCGCGTCGGTCCGAATCTTAGCCATCGATTCACCACCGCCCTTCCATCCAAGCGTCCGCGCTCGCGAGATCTCCGCCGCTCGCGCCGTGCGCGTGTCGCCCATCGGGCAGACCAAGGCGCGCGCCCGCTGGGCTGCGCCTGCGCTCGTGTGGGCCGTAGTTCGGCTATGGGCCGACCGGCCGGGCTGCACTGTTCACCCGAGCCGGCTTGTTACTGTTCCTGAGTATTAAAAATTTAGAAAAATCCCCAAAAATCCTAGAAAAATCCCAAAAATACCAAAATACCTCATTTTGACCAGAAAAATATTCTAGATTCAAATTTAGGGTCCATCCATTTAAATTCATATTTTTATATACCTAAATATCTCCATTTTGTCAAATCCAATCTCCATAAATTCAATTTCCACAAATTCGAATTTTAGTAATTTAAAATTTTCCCTTCCATTAAAATCAATTGCAAATAAATTCAAACCTTTCATTTAGCCATTTTAAATCTTGACAAAATCTAAATCCCCCCAATTCAAAGGTCGACCATCCAATACCAAATGTCTATCTTTTATTCCCAAAAATCCGTCCAACATATATACCTCTTCTAATCACCCTGAACCTATTTTGTCCAAACCTCGTCATGTTCACCTATTAAACCTCGTTGAATCTCGATCTTCTGACCCAACCTATTTCTTTTTATACTCTTTCTTGTTTTAATTTGGATTTTGTTCCCAACTTGCATTCTGCAAAGCAGGAACTAATGGGTATTCGTTTTCCACGCTAGTGAGCGGACCAAGCGAAGTGGTCAACCGAAGAACTGCACAGTTTGAAGCTGATCAAGAGCAACGGAAAGAAGTCAAGTCACATGTTTTTGATCATGTTGAATCCCATGACATGCCTATTATCTAAGTAATGTAGTTTCATTATGAATATTTGTGAAATGCTATTTGTTTAACATGAAATGTTTAGAATGACATGCTATTTAGATAAGTCCTACCACTGATAAAAGCCCTGTTTACTTTGATGGCCATATTCACCTTGACAACCTTAGTAATTATTGAAGTATTGTATAAATGTATGTACCATCATCTCATTCAACATTACACACTACTAAGTGACTTTGGCCGTTGGCCAGTAGGTTTGAAAAACCCCGGACTTAGGGTAGGGTGGTATGGGACGCCGTACCCTAGGCTGGTAATGCTGATGTGCAGGGTGGGGTAAAGGTGTTGCGCGAAGCCGTGCGGCGGATTTCGCCCATCGCTTTACCCTTCAACATGTACGCTATTAAGGTTGAGCCATGGGCTAGTAGATTTGGAAAAAAACCCGATCTAGGGTGAACGTGCCCTAGAGCGGAGGTGCCGGTGTGCACAGTTAGGGTAAAGGTGTTGTGGGAGACCGTGTGGCGGTTTTCGCCCACCGCTTTACCCTGAGATGGAGGTTGCGGACCTCAGGAAAAATATAAGGGCAAGAACCTTGTGCTAAGTAAAAGACACAGTGATCGCCCAACCACAAGTGTTGATACGTCAACCCTGGTCTAGTAGCTGCTCAAGTTCGATTGAACCTCTACAGACGCAGTTGGGAGGCACCGTGCGAGTCCATACGGAAGGGGCTGAGAAGGGCCGTATGGAAATTGGTTATTTTATTTGAACAACCTGACCGATCGATCTGAACTTCGATCATTTGTTATATGAGTCGCACAATAGTAGGCTAAGGTAAGTCAGGAGTTGCCTGAGCTTACTGGGAGGCCTACTAGGTAGAGGCTATATAAAGAATTGAGCAGCGAAAAGCCTTGTTTTCTTAACATCAGACGTGGAGTTAAGAAATCTTGTGGGTAAAGCAGGGCAGCTCTGCAGAGTGAAATAAATGGTATTCGAATACGCCGTGCTTCCGGTTAATGAAGCTGTGTTAATTGGGTGATTCCAACAACGAGGCATAAGTAGTGTTTCTGATGTTGTTAATTGGAATAATGATGAGACTTTATCTGATAACAGAAAACCCCTGATCTTAAGGAGCAACTGTTTTAAAAGTTTTATTTGTTTGCAAATAAAATTGCATCCACCTCTTAATAAAACAACTATACTCCCATCCCCTAGGAATCCTGGCATATAGTTATATATTATTTTCCACATGTGATTTACTGAGTACGGGGTCGGAGTACTCAGGCTTGCAAAATTTCGCCAACAGATGGCAGAAGAAAAGAAGATGCTGCAAGTGTTCGTGTTAGGGTTACGTCTGCACTCAAGTGTTCCTGTGGAGTTTTTTTTCGGCTCTTCTGTATGTAAGTTACCCTTTGGGCTTGGACGCCCATATTGTTATTAAAATTGGCCATTAGGTCTTTATTTCAATTAAACTAACTTGTTTTAATTGATCGTGAGCAGGCTTGATACACTATTGAGCCGCAACAGAACTCCTGGGCTGTTGCGGTCCGTACGACGTCCCTGTTCCCAAAAATGGGGGCGTTACAAAGTAGCTCTCTAATGTAGTTATGGGAGATTGGGATCTGCTAAGTGTTTTTATATCTAGCTAGTTTAGGAGTAAGGTGGGCAGAAGTATAATGGAATTAGTTGTGCATGGAAACGGCAAAACGTGCTATTTGTTTGCTGAAATGCATTGCACTACATGTCTACATTGTTACACTATGCAGTTGCACGATAATACCAAAAATAATATTTTTATCGTCTGGCCACCGTGCGATGAGTTCTAAGAAGCCGACACGTTAGAAAAATACACGGTGGCCATGTGGCTAGGGTCTGCCGCATGGCCACCATGCGGCCACACGGCAACCGTGCGGCAGAGCCCACTGCTGCACAGTCATCGTGCAATAGGTGATTAGTCCTAATCATTAATTAGTTTAAGCTACATGATAGCACAATTACGGAATTTATTTACCCATACTACATGTTGAAATTTTTATATATAGTAAATGAGCTCAAAAACTTACAAAAAATTTTTGCAGAGCTTCCCGACGCAGCGTAAATCATTGTGTAATTTATTTGCAATTTTATCCTTTCTGAATTTTACTTAAAATCATTTAATAAACTAATTGTAGGTATTTTTTAATTTAGCAAATAAGCACTAGAAATTACGAATTTTTTGAATTATCCTTACGCGGTGAACTTGATCGTGTAATTTTTACAAAATTTTGTATTACCAAAAATTGCACATATATAGCAATACAAAAAGCACCCTGACACGGGATGTGATGTAGCTCACTCATCTGAGCCGCTATTGTCTCCTCGCCGCATCTGCGTCCACAGGCGCAGCCTTGTCTTTCATCAAGCATGTCACATGTGATAGGACAATCGGTCCGGAGCGTGCGTGTCGGATCGAAGGAGGTACGGAGAACGTTCACTTTGTTAAGTGGCCGGCGGCACTCCAGTAGGTTGAGTTAGAGCAGCCTGGGTCTTGTAAGCATCGATGTGTTCATACTAAGACATGCAAAACTGTGGCCACCAAAGATGAAGTCCTAAATGAGGGACTCTAGAGATCTCGATCGTGCGAACAAGCTTTGTTCTTCACCGTACGATGTGTCAGCGAAGTCGGAGAAGCTCTGCCCTTTGTACGCTCCAGACCCTGTGTACGCTCCAACCAAAGAGCTGAAGAAGGTATGCGATAAGGTGCGTCCTGACGACCTTGTCTGGTGCATCCTGTGGGCATTGACTAAAATGCCTCAACCAAGTGCAAGAGACGCCACGAGCAACCTCTAGGACAGCCAAGCCAAACTGATACACCAACCTGTCCCTTTAGTCCACCGGTGGAGGGGCTAGAACAAGTGCCTCACCCTAGAGAGGGAGACCAGTCAAGAATGAGACGTCCTGAAGACTGACCGTCATCTCACCCCACCAAAACTCAAAGGTATGCATCTCCAGCCTCAACCTGTCCACAAGTGTCGATAATAGATAGCCGTCCAGGGTGAACTAGCGTCCAACAAAGACCAGCCTCACGAAGGGCAATAAGCCCATGGCTTGGAGGGTTGGGACATAGCGATCGTCCAGCTCCCAAATATCCCTCCCTCCCCACAGCTTCAGGGCCAAAGGGCCATCCCCGTCACCCGCGATCCACATTGGCACTGGTGGTTCTCATTGTAGAACTCTTCCAGAAGCTCTAGTAAAGACATACCTTGTAACAAATAGGATAGACAAAATATTAGTGCGAAGATTTATAATGATAATAAAATACTAAAAATTGAAATGTATATATATGTCTAAATATGTGTGTTTATGTGTGTGTGTGTGTATATATATGTGTGTGTATGAGAAATCTAATGAATGGTATACCGTTCGATGGTATACCATCCCCTATCTCTCATGCTCCTCACTCCCGACCGCTGCTCCCTCCCTCTCCGCTCTCTCTCTCTCTCATCGCCATCGCTATGGGTTCACCCATCCCCTGGGCATAGAAGGAGGTCGGGGGCAGGCGGCAGCTCAACGGTGGGCGGCGGCGGGGGCAATGGGCAGGATAGGAGGGCGGTGGCAGCAGTAACTATGGCAGTTAGGTTGAGAGGAGAGGGGTCAGGAGGTTGCGCGACAAGGCGGCGATGGCGCCGTCGGGCGCGGGTGGTGGTGGAGGAGGTGGGGCAAAGGAGGAGGTGCACGGAGCTGCGGCCGGCACTAGAGAAGAAGACATGGAGGGCGGCAGGCGTGGAGAAGAGAGAGGGAGAGGAGGGAGATGACCGGCGCCAGAGCAAGAGAAGAGAGGGGGAGGGGAGCGCCAGCGCTTCGAGAGAAGAGAAGAGGGAGGGAAGGGGCGACGTAAGGGGGTATGTCGTCGGGATGCTTCCCAATGGCATACCGTGCCATAGTCGCTCCCTATGTATATGTGTATATGTGTGTGTATGAATATATATATATGTGTATATATATTTGTGTATGTGTATATATGTGTCTATATATGTGTCTATATGTGTGTGTATATGTGTGTGTGTATATGTATGTGTGTGTGTATGTGAGGCTGCGCTAACGAGACCGTGCGCATGCACTACACACAGGTCGCTGGCTAGATTCCTGGTGTGGTTGGTGCATAACTCGGTTGATGCACAAGATAGTAAGTTTGCAAATATAAGTAACTTGATGAATTACCGGTGATGACTTTATATTCAGGAGATAGTAATTTTTCGTAGCATTGCAATGTAAAAGTTATTATGTGAGATCTGTAAGTAATTTCGTGAATTATAGATAATACCTTTTTTATGCATGAGATAGTAACTTCATGACACATGCATACATGTATCAGGAGAGAGAAGGGAATAACTACACTTGACGTGTGAAATTTTTATCTTGTTTACAAACTAAAAATAAAATAACTCTTTCATTGAAAGTCCAATCTATGATCCGTTTGCACCATTATGTTCAAAATTACGAACTTAACAAAATAAGATCTATGTTGAATATATTTCGACGTTGTGAAATTCATGTCATATAAAATTACTATCATGTATAAGTGAAGTTACTAGCAAATACATGTAGAGTTACTGTCAGTTTTATAGTATTACAATGGACAGTAACTCTACATGTATTTAGCAATAACTTCACTCACACACGGCAGTAACTTTCCATATGAGTTATTTGCTATTAACATGCATGTTTCTTTCTCCTCTCAATGCATGCATGTTGGCAGTAACTTCACTCACACACGGTAGTCACTTCATGAATTACGGATAATAAATATAAGTAAGAATTACAAATGATAAATTGATGTACATATGATAGTAACTTTACCATAATTAACAAATGCTAGTAGCTGTCTATGGGTGGAATAGTGGAGCGGTTGGCTGGTTGGGTCGATCAAGGGCGCGCACTTATTCTACGCGTAGCCTCTTTTTAGTAATTATATACATGTGTGTGTGTGTGTGTAATATGTATATATATGTACGTATACGTAGTATGTATATATGTATGTATAGGTATATGTTCCCATCGTAGAGGTCTTTCAAAAGCTCCGGTATAGACATACCTTGCAACAGATGGAATAAACGAAATATTAGTATGAAGATTGATAATGACGGTACATTACTATAAATTAAAAAATACGATGAAATAAATAAATAAGCATATATATATATATATATATATATTCAATAAGAATTACCTGCTAATATGACTGCTATAGCACGACTGCGAGAGCGACTGTGAGAGAGGCTGCGAGAGAAGACTACAGTGAGCTCGTAACTTATAGCGAGGTTAGGAGCGTACTGCGCGCTAACGACGTGCCAATAATTACGAAAAGGAAATGCATAGGAGGACAGACACGATGGCACCTCGCTTTCGGTGGTTTGTTCCCTCGTTGCGCATAGCATGGCTATTTATTTGCAGAACAAATGTAGCGCCTTTAGCCCACTAGCATTGTTTGCATGTATGGAAAAGTAACTAAAAACAAAAAATATATCGGCCCCACTTGGACCGCACGGTGCCAATCTCAGTCGCACGGCCGCCGTGCAGTAGGTAATTTTTTGGTGTTAATCATGTAGCTTAAACTAATCAATGACCAGGACTAATCACCTATTGCACGGAGGCCATGCAGCAGGCCCTGGCCGCATGGCCACCATGCATTCTCGGACGTGTTGGTTCCTTAGGGCCCGCCGCATGGTGTCCAGATGGTAAAAATGCTATTTTTGGTATTGCCGCACAACTGACGCTATTACTGTAATTAGACATCAAAAAACAGCCAAAAGTGTCAAAAAAAAGTCTAAAACCTGGTAATATACCATAGCATTTCGATTAAGATAACCTGATACTACACTTCAATATGGACTACTCACAGGTTGGCTGCTTCCTATTAAATTTAGAGTCTGTTCATATTGACTTCTACTTCTAAAAGCAGAAGCCAATACGAATGCTCTAGTTTCTATAAGACATTTATATCAGTCACTACTATTCATAACTTATCAGCCACTACTTTTCGCTTTCATATATTGTAATGTATTTTATATTTTATTATATCATAATTTTTGTAAGTTGTATGGCGGTTTAAATATTGTAGTCCCTTTTGTTGCACCTTTTTTTAATAATACACTAATATTTATCAATCACAATCAAAAGACATCAGCAAACACCAATGTAACAGGTCCTAAGCAATGATAAGCTACTATCCATAAGTATATATACAGTGCAGGTACCACTTTTCTGTACATGATGCAGTGGGAGAGCCTATAATTGCCGCTTTAATTCAGTCGCTCTTACTAAAATGGACCAAACTGACTAATGCATCATCTTTACGCCCTACTCAGCCTCTCTTTTCTTTTCCTCCTGCTCGATCGCCCAACAATAATATGATTTGAAAGCCAATCCGTTCCAGTCCAGTTTACTTAACAGCTAATTAATCTAAACAAATCTAATCCCCTTTTCTCCACAATAAACTATGGAATCAATTTGGTTGCTGTTCCTGACACGTATCGATTCGCCATGAAGCTATGATCAGATAGCTAGCTCGATCCATGCCTAGCGCATTCTCTCTGTGTGTCGTTGCAACGTGCACGGTGTGGATGCTGCTGTGGATTTGCACCTGCCACCCCCAACACGCGCGAGATTCCCTGGATACTGCTGCTGCTAATTGCTCTGTTTATTTCATGCATGCACGCTGCGGATGTGCAGGAATCGGATCAAGCTAGGTATCATATATATATATATATATATATATATATATATATATATATATATATATATATATATATATATATATATATATATATGAAAATTACATAAGGCACCATGGTGCCTAGGCACCAACATCCGATACACGTGTATGATTGATAATTTTTTTGAGTTTGGGTATGAAAATGTTTTATACTCTTGATATATTTATGGTAAGTAAGTTTTGAACTCAGTTCAAATTAGTTTGAACTACTTTTGAGTTCAATGCAACTACAGTGAGTATATACCATAAAAATAGTTCAAACTAATTAAACTGGAGTTGAATTTAAATTTTTTCGGAGTTTGACATCTCAAATATACTTTTTTATGGGTATATGAAGATACCCACATCAAACGTTGCGAATCTCGAAGCAAATCAACGGGTATTGATATTGGTGCCTAGGCACCATGGTGCATGAAACACTCGTCCTATATATATATATATATATATATATATATATATATATATATATATATATATATATATATATATATATATATATATTCATATTTGTTCGCTTGTTTGATCTACTTTTGAGGACCTAGAAGGGAACATGATTTACTTTCTGAAGGATTTTTTAGTTCTCTAGTAGAGAGAGATTCAGTCTATGCCTGGCTTGGTCTCCAAAGAGAAATAAAGAAAGGATTCAGTCTCTGACCATGGTCCAAGTGATTGTAACCACTCAACCGCGGAATTATTACAGGAAGGGGGGAGAGAGAGAGAGAGAGAGCCAGAGAGAGACTGCTAATGGAACCATATTCTATCACTTTCCAAACCTTCCTGAGCCGGAGTTGCATGTTGCGGGCCGGCTCAAGCCGTTGGATCGACATCTAAAGGCTGGGCCACCAAGGCCCAAACAGAAGAGAAACCGCTTCGAGTTCGATCTGCAGGCCTAAAGCCCAACCAAGAGAGCACCCAGAAGCGCCGTGTCGGCGACTCGGCGTGTTCAGCGAAACCTCGTGGGGCGGCGCCGGCGACGGAGACGGAACCGTACAGTTGTAACCCCGATGGGCGATTCGTCGTGGTTAAGACGGATCCTAGATTCACAGTGTTTGTCGCGCTCGCGCGCCACTCCGTGCGCTGTCTGGCGCTTTCCGTGCTTTCTTTTTCTGGGAGAGTTCAGGGATGAATTCCCCGGCATGGTACAGCGGCAGGACATCAGTCTGATGCTTCCTCATGTACTTGACCGGAAGCGACCAGATATTGATTCTTGGAGGAAAGGGTTGGGCTAGCTTGCTTCAAAGCACGACAAAGGGGAGGCATTCTTGCAAAAACGTACAGGGCTTCTTGCTTGGAAGCACGGCAAAGTGTCCTCCTTTCTCAGTGTAGTGCACCATGATGTTGCTTCTGCCTACTGCAGATAGGCAATGTAACAGTGCCCAAAAGAAAGGTGACAAGCCGGCAAGAAGGAAGACAAGATCATTCAGTAAGCAGAGGTCAGTGCCCCTTATCCGCCAACACCGAGGAGAGGAGTTATCCCATGGTATATTTTCAGTGCTGTGGTGTGTGGTGTTATAGATTTATCTTCTGACATCATGAAGTGTATCCACTAGGTTGTACTTTTGCTTCTATTTCTTGATCAGGATGAAGGGATTTTTTTTAGAATCATCAGGATGGAGTGGGTAGTAGAACATCTGTAACTTGATGCAGTCTACTTGCTGATGTGAACTGAATCTTGGTTTTTCCCGTATAGTACTTCCTGTTGGTAACAACCAAATAAATCGTTTAGAGTTTCGACTGGACATCTGCACATTGGTAGAGAATCCGCATGTATGAAAATAATTGGGATGAAAATGGTATGATTTCCATTGTTACTTGAAAACATGTAAAAGCAGACAAGCAGCAGAAGCTACTGTACAATAAATAACTGAATAATAGTTAGCGCACACAACGCCCACAGCCACTCATGCAAACCATATACATCAAGATAAATAAAACTCAAGCCTCAGTCAGCGCAATCATGAAATGTAGTGAAGCTATATACACTCCCTTGCACACTAAATCCTCAAATTCTCTCCACTACGTAAGTTTTGGGGACCCTCCAAACTTTGGTGGAGTCATGAGACTTTTCGTCAGCCATATCGCGGTCTCTCTAGACGACACAGCTCCTTCACCAAATGGTCTAAGAACACCTGCAAGCTCCTCAAGCCTCTCCTGCTCCAGGAGCTTCGCACAAAGCTCGAGAAGTGACTCCAGAGCATCAGCTCTCTGCTGCACAATGTTCAGATGATCCCACTCGGCAGGTGTGCTATCTGCATGCGCCGATTTTAGCGCGCTCATCGGTGATGATTCCTCTGTAACATCGCCTACGCCTACGCCTGGCTTTGTTCCTTGATAAGAGTGTGCTTTCACATCCTTTCTTTGCTCTTGCACTACTCCAATAGTCAATTCCTCGTTTGGTATCGGTGTCTCATTAAGCTTTTGACTTACACCAGTGACTGGGGCAACCTCTACTACACTACTGGTTCTTACAGCTTTAAGACATATGGTCTCATCAATCTGTGGATCGGTTGTTGTTGCCAAGCTCTCCTCTGTATGTTGAAACAGTTCAAGTGAGAAAATGTCACTGTTTCGCTCTTCTTTGTTTCTGGCTTCAGGATCCACAGATATTTGCGAAATGCAGGCATCCTGGGTACCAATAGATACATCTGAAAAGTTTGTGGAGCTGTCTCTTGTTTCCACAGTTTGATCTGCTGCAGTTTCTAATGCTTCATTGGATCCGTTGGCTTTGACGACTCGCTTTCTGCCACCAATTGGCTTTCTTGACTGCTTGTCTCCCAGGTTGCTTTTGGTGGGCTTCACCGGGAGGTAGATTGGAGAGCAGTTGCATGATTCAGCGAGATATGGTTGCAAATATGGGTGCCTCAATAGCTCCCCAGCCTGGAAATTTTCATTTTAACTTTGAATGTTACTTGTGTGTCGGTGCCTTTGATTGAAACAGTTATCTGAGTTTCTGGTACTTACAGTGGGTCTATGTTCTGGATTTTTCCTTAGCATGCTCTTCACTATCTGCTTCCTGGGAAACAAAGCCTCAATTTCGGTAAAGAAAGAAGAAGGATTTACAGTATTGGTCGATCGTCAAAATGAGGCACTCACAGTGATGATGAATATATTGGGGGCATTGGAGATATTGAAGATCTGTTTATTTTATTAACTAACGCTGCCATGTCCTGCACAAATAAAAAAGAAGAGTATTTCATGAGTTTCCAACTTATATCGAGAGAGATTGAAGTAGTGTATCACTAAATTGTGTTGTATAAGCACTTACTGCAGCTTTGAACGCAGGGCGTTGTGCTAAAATCTCAAACATACAGCAACCTGATGGTAAAAGAGGACAAGCAAGGTTTGAGCAACTGTTTAATTCTGTCAAGCATCATCACAGAAGACTAGAAATTAACTCCAGGAGCAGTAGTGCTGGGAGCTTACCAAGTGACCATATGTCAGATTTGTAACCGTAAGGTATGTCCGCTAGTATTTCTGGGCACATGTAGTTTGGGGTTCCTACAACCTGAAAAACATAGATGTCAAAATTTAATCAGTGGGCAGTGTAGCCTATCATGTCTGTCATATATTACAGTACATGTTGGAAATATACTAAAATGCTATCACTTATTTGTAAGAACAACATTTGATCATGTTACAGATTTTGCTGGCAGCTGTTGTAAATAATATGACTGAAGATTAAAAGCCATACAAAACTTATTAATGAAGTAATGATCAAAACTAGAAATTTTTGTATGAATGGTGTTTATGCATGTCGTAGTTCAATGGGATTGTACGCAAGTAGCAGATGGTTGTGAAATGTATCCTGACAATTACATTTACATAATTTGTTAGCAAAGGGTTGAGCCATACCGATGAGGCAAGGTCCTCCATGAGTAACTTTGCTAACCCGAAATCAGCTGTTTTGAAGAGAGAATAAACATTCATCTCATTATATTCTCATCTGAGAAAATGGAGATGTACATAGTAATTGAGCATGCATATGCATCCATATTTCTTACCAAGTCGGATGTTGTTATCCTTGGTTAACAAAATGTTGGAACACTGCAATGCAACAGGAGAGGAGGAAATGTTAGGTGATGCTGATACCTGACGGATGAACTTGCGGGGAGACTGGTAATTTTACCTTGAGATCACGGTGGAGCACGCGGTTGCAGTGCAGATAGTCAAGGGCCAGGAGCAATTGTGTGAACCACCGGCACACCCTCTTACATTAAATAATAGGTAACAAAGAGGCAGTAAGTTTCTAATCCCTGAACAGTTACTAAAGCTTTTTGGTGCAGGTGTAAATACTACCATTTCATCTACTTACTACACTAGTGTTCTTACCTCTTCAGAGAACAGGACACCCCTTGCCTTCTTGATCCTCTCCGTCCTGTGAATCTGAAGTCAGTAACCCAGGACAGTGAAGAATGGAATTTTACAAGCAGTGAGGAGTCAAAATTCAAGAGCTTACATGTCACCTCCTTCACAGTAATTTGTCACAATGCTCACAGAGGTCCCCTGCAACAACAACTATTTTTTGAGCCTTGCGTTCGAGGGAATATCTGGATTGGGATAAGTCCTATCAAATTATTCCCAAAGTTCAATTAAATCGTGAAATTTGTACCTCATCAACCCATCCGTCCTTGTACTCAACGATATACGGGTTGCTGAGGCTCGCCATCAGAGACATCTGCTCAGCAAGTAAAGCATCTACCTAATCAGCAACCATTTATTCTCCCAGAGCAAGCATGAACGTTTTGATCCGGTACGGATTCGAAAACATTAATTTTCAATCCATTGCACATTAATATTTGAGAAACTACACAGATAGCATGTTTCCTTTTTCTCTATTTTTAATGCAATAGCTGCAACCTTGGTGCGTATGCAGAGCGGGTATGGTTCTGAATACGCTGCAGCCTCTCACGAGGCTCCGCTGCTGCTCAAGTGAGGAATTTGCAAGGGTTTTAGCTTGAGCTTACCTCCTGGTACGCGGTTCGCTGGAACTTGTCGTTCTGCTTCGACAACCGGATCTTCTTCATCACGTACCTGCACCATCAGCCAAGAAAAAAAATGAAAACATCAAGAAATGATGAGAAAGAAGAAGGGAAACATCCTTTCCTACAGCTGAAACGAACAGAGCAAGCAGTAGAAGTTTGAGGAGCAGAGGAGGTAGAAGAGGAGGCAGTCGTCACCTCTTGCGCTCGGCCTTGTGGACGACGAGGTAGGCGGAGCCGTAGGCGCCCCGGCCGATCTGCTCCACGACCTCGTACTGCTCCATTGGATCGATCCCTCCCAGGTAGGTAAGAATCCTTTCCTACCCTCCTCTGTTCTTGGCTGGCTCCCTCTCTCTTCTCACACTTGGTTGCTTGCCCTTGCCTGCTAGTTTTGTAGCGCCTACTGTTCCTCGGTATAAATGATGCTGCTCGGTCCTCACGGTCCTCGTGATGATGCGTGCATGCACGCGTGTGGGAAGGGGGCGCAATAATGGCGCCTTCCCTCTCTCGCTCCGTCTGTCCGGTAGCCTGTCCGGTAGAGGAAGACGGAGAGAGACGAACGGAGGGGAGGGGAGGGCACCACAACGACGACTACAAGAAAGAAAGTATTTCTTGGCTGCTCTGCTGCCCGCCTTGCTCTGCCTTTTTTTTATTTTTTGCGTTGCGTTGCTTTGCTGTGTGCGTTAGCTTTATGAGGGTGGTTAAGGCGTGTTTTATATGGAACTAACCAACTAATTAAGTCGATCGATTCTCCCTCTCTTCAGTAGTAGCAGTGGAGGAAACGCTGGTTGCATCTGCGACCGCGAGTGGTGCCGGCGTGGTGTGGGCCCCACTGGTGGTGGATTGTTTAGGCCCCGCTCGGTTGGGCTGAAAAGCTGTGGCTTATGGCTGAAATTGCATTATAGCGGCTGAAATTTCATTGTAGCTGAAGGTGGCTTATTTGGTATAATTAAATTTAAAAAATTAAAATAGAAAAAATATGCTAGCTCATCATAGATAACGCAAACGAATATGGGAAAAAACTAGCAAAAAAGCTCAAAACAGCCAAAAGTTACGAAAAAATGAAATTTATGAATAGTGAAAAATAAGCCAGAAGCTGAAGCCGAAACGAGCGGGGTCTAAGCTTTCGGTTTTACCTTCTCTAAAAATCAAAATAAATTAAACGATTCCTTAAAGTGAGTTCTTTAAATGATTTTCTAAGTATAAAATCGTGTATGCCATCCTTATTGATATCTCTATCATCTACTGCTGTCGTAAAAAATATATATATGCAAAAACCATTAGCAATAGTCCAAAAGAACGTGGCCTTTTGTTATAAACCTTAATTCATAGGGGGTAAACACCATCAAGAGGATAGCTGGACGGCGTCGACGTAGGGGGATAGGGAGAGATTATAGATTATAATGACTTTGTTTTTTTTTTTTGCTTGGTTCCAATAGCATACAGCAACCCCCTTATATGGACAGGCTCCTCCTAACAAATAGAATCTAATTTTAACCATATCTCTAACAAATAGAAAACTAATATCATATCCTAACAAATAGAAACTAATATCTACTTCCTAATAATGACGCTCTCCGACCAAGAGAAGGCGGCCACCGCCAGGCACTGCTCGGAGGCTGTTCGTCCACCGACAGCGAGGAGGAGGAGACCATCACCTCCGTCGACCTCTGGAGCACCGGCTGCACCTTCATCGAGCTGTATGGCCACCGGCCCATCCTTCAGGGCCACACCGAGGTCGAGTAGATCCATAAGATATTCAAGTTTTGCGGCTCGCCCTTCGTCATCAAAGGCGGGTCCCGACCACGAGCCTTTGCCGGAGAAGCCAGTGTCAGAGATGATGAGAGCGAAGTGGTCGTGGAGGACGTCGCTGCCTTTTCCAGAGACGAGAACCTCATCATCGTCACCTCCGGGGGTGGAGGCAGCGGAGAACAGCTCACAGTCGCTACTCTCCGAGGCAACGTCCTCCATAGTCATGGTGGTTCTGCTCTGCCTCTGCCACAACGACGTTGAAAGCTCCGAGATGAGGCAGCGGAGCACCAAGGCACCGAGGCTGGCGCCTTCCGGCCAAGAACCGTGTGTGCGGGCCCCCGCCGACGCCACCGGACATGGATATCTCTGCCTGCGTCCCGACTAAAAAGCGCATTTACACCTTTGCGCCACCGCCGGAAGATGCCGCCGCTTCTCACGGTATCCCTACCAAGAAGCACGTCTAGGCATCGTTGCCCGCAGAGGAGGACGGTGCCAACGACGATCAAGGGTGGACATCACAAAGCTGCTCGAGCCGTTGTCAAGGGAGCAGCTCGTGGTGCTACTCCGCACGGTCACGAAGGCGAGCCCTGCGACCATGGTGGCCATGCGTTGCGCGGCTGAGGCCAACCCGGCGAACTGAAGCTCTTCGTCCACGGCCTCAGCTGGGGAACCAGTGCCGATGACCTCTGCTTCGGTGAACTCGAGGACTGCCGCATCATCTCAGATAAACAACCTGGCAGATCCCAGGGCTATGGTTTTGTCCTCTCTCGCCCTCGTCGCTTCACACTACGCGCCCGCTTTTCCTTGTACGAACTGGGATGGGGTCCACCTACAGGTGTGTCGACCAAGTCAATTAGATGGCGTAGCAAAATAAGTTCAGCGCACCGCCTAGCAGCTCAAGGACGAATTGCATGTCCAGGAGGGGTGTAATGTCATAGGCGTAGGAACGCCCATAAGCCCAACCTAACCAATTATTATTAAGAAGTAGAGATTAGTTTCTATTTAAGTTAGAGATTAGTTTCTATTTGTTAGAGATATAATTAAGATGAGATTCCATCTGTTAGGAGGAAGCCTATCTATATAATAGGGTTGTCGTATACTATTGGAACCAAGCAAAAAATAACAAAGTTATTCTTATATATAGTCTCTCTCTCCCTCTGCGCTGACACCGTTCGGCCATCCTCTCGGCGGTATTTACCCCCTATGAACTAAGATTCATAACATCTTTCTCTCCTCTTCTCTGCCTTTTTGCTCCGCTTTCTTTACTGCTTACTTCTATCTATCAATCTAATGGCCCTGATCAACTCGGCTTCGGCTTCTGGCTTATTTTTCACTATTCATAAGTTTCGTCTTTTTCTAAACTTTTGGCTTTTTGTTGAGCTTTTTTGCCGGTTCTTTTTTCCCGTATTTATTTGTATTATACGTAATGGGCTAACATATTTTTTATTTTTAAATTTTTTTAAATTTAATTATGCTAAATAAGCCTCTGTCAGCTACAGTGCTTTTTTCAGCCAACTACAGTGTTTTCAGCCATAAGCCACGAGCTTTTCAGCCGAACCGATCACCACCTAAGCTTGTGTGGTGGGGTTGGCTGTTGCTGCGTGCTTTCCCCTCTGAAAAGGAAGGCAATGGATGGATGAATGCATGGCTGTTTCATGCAATCATTGGGTAGGGTTTTTTTGTGGCTCATAATATTTGATCTTAATGCAAGTGTTTATGTGAACGAATCAAATACTGATAAATTGATTTAAAAAAGTTATCTCAATAAATTATTTTGAAATGGTAACAAAAAAATATCAAGTTTATTTGGTTGAGAGAAAACATAAGGCCAAAAGAAATTGGCCACAGTCCGTCCTGGGCCTGGCAGCTTAGGCACCGACCAGCCTTTGCGTCTCACATAGTTAATGGCAAAAAAAAGGTCTCTCACACACACAGCACTACAGCAGCAGCAGCTGGCTGTGGCCTGGAGCAAGATCAACTAGCTGCATAAGCGCGGCGCACGCCGCACTAGCTACCGTGTGGACCAAAGTAAAAGAGACGCTAATTCGCAAGGAGCTTAATAAAAAATTGAGGATACATGCGTAATTTTGGAAAAAGTAAAGGTCTTTTTCGTAAAAAATCGAGGACTTGTAAGGACTTGTACGTAAGTAAATAAGGACCTATACGTAATTCGGGAAACCTGCGGGTCGCTATCAAAAATTTTTTATGAAAAAAACTTGTAGGGACCTTTTCGCGAGAAAAAAGGACCTTTACGTAATTTTCGGAAAACTCAGGGAAAATGCCTCCCCCGGCCGTATGCAAATTTGGGTGACACGCGCCGGCCGAGGGAGTGTGGGGTGGGACGTGGACGCGCTGGGGGGGCCGGAATCCCCCCAGCTTTGTATAGCTTGCTATTTGTCTCTGTTTCACACTATCAGTCACTGGCCAGTGAGGCAGCGACAACTGTGAGTAGTACTCTATTCTTTTTACGTGATTCCTTAAAATCCGTACCATCAATTTTTTTAATTTAACTATCAATAAATTTAAAACTATTTATATAAAAATTATATTATTAGATCCGATGTATATCTTAATATAAAGCTATAAAAAATAACGATCAAAATTATATCTTAAAAACGTAAAAAGTCTATAAAAATTAACAAATGGAGTAGTAGTATGGCTAATAGTAATTGATTGTGATCCATAGTAATGAATACTTACTTTTGGCCATGCAGTTATGGCTGAGTTCTTTTCGATTTTCAGTCGGGTTATGCTTGTACTATCTATAATAACTAGTTTTTAAATGGTGCATTTTTTCAAAGCAATTTCAACAGGAAGATTATAGTAAAAAGTATATTGAATTTAGTTGTATCAGCCAAAATCATATGCGATTATTTTTCTATACGTACTACCTCTCACAAACAGACAGAATTCAAATATTTACGCCATAAACTATAAGCCATCAGCCCAAAAGAAGGCACTCATAGTCTAGTTCTTTTTAACTTTTGTTTAAAAAGCTAAATATCCAAATGGGACGATCACTTGAAACGGATTCTCTAAACGGCTTTTCGAGTTCAAAACCGTATGCGCCACCAAATCGATATCTCTACCGCCTATTGTTATGTTAAAAAATAGAGACAAAAGTTATGATCACACATAAAGGCACCGTTCGGGCTGAAAAATAGTGGCTTATGGCTGAAATTGCACTGTAGTTGGCTGAAATTACACTGTAGCTAAAAATGACTTATTTGGCATAATTAAATTTAAAAAATTAAAAATAGAAAAAATATGCTAACTCATCGTGGATAACACAAACGAATACGAAAAAAAAGAACCGGCAAAAAACTCAAAAAAACCAAAAGTTTAAAAATAAACAAAAAATTATTAATAGTAAAAAATAAGTCAGAAGCTAGAATAAGTCAGAAGCTAGAAGTGCAATTGAAATAAGCAGGACGAAAGCTTTCAGTGACATGCTAAAAAAACACCCGTGGCAACAGATCAGTAGCAGGAGTAGCGCTGCCACATGCATGTGCTTTCATTGGGAGGCGTGCAGTGGATCTGTGGTAAAAGTCAATGTCGAGATTTTGGGGCCACTGCTGTCGGGGCATGCATAGCTGCAGATGTAGATTCAGCCTTGTGGTCCTGCCGAATTGAAGCTCAAGTGAGTGAACACCACCATGCATTGTGCACCGCCAAAAGCATGTACTTTGTAGTAGTAGTAGTAGTAGTTATAATCCATTTTATGTAGTCTTGTTTGGAGCTAATTATCCTTAGAAGAAGATAGTAGTAATCAAGAACCAGCCACACGTTTTTCTTTCAGGGTTGCAACTTAGGTATTGTTCAACAAAGCCAAAATTCTATTCGATTACTAAATCAGAAATGCAATTCTTTTTTTCTTTTTTTTTCTCTTTGGAGATCTGTAGAGCAATATATGCTGACATGAAACGCGACCAAAACCCTCAATTATCATATGGTTTGCCGATTGCCTAATGATTAGTTTGGTCACTAATTGGTTGCTGCTTATTTCGGGAGTATCTTTTGGGTCTCTTCTTTTCAGCTGCGGCTGATGGCCTATGACTGATGGTTTTTGTATATTTAAGGGAATAAATCTAATATTGATAAACCGTTTTGAAAATACTATTTCGATAAATCGTTTCAAAAAGACGATGAAAAATCATCTTATTTATTTATTTATTTAAAAAATTATAAGTTACAAGCTATAATTTAAAAAAAAAACTAGGCATTTGACTCAGGCCCCATCCGGCGGCCAGACCAGGAGGAGATATGCCACTACCTAAAATGGGGTTCCTCCCAAGTTGTTGGCCAAGACTTGAGGTGATGGATGATGGTGCGCATCCATCCATCTTATTGATACGTAGTTGTTGGTGAGTCAATCATGCCCAAGCAAACCAACCACCACACCAGGATTGATAAAAAAAACAGTACTATTTTTTTTAAAAAAAGATAAATAATTCTGTACTAAGTTGTTTTATTTACATTGTGATTCTTCTTTCTTTTGTGAGACTCAAGACTAGTGAATTATGGTTCTGCCTTGCCTTTTTGGTCTTCATATGATAAGCCTGAAGGGAATCAAGAAAGAAACCGTTTTTGAGCGAAAACTTGAGAAAATACAGTAGCGATCGATGTGACTTCGTCTGTGTTCCCTTTCCAATAGGGAAAATGACGCTTGTGGTGGTGAGAACTCCCTGCTGCGAAGGCAGCGTGTTTGACATTTCGGACACGTCTTGTACCAACACGAGTATAACTGCTGTGGTGTGCTTTGCTTCTACACTTTGAAGAATAGCAGCAGTGGTACTAGTACAGCCTCACGTGTGAGCCCACAACAAGCTCCCGTTTGCCACCGACTACGATTTGTATAGGTCTGTTCTTTTCCTCTAAAATTGACGGTTTTTAATTTTTGCTATAGTACCTAATTTTTAAATAGAGTATTTTTTCAAGACGGGGTCTACAAGTTAAACGATGTATACGTTAAAAGCCCAACATCTGTACCAGCCAAAATTGCAAGTGAGTATCTCTCTTTCCGTAATCTGTACCGTAAACAGCCAAAATTCAAAAAATTCAGCCAAAAGTCATAAGCCGCAACCGTTGCCAAACAAACCCATAATTGAGTTGCACAGAACCAGTTTACCTGAAAGCTTACACGGTCACTTACAAACGAACAATGTACTTCAACACCCGAGTTGTATTACATGGAGAAGTTGGATTGTCAGGAGGATCACGGCCATTACAGCTAGTTTATTTCGGCTGAAAAAATTAGCTTATGGCTAAAATTACATTGTAGCTGGCTGAAAATCCACTGTAGCTGATGGTTCCTTATTTGACATAATTAAATTTTAAAAATTAAAAAAAATAGAAAAACAGGTTAACCAATCACAGACAATGCAAATAAATATAGAAAAAAACCGGCAAAAAAGCTAAAAAGTCAAAAAAAAATAGAATAGTGAAACATAAGTAAGAAGTCATAAGTTTAACCCGAAATGAGCGAGGCCTTAATTTGCGTGATTGGGTGTTTATGTGGAGGATGGTATGGACCGAGAGAGCCGGACCGACGAAGGCGACGAGAGAGCGCGTCAGGTAGCTAGGTCTATGCCCAAAAAATAATATGGTTCAGCCATTGCTTTCGTCTAGGTAGAAAGAGACCCCCGAGCTGCCTGTAGCTAGGATGGAACGGACTGCACTTCCATGGGTGCTTTCGTCGGTCATCCTCCGTCAGGCCGGCCTTCACCTTGGCACGTTGGCCACGTACCTGCGAGAATAAACCCTGCATATTGATCGACCGGTTCGAGTCATTTTCCAAGTACCAACAGACTGCCGGGTGATTAGAGGTTCAAGGGGCATTCATTAACTACGAGGGTTAGCTACTTAGCTCTAGATATTCCCGCTCAAATAGACAGAGGTACTATTCTTCTATGCTTTTAGCTTCTTTATAAATGGGTCGGTTTTTTAAAGCGGATTTTATAAATGACTTCTTGAGTTTAAAATCGTGTACACTGTCTATATTAACGTCTCTGTTATCCGCTGCCTTCTCGAAAAACATAGACAAACCATCCACCGTCGTAAAAAACTATTGGTCACAGTCAAAAATCACCGACCACAGCTCAAAAAACAAGGCAATTCATGTGTATCACCTGTAGAAGAGAGAAAAAAAGGTGATAACTAACAGGCTACTACCAAATTAGCTAGAGGAAGAGACCTGGTAGAAGTGATATACCTGTTGCAAGAGGAGCTGCCCGTGTTTTAGCTGATGCAGTGGCGAAGCAAATATGAAATTGGGGGGGAGGGTCGGAGGATTAAGCTATATTTTAACAAAAAAAACTAAAGATGGTTAAGCTAAATTGTGACAAACATAACATAGTCTTATGCAATATAAATTTATATATGAGTAGAAATAATAATAATAATAATAATAATAATAATAATAATAATAATAATAATAATAATAATAATAATAATAATAATAATAATAATAATAATAATAATACCTAGTGCAGGTTACTGATGCCAGTGGAAGATGGGCTTGAGCCCAACAAAGCTCCCTGGTGGCTACCTGAAGGTGAATAATTTGCTGTGTCGGGCTTCTCTGCCCATCTTTTATATCTCAAATCTTCATCACGTTGGTTCAGCCCTTCTTCATTTGCAGCTAGTCAGCAAGGTTAGTCAGCAAGGTGGTGATGATCCTAACACAACTTCACAGGCTCTGATAACCATGGATAAAAGGAGAGCTAAACTAAGCACGAGTGGTGCTCTAATCACAGACAATGTAAAGAAATAAGAAAAAAAAGGAAAAGAAAAAAAAGTAAAAAACCAAAATGAACCGAAATTAGAAACTAATACGTTCTAAGTAGCTTCTAAATTAAATAAACTAAAAGCCAAAAATACGCTAGAAACTAAAGTCGTTTGGACGGACTGGATCACAGAGCTAGAACCTATCTGTTATGCATATAATGACACAAGATCAATTCATGTCTTTTATGAGCTCAATAATATATTGCTGCATCGATGTATAATAATGTGTTTATGTATTAGTACTATAGTAGAGCAGTAAAACTCAATAAAAATTGGCCGAGATAAAAAGCATTCTGAGCCACCGCGGATCAATCGCTTAGAGCATCTACAGTGTGCTCGTGTTTTGGCCTCTAAGAGGGGAGAGACCAGCAGCCTCCAAGTATAAGCTAGAGGCTGTGGGTGGGTACTTTGGGAGAAATATCTATATGTGATTTTAGTTAATGCAGTTGAATTTAATATATTTTTAACTATAATTTTTCTATTAATTCTATCTTTAAAATGCACTGTTTAAAAATTAATTATTATGCATAATACAAATATAAATCAATTTTTTTAAAAAAATCCGGCCATATCTCCGGCCAGGCCTTGAATTACTAGTATTAAGGTATCCACTAGGGGTGCAAACGGGTCGGATTCGGATGGATATTGTTGTTACCATATCCTAACCCATATTTTTTCTCCGGATTCGGTACCAATCGAATTCGGTACCAATCGGATTCGGTGCCGGATCGGTCGGGATTAACCCATTTGTAAGGAATGCATGCAGTACAACAAATGGAGTAGGATGACGTACTGTCAAGAACTTGATGTTTCTACTTAATAGCTGATGTGGAAGATTTTATTTTACCATTGCAAAAGAAAATGAAACGTCAAATAGTAGCACTAACCTGAAATCAAACTTGAAGACGTATCGGATTCGGACGGACATTGCTGTTACCATATCCTAACCCATATTTTTTCTCCGAATTCGGTACCAATCGAATTCGGTATCAATCGGATTCGGTACCGGATCGGTCGGAATTAACCCGACCCGTTTGCACCCCTAGTATCCACGTTGCCTAAAGGTTGGGTAGCCTGTAAACGGGAAACCTACGAGTCTTCTCTGAGACTAGAACAATTTTCTATCGTGCATAGGTACTAGTACTTCTAAAATAAAGCCTACAACTATAATTTAAAAATAGAAAAATTTCCAATCCCAATTACCTTCCATCCCAATCCCCATTCACAAATAGGCCCTTGCAATATTTTACTTCATGGAGGCAGCTTCGAGGTTTGGAGACTGTCATACAATTCTGCTTGGAGAGTCTCCCATTATAGGCAAAAAAAAGATTACACTGTAGATGGTCTTAATTTGTACGTGGACAGAGCTCCAATAGGGTGTTTGTGTGTAGGGGTGAAAACAGAGCTAAATTCGATCGGATTATCTGGCTACCGAATCCAAATTTTTTGAACTCAGATACTAAATATCCGAATTCGAATAGAATCGAATCTGAATGCGGATGTTTAACCAGCGCAGCCTCGTGTGTCAGATGCAAATCTGATATAGTGTGAAACAGATTCGAAGTCGGATATTTGAATAAGATCCGGATTTAGCATATATAATAGCAGCAGCTAGCTAATACGTATCTTTTGCATAGAGTGGCAAAAAAAGCTTGAAGCTCGTGGGCCAGCTCGCCTCGTTTAGAGCTCGGCTCGACTCGTAAACAAGCCGAGCCCATGTTTCAGCTCGGCCGCCTAACGAGCTAAGCCCAAGCCGGATCACGAGCCGCTCGGTGGCTCGTGAGGCTCAACCGGCCCAACAAGCAGTAATGCAGCACAATACAACACAGGCGTGGGGTGGGCTAACCCTAAGTCGCACACAGCAAAGGCATGCGCCACACATAGCAAACCATCTCAGCCTCCCCTCGGCGTCCCTATCCACCTCCCCTTCTCCTCGCTATCCACCTCCACCGCTGTCTCCCCTCCTCCTCGCCGTCCACCTCCGCCGCTGCATCCCCTCCTCCTTGCCATCCAACTCCGCCGTCGCCACCCCTCCTCCTCACCGCCCGCTCAAGCTTTCAACCGAGCCGAGTTGAGCCTCTATTTCAGTTCATTAGCCTAACGAGTTGAGTTGAGCCGAGCCAAGTCATTGGCCTAATGAGCTTTCGCGAGCCGAGCCGACTCAATATCCACCCTTACTTTTGCATTTGACCTCCAAATTAAACATGTTATATATGCATTACGATCATCTTGATGAGCCTATCGTTATGGTGGACTCTAATTTGACATTCATGTTTTTCATTTTGGCTCATATGTGAGATAAATGATTTATTTGTTGCTGTCAATATTTAATGCGCAATTACATGTTAGAGTCAGCTATTTATCAGTTTAAAATGTTAAAATAATTCAGTGCCATGTTTTAAATAGGAAACGTTGCGAATAATTATTGGAATCCAAAAAATAGTCGAATCTGATCCAATTTTGAGTATAATCTTATCTGAATTCGTATATGATATTTGTCCGATCTATATTCGTATCCGACGCTTGTCTTATTCATATACGAACCGAAGAAAAAATATAGATGCAAATACGATCTAACCACTATCCGCTTCATGTCGGATCTGTTTTCACCCCTATTTATGTGTTCATTCCAGGGCTTTTTTTCCTCTACACTAAATGAATCCACTGCAGCCAATGCTCCAGTGTCCTCTCTGTCCATCCTCCACATGGACATGGTTTCAGCGACTTCTTCCTTTCAGTCAGTAAGTGTAGAGTACCTTTGCTCTCTATTCAGCCTGTCATCTTCTCATCTACGTACCCCAAGCAGCCAAGTTCCAATGTCCAACACCTACCTCTTCTTGGCTTGTCCTCATCCTTCCCCCTTGCATGAGATAAGACGGGAAAGGCCAATTGTCATGTTGGGCGAAATTCAGATAGTTACCGCACAACTGGGTCCAGCTAGGCTTGGGAGACATCGAGAAAGCAGGTAGCAGGTCACCTTTTTTGTTCTACCACATGATTTGTTTTAAGAGCAAAATAGTAACCTGTTTTTCTTTGCATATATGTATATTCAGGAATGCCTTACTTGGATGGAGCCATAGAAGCCTTTCACATACGAAGTGGCTGCACGAGAGAACCGCCCCATGATCTGGTGTACTACTTTTATGCTTTTGGCTTTTGCACTTTTTCCTTATTATATGTACTGATCATACAATTTTGGTAAAAATAAAAAAAATAAAATGGCAGCAGTTCGTCGATCTGTGGAACAAGAGGGCAGAGCATCGTACAGCAGTCCAGCCGATTATTGCCAAAATGGCAGATTTGTGCAAACAACTCAGAGAGTTCAGGCTTCTTGCTGTACGCATTCCTGCGCTCATCAGGCGTTAGCTAGCGTTCAGGGGTGTACTTTGTTTGTTCAGCCACCAGTTTCTCTATCCCAGTTTCTGGGAGTAGATTGTAACCCCCAATTTCGATTAGTAAAGCCAGTTCTCCGTTGGATCTCAAAAAGAAGAAGAAGAAGAAGAAGAAGAAGAAGAAGAAGAAGAAGAAGAAGAAGAAGAAGAAGAAGAAGCATGATCCAGCCATCTATACTTCAACAGATGACTGAGGTGGTGACGAATTTTCAGGACCGGGAGCTTGGATGCCACCGTGCGAGGCTGTGGGTGTACTGGGTTTTTCGTAGTGTGAGGAGGAAATGCCTAAAACATTATCGTCCTTTAATTCGTAATTGCTATGGGTAAATCAGTGAATCATTACTCTTCTTCTCGTGATGGACACTGCATGTCTGCCTACTTGTGACAGTTATCAACGATGATTAGTCCATGCACAGTTTATCATTTATTCTTTTTTTGTCAGTAATATCTTGCTGAGATCGATGCTATTGTCTAAGCCAACTTAAAATTTCAATTGGCTATCCAGGTCAGCTGCATTAGCTATTGGCCTGTTTGGTTCACGTACGAGTAGAGCCTGGCTCGTATCTGAGAGCCAGGCTCTCGTGGAACAGGTTGAGCGCATGCAACGCTGTCGTGTTTGGTTTACGTACGAGTAGAGTCTGGCTGAGAAGAGATATTGTTTGGTTGCATGTACGAAGATATGTTGCATGAGATAAAAATAATATAAGATTATGATTATGAAGATATGTTATATGAGATGTTCGTATCTTATTATATCTTAAACTTCTTCAAAACACATTAATAATACTTGATATTTACTAATATACACTAATAACATCATCAACTGACTAATCACCTGCATCCCGCGAGCCTGGCTCCCCAGAAACGCCCGGTTCCCACGTTTCTCCAAAGCCTGGCTGCGGGGGGAATCTTGCATGAGCAGAGCCAGGTTGAACCCAGCAACTAGGCAACCAAACAAGAAGACCCTGCATCTGGTCAGCCTGGTTCAACCGGATGCAGGCAACCAAACAGGCCTTATATGTACCGAACCGAACCGAGTGTCATTTACCTATAGGGGACCAAATCGTAGGATGGTAAAATCCGTGTTGATTTTGCATTATTACTAAAAGTTTAATAAATATGAAAACCAGATATAGACTCTTCTTTTTAGCTTTGAAAAGCCGTTTTTCTATAGTAAAATACTTTTATAGTAACTAGCTTTCAAATAAATGATCTACAAGTCAACGGTAGTACACATAGCAGTGACTTCATTTATATCGACCAAAATTACATACGAGTCTCTATCTCTGTGTGCTCTGTCTCTTGTGAACAACCAAACGATATAAATCATAGCCAAAAACTATAAGTCACAATCCAAAAGAACATGTTCTGCATATTATTATACTCCAAAGTAAATCAAAGTTATGCAAGTTTAAAAGGAAATCGATACTAATAACCTTAACTATGAGATGTTGTAGTGTACTCCTAGATGTTGTACAATTTAAAGCGACTTGTCATGTAGGGTCTCCCCAACTACTCAGTCTACCGTATAATTGGTTTAGGCCCAGTTTTATTATGGCTTCGGCTTCTGGTTTCTAGGTTTTAAAAGTCAGAAGTTAAAATAAACACATTAGTTTCTTAATTTCATTTTTCTTTGTATTATCCGTGGAGATATAACATTGTTTTTATTTTTTCCCTCATTTTTATTCATTTTTCTTTAATTGAATGACTCAAAAAGTAATAATAACCACTACAACAATTTCAGCTAAAAGCCAACAGCCAAAAGTCAGAAGCCACTAAAAAAGCCAGAATGAATTGATGCCCATCTCTTGATATTCACCAAATCGCTTCCCCGTTCAAAAAGACTTCTAGCTTTCAGAAGCCAAAAGTTGTTTTGAACACGTTAGCTTTTGAACGTGTCTTTTCTTTTTCTTTTCCCTTTTCATTGCCTATGGAGATATAACAGTTTTTTCTCTTTTTTCTTCATTTTCTTTTAATTGAATGCCTCATCTAAAAGCTAACAGCAGCTACAATGTTTATTTCAATAAAAAGCTAACAAACAGAGCCAAAAGTCATCAGAAAGCTATTTTGAATGGGGAGTCTTGAACCTCTGCTGAAGTCTAAAGCCTACAAGTGCACAAGCACCTCCTTAAGGCCCTGTTTAGCATGGCTGCAACTTTTCTAAAAAATGGCTTTCGGTTGGGCCCACTGCGGCTGCTGATGCTCAAGACCTTGCAAGGAGGTGTCAAGGATGTCAATGGATAGGGAGGATAATTCATAAACCTCCCATCCAACTTCAACCTATCCCGCTGGTCTGGCCTTAGCACGATGTGGAGTCAACGTCGTTGGTCCGCTACCACACACCCCGGGGGACTTACGATTCATCGTGGTCATATATGAGTACTTCTCCAAGTGGCCCGAATTGGTCGCCTTAGCCAAGTAACCTCTGAGGTGGTGCAACGGTTTCTCTAGTAGAATGTCATTTGCCACTTCAGGATCCTAAGGGAAATCACCATCGACAACAACCTACAATTCCACTTTGTGGCTTTTAAGGCATTCTGCGAATGCATGGGCATCAAACTTTGTTACACCTCTATAGGCCATCCACAGTCCAACGAGGCGGTCGAGCGGGCCAAAGACAGTGGCACCATCTCTGTGACTATCAAAAAGCGCCTCACAAGCCTCCCGAAGGGCAGATGGCTGCACGAGCTATCGAGCGTACTTTGGTCCATCCGCACCATGATGACGTGCTCTACGGGGTTTACACCATTCAAGCTACTCTTCGGGGATAAGGCATTGACGCTGGAGGAAATAAAGGCTGGGTCGAGAAGAGTCCTTACTCTGGCTTTGACTGAGGAACGAGCAGTGTCATTGGACCTTCTTGATGGCATACGAGTTAATGCAACCAAGCACGTCACAAAGTACATGTGACTCACGGCACAGCCATACCACAAGAACGTGCCGCACAGGGAGCTCAAAGTAGGGGACTTTGTCCTAAGGAAGGCACTGCATGCTACGATAGTTGGCAAGCTAGAATCCAAATAGGAAGGTCCCTACATCAAAGAGGCATTGGGGCGCCGTGTGAGGGTGGTTGGCTCAAAGAGGCAGGGGTAGGGTTTCCCTACCCCTGTTCACATTTGGGGCGCCGTGTGAGGGCGCGCATGCGGCGCGACGGGGAGCAATGGTGCAATGGGTGGCCGAGAGTAGTGGCGCTTCCGGGCAGCTGGGAGCCAGCGGCGCTTGTGGGGCCAAGCGGTGGCGGCGCGCCATGTGTGGCGAGAAGTGGCGCATATGGAGCCGAGCGGCGGTTGGCGCGCCTCATTCGGGAGGCGGCGGTGCATCGCATGCTGGTGCCGTGTGGCGGTGGCAGGCTGGCGCTGCTTCGGGCGACGTGGTGGTGGGCCAACGCGGCTTCAAGCGGCACAACAGGCGACCGGGAGCCGGCAGCTCTTGTGGGCGGCCAGTAGCAGCCGTGCTTGTGAGCGACCAGGAGCCGGCGGCGCTTGCATGGCCAAGTGGCGGTGGTGCACCATGCACGGCGAGTGGCACGTACGGAGCCAAGCGGCAGCCGGCGCGCCTCATTCAGGAGGTGGCGACACACCGCGTGCAGGGGCCGGGCGACGGTGATAGGCTAGCATGGCTTCGGGCGACGCGGCAGCGAGCCAGCGCGGTGACAAGTCAGCACGTCTTTGGGCACGCGACTATATACGAACGATGCTCGCGATTTCTTCTTCTTTTTTTAATCTACAGTGCATTCAACATCTACTCTTTATGCAAATCTACCGATCGGCTTGGCCAGCGACTACAAGTCAGCTCGCGGTAGATTAGAGCGGATTTGCATCGTAGAAAATAATCTAGAAAGCAAAATTTACGAAATTTAAAGCGATTCTAAATAGGCAATTCAATATACCAGTGCTTTGGTGATTACCTTTCGATCTACCAGAGCGATTTGTGTTGATAGCATGTTGAGGAACTGTCTCTAGCGAGTCCAGTTCGAACGATTACCTCCTAGACAGAAGGTAGCTCAAACACAGAATAATACAAGAATAAATAGTAGATTAAACACAAAGAGATAAGATGACTCTTTTCTTTCTATATTACTTTTCTTCTCCAAAAAGTCTAATATACAATCATTGTAATTTCTATCTATAAACTAAATAGTAAAGTGTCCATCCAGGCCTCCCAACAAACTGTAATCGCGTGAGTTTTCCATTTGAGCGATCTGAGTTCTCCGCCAAGACCAACGGTCCAAATTCCTAAACTACGGACACCATGTCCATACACCGGAACCATCCTTGCCGTCCATTTCTCCCGACTGAACGTACGAACGGTCAGATGCGGCTCCCTGTCCACCCAATAGATTGTACCGGCCGTTTTGGCTTCACCGTTTCAAACAGATTAAATCCCGCCCATGCGCCGCTCCCCAATCCCCATCTCCCCCATCCCGTTAGCTAGAGCCCATAGCCACACAAACCTTAGGAATTTTCCCAGAAATTCTACCTTAATTAGAGCTGTATCATAGGAGGTAGTCGTCGAGGGGTTCGGATCGGCGGGAATAGGAGAGGAGCCGAGCAAATCGTGAGAAATTTTGCGGTTGGGGGGGGGGGTGTTCTTGGCTTTTTTTTTCCGAGCAATTTATTGATGCGCTTCTATGATTCCGCTCTTGCAGATCTGCGGAAGGGTTAGGACTGGCGTACGGGAATCGGAGCGGCAGGAATCTGAGGTGAGCAAAATTGGAAATTTGGTTTTTTCTTTGGGGGGGGGGGGGGGATTTGTTGGTTCGCGTTCTCTCCCAAACCCTTTCCTGGTTTTGTAATCCGGTTCTCGGGTTCTTTAGTTGGAATCTTTGGAGATTAGAGGATCGCGGTAGAAGTCTGAGTAGAATGAATCGGAGATTAGACGCTTTTTGATGTTTATTGAGTCAATTTCTTGATTTGAGGTCTTATTCAATGAGCTTGTTTATTCCTCTTGTGACTCATAGCAGAAAGAACAGGAGAGCGCAGAACACCTGTAAGGGGAATTTGTGATTTCTAGGACCATTTATTCCTCTGGGTTCTCGCGTCACTGATGTGCACCATAAACTTCTCGCAGAACTCCAAGATGCCTGAAGTGAGGAATGTCAGCAGGGCCACGCTCGCCGACCTCTCTGGTGGTGGGTTCTTTATCAGGAGGATGACGTCGCCAGGAGCTGTGGTGGTGAAGGGTGCCGTCAAGCCGCTGGCTCGACGGGTCTTGTCACCGTCGAGCAACAAGGAGAACGTGCCACCGGTGGGGGCTGTGAGGACAGCACCGAAGAGGAGGAGCCCCCTACCGGAGTGGTACCCAAGGACCCCACTCCGCAACATCACATCAGTCGTCAAGGTGATGAACCATTTCCTTATACTGTTTGTGGGATGTTCTCTAAATGCTGTAAATGCTATGTTCATGTTGTGCTAATATCAGAGTTAAGTCGTATTTGTTGCATGTTATGTTCTTTAGGATATATTACAATGTTGATTTATTTGCGTGTGTGATTCTCGAACTGCGGTTGGCCTTGTATTCAAAATGCTATGTTTACCAAAGTAGGTTTTTGTCAATTTCTTGGAATCTAATCGGCATAGTTTGGATATGATTAGTCAAACTTGAAATGCAGGAGTTACATGTGTCTTTCACTCCTACTGGTGGTATAGGCATTTTAGTGTTATTACGACAGCATCCATTAAATTTTTTTAGCCACTGTCTTGATGATTAGAATGAGAAAGACAGTAGCATGGAATTACGTTTAAATGTTATCTTTTATGCTTCGTGCAGTCATATAAAAGTTTCTTATAATTTGAACGAATTAGCAATGTGGGACTTTCCTATGACTGGTGCTTCTTTCATGTTTGTTCTGTCTGCTTCGATCTAGCTATCTGGCATTTTAGATACCCATTGTAAGAAATACTGCGATTCATGTCACAGAAAAGCTTGGTTAAATAATAAGGTCATTTTATGGAAATAATAAGCTCCTTTATTATCTTTTTAAGCACCAATATTATGGAGTTTAAATGTTTGACTAATCATGTGAGAAGCGCTCATCAAATATCTGACTTGCTTTCCTCATTTAGTAGTACGCACTTTAGATTGAAACCAAAAGGCTACACACTTGGGTCTGTTCTTTCATGAATCATGACGGTTTAGCATTATGTCATCTACTTGCACCTTAGCTTCTTCTTTTTTGTCTATAGTCCTGTTCTTTCTGCTATGAGTAAGCAGAAGCATATATAACCTAAGCTAGATATACAGTAAGCATTTACATCATGCTGGAATTGTGCTGTAGAGGACCTTTTTTGCAACAGCCTAATCTAGCTTATGCTGCCTGTCTTCCTAGCTGCTGAGATTTCATTTAGCCTGACCCGGTAAAATTGAGCTTCCTACATTTGTAGTGTAGTTTCTGGGCTGCTATTTCAGTTTAGCTTGGCTACGATATTCTCTTTTGGTAACATTTTTCTATATCAAGTTTTACGCTCTGTTCGGTCATCTTCATGACTGATGTTCTGGAATTATACTCCAGTTTGTTCTGTACACTGTTGCTTACATAGAAAATAAAATTTCTTTCGCCGGAGTATGCAATGTAAGAAAAATGTTGGTAATGAATTTATTGCAAGTTGATGTAATATTCTAAGCGCCCTAATGAAAAACCATTGTAGCCAAAATGAGTGTACTTATGTAGTGTTAAATAATTAATATCCATACAGAGTTTTATTTCGCAATATATTAACAGTTTATCTAACAAAAATTTTCTTCAGTACTTCCCCTGGTATGCTATTCCTTATTTTTATTAGGGTACAACGGAAATGTTGTTTATTTGTTCATTTCTCTGCAAGTAGTCATTTACCAACTACTGGCTGTTCATGCCTTTTATTCCTCATAGTTCTTTTGGGGGTGTGAAAGTGCAGAAAATGTTTTTGTCTGTTGTTAAATGTAGTAGGGCAACAACGCAGATACATCCTTTAAATAATCCAATAGATTGTAATCTGATACATTTAGTTATGTTTCCGTCGCAACCTGCTATAGCTATACACTAACTACAACTTGCAGGCTGTCGAGAGGAAAAGTCGCCTAAGAGATGCTGCGGCTCGGCAGCAGATCCAATGGACGGAAGATTCTTCACAATCTGTGGATCCGACAACTCCAGTACAAACAGAGCAGGGTATTCCTCAAAGCACACCACCAACTCAGGAAACCCTGACTGCTGTTGCCTCTGGCCCTGGCTCAGCTCAAGTTGTTGCAAGCACAGCAACTTGTTTGGTCGAGGGCAAGCTGAAGGCACCTTCCTCTCTATCCGACTGCTCCTTGCAGACTCCATCAAAACCAAACGATCCAGCTCTTGCTGATGTCGTGGAGAAGAAACTGTCCAGTTCAATAGAGCAGATAGAGAAGATCGTAAGTCGAAACCTGAAGAGAGCTCCGAAGGCTGCTCAGCCTTCCAAGACGGCCGTCCAGAGGCGCACCCTGATGTCTATGCGATGAGCTGAGCACACTGTCCAGAGGAGGAAAGCCTGCTCAGGCTTTGTATTGCTCCCTCTTGTCTGCTGCTTTCTTAGTCGCTAGTCCTAACCACCCGTTGCATCAGCTGCTCTTCTTCCATCCTTCCTTTGACCCGAGGCTTGTTGAGGCATGGTGCTCAGTTTTGTCTTCAGGATTGGGGGAGTTCCTGGTTCTCTGCTTGAGGACCAGCGGTATGGGAAGTACCACGCTCTCCGCTTGAGGGCATATATAGGATTAGCTGTTGGTATATTTTTCGCCGTACTGGTACACGCTTACTGCAGTAGACCTTCAACTGTGTATATATAGCTTGATAGCTTCTGTGCGTTTTATCATTCAACTGAATTTCATGGTCTGTATAATTCGATGTTCCATGCTGTATTGAGAACATGGACCACTGTTACAGGGTCTTCTTGTTTGTGGAATTACTTGTTCGTCTAATAAGATAATATGCTTTGAATATTGGTGGTCTCTTATTAGCTGCAGTAGAATCTTCTGTTGTAGAGTAACATAACATATGTATTGTCCAGATTTTTACTTGATTGTGTAGCGTTGAGTAAAATTCAGCATTTGGCACGATGCTATTGGTGACTTGGTGTCTCAATGGAAAGTTCTTCCGCTTTTACTGAGTTACTATGGTCTTCTCATCTTCTGTGGAACTGAATGCAGTGACATGTTTATCCCCAGTTCTGCATGACCCCTCGCACTTCTTGATAATCTGGTTCTACTAACCAGCTTCTTTTTTAAGCCAGGCGTGAAATCCACTATGTGGCCCCGGTACGCGCGTTCGACAACATGTGTTGCTAGTTCAAGCGCCTAGGGGGCACCGCGGACGCTTGATGCTGGTTGAACCAACACGAAGGGGCCAACAGCCGTTACGGTGTTTCTATCTCCATAGGGGTATTGGGCAACGCTGGTGTCAGTGTGAGGGCTACACACATGATTCCAGCCATCACAGAGATGATTCTGTCATCTGTCAATCTAGGCCGTCGGCTTCTTTTCTAAGCCAGGCATGAAATCCAACTCCGTGGCCAAGTACACGCATTTCGTATCGTGCATGGCTGGTTCAAGTGATTAGGAGGCTTCCTGGTGCCAATTGAACCAGCTCAAAGGAGGCACTGTAGCTATGTCATCCCTAGTTGGTGCATGACTACGCCATTTTTTGAACCAATGGCCGTCGGAGTGTTTCTATCTCCACGAGGGCCTCAGGCCACGCGAGTGCCAATGCAGAGGGCTACAAACGTGACTTCGATCTTATAGAGGTGATTTCGTGCGGTTATTCTGCCGTTTCGGGCCACCGGCTTATTTTTAAAGACAGTAATGAAATCTATCTATGTGAGAACCGAGAACTAAACGTATAAATCTTTAAATTTCTCAAATTATTCGTACATGTGGTGAATGTTACATGAGACTACAGCATTTTATGACCGAACTCGATTGCACCTGTAGAGGGATGTAACATCCATTCCCTACACTCAGTCCTCACGAACTTCTCACGGGCCACAATAAAAAAAAAGTGCATTTCACTTTGATCTAACGGTGTGTACATTCTTTGGTTAAAAAAAATGGTGTACGTTCATCTGAAAATAGTCGAGGATGACATATTGATCCATGTTTATCTTGCTGATTCGTACTTGCTTTTTTTTTATTATTACCTAACGACCTGGTATCTGTGCCATCAAACTACCTTACCAGTTCAATCGTCGACAGGTCAAAAACTATCTACAATTACTGTATAAAAATTATATCATTAAATTTATCATTAAAAATATTTTTATAATATTATAATTTTATTAGTATATTTTAATGTAAAGATATAAAAAGCAACAGTTAAAGTGATGTTTGAAAGCCGTGAAAGAAAAATCAAGTAAAAAAAAGAATAGAAGTAGTAGCAACTAGTGATACTCTACGTTTGCTAATGAAACATGGGATTTCCCCATGGCTTTCTGCTTCAGAGGAAAATGGGCAAAATTGTTAACCATAAATTACTTTCTTCCTCCAATGACCAGTAATATAGAGGCCAACGCTCTCGTATGGGAGGACACTACTAATCAGCACTCCGGTGGAGTGTGCTTATTCATTTGCTGTTTGACTCTTGCCATGCTGTGCTTCCAGCTCATCCTGCTGATCGTTTTCTGCACATTTTTGGGGAGTTAACTACTTGACGGTGGTCGGGTGTTCGAGGATCAAGAGGCCAGCTGTGCTATAAGCTTCACACATGCCGTGCTGCCTTGATTGATGGATACGAAGCTGCTTCCGTAACATGTTAAAGCGGCCATTTGTGTTGTGACCTTCGTAGAGGCGACCTACTCTTCAAAACTCAGCTCTTTTGTCAAATTTTATGATGCAGAAGATCCATGTTTTACGTAGCCACCCGTCATCCCCCCAGCACAAACGCAACATCAAGGGTGGCACCCCAAATCACATCGTTTCACGTCCCAGAACGATCAGCACTTCAAATATCCATCACAATTATATTGTTTAGCTAAACCACAATATGACCTGCTGAATCTGAAGATCAAACTAACATGGACACGAATTGCAGAACACATAGCACATGCATTGAGCAACTATCGCAGTGAACCACCAGAGCGGAAAATACTTAATCTTCTCATGATATTTGACAGGCAGACTTAAATAGAAATAGAAAGTTCACTGCCCGGGTGCAAAATTCACAAGTACAGAAACACACTAGGCAAAAAGACTTCCTCAGAACTCGAAACCTGTACCAACTTAACTTAGAAGGTCATCTCATGGGGCTTGTCACCATCCCTGAGAGAGAACCGGGCACCGAGATAGGTTTTCAGGTCTGGGATGGCCTCGATAGCCTTGATCAACTCAGCGTCCACAGCCTTCTGGTCATCCTTCTTGAAGTCCGGTAGATTCTTGGTTGCCTGTAAGATTTAACAGAGAAGAGGCGGGATAAGCATTGCAGCAAGACTGAAAACATAAGGGCATGCTATAATGGATCATGTGCATGGATGTACCTTCTCTGTCTCAAAAAAGTTGATCCTCAGTCTTCTTCTTCGCCTTCTTCTTGTCCCTGGCGAAGTACTTGTCATCAAACTTCTCCACATTAACACCAGAGATGTCAACCTTTGTGGATGTGGCAATGACATAAGCCTGGTTCACACGGCGGATTGGCACTCCGTTGATCTTGAACGGTCCTGAAAGAGAACAGTGACATTACGTATTAGGCATGGCAAATTATGATAAGAACATGAAGGCAAAATCCAGTGCATTAAATAGCCGGAGGGATTGTTTGGTTCAATTGGAAGAGGGCATAACTATGGGAAATCCACCAATTCCCCAGCAGAGCTTCAGCCCCCTCCCATCTACTGATCTACCTTGCACTGACTTAATTAAAATATGTAGGACTCTGTGTTCCGGTACAAATCAATTGATGGGTGGGTTCTTTTGGGTTGTGGTTTTTAGCTCATGGCTATTGAATTCTAGCTATTCGCGAAAGAGAGTACAAAAAGAGAGATAGTCGTATGCGATTTTGACCAGTATAGATAAAGTAGATACAGTGTCTATTACAATCGATTTGTAGACCCTGACTTAGAAAGACACGAGTACACGACATTTAAAAGCTAGTTACTGCAGCAAAAGCCAAAAGAACCCCGCCATCAAAACATGTAAGAGACGATTTCACATCCAAACAATTTCCATCCCTAGCTCTCAAACCTCAGTCCAAAAAAAAGTGCCCTGACCAAAAAAGGGTACCTACATGGCTACCTCAAATTGATTTTTTGTATCTCTTGTCCGATAGCACCAGGCCACTGGCAAGGCAAATTTACATAGCATAAGATAATTTTACCTCACGCCAATACCAATGAGACTGAGACAGATGCTAACAAACATAAAAATGACAGAAAACGCAAAGGAATCATGTAAATGCTCAATTATGCATTTCATGGGCATTTCTAGTGCCTTTCCAAAACCACCTTTTTATGCACACTTGACAATTCACAATCAATGCACCACCAGCGTTTTACAGAGAAACGAGCAAAAACAAGACAGTAGATTTGGTCTTCCATCCCACATTTATACCACTATACCAACTAAGAAGCTAGAGGTACACACCACGCATCTGAGGCTTCTACCATGCAACAATCGACCAATAACTACTTCGAATACTCAAACCTGCAGCTTAGTTCACCAATCAACAATCTATAGATCGAGCCATAGATCTACCTTACTCAACTACAAGACGGTATCAGGGACAACACTCACCAACCTGTCTCAGTATCATAGCGAACGAAGCAGCGCAGCTTACCAGTGATGAGGAGCAGGCCGGAGTTGAGCTGCTTGAGAAACACCACGCGCTTCCCCATGTACCTCCCGGCGAGCAGGATCAGCACGGTCCCCGGCGTGATGGTCGACCTGCGACAACCAAAGTTCACCCCACTCAAAAACCCCGCACGAGATCGAGAGCTAGAAAGTAACCTACACAGCCACGCGCACTGCGCTGCGGAATGTGGACGGACCTGAGCTTGGTCGGCTTGGGCTTGCGGGTGCTGGGGACGCGGGGTTTGACGTCGTCGGCGGGGTAAAACTTGGGCTCGGCAGCGGCGGAGGCAGGCTTCTCGGCCTTGGGGAAGGCACCGCCGTGCTTGGCCTTGAGGGCCCACAGCCCGCGGCGGTGGTAGGTGTGCGACCGCGACGCGCGCTTGATACCCATCGACAGCTTCGACGTCGGCGCCATTGGGGGATCCTTCAGTCGAGACGGGTGCGAGCTTCGGCTCGAGGGGGAGGTGGCGGCGGTGGGGAAGAAGAATGGAGGTGAGGATTTGGTCGCGAGCTTATATATGTGTGCCGTGTGCGGCTGCGTGGAGGTAGAAAAATTGAATATATAGGACTGAGTTGGGAGTGCTTTTGTAAAATAGGATCAATTTATTTGTTCTCGTAAATATAGGACTGAGTTGAGCACCTTCTTGCAAATATAGGATTTTTCCTATTTTAATTTCATTTTCATTTTCAGCAATTTTTCTCCACGCGAAATGACTGTTTTGCCCTTCTTCTTCCTCCCGCTCCCGGCCGCGCGCCGCTGCTCCCGGCCGCGCCGCCGCCGCCGCTCCTCGCCTGCCCCGCACCGCGCCGCGCCGCCGCCGCTCCTCGCCTGCTCCGAGCCGCGGGGCAGGCGAGGAGCTGCGGCGGCGGCGCGGCCGAGAGCGGGAGGAAGAAGAAGAGCAAAACAGTCACTTCGCGTGGAGAAAAATTGCTGAAAAATGAAAATGAAATTAAAATGGGAAAAATCTTATATTTCCAAGAAGGTGCTCAACTCAGTCCTATATTTACGAGGACAAATAACTCGGTCCTATTTTAATTTCATTTCCCCATAGGTTCTTGGGCCCGTCTAGATGCTGGTGGTGACCCTGATTTGAGGACCAACAGGTCGTGTTGGAGAGGTGTTTTGAATTAGAGTTTTGGTTCAGTCCATATGGAGGTGCTAACACCTCCACCACATCTGACCGTTCAATTACTCTTTTGCTTCATTTCGCTAACACCATCCCTGTGCACCACTCACAAACACCGGAGGTGTCAAAGCATCATAACCGTTAGACGAGCTTTATTGAACGGTTGACAATGGACAAAGTGTATCGAACCAACTCTCTTTGAATTAATGAGCTCCTTTTTACTGAGTTTACGGCCGATTATAAGAGCAAGAAATTGTAAATGTAGGTTCTGTTGCTCGTCATTTAAGCAAATTGCTTGTACCTGTTAATGTTTGGCAATTTTTATACGAATAATATTTTTCTACCACTTAAAAAAGAGTTAGTGGTAATAGTTCATCTACCCCTTCTAACTCATGTTTGCATCTCCTAAAAAATCCTTAATAAAAACAAAAAAAACAATGTGAAAAAACAAATTCCAACACCCTAAAGTTTCTCTAAAAAAAATAGGACTTTAAGTAAAGCCAAAGACGTGCAAGCATGACACAACTAAGTACAGAGGTGAAGCTGACAATGAATGCCAAGCAGACTAATTCCAATAATATCGACTTACCGTACAAAGATAATATTATTTTTTATTCATAACAAAGCACAAGTATTCGGCTAGTTACTTATTAGCGTTTCCCAAGGATCGATACTGGCATTCGAGGTGAGGCCGTAAGGTTTCTGTGTTTTTGCCTAAAGCTTTGCTTAGTAGCTATTATATCAGCCACAAAAAAGGGGAAGTGACAAAACACATGTGAAACATACAGCAAATAGCAAACCAGCATCGAGGCGAAGACACAAGTAAACACGAGACAAGATGGATAGGATCATAGGACTACAGGAGTAAAACAGAAATCCAGTTAATAACGCATATTTTGTCGTACAAAAACTCCCACAAGATATACTAAACAAAATTCGTGCTTAGTGACAGCCAGTGCAAGTAGTTCAATCCTTCGACGGGGTCGTCGGTTCAATCACTGCCGCCGCACTAGTCTTCCCCTTTCCAAAGATCAGCAAACTCGTCAGGCTCCAGGGCGTTCTCCATCTCGTGCATCTTCCTCCTCACCTTGGCCTTCACCTTCTTGACGTATTTCCCTGCCTTCTTCCGCTTTTCTAGTGCCCGGATCTGGTGGAAATAAACAGCATAAAAATATGACCTTATAAATAGACAGGAAGGTATACATGAGCATGCCAGGAAATAATTTGTTGTAACTGAATTAAATACAGAATGACATCGAGTCCTTGATGAAGAGAGCAGGTTATCAGCAAATTATTTTGCCAGTGGACCAAACTGAAACGCAGCAAGATACCACACTACCCTGTATTTGAGGTTTGCAGATCAAACATGACAATGTGAGGTTTGCAGATCAAACATGACAATGTTTTCATTAGCTCCAACACAAGGATAACAGAATCGCACAGTAATACAAAGCAGTGCGTCTGAAAGAAATATAATTGTTGCCATACAATGAATGATCCTTTGTACTGAAGAAAACATATGTACATGTTGTTTAATGCATATGTGCAGCTTGTTTATACCATACTTTAGATCAAATGTCATTTTAGAATACTCAATCAAACTAATGTACACCAATGGTTCCATCTGAGCATTTCTTTCCCCAAAAGAAATAACATGGCATTACAATATCATCAAATGTCTATCAATTTTCTCAGAGTCATCTTTTGTTTCAGTCAAAGAAACTCAAGCAATGCATAATATGCCTACCCCTTGATGATGGGACGAAAAGGAAATAAACCCAGATTTTCTTTACAAAACATTGGATGATCTACAAAGATGTTTGGAAGACATGTACTATAATCTACATCAACTGGTGAAAACAATACCTGATTGGGAGACACATAGTATGGGTTCTCGTACAATGTGGGGCCACCAAAACTACCACCAAATATTTTGATTGGATTCAAGCAGAACCTGGGGCCAACCTACACACAGCAATTCCATAGAAAAATTGATCAGCAGCTACTAAGCATGTGAATTATCCAGATAGAAGCTCTCTCTACTTTTACCTCAACAAGTGTCATTTTATCCAGGGCTCCTTTATCAACTTTGTCAATCTCATTATGGGGTACAGAAATCTGCCAAGTAGACCATTTGCTAAAATTCAGATGGTGCTAACAACTTCTATTGGTTGTAAGTTGTGAAAGTTCATCCAAATCACAATTCAAACAGTATAATAGATCACCTGGTAATTTCGGAACCAAACATGGTCATCCACGATGGAGAAGACAAACACGTGATCATGAAAAGGTTTTGACTTTCGATGATCTTTCGGAATTGTGAATATCTGCAAGTACAGCAATGGGCAGTAAGTTAGCTCTCAAGTTCTTCACTTCAAAAGAAGCATGCATATGTCCATAAGAATTTATGTCCCCGTAAACCATATGAACTTTGCAAGTTAATATAATAAAACAACTAATTTAAAAGTTAATATTATTGCATCACTCATCCTGACCTCATAGACAGAACTATACTTATGAGTTCACAGCAAGCAATGAAAATACTAATATAGTTAAAAGAAAGCATACAGAAGGTTTGCTCATCCACTTGACTTCTGAGAATAGAACTAGAGCTAACAAAGGTGAATCCTTCTTTTAGAGGGCAACAGTGCCAACATGCCAAAAAACCAGTAGTGGATTTAAGGCTTTTTCCCAAACACAGCACATCACATACCCACAGATAAATATATAACAACAATAGCACACTTTCAGATCTTATAAATGTAAATTTATCGTAAACATGTCTCCAAAATCAAGTTTAAATTGCCAAGTAAAAACACAGAGAGTAAAATCAGAATAAATTGACAAGATTAATTTAAGCCAACATCAACTTGTTCAAAATGTTGTATTTGTATAACACATGCAGAGCATGATGTCAAACCATTCATGCACCTGAATTAACATTTCCTTCATGAGCTTCCAGTGAGGTAGCTGGTCAAAATTCAAAGAAAATGTTAGAAGAGGACGTGATCCTTTCAGATGGTTACCAGTGAGCTTCAATTCCTCCATAGTGTGCACTGCACATAAACGTTACAGGACGGTTAAGCATTAATTGATGAATCCTCATGATAAAGATATATGAATTATACATTACGGCGCATAGTACAGCAATTCAGCAGCTACTATTGGTGTGAGAGCATACCAGCACTGACTAGAAATTTTATCGATGGCCCTCCAGGAGACTTGACCATCCAAAGGTAAAGATCTTTCTGTTTTCTGCACTGTAATATACATGTAGAAGAAGCTTCATTATCAGAATTGGCAACTCTAAGGCATATTTAGATTGGTTAAATTTGGAGCTGTGTCACACTATGTGATCGGGGACGATCACAGCCTAGAAATAATTATCAGCATGTTTTGTTCACTTTTATTTGGATGTATGATCCATGCATGCATAAGGAGTCGAGGCCTCAAGTTTCAGTATGGACTAGTGCAAGATTCAGATGTACTAGTGTCTAGTGCAGTCATGTGCATTCTGCATGTGTGCAACTAACTCATGTCATTAGCTGGTGGGATTAAGGAGTCAAGTGAAAGACAGCCAACTGTCCACAAGCTTTGGCCATGAGCTGTACAATTTCAGCATCTTACTTTTATTTTTCAGATAGGTGATAGGGAGTTGAGTTATTGTATTTTATGTGTCTCTACATTTTCAGAATAGAACAGAGCCATTCTTTCTCTTGCTATCTAAAATTCTCCACTCCAGTGTGTGTGTGTGTGAGCGTGGGCGTGTCTTGTTCGATTCCATTCAGATTCGATCGAAGGTTCTGCAATACTTTTTCTCTTCGATTTTGGATCACTATGTCAAAAAACAATGTGAAATTGACACTTTTTTTTACATAATAAAATAGACAGTGTGGTTCGCAAAGCTCAGCAAACCTTCACAGTTCACACTAGAACAGCAAATCAGCAATACGGATCGAAGCTAAAACTTGAAATTGATTTAGCACCAGAAACCACTAACTTATTCCATGTTAAGCACAGTACGATTTAACAACTTGTAATGCTCCTAATATGTAGTTATTGAGTAAGCAACCTTCAGCACGTCAAAGGTAAATCCTTTCCACCAAGCAAGCAGAGAACAGAGTAGGTGTGTTATACCTCGAAGAAGAGGCAGCTGGAGCAACTCCTGAGCTCGAGCAGCTCGTTGAGCGCGTTACCCTTGCTCTGCTTCGACTCCACCTTGCTGTCCTTCTTCGCGTGCGGCAGCAGCGACACCACGTTCTGCATCAGATGCCGGTACCTACGCACACCACCAATCCAATCCCCCAAACACTATCACACACCAATCAACCTATCAGCCACCACAACACACCGAACTAAGAGGGGCAGGGTACTGGCCTGTAGATGATGCGGCGGGAGCACGTCACAAGCACCTTCTCCTTGTTGCGGAACGGCGGCGCGGCGGCTTCTCCGTCCCCAGAGGCGGGCTCGGCGGCGGGCTGGTCCTTGAAGCCAAAGAGGGTGCGCTCCGGGCGCGTCGGCGCGGAGTCATCGGGCTGCTCGACGGTGGCGGGGGCATCGGAGGAGCGCTTCCTCTTCTTCGCCATGGGTGGGACTTGAGCTGGAAGGCGCGAAGGCGGCAGCGAGCGGTGGTGACGGGGGTGCTTTGCTTGCGGGGAGACTATGCTAGGGTTTAAGGCAGAAGAAATCTCTGCTTGCTTGCACGCGTAGCTGCAGGCCTTTCGGGTAGCGGTAGACAGGCCGGCCTAATGCTTATTACCGGCCTAGATCGGCCCGGTGTTTTCCAAATCTCAGCATGGGCCGATCCAGATATCATGAGCAGCCTAAACTAATTTTCTTATCCTTCTAGTTGCTTATAGGGTGGATACTTTTGATGACTTACGGTTTATACCTTACTAGTAAAAATCCATACGTTACAACGAAGTTATAAAAATAATGAGATAAAATTTACTGTATAGCCAGCTTCACACATCAAATATTGAAGAGCAAGCGACAGAGAGAGAAGGATGACCGGAATGCGCGAGGAGATAGGGAAAGTGGAGAGGGTGGGCGGTTGTATCAAAGAAAGAGAGAGAAGAATGGTCCAGATCTAATCGTATGGCTGTAGAGAGGGGAGAGGAGAATGCACCGACGACCACCAACTCCTCTTTATATAATAGTAGAGAAATATTTAAATTCTGTCTGTTTATAAGAGATAGTATATAAAAAAATAGCCGCATATGATTTTCTTGGTACAGCTAAACTTAGTACACTTTTTACTACAATTTCCTATCAATTATGCCTTGAAAAAGCGCACCGTTTAAAAACTAGTTACTGTAGACAATACAAGTATAAACTAACTTTAAGCCTAAATGAACTCGGCCATAGACCCACGTGTTTGGTACGAGTGGATGTGCATCATCTTTGCTCTAAAAAAATTGCTCTATGGGTATTTATATTGGCTACGACTGGTGTTTTTTAAAAAATAAATAGTAGCGATTTTTAGAATGAGAAGATGAGCGGTAGGATAAATAAAGAAGTGAATACTATTATCTCATTCTAGTGATATACAAAATGTTTCATTTACATGCCAATGGCATGTGGGGTCATTGGAAATTTGGAATGCAGATCCCACCCATCAGCTGATTAGTGAAAGACCATTGAACTCCACAAGTCCTCATTTGTTCCTTCCAACCGTGCGCAGTGGCTCCAGCGCGTAGCGATGAGGTTGTGCCGTTGTGCGACGGTGGAAGCATCACGCAGCGGCTCAACAAGACGGTGGTGATGGCAGCTGCAGATGAGGATGGAGGCTTTGCAAGGCAACGCAACGGTGGCTCCTACTCCGGCGACATGTAGGGGGTGGCAATACCCTCTTATCCCTACTTCTTATTTAATTATTTTTCTCATATACCTATCCCTATCAGGGTTTTGTTGAGGGATATGACATACCACGAACGGAAATTTCAATGATTTTAAGGATAATGTTATATATTTACCATATAATTTGTATAGAAATAAGTAAATTTATTAATACGTGAGACACTAGAATTAATACTAGATAAGTTGTATATTATATATATATCAAAATATATTAGATTCAAGATAATATATATATATATAAACATATAAAAATATCAATCTATATGTATATGAATACATATCAAAAAATAGTAGGGATAAGGAAATATTCCCGTCCCTATCCCTATCTCTATAAAACCAGCGGGAACAAAATCTCCCCCGTACTGCACGAGTTACCGGGTACTGACACTGGTGGTGATCAAAAGAGCTTCAGCTTCTGGCTTCCGGCTTATTTTTCACTATTCATAAATTTCGTCTTTTTCTGAACTTTTGGCTTTTTGTTGAGTTTTTTTGCCGGTTCTTTTTTTCCCCGTGTTTGTTTGTATTATACGTAATGGGCTAACATATTTTTTATATTTTCTAATTTTTAAAATTTAATTATGCTAAATAAGCCTCTATCAGCTACAGTATTTTTTCAGTCAGCTACAGTGTTTTTCAGCCATAAGCCATAAAAAAGTCCAAATGATCACCCCTGAAACTGCCATGTGCGGGCCTCCCAACCTAAATGCTCAACTAACTATTCTTAGCAGATGCTTAATAGTCGCTAATCATGTTGGTTTCGGTAATTCATTAACAGTGACCGAATCCTCGCCGCAGAAGTTCGTGGTGGTTTATGTAGTAGGATTTCACAATTTACACCTGTGCTGTTTGGCTGGAACTAACGTGGTCACATGATCAAAGACTGAAACGGATCGTATTCAATTTGATCCGTCTGATCTGATAAGTATGCTTGATTAATCGTGCTTAAAATATATGTAGAATTGTGACAGTGTTGTCTGTCGGTTTGCTCCGATACATATACCGGTGTTTGTTTTTTACTCGTAAAATTTATATATACAAAATAACTGAAGTTGAGGCAGTCTACTTCTGGACCAATATTGTGTGAAAAACCCCAAATCCTTTAAAAGAGATGCGATGAGATGAAATTTGTGAAAATTTGGATCCAATCCATCATTGGAACTTCTCGCTCACCGACACCAGCTAGCTCTTTTTACAAACCATTCTTTCATCTCTCTGTTCAAGGGTCTTTGTCTCTTTCATTTACGAGCGTCTTGTGATGGTTTTTGTGGCGTGCATCCTGTTAAATAACTGATTGTCGAGGATCCACGCAATCAAGAATATAATTAAAAACAAGAACAATTATACAATTATTAGATAATGTAAAAGTAGATGGACAAATAGACACAAAATATGAAGAGTAATCCGATAATCTTCTTTATTCTAATAATTTTATGTACAAATTATAACCTACGAGTCACTTTGGTACACATCCACATCTTTCAGAAAGTCGAAACCTGCGCGCGCACCTCTAAAGTGTCGGTTATAGCTGACATTAACGTACGACCAACCCAGATAATCGCACACCACCTTGATTTGGTTGAAGGCTCAAGTTCAAACATGAACGAACAGTGCAACAGCAAGCAGTGGCAAACAAATAGTACTGTCGGTTAGAGGGGAGTGCTCCTACGAACTAACCACAAAATGTCATATCGTAAAATTGGATCCAACTCAAGGCATCCACGACGTGCAGCTTATAAATGAGCAGTTCCGTGCTAAGAAACGCCACAACTATCATGCATAAAACCTAGCATTTTTTTCTCTGATGTTTGGAATCGGCTTCTCTCTTCACTTTGCCGTCTCAATTATCATATATCCCTTATATTTGCTACCCTCTTAGCTATCATAAAAGTCTAATGTTGTAACTGAGAATAAAAACCGAGCTTTTATAACAGCTAAGGGGTAATACATATAGATATTTTAACGATATAGGCTCTGTTCTTTTCAGCTTCTAAAAGCTACTTTTCGGCTTTTCTACAGTAATTAGCTTTCAAATGGAGTATTTTTTTAAGATAAGGTCTACTAGTTGATTGTAGTACATACTTTACTGACTTCATTTATATCGGTAAAAATCGCATGTGAGTTTCTGTTACTCTATAATCTCTCATACAAACAGCCCAAAAGTCACAAGCCGCAACAAAAAACCACAAGCCGCAGCCAAAAAGAACAGTCCCATATTTCCAGTGCATCTCTTTTAATCTAGCCATATAAACTACACAGTAATATCAAAAAATTGGATTAAACTGTTTACAAGTGCGTAGTGTGAGTTTCAGGGAGATTCCGAGCCTTTTTTTTGTTGCAGTTTATAGTTTTTTATTACAATTTATTAGTGTAGTAAATAGTAATTACTAAGAGAAGTTAAAAACAGTTAAAAAAGATGAGGAAGGAAACAGCCGAATACCGTGAATGTTGAATACAAGATAACAGGAAAAATAAAAACAGAGCAAAAATATTCCAGAAGAAATCTATTTGTAGCCACACCCCCACCCCACCTCCACCGCTCCACGTCGCGGGCTCGCGGCTTCCCTCCCTCCTCCCTCCACCCAGGCATCTCCAGAGAACAGATACCTTCTCCCCCAAGCCAGATCGGGCTCTGAACCTAGCGGCGGTCGGCGACGGCGACGGCGAGCCCCGGATGCCGCCTTCGATCTAAGAGGTGCCCCTCCTCCTCGTCGATACCTGACCAACTTTTGCGGGATTGGCGTGTTGCTACAGGAATGGTTGCCTGTTAGGCCATTCGTGTGGCTAGATTCGGTTTCCTTGGTGGCATCGGAGCTGCATTTCGTGTAGGATGGAGGGATCGTTTCCACGGGCTGTGGAAACGTGTAGGTCGTGGCGATCTGCGCTCGAGTCGTACGGGAACATTTTTGGTGGGTTTCGGTACTGCTGTAATCTGGATCGGGGGCGCGAGGACGAGTTAGTTAGGTTCCAGGTTTTTCTTGGCGATTTTGTGGGAAACACGGAGCGATTCCTTGAGATCGTCTGATCTAAGGCCGAGAATACGGAGATGTGGCCGTAGCTTAGTTGCAGGGGATTCCCGTCGTTTAGGTTACGCGACCATGTGATTTTGGTGAATGCTGTGGAAATTAGTGCTGCGCAACTTGTTGTACCTTGTGGACTTTATGGTTGTTTTAGTGGTGAAACTGTTGCAGCAAGTGGGTTTAGGACATGTACAAGGGAGATTGGATCATATACCCTCCTTTAGTTGGGAAATTGAGGATTTACCCTCCACATCTCAATGACACGTGGGGTCATCATAAGTCACTGACACATGGGCCAGGAGGGTAAATCCTCAATTTTCATCTAAATGGAGGGTATATGATCAATTTTTTCCATGTACAATGGGATTTCTGGAATCCTTACCACGTAAGATTTTTTATTATGTGGATGAGAGAGAACGAGGAGAGAGAAAGGAATCGTCCGGCATGCAACAGACGGTCTATAATGCCTTTATAGACTGCTATTTTGCTGCTGTATGCATGCCGTTTGTAGAAAATTGTGGGGGTCAACTTAGAGACAACCAATTGTATGAGTTGTATTTAGTTTTCTATAGATGATATGGACAGTACTACAGACTACAACCATCTATTCTATTGTACGTGCCCTTGTGTAATTAGTTGCTGTTGGATTGCACAGTTGCTTGCAACGAATTAAGTCCATCTTGTTTAGTTATGCGTTATTTGTTTGCCCTTGATTCATATGATCGTCTTCAGCTCAATGAACTGAAGTAAAATTTGAGTTAGCTTATTCCATGATATTAGGTTCTAGGCTTGCCGGAAGGGGTTATCCTTAATACCCTAGCCATTAAGAGTTGGGTGCCATTGATTAACCTTCTTTACTGGAGCACGATCCTAAAAAGGTTAATTGTGCTATGGAATTGGATCACCTTGTTTTCACATGGTTCTTATGATTATGCTTATGGCGGACACTGCTTCATGCAGAAATAGAAATATACGACATCAGTTTGAAACTTGGAGACGAAATATTTCTAAGTGGTTTGCCTTAATTGATAATTCTAGGAGGTATACTAATTTAACAAATTAGATGTTAGTGCATATAAAATGTTGTTGCTAACGCCAAAATGCTGGGCATTTGCTGTGTTTCATATCTGGGCTTTTTAGACAATCCCATGTTATATTCTCTTTTACTGCATATTTGGCTACATGTTAGTCGCCGTGTATCAGAATTTCATTCTGTTGTTCTTTGATCTAAACAGAAGCATTAGGAGAAGCATACTGAACAAATTAAGCTGTGGGATTTCATTTATTCTGACCTGGATATTTCGACAATGTGGAGGTTCAATCCCTTTGGGGGAAAAGTACAAAGTGGATTGGAAGGCCGCACCATTGATATTGGAAATGTGAAGATCACAGTACGCAATGCAATTGCACAAGGAGGTTTCTCTTGTGTATATATGGCATGTGACGCATTGCATTCATCAAAGCAGTATGCATTGAAGCACATCATTTGCAATGACTCGGAGTCACTCGATCTTGTCATGAAAGAGATCCAGGTGATGAGCCTCTTCAAAGGGCATCCTAATGTTGTCACGCTGGTTGCCCATGATGTTTTTGACATGGGCCGCACAAAGGAGACACTACTTGTGATGGAGTTCTGCGAGACGTCCTTGGTGAATGCAATGGAGAGCAGAGGCAATGATTACTATGAGGAGAACAAGGCACTTCTGATTTTCAGAGACGTTTGCAATGCAGTTTTTGCCATGCATGGGCAGTCACCACCAATTGCACATAGGTACGTTAAAAGATTCATTTACAAATATCAAAGGAAGGTTCCATTCCCATTCTTTTAAGAATGCTTTATGATATTTGCATTTTTTATCAAGTATCAGAAGTTACGTTTTTGCAGTGTTTATGCTGTTCTGTTTCACTATTTGATTAAGTGACTTGAGTTTACTTAGCAATTACCGGTAAATTAGTAAAATGAGTATTGTTATTTGTTTTCTTGTACTACATTTGTATTCTGCTGTATCCTGGGCTGGAGTACGAAATCCCTGTATCTTGTAGGTTGTAGCTTGGTTATCGAAATCCCTGTATCTTTTAGGTTGTAGCTTGGTTATCTGTGTGTGACAAAAATTGTATGCAACCAGTTCTTCTCTGCATGAGTGTTTCAGATTTGGTTTGATCAAGGGACTTGGTTTGAACTTTGAAGTTGTTGAAAGATAGTTGAAAATTTGGTTCGTACCATCACAAAGAGTGGTATTTAGCAAAATACCATCGCAATCGAGGTCGATTGACTAGTACCATCGCAAAGGTCTGAAATTATGCAACATACCATTGCCATCAGTGTTTCCGTTAGTTTTTTATGTTAGGGTGAGAAAATTTTTCAAAAATGTTGCATTTGCCCTCGCCCTTTCACTATGGCCTTCTTCTATGGGCAACACCTCTGCTTGGGCCACTGCCCTTGCTCTTGTTGCCAGCCGCCGTGGGTATTTTGCATAATTTCCGGTCTTTGCGATGGTATTTGTCAGTCACCCTCTATTGTGATGGTATTTTCCTGAATATCTCTCTTTGCGATAGCACTGACCTAATTTTCCCAAAATAGTTTTACCTTTATTACTCACAAATGCCTCACATCACATTCTGCCTCTTTTCTGTATTCTGTAGGGATCTGAAAGCTGAAAATGTTCTTCTTGGATTAGATGGTGCATGGAAACTATGTGATTTTGGAAGCACATCAACAAATCATAAGTGCTTTGACAAGCCAGAAGATATGGGGATTGAGGAAGATATCATTAGGAAGCATACAACCCCGGCATATAGGGCACCTGAGGTTAGTGAACAGCCTTCTATATGACAGACTAAAATTTTCAAACCTTGTACATCCTCCACTGATCCCATGTATGTATTTATGTTTTCTCAGATGTGGGATCTCTACAGAAGAGAAGTTATTAGCGAGAAAGTTGACATTTGGGTAAGTGCATAGCATATGAACATGTGGTCTTTATGCTGCATATGTTTGAATGTTAAGTAAACTAATGGTGTAGCATGTGCTATATTCTCCACTTTAATTATCATAGCCAGGCACATCTACTTTTTAAAAAATTAGACGCATCTGCTTTTTCATGCTAATGAGTGATGCCTAAGAGAGTGATTAGGTTATTGGATCACACTGCACTTAAGCTTCAAAGTTTGGCTATTTATCTTGCACTGCATATGGTGAAGTACTTTATAACTTTTTTAATTCACAATTGGCAGGCCCTGGGGTGCCTTCTATATAGAATATGCTACTTCAAATCCGCATTTGATGGAGAGTCCAAGTTGCAAATACTTAATGGCAATTATCGTATTCCAGAGCAACCCAAGTACAGTGACGCTATCACAGGGCTGATCAATGATATGCTGGAAGCCTCTCCAAATGCCAGACCAGATATCACGCAGGCAAGAGCTTTGATTGATTGGCCATTCATCTCCCTGATACTAGGTTAGTCATAGACTGTTGCATGTAGCTTTAGGATCCAGACAAGCATAGTTTTCTTTGGCTGATGTTAGAATTTGTACATTTGGCAGGTCTGGTTTCGTGTTAACGAACTACTGCCTCCAGTGTTACAGAAAAAATTACCTGATGGAGCTTCATCAGCCACTCCCATGAGTTTGCAAGATGAAGGTGAGGTGCGCTTAAAGAAATGCTATTTGTAGACGTAGAATACAGTTTATGGATCATGCGGGGTTGCCCTTGATTCACAATAATGTTTAGAATTTCTAAACTTGGACATGTTTGTTTCTGTTGATAGAAAAATGGAGCAGTGGCCGCAGTGCTTCACTGTTCTTCTTAATATATTCAATTAGTGGTACTGTGCTACCTAGGATATCCCCCCTGATACATTCCATGGGTGCTATTTACAGTAAGCCCTCAGTGTTAATGTTGTCTGGAATCCAGATTAACACCCATAGTGTTATCTGGAGATTTGGAGCCGTTCTGGTTCTCTTATTTAAGTAAATTTTGGAGCTTCATCTGAACAAGTCAAAATAAATTTGGAGTGTTTCTTAAAAAAAAATAGTGGACTATGGATCATGTGTTAATCAACACAATTTCGTTTTGCTTGTTTGATAACTCCACTGATTGTACTTGAAGGGACAGAGGGAGATGGAGTGAGGGACCCTTTAGGAATAGAAAAGAAGACTGTTTGCATTACTCCATATTTTATTTTATATTCTGTAATATAATATCAGGATACAATTGTTTTCTGAAGTTAAAATTAGACAGTGACATTAAGAAATTTGGCCCTAGAAAATTTGTTTTGGACGAAACTGGAATTTACATATCTTTTAGCGAAGAGTCCTCATTCAGCATCCTCATAACTTTAGGAACTTCTATTTTTAGAGCATCATAACATTACCTAATTATAGACAATTCGATAAGTATCCGTATAAATTGTTACAGCTGTTATACAACAATGCCAGAGTTTAATACCAGAGTTTACATTACTTCCATTTTAGTGAGCATTAACAGGTATCATGTTTTCCTTTAAAAAAAACAGGTATCATGTTTATATTGATTATTTTATAAGCTAGTCACTGCAATCTTTTGTTTTAGATAGTGTAACCCCATCTTCAAGCAAGCTTGTCTTTGGATGTCCTATGTAACTGGACTATCCCTTTTCTCAGCAGCGAATTTTTGACTAAATATTTTCTGAAGAGATAGTGTGATCAATGACCACGGTTACTGTGTTACTTTACTGTTGTAAATTTGGACGTGAGCCATCAAGTCATGTAAAATTGCAATTATTTGTGTACAGAGTTGGAGCATCATCTTGTTTTGCTTGCGTAGGTGCTTATAAAAGAACACATGTGATGCCTAGAAGGAACCCTCCTCCGCCTCCAAGAGAACAATCTACTAGTTCATTGTCTCATGGAAGCTCAAAGGCTGGAGATGCACCTCTAGGTGCATTTTGGGCAACACAACATGCGCAGGGTTCTCAAGTTGCAGATAATAGGAAGCCTTTGTTTGATGAGGAACCAATTAAACCATCACCATCATCAAAGCATAACCAAAGTAGGGTGGACATCAGCGTCAGTACCCCTGGAGATAGGCATGGTCATTCTGGTCAGGTGTTACGAAGTACAAGTAATAATGGACTTACGGGTGGTTCTGACACAAATTTCTTTGTGGAATCACAAGGTTCAGTGAAAATTAAAACACCACCACATCAAAGCAAGCCAAAATCTGAGAAAGATCCCTTCAACAACTTCGTTGCGGACTTCGACACAAACAATCTCCTTTATGGGACCACTGCTGCTGGAAAGGCATCTGAGCTTGAAGCTGAAGTGTCCAATCTGAAGGAGCAGTTGAAGCAAACCACATTAGAGAAGTTCGAGATGACAGCCAAGTACGAAAAGCTATCCGCAATCTGCCGCTCCCAGCGTCAGGAGATTCAAGAGCTAAAGCGTACTCTTGCTGAGACTACACCGCCACCATCAAACAAAGTCAGCTCAAGGATACCAGAATCCAGATCCCAGGTGCTTGCTCCATATGTATATTAGTACAACATATTTTCTTAGTTCTGAATTTTGTTAGATCTTACGTGAGACTTACATACAATTTATGTAGCGAAAGGAGAAGATTGAAGGAACGGTGTGGGAGCTCGAGCAAGGAATGCTCGCAAGCAACTCTTCATTACCCAGCTCTGAAGCCAAGATATGGCAGGCATTCCCTGAGCCAAAAGCTCAGGCCAGACCAAAGGTCGACCATGCGACCAATGGGAGGCAAAACCTAACCAGGAACACAAACGCGGCGCCTTTCCCCGATGCATGGGGGTTCGACCCTGATAGTTTCAGAACATCACCGGGGAGTTCTGCTGCTGCACAGATCAACAGGACCACTGCTCAGGGGAGTTCCTCCCAGAGATTCAGCACAGGGGCAGCGAAGAAAGTAGAGCAGCCATCAGGGTGGGCCGGATTCTAGCTTCTCATCGACGTGCGGCAGTCGCCATTCCCCTTTCAAATTACAAACTGCCCTACGGTGCCCTTTCAAGTTGCACATGGATGCGGCCACAGCCGTGATTCTTGCCTGCCTCAAGATTGGTTACTTTCAGTGTGTTCATAGTTTGGTTGAGCCGACCTAGACATTGGTTTTTCTTATGCCGTTTGACATTACCTTGTTAATAAATATATATATTTGCAGCCTCTGTATGAATTTCCATGCACGAAGCATGAACATGTAACCCCTCTTAAGAAGAATCTGTACGCAAGTGTTGTGCGCGGGGTGCATACTACGTACGCCTTGCAAAAGTCTTTTAGGTACGGGAAGTTTTTTTTTTTGAAGTTTTTGGCATATATGGCACTGTTTACATCCATAATTACGAAAATGGCAATATGCGTACCGTATTTGCAAAAATAGCCTTTTGCCGCCGGTGGCCGGGTGGCAACGCTGTAAAGCTGATGTATGGATTTGTCACCGGCGGCAGGCGGTCTGCTGCCCCGTTACCATATGTTATGTAATTAAGCTAGCTATATGCCTTAATTTTTTACATATTGTTTGTTTGATTTTTAAATGTAACAAATGAGTTCGGAAAATTACAAAATTTTATATGCAGTCTCTCGACACAACGTATTTGATTGTGTAATTTTTTGGTAATTTTATCCACTGTGAATGTTTCTCAAAAATTCGTACGATTATCAGGTAATGTTCAAAATTTTAAATATAGCAAATGAGCTTAAAAAATTACAACATTTTGTGTGCAGCCTCTCGCGACAATATACTTGACTGTGCAATTTTTTGATAATTTAATCCATTGTTAATATCGCTAAAAAATTCGTACAATTACCAGGTGATTAGCCGGTGTAGCAAAGATGAGTCATTTTATTTTCTTTACTTTGTTTAATTTGCATTTTGATTTTCTTTACTTTGTTGAATCCGCATGTGAATAAACACAGTGAGCCATAGACATTTGGTTCATATGGAAATTAAGCACTCGTGCAGAAAACAGACCACCGAAAGTGTCACTTTCGTCGCGTCTGTCTCTCCACACGTAGTTCACTCCCGCCATTATCGGTGTGTCGTTAGTGCGCGCTTCGCTATCGCTATCGCTATAAATTTCAAGCTACGCGCACTTACATTCTCACAGTCTCTTCGCTGACACTCCTCACCTTGCAGTCTCTTCGCTCACACTTCTCGCCTGCGCTCTTTGTCTGCTTTCTTCACAGCCGATTAAATATTGTTTAGTGACGTTATTAGCAGTCATATTAACAGATAATTTTTTGTCATATGAATTGTCTTTGCTAAATATGTATGTAATTAGTTGCAGTTATTTCGGTGTAATTAATTTAATCCTAATTATTTAGGTATAATTAATTAATTTTCACGTATATGTTGTTTAATTGTATATTTTTTTTGTATGCTTTTATATTGACTGCATTAGACATTAAAATCGTAACTACTAAGTGTAACAATTAATTAAACTGTGATGCCAGCGGTGAGATTATATTAGAAACATAAAAAAGAATCTCTAGCAAACTTCTTGTTGCATCATGCATGTTGCATACTATTATACTGAGTAGGGCCATCACATTTTCTTTAGATTGTTCTTTATGGACACAAGCATCACCCATACTTGTACTACTCTTTTATAATAGCATATCATGCTATTTAGTCCATAAAGCCAGCGAAGGGTATGACGTGATAGAAGCCTATATATGTATATATCAAATCTTAAGTCGCACAATTTCTCATTAACTTAAGCACTTAATTTGCTTGCTTTTGATAAAAAACAACTAAGGTAGAGAAAAGTAAAAGGCTAGATATATAGTAAAACTAAACTATACTAACAAACAATTATGACAAGTAGCATCAAGGCCCAAATGTTTTTCTTGACCAGATTATGAGCATGTGTTCCTCGTGTGTCACTTCAGTTGAAGCGGGCACAGCGCATCCGAGACCGCCATCAGCGACCTAGAGACACCATCAGCCCTGCAGAATACTTTGAAATACATTCTAAAGTATGCCAAAAAATAATGTACAACCTAAACTGAGGCCGTTCGACGGATCACGCATGCACATTGGGCACCTAGTGGGGGCACCATGCTCACCCACTAGGTCATCACGACCTAGGGAGTTTGGCCGGCCAACACAATCTATCGAGTCTTCTCGGCGTTGTAGTACTAGTCGTCAATCATCCACGGGTCGTATCGACGAGGAGGTAACTTACGTACAAACCTACGTTTTGTTTTCCTGTTAGGCCTTATGTTCCACTAACATTATGGTGTTCTCCTGCCGCAGATCCACATCGAGATACAACACTTTTGATGTCTGCACCATCTACATAGACTACCGCTCCCTGTCGTTCATCTTCGCTGCACATCCGAGAGGTATGAGATTTGCATTCTACATCCATAATATTTATTATGACAAACATCGTTTCATCCTGCATCCTCTAATTCAACGTGGGGTGACGTCGAGTCCACTTATGACGATGCGGGTCTCCTGGATATATCCAAAGAGCAGTACATAGCGCTAGGGTTTGCAATGTAAGAGCTCATCGTTCACACCATACCCAGGGTTTGGAGACTTCGGTAGGCAAAGCTCCTCTAGCTTCGCTGCCATGTCGTACAATCAAGGCGAAAGTTTCTCTATACCACGAGGAGGTTTCTAGAGTCCTTTGTTCACGACATTATTGCTGGCAGTCCCCCAACCTACTGTACCTCAGTTTACTAGACCACCGTCGGCCACTGAACAAATGAAATGATCTCCATCATGATCCAAATCGAGACGCAAGCTCCGGACCGGTTGACGTACTCCACGGGACATGCTCGTGCTCAATGGAAGACAAGGCCATGTACGGGGAGGCAGACGTGATGAGGAGATAGCAGTGACCTAGATGAGTGAGCCATATCGTGGTGCATTTTTTACTATTACATGTACTTCTACAAATATTCATAATGTATAAAATTATCAAAAAAATGGACAATAACTATGAATATGTCAGGATGCTGCATATAGGATTTCGTAATTTTTATAGCTTGTTTGTTACATATAACATCTACAAAAATCGTAAACGTATGAATTTTTGAACAACGTTCACAACAGATAAAATTGCCAAAATAATTAAAAGAAAAACACAACGGAAACCAAAATACTAAAGTATTTTTCTATGCTACAGTAGCATGCTCCACGTGTCAGGTTGGGAATTTTTTGTACGTAATCCATTTTTTACTCGAAATTACAGAAATATACCAGCGGGAAATTTTTTTACAAAATAGGCTCCAGTCGCCTAATGGTTGGACGACTGGAGCCTTTCGCCCAACCAGACTGCGAGACAATATCTGTCGCCATACGTTGGAGCGACTGCATTCAGTCGCGCTTCCGTATGGCGACTTGCATGCAGTCGCCATACGGAAGTGCGACTGTATGAATCCCCCGGGAATTTTGTAGTTTTAAACTGGTAAAAAATGTGGTAGAGTTGTAATAAAAGTTTATGTTTATTGTATTTGTAGGTGCGTAAAAATTTTAGAAACTTTTTTTATTAAAGATTAACTGGAGAACGATCAATACATACACTGTTAAGTGACATACGATGATAATTCGTGTGCGGAAAACCGGTATGTTAATTTTTTAGATGACTTGATATACGAATGATTGAATGCGAAAAGAAGAGATGATAGACTTGTTTGAATTTAAATAAACTTCATAATATAACTGTGAGTAACATGCCGCGTATTTTTTCATTACATGCACAACACCCCTCAATCGCCACCCCCGTCACCGCGCCCGCGTCCTCCCCTATGGCCCCACTTGGCCCTCCTCCGGTGCAACGGGTTATGAGGCTCTGAAAAAGTAAAATGAGCAGGAGGGTGTCTATCCCGCCCCTGCGCTGGTGGAGTTAGCTGCACGTCTGGCTGTGTGCCCTCCGGTGCACCGGGGAGGGCACTGCCAGAGAGAACCTCCGGTGCTGCGTCGGAGAACTGCCCGGGCCAGTCCGCAAAAAACTGGTCCACATAGTCCTGGCCCAGGGAGACGCCGTGCTGCTGGTAAGTACCTGCAATAGTAATATCGTTAGTTCGTTGCATGTCGTCTTGGGATAAAAACAAGATCGGACGAAGCGTACCCGTAGCTGGTGCCATCGAGGTAGGAGGAGGGGTGCACACCCCCTGCGTGTGGAAGCCGGGGATGTGCGGAGGAGGCGTGAAGTCAGGTGGTGTAGGAGGCCGTGCCCAGGCTGAACCCCCTGGCCGCTCCGGGCAAGGTGGTGTAGGACGTGTCCACGTACTACCTCCGGAGTAGTGCCACGCTGGTCAGGGTGGCACTGGTGGACGACCAGTCGGAGCGCTGGGTGTGGGTGTGGAGACCGCCGGTAGCCTCGTGCAGGACAGCAGGCTAACAATACGTTTACACCCAACCTCCACCCGACGCACAACGCTGACGCCCTCCTCGTGGGCCAGCTCCGCACCAGTGGCGACCCTCTCTAGTAGTGAGGCGGACTCGGCCCATAGGACAGCACCGACGTCAGCCTGGACACAAAGACATAAAATGCTCATCATCGAAATGACATTGTCATTTGGGAATCTTTGAAATTACATGTAACGTACCGCGATGTGAGCGTCGCGCGCGAGGTGCGCGGGGTACGTGTCTGTCGGAGCGGCGACGTGTGTAAACTATATTTTCTAAACAAAATTTGAAAACTAAATTTTGTAAACTAAATTTCTAAACTAAAGTTTCTAAACTAAAGTTTCTAAACTAAATTTCTAAACTAAAATTTTTAAACTAATTTTCTACATCTACATCTCAAAACTATATTTTCTAAACTAAATTTTTAAAACTAAATTTCTAAACTAATTTTTATAAACTAAGTTTTCTAAACTAACTTTATAAACTAAATTTCTAAACTAAATTTTCTAAACTAAAATTTTAAACTATATTTTCTAAACTAAATTTTCTAAACTAAATTTATAAACTATTTTTTTAACACTAACAAAAAATATAACACAAAAAATACCTGAAAATCACGCTCTCCCTCTCCTTCTCCCCCCTCCTCTTCTCCTCCTCTCCCTCTCCTTCTCTCCCCCTCCTCTCCCTCTCTTTCTCTCCCCCTTCTCTTCTTCCCTGCTTCCTCTCTTCCTCTCTTCTTCTCTACTTCTTCTCCTCTTCTTCCTCTACTCTGCGCGGCCGAATGAAAACAGTGCAATGGCCGAGCGCGCCGGGTTTTATATCGCCTACAGTCGCCCAACCGTTTGACGACTAGGTTGCAGTCGCCGAACAGTTCGGCGACTGGATTGCCGTCGCCCAACGGTGGAGCAACTGCAATTAATCGCCGAACGGTTGGTATATTCATTAGTTGTCGTGATCTGGTTGGGCGAAAGGCTCCAGTCGCTCAACCATTAGGCGACTGGAGCCTATTTTTGTAAAAAAATTTCCCGCGGGTATATTTCTGTAATTTAAAATAAAAAATGGATTATCCGTATAAAAAATTCGTCCGGTAGGGCCATTACACAGTAAAATTTCTCTCGCAGAGCTACATGGTGACGTGACGTCTGCACGTGAAGCTACATCATGCAGAGCTCCCCCGACGGCCCATGATTTCCGGCTTCGTGGGTGGGGGAGTTGGCACGCTGGCCTGGCCGCGTCGTTGTCCGACACCTAGGGCCCCGTCCGGAATGGCGACCACCCTACAGCGTTGTTGTGTGGTGCGTGGCCTGATAGGCCTGGGAACGATGTTGCCCGGCCCAATACCTAACTGGAAAGGATCTGGTGGTAGTAGGGCTGGGCATGCATAAGAGCATCTCCAACAATGTCCTCTAAATCTCATCTCCTAAATCACTTTTTAGAGGACACAATCTAGAATGTAGAAGACTAAAAATATGTAACCTCCAACAAGTCCTCTAAATATGGTCACTTAAATTAAAATCTGGGTCCACAAAAACAACCAACCAAAGAATTTAGGGGATCGGACGGCGCAGGAGCGTTGGGACCGATTTAGGGGATGGTGTGCGTCCTCCATATATGGGGGACGAAAAATTAGGGATGGAGTCCTCTATATTTTTGGTTACCACTTAGGGGATCTGTTGGAATCTTTTTTTACCTTTTCTTCTAAAATATAGAGGATATGAGCACTTTAGAAGATTTGTTAGAGATGCTCTAATGCTCTCCCGTAAAGCGTCCCGCCTGCCTAATCTTTTTTTATCTTATTAATAATTCCTGGCTCTCTTTAATTTATTTTCCTTACACTCGGCAAGTCCGCATCACCGAGCCTGGTTGCCCGGCCCCTAGCTCAGGTCCACGTCTATGGCTCTTTCAACCGGTTTTTAGCTTTAATTTGATACGCATCAACCTTTTAATTTCAGTTTTTATTTTTTATCTTTTCCTTTATTCCTTTGTATTAACATAAAAGATATAGTGGTTTTTTTTATTTTTTTAATTATTTGTTTCTTATTTTTGATTAAAAACTAACATCTACTACAATATAATTATATTAAAAAATTTATAGTAAAAATAAAGAATCATAGCTTTGGGCAGCCGTTCTAAGCACTACCTCCACAGCCGGGCAGCCGCCCCAGCTCTGGGCGTCTAGCGCTCTCGTTGTTTCGGCCGATGACGATGCTATTGTCGCAGTTGATGCGGAGGCTTTTTTTTTTTTGAGAAAAGCCGAGCATGAAATCTATTCATGATTAGGCAAGTTTACATGCATATCAACAAAACCTGGAGGGTTTACCAGCCAAACATGGCGTCCCTCGTCCAAAGTACAAGCAAGTTTAGCTAGATTATGAGCATCCACATTGGAACACCGGCTTTCAAAGCGAAATTCTACTTTCTCAAAATAGCTCCTTCTTGTTTCAATATCATTAAGGACTGCCAAATACTTGCATTTTGGTCTGGCAGCAATATTTTTAATGACTTCCTGACAATCTGAAGCTATACAGACCTTCGAAGCATTGCAGTCCATAGCAATGGCTAGTCCTTCATTGCATCCAAGTGCTTCCAGTGTGGTTGGGTCAGAGAGACCCTTCCAAACCATAGCACTAGCTGCCACAAACTTTCCGAGTGCATCACGACAGACCGCCCCAACAGCTCCTTTGTTGCCTGATCGAGATATTGCTGCATCCACATTGATCTTTAGGCAATCTCCTGGAGGTGGTATCCATCTGACTATATCCGCACAATTCAAGGTCCCCTTAGCCTGAAAAATCACAGGGTTATTAATGAATTCAATGTCAGCCAAATATGACTCAATAAAACCCAAAGTTGTTAAGGGACTCTGGTACAAATCATCATATAAAGCTTTACGTCTGGCATGCCAAATTGCCCAACAGGAAACAAGAAGCTTTCTCATTTCTTCAGGTTTCAGGGTTTCTAGCATATAAAAAAGCCAGTCCTTGGGATCTTTTATAAATGTGACTGCAATTAGTTCTCTGATACCATTACCCACTAGAGCCCAAACGCACTTGGCCATTGTACAATGAAGAAGAGCATGATCCCAAGTATCTTCCGCACCATCGCAAATTTTACATATGTTCGTTGTGCTCATATTTCGGTTCTTACGTACAGTTTCTGTTGGGATAGAGTTCTGTGATAATCTCCAAGCAAAAACCTTCAGTTTTGATGGAACTTTTATTCCCCATAACAATTTCCAAGACTTAGCAGTACCATATTTATTAGAGCTACTAGCTTTACTATGTAACCAATCCTCTCTTTGCATTTTTATTTGAACAAGCATCCGATAAGCAGACTTAACAGAGAAGTTTCCAGATCTTTCATAATGCCAGGCCCAAGAGTCAGGTTGCTCTGTTAAACTTAGAGGTATATTCAAAATAACTTCCTTATCCATGTCAAGAAAAAATTTATCCAATAAATCACGTCTCCATTGTCTTGAAGAAGTGTCAATGAGTTCACTTACTTTTTGTGGAGGATAAGGTTCTTTGGCCTGGACTATCCGGAGCATCCAATCTCTTGGAATCCAATTGTCCTTCCAAATATGTGTCTTTTCCATTCCCAATTCTTCGAATAATTCCTAGTTTGAGAATATCACGTCCTTGAATAATTGCTCGCCAAGTCTGTGATGGCATAGAGCCCAAGGAAGCATCCAAAAAGTCACCATTAGGATAATAAATTGCTTTCAGCATCCTTGCTACTAGAGAATCTGGGTTCTGTAAAATCCTCCATCCTTGCTTGGCAAGCAAAGCTAGATTGAAAATATTTATGTCTCTAAAACCAAGTCCACCAAGAAATTTAGGTAAAGTCATCCTGTCCCATGATACCCAACTAGTTTTCCTTAACCCCTGTTTACTTCCCCACCAAAATTGACGGATCAGGGAATTCAAATGATTACAAAGCCCTGTGGGTAAGCGGAAGCAACTCATTGAGTAAGTCGGGATAGCTTGGGCTACTGATTTAATAAGGACTTCTTTACCACCTGCTGAAAGAGTCTTCTCCATCCATCCTTGCACTCTTTTCCATACTCTATCCTTCAAATATTTGAATTTTCCTTCCCTGGCTCTACCTACAACTGTTGGTAAGCCCAAATAACGGTCTGTTAATGATTCATTATTCACCCCGACCTTGTGTTTGATCTCCTCACGAATATCCAACTTACATTTCTTGCTAAAAAATATTGAGGATTTTGATAGATTGACCAGCTGTCCTGATGCTACACAATAATTAGTTAGAACTCTATTCACTGCATCTGCGTCATCACTATTAGCTTTGAACATTAACAGGCTGTCGTCAGCAAACAGAAGATGGCTAATCACTGGAGCATTGGCGGTAATCTGAACCCCATGTAATCTACCATTTGCTTCCTCTTTCTTAAGACAACATGTTAAAGCTTCCGCACATAACAAGAAAAGGTAAGGTGATATGGGATCACCTTGTCTTAAACCACGAGAAGGTTCAAAAAAATTCAATTTTTCCCCATTAAAAAGAATTGAATAAGAAACTGATTTGACACATTTCATCACAGTGCTTACCCATTGGTAATGAAAACCCAGCTTCCTCATCATTTGTTCCAAAAAGCTCCATTCAACACGATCATAAGCTTTGGTCATATCAAGCTTCAAAGCACAAAAGGAGTTTTTCTTAGCTCGATTAGTTTTCATGTAATGCAAGCATTCGTAAGCCACCAGGATATTATCAGAAATTAGACGGCCAGGCACAAAAGCAGATTGTTCTTTAGAGATGATATCTGGTAACACTACCTTTAGTCGATTTGCGATAGACTTTGAAATTATCTTATAAAGCACATTGCAAAGACTAATAGGTCTAAACTGCAAGAGATTAGTTGGGTTATCAACCTTGGGGATTAAAACAATGAACGTACGGTTTACCTCTTTAGGGATATCTCCTCCATTTAGAACAGCAAGCACTGTCCTGACAACGTCCTTCCCGCAAAGCTCCCAATTGAATTGGAAGAAATGGGCTGGAAAACCATCTGGCCCTGGGGCTTTAGTAGGAAACATCTGAAATAAAGCCTCCTTAACTTCTTGTTCTCGAAAAGGAGCTAAAAGAAAATTATTCATATCCCTTGTAACCTTGGCAGGAACATGATCAAGAACCTGTTCCATATTGTGTGCTCCCTCCGACGAGAAAAGTTGTTGATAAAAATCTGTTACTAAATGCTTCATTTCATTCACATCTTCTGTCAGTGTGCCATCTGTCCTCTCTAAACGATGGATATGATTTTTCCTTTTTCTCCTGCTTGCTTTCTGATGGAAAAAGGCTGTATTTTTGTCACCCTCCTCGAGCCAAGATATGCGTGATCTCTGTCTCCACATTACCTCTTCCCTGTAATTTAGTTGTACAATTCGTTCCTGTATTTTCTTTTCCTCCAAACATGGACAAACTCGCCTTGGATCAGACCTTAAGGATTCAAGTTTTTTCGTAAGACTTTTTAGCTCAGAACGAACACCTCCAAAACACTTATAGCTCCATCGTTGTAGCTTAATACACAGTTTGCTTAATTTATTATGAATATCAAGGATAGTAGAACAAGGTCCACCTTCAGACCAAACCTGCTCAATGACAGGTGCTAGACCTTCATGTGATTCCCACATCTTTTCATACCGAAATATTTTTTCACCTGATCTCCTTATCTTGTTGCCCTCCTCTCTATTGGTAATAAGAAGAATAGGGGAATGATCAGATGATGCCGCTGTTAAATGCTGAATTAAAGCGAAGGGAAATAATGTGGACCAATTTGCATCAGCTAGAGCCCTATCAAGACGGACCCGAATAGATACATTATCTGCAAGCCTTCTTTCCCATGTCCAATCCAAACCAACATACCCAATATCACATAAACCACATGTATCCACCGCTTCTCTAAAACTATTGATGAGGTATTCGTCACGCTTATTAGGGCCAATTTGATCTTCTCGTCGCAACACTTCATTAAAATCACCAATACAAGCCCAGGGAAGGTCAGATTCTGCCCTCAAAAATTTTAAAAGGTCCCAGGTTTTATGTCTTTGAGCTCTATTTGCTTCTCCATACAACATTGTTAGCCTCCATGGAGGCTTTTCTGGCTCCTGTACCTCAACATCAACATGATACTTTGAAAAAGTCTTAAGTGAAAGAAGAACATTATTACTCCAAAAGACTCCCAATCCACCACTACGCCCAGAGCTGTGCACAGCAAAGCAATTTTGAAAACCCAGAGTCCAACGAAGCCCTTCCACACGAGACTTAGAAATTTGAGTCTCTGATATGAACAGGATCGATGGGGCAACATCCTTCGCGAGATCGCGAAGCTCACGAACTGTCGCGGAGTTGCCAATGCCGCGACAGTTCCAACTTAGGATCCTCATTGCTCCCGGCGGGCCCCCTCACAGGGGTCCGCCGATTCCAGTAAATTATTTTTCTTGAGCCTTTTTGAGTCACGGGTATTAGGCTCCCCTTTCTCCACTACTTCCTTGAGACTCATCCCTTTCTCTTGATCTGCTTTATCTGATTCAATGAGAAGAAGAGCTTTGCAAGAATTTCTGTGGTTCCTCCCCTCCACATTGTATTTCATTGATGACACAGTGCCACCACCATTTACAGGCATGTGGGCAGCATGTATATTGGAGCCTACCTCCATCATCCCATCGAAATCAGCTCCTGGAACATCTCCCTGTCCAACTGATAGCCTTTTCCTAGCTGTTTTATCTTCAAGTGTGTTCCTCTCCTTGAAATTATATTTCAGCAGGCTAGCAGTGTGATTTGTTATCCCCTCAAACTGAGCATTTGCTGTTGAATTCATTTCTGTTGTATGTCCAGACTTCTTACTCATCAACTCATCACTTCGCCCATTGGAAATTGTGGAAGGTGGCCCTCCTCTCCATCTCTGTCTCATATCTGATGATGCAAGAAGAAAGTCACCGTACTGGAGATTTGCCTCATCATGCATCCCGTCACCACACTCATCTTTAATGTGACCAATTTGACCACAAACAGCACAAAACCTTGGGAGCTTCTCATACTTAACTTTGAAGGACTGAGATATATTTCCTTCCACGCCGCGGACAGAAACTGGAATCACACGGATTAAAGGTTTCTTGATGTCCATACATACACGAACACGAAGGAAATTTCCCCACCCCCATCCATCTTCTCCCACCTCCACTTGTAGAACATGACCAATTCTGCTAGCTAATTGCCTCCCAATCTTTTCCTTCATAAAAGTTGGGGGAAGATCGTAAATCCTCACCCACACTGACATGTGCTCAAATTTGATTGCCGATGGTCTGGTCACCCCATCATATTCTGCTACCAAAAATGCATTTCCACGGAAAATCCACGGGCCTTCCTCCATAACCTTCGTCCAATCCCCTTTACAAAAGAACTGGAGAACAAAAAGATTTTCTCCTAATGCCTTGAACCTAACCTCTTTGGCTAAACTCCAAGCATACCTCATTTGGCTAAAGAGGGCAGCATGGCTGAAACTTTTCGACGAATAAACAGAGCCAATAGCCATCCACTTCGAATCTGCTCGAAGTTCTTGTACATCTTCCTCCAAAATTATCTCATCTGTTTCCTCATCTCTTAGTTCTAAGCGCTCCAAAAGATCCCCAATTTGATCAGGCGATTTTCCTCTTTCTTCATCCTCCTTTTTCTGTCTAGGCGATTCCATTGTAAAGAAACAATTTCTCTCTCACGATTCCAGCAGAAGCCCTTGTATCACCAAGGACGGGCAGCAAACTAGGTTTGCCCCTTGATCGTCCCGAGTGATAGCAAAGGATCTAAAGAAAATCGCAAGAGATTTGGATGGATTCTGCAAGAAAACTCCTGATGGGAGCAGACACCACCAGGAGGTCTGGAACTCTCCCGAGAGAGAGTATAAGCGCTAGCCCCGAGCGAAATCCACCTACACTACACACCCATGCGTACCGCAGACGCTCGGTAGTGGTTGGGCCAGCATGAAGGGGCCCACAGTTGATGCGGAGGCTTGTCAGCCTATTCAAGTCCATGGCACATCATGGGCCTCCAGGCCGTCATCCGGCTTGTAAACATATATGGGCTAAGCCCATATCCGCCGACCCCGAATTCGCTGGCAGGGGGTTCGGTCCTTTTCTTTTTCCCTCTGTTCTTTTGGATCTCGTCATCTTTTCTCTAGACTAATAAATTTCGCTTTAACTGCAGAACTGAGGTGTCACAAGTGCATCTTAGATCCTTTATTCGGCTCATCACGGCAGTTAAGTCGTTCGATTTCAAGAATTAGCATTCTAAACATGTGCTACTTAGGCCCCCTCAAATTGATGATATGCAGTGTCTCATAAATTCATACACTTGAATATCATCCAAATTTAACCATTTCTCGGTTCCTCTAAAAGTGGCAAGCATCTTTTGAATTTTTTTTGCGAATAACATCGTTTGGATTTATCATATATTCCTAGAGTAAATAACAAGGCCGGTTTTTGCGCGACGAGTCAGGAGCACACTTACCTACGAATTATGGAGGCCCATGCAATGACTTTAGGTTTTATTGATTTATTACGCGATGATTTTATTGAAAAGATCATGCTTACAGTGTATGTTTCACTCAAGATTGGGCATCCATGCCAAGTGTTATACCGGTGGCTTCAGGAGGCATTCATGATTGGCATATGCGAGCTCTCACCGAAATCTTTAGATATGATTTCATATTACAATTTGGTGGAAGAACTTTAGGATATCCTTGAGGAATGCACCTAGTGCAACATCTCATCACATCAGGTGGCTTTAGAAGCTCGTGTACAAGCTTCTAACGAGGATATGATCTTGCTCACGAAGGTAATGGAATTATTCGAGCAGCCTGCAAATGGAGCAAATGGAGTTTTGAATTAGTCGTAGCTTGTGAAGTACGGATGGCTATCAAAATCGAGTTGAGTAGATAGATAACTAGATACAAAGAAGGTCTAAAAAATAACATTCGGAGTTTCAACGCGGCGGAGGCGAGCAGGCAAAAAAACGCCGAAGAGGTACACTCTTCCTTCCGTTCTTAAGTACTACTCCCATATTAGTACCATACCGCTAACCGAAAAACACACACACCAACTTAAATATGCAGCTGTCAGCCATCGTTCCCGCCGGGCCTGGTCGCGCGCGCCTGTAACTCCAGCTTTTATCGGAGGGCTTAAGAGTTGGTAAAGGGGGTTGTGGGCTCGAGCCCACGTCATTAGCCAGCCACCGAAACTTAAGACCAGACCTCCTCCCGTCAAAGCGCGTCGTCTGCATGGGGGCGGTGTGCGTCAAACTTGCCCGTGGAGAAGAACCCGGCCAAATCTGGCTGTCGTTTGGGGGGCGCTCGTTGGGGCAGAGGGCCGTTGCTTCTGAGGTGAGCAGGCCCGCCCGTTGAAGAGGGGCCCGAGGGCTGGGCGCCCGCTCGTTGCTGGATCGCGTCCTGGAGTGAAGAACCAGGCCGATCGTTGTGGAGGCCCCCGTGAGCACAGCAGTTTGGTTCGGGTCCTTGAAAAGTGGCAGAAGGCCACCGCCGGTGCTCCGGAGATTTGGCGAAGCCTGGATGAGGGAGCAGGCCCGGCCGAACGAGATGCGCGAAGTGTGTTGGACGGGGGGTTAAGGATGGGGGATGGATGGGGAGTAGGAGCTGGTGAGGGCCCCGAGAGGCCAGTCCAGCAGACTGGCGGGGCACAAAGGAGCCTGGGGTTTCGCCTCAGCTGAGAGCCCGCAATGCGCTCGTGGGTGTCCACGGATGAGATGAGCCCGGTTGGCCTGCCTTCGTGGAGCGTTGGGTTCGCCTACTAACCCCCCTTTACCAAACTCTTTTTTATTTTTCATCCTTTGCCGGGATTGTGTAACTTTGTTAGTATCGTTTGATCATCCCAGCAGCAACAGTCAACTTTTAATAAAAGATATAATGGTTTTTTAATTTTTAATTATTTGTTCCTTATTTTTTAACTAAAAAAACTAACATATGTTATAATATAATTATAGTCAAAAGCCTTAGCAAAAATAAAAAAATCATAACTTTTAAACCGTTGGAAGCATTACCTCCACAGCCGGACAACCGCCCCGCTCTGGGCGTCTAGCGCCCTCGTTGTTTCTATTAGGATACCTGGGCCTGGGCCGGAAGTCTTAGCCCATGGCGGCCACCTCATCGGTAGACTATAAATAGGGAGTCGTACAGGTAGATTTTGTACACATGCAATCAGAAAAGCAATAAAGAAAAGACCAGGAGTTCTCTCTACCTCTCTGTTTTCAATTTATTATTTTGTCTTCTGTGATTGATCTCGTTTCACATTAAGCAGAGGCATCGATCGGACTGGTCGCCAGCGACGGTTCCTCAACAGTTTCGGCCGATGACGGTTCCTCAACTGTGTGGGGGAACTACAATTTCCTAGAAATCGTCTAAGCAAAGTCTCGTAACGACTTCGATGAACCACTTAGAAATTATAGCACTGTATGAAGCCGCACGAGAATGTGCTTGGCTCCGCCGAATGATTCACCACATCCAGCAGTCATGTGGAAGAACTTTAGGATATCACCTAAGTGCAACAGCTTATCACACTAGGTGGCTTTAGAAGCGTGTGTACAAGCTCGTAACGAAGGATATGAGCTTTGCTTATGAAGGTAATGAAATTATTCGAGCAGCTTACAAACGGAGTTCTGAATTAGTCGTAGCTTGTGAAGTACGGATGGCGATCAAATTTGAGTTCAAGTAGATAGATAAACTAGATGCAAAGAAGGTCTAAAAAATAACTTTCGGAGTTTCAACACGACGGAGGCGAGCAAGCAAGAAACGCAGAAGAGGTACACTCTTCCTTCCGTGCTTAAGTACTATTCCCGTATTAGTACCATACCGCTAACCGAAACACACACACACCAACTTAAATATGCAGCTGTCAGCCATCGTACGCGCCGGGCCCGGTTGCGCGCGCCTGTCACTCCAGCTTATCGGAGGGCTTAAGAGTTGGTAACTGGGGTTGTGGGCTCGAGCCCACGTCATCAGCCAGCACCGAAACTTAGACCAGACCTCCTCCGTCAAAGCGCGTCGTCTGTGCATGGCGGCGGTGTGCGTCAAACTTGCCCGTGGAGAAACCCGGCCAAATCTGTCGTTGTCGTTGGGGGCGCCCGGATCGCGTCCTGGAGTGAAGAACGGGCCGAGCATAGCAAAGTTGGTTCGGGTCCCCCCACTTGGAAGGTGGCAGGCCACCGCCGGTGCTCGGAGATTGGCAGCCCATGAAGTTGGGCCGAAAGTCTGGATGAGTGTGTTTGACGGATTTTGGAATGATGGGCTTTCCGGAGTAGGAGCTGGTGAGGGGCCCCGAGAGGCCGGTCTGATGGCTGGCGGGCACAAAGGAGCTGGGGTTTCCGCCTCAGCTGAGCCCGCAATGCGCTCGTGGGTGTCCACGGATGAGATGAGCCCGGTTGGGGCCGCGTCGGGCTTTCGCGTGATGCGTAGCCTGCCTTCGTGGAGCGTTGGGTTCGCCTACTAACCCCCTTTACCAAACTCTTTTTTATTTTTTTCATCCTTTGCCGGGATTGTGTAACTTTTAGTACCGTTTGATCGTCCCAGCAGCAGCAGCAGTCAACTTTTAATAATTAATTGTTAGCTTTGATTTCGCTGAAAGCAATATATCACACAGTTGTTTACATGTCCAAAATAATTAATTAGCTGGCTAGCAGCATCGCGGCTAGCAGGCAGGAGGAAACTGCTACACAGATTTTTTGCAGTGAAGTTTAGGATCACCGAGTGTCGTGTCTTAGTCCTTAGATTTTTTTTAAAAAAAATCTCAGATTTATATTAATAACTTAGGTAAAGTATATGAGTACCCAACTTTTATATTGAAAATTCTAGATAAACAAGTGCCATCATCAAGTTCTTGAGTTGATAGACATGCTGGACTTGTTTATCTTCATCATCGTAAATTCTGTATCTTGCAATTGTGTCGTGATTGCTGATAATCATGACAGTGGGAAGTAGAATATTGATGATCTCTATTGATGTGTAGGACATAAGTCTCAGTAACGGTGCTTTTGGCCGGAAGAAAATCAGCATAGATTTATTTATACCTAACACAACCCGGCGTCGATCTCTGGTATAGGCATGCCATCATTGTCTAAGTAAACCAGTCTAATAAAATTCAGCACGGGTAAAAAAAAAACTAGCTAAGAACTTACCAAAGAAGAACAAAAGTAGAACAAATTGATATAGGAAATAAAATAGAAGAAACTAAAGAAATCTAAAATTACGTTTGGAATCCAATGGGGCCCACCCACTCAATAATGGCGAAGAGGAGAGGGGCCGGCAATGGATGAACGGAGTTGTGGTTGGGCTAGGGTTTTCTAGCGGCGGCTGCTGCCTATACTTGTGGTCTTCTAGGTAGAAGTTTAGTTTTTCAGCAAAATTCCAATATTTAGTCCTTAGATAAAAAAAATTAAACCACATGGGCTCTTGGCTTCTTCAGGCTTGAGCCTTTGTTTCATGGCCTCCTGTCCCTATAGGTAGAGCCACATCCCGGGGACCCTAGGCGGCGTCGGCGAGCAACTCTGTTGAGCTCCGTTGAACTCATGTTGGTCTCCCGCCGCATGGTGGCTGGCTTTGCCCGGACTCCCGCTACACGGTAGATAGCTTTGCCCAGGCTCTGGCCGTCGATTGGCTCTGCCACTGCCCATACCCCATCGGGACTAGTTGCATCCAGGTTAACTTCTAACCTCACAGGCTCTTGCACTTAATAGTTGCACATACTTCTATGTACATGTGTTTGGTTCTTTACAATAGCGGGCTTCTGGCCATGACAAAGGAGAAGTCGCTAATGGTGTCTTGAGTAAATAATAGATGGTTTTTATTTGCTATAGTTGGTGCCTTGGTGGCAAACATTGAAAAATTCTTTTCCAACTATTTGAGAGGCTTATGGGGGCGTTTGAAATGGTTCCATCTTTTGGTTTCCAGCTTTTAGAAGCTGGCTGCTGAGAGGCGGCTTCAGCTGGATCGAGCTCCACTGTCGTGAGCTCTGCCTCCACCCTGATGGTGCTGCCACAAACTCAGCCTTCGCTCGCTCCGTTGTCGCCTCGATGGTGCTTCCATGAGGTCCGCCGCTGCCCACATCAGTAGTGGCATTGTGGGCCCGCTCCGCACCCATCGCTGGGTCCAACTAACACCGGCGTCTTGAGCGCACACCAATGCAAACGGCACGGCATCCTAAGAGATAGTGCCATTGCGGCCGCTGGAACAGGGAGAGCCAGAGGCACCAACGATGGAGCGGTGTTTGGAGGTTGTTTGCGGTGGGTAGGGTATGGGACAGAGCTCTTTGACGCCATCAGGAGGTGGGAGGAGACAGGGAGAGACAAACACACATTGTGGAAGCGAAAAGAAGAGGTGGAGGGGATGGGAGATGGATGTTGGGGTGGTGGGGTGGCAACTGAGGAGATGTTGCCAAAAGCTAATACTCAAGTCGAATCAAACACCAACCTTCTACTTCCAACCACTTCTACCTCCAGCTGCTACTATTCTAAAACCAAAAGCTTGAGGCGTTTTAGACGAACCCTATGTACGCAAGAGTTCTGAATATTATTATTATTCTGTGTTGGATACACACACACAACGGGTCGCCACATAGCTCTTGATCGTCTTTGAAACAAATCAAAATTTTCAAATTTTCAGATTTATTTGAAATTTGCTTGAATTTGAAAATTTTGCTAAATTCGAAAACTTCCTTCAACTTTCTGCTTTCCCCTTTGAAAAATCTGCTTTCCTTATTGCCATGGCGTTTTCTTGCTAGGCATCTCCTCCCTTGTTCCCCTTTTGCCACCCGACCACTCGCCGTTTGTGCGTCACTCTCTAGCTCGCCGTGTCTACACACTGCTGTAAGCTGTCCACCTTTGCACAATGTGCAACATCTCGCTGATTGGGCAATAATAGTCGTCACATTGCCACAACCATGCACCGTGCCACCGTCACCACCATGGCTGAACTCGCCGCTGCCACCACGACCTCCAGTTGCTCGACGTGCGTCTGACACCTTAGTTTGCTCCACCAACGTGCGCACTTGCACCAGAGAGACACCATACACCCCGTGACGCCACCGCTGCTACCAGCATCGTCGCCACCTCGCCGAAGTACCTCAGTGACCTGTACTTTCTAACCTGTCTTTCACATGCTGGGCACGCCATGGCCATGCCCCTATCGCCACCGCCTTCACTGGGCTTTAAAGCTGAGCCATGATACTCATTAGCTTGCTTTCGCACCCAATTTGACCAAGAATCGTCACCGCCGAGCTCCCGCCGATGAGTTTCAAAAACCAATTCCACTAATAACCTCGATTACAACCCAATTCCTCTTAGCCATAGAATCTATTGGACACCGCGAAGCCAACCCTGACCATGCTGACCCAACTCGTCGCCCTTAGGCCGTCGGTGCCGTGCATCACCACCGGCCATGCACGACCACCGTGGACAGCCATGCATAGGCCAAACCAACATAAGCCACCACCAACGTTAGCTTTCCCCTGTGCAATAGAAGCTCAAGCCACCCTCAAACTCACCAAAACCCTATCGGAGCACCGCCGTGCCATGGCCTTGCTCTGGCGAGCCATCACCGCTGCTAGCCTTCTCTGGTGCCCCTCCAACCGTGCGCATACCCAAAATACGTTGCTCAGACCTCACTTACCCTCGTTGCACCATCGCTTTCCATTGATAGCCCTCACCGACGCACAATCTCCGCCACCATCTTCTCCTCTACTCGGGTGGCCATGGGCGCTCGTTCAAGTTAGCTGGGCCTCGTGCCTAGCAAGTCGAGCATATGGGCCGACTAGGTTGGCCCAAAACAATAGTCAAAACCCAACACTATTTGCATCCAGCCTAATACTAGTTATAGCCCAGCTCATTACTGTGTAGCTCATTGAAACCAGTCCAACCCATTACTATTTACAAAATCTAACCCGTTAGGAATAGTGCCAACTAGTACTATTCATCCAAAACCTGTTAAGCATATTTTACTCACTTCGACCATTTCGAGCCCATTTAACCCATTTTAACTCCGTTCGACCCAACTAATCTTAGTTTAAACCGTATCCACCCAAGCTCACTTTTTCTATATATTTTCTAGATATTTTATTGTATTTTGTTCCTACCTTGCATTCTATAAAGTAGGAACTTATTTGTATTTGTTCTTCTGCGCTAGAATTTGGATTTGACTAGTTGATCAGTGAAGAAGCTACCGTAGCAATAGAGGTAGACAGTGTTAAATCTGAAGCCTACAAAAAAGTAATAAAAAACTCTTAAGGCCACATTCATCTTAATAGCCTTAATAATTAATTACTGTATAATAAATCATTAATAGATTGGGCAATCAAATGTTTTATTTACACTACTAAGATTGTTTCGACGTCATGCCGATAGATTTTAAAATGATACTATGGTTGAGGCTAATTGGTGAAAAGTTACTAGATAGTTGGAGCCCATAACCCCACCCTAGGATTTGAGGCTCTGGTTTAGATATGGTGGTGCAGTGCCAATGTACATAGGGCATGTGAATGATATCTTTATAAGAACTAGAACCTTATGCTAAGTAAAGGACACAAAATTTGCTCAACTATAAGTTTAATTTGTCAACCTGGTCAAGTATACTGCTCGATTCGATCGAATGTCTGCAGGAGGGTTAGCTATCCCAGTATTTTAGGATGGCTAGCAAACAAGGGGTGAGATGAAAGTGGGATTAGAAAGTTACTTGCCATTCTTCACAATGGTAGGTCCACTCAACGTCGGGCCACAATTTTTGCATTGGCCTGTGGATTCCTGACAAGGTTGAATGACCCTGAGACTACCGGGTAGAAGCTAAAAAGAATAAAACATTGAAACAGTCTCGTTATCTCAACTCAGTCGATGTATTTTCTTTCACCCGATGTGTGTTGGCGTGTCGAGGGAGGGGCAGAAGGCATTGACGTCAGCGGGGACATAGAAATGTAGAGGTTGAGCGCCTCGTATAGCGGGCTCATGGTGCTGGGCACAACGTATCCGCTGCTGGAGGTGACGTCGACATTGCGGCGTTTGGCGTCATTGGGAGGTCGAACAATGCATGCACGACAACCTTCATGTCGTCTTGGAGCACGCGTGGCACGCCGTGGTTGGACACTTGGAAGCAGCCCAGGTGCTGGGGCTACATCCCGCAGCCGGGTGGCCTTCACCGATACCTCGTAGGCTAGTCATAGTGCGACTTTGGATATTAGAATCGTGGTGTCCCCGATTTGTTTGTATACGTCGTTTGATGTATTTGTATTTGTATTAGTAAGAGATGGTGGGGATAGGTATAGGATCAAGGATAACCGACTAGAGGGGGATGAATAGAATGTTATAAAATTCTTGTCTTCTAAAACTAATTACTACAATTTAGCTAGGCAAGATTTCAAAGCAATTCAAACCTACACAATTCTAGTATAGTTAAGACACCACAACACAAGTCTCTACAAGTATATATCTAGCACAACTAAATAAGACAATCTCAATAATCACAATATACTAAAAATATAAGTGCAGAAAGTAGAGGCAAAGAAATGACCAAAAGACAAGGAATATGTTTTTCGTGGTGTCGAAGACTTACTGGTCTTCACTAGTCCACATTGAGGAAGGCCCAAGCAATTTGGATCGACTCCACAAATTAAGCCTCACTCCTTAATCCACTAGTTGTTGCTCTTCCTCCACTCCGATGATGGTGAGCACCGAATCACTCACAAGTTGGCATCAGGCCTCTTCACAATCTTCTTTAAGAGGTCACCTCACAATCTTCCACCAAGCCCGTCTAGGTGCCGGCAAGCACCAAGAGTAATAAACCAAAGTTTCACTTGATGACGATCAAGTACCAACGATTAATCTAGAATGGATGCACTTGATTTTTGGCTCAACTACCTCAAATAAATGCAAAGCGAGTAAACGAGGTGTGGAAGAGTGCTCTATTGCACAAGGATATTAAATGAAGTGTCTAGCACTGTCCTTAAGCAGGTGGGGAGGTATTTATACCCCTACCAACCAAATATAGCCATTGCAAGAAGTTTTCTGAACTTTTCAAGGCAAGCGGTAGTAATGCAGTTCAAATTTTGGTATTACCGCACCTATTCCGACACTACAATAACGGCTATATTAGAGCTTCTAAACTAGTCGTTAAAAGGCGGTGAGGTACTACCGCCGTTGTAATCGTGGATGTTCCGATCGTCGGTAGTTCTGATTTCTAGCGCGGTACTTCCATTTGTTTTGGAGACCAAAACATGGTTCTCTCTGGAAAAAACATATTGCCCAAATTTTTGGAACTTCCAAGTTTTGGTAGTACCAATCAGGAGCTACAGTCATACCGCTTTGCCATAGTTCCGCCGTGTAAACTCTGGTACTACCGTTTTTCAGAGAGACAGATGTGCTTCCAAGGGTGCTCTTTGGAAAAATGTACCGCTAACTTTTTGGTACTTTCGGGTTTCGATAGTACCGCTCAGGAGTTGTAGTCATACCGCTCTACAGTAGTTCCACTGTGTAAACTCCGGTACTACTGATATTTCTAAGAATGCACAATTGGCTATCAATTTCAATTTTAAGTGCATGTATGATCCTGAATTAATCCAATAGCACAAGAACATGCTGTCAAGTTACTATCCATGACTCATCTTAATAGTATGTCATTTATCTTATAATCCGATCTTCCATCTTTTCTCCTAAAATCGGTAAAATACAAGGGATTCTTGACTATTTATACCTTTATCTTGAACCATTTTGATCCTCATGTTGACCTTTAGTATGCATTTCCAGGTTGTCATATTCATTATAGGGACTATACCTTTTAAACACTCAATAAATATGTTAGTTTCATATTCATATATTGTCATTAATTACCAAACCATTTTTAAGGGTCTAGATGTTTTCAACAGGGTGGTGACTTGAGGTGGGTTTTGTCGGAGGGAAGGAACAAAATTTCGGCATCATGAATTGAGAGGAACATGGCACATATAGCACCAGTGGAGGACCCACGAATAAAATGTAGTTAGGGCAGACTTGGAAGCGTGAAGCAAACATTATTATGCAAAAGTATAAGAGTATATGACATAAAATAGAAGCATCAACTATAATTCACATACAAATATGTGTAGATAACGGTATGATATTAATAAATACCTTACTAACGAAGTTTAATCCACATTTGTAGATGAGTCGCAGAAGAAACAACTTGTCAATTATAAAAGATAGACGTATCAGTAGTGTCACAATTTGATAATAGAACATAAAAGATGTAATAAAAAGAGAAGACAAAATACATACCACTGAATAACTAAGTGACGTCAGGGAGGACATGGCATTTTCATTCTGCAAGATTTCATGTCTTGAAATTGTTTTTTGAATTTATTTTCACGATAAAGTCCTTTGAATATCTCTCGTTCGATATAGCACGCTATCAAGTCATTAAACCAATCATCAGACATCTTATTGTGCAAATCGTTCTTGATAATATTCATAACCGAGAAGGCTCTTTCAATCGATTATGTCACCACCGGTAGTAGCAATGCTAACTCGATGATGCGGTATACCAATGGAAATACAATATGCCTTTCAGTTTCAACCATCTTCATGGTCATACTTTCAAGATTATGACAAGTAACAAAATCATCCTTTCTTTGCACATGAAGAATGAAGGTTTTAAGTTGATCCTTTATAGTCGCACGATCAGAAATGGAGAAAGCTTTGTCATAGATTTCTGCAAGTCAAGCAATATTATCCATATTGAACTTTGAGAACAAATCTCTTGGATCAAGACAAGAAAAACATACAAGTAGCTCCGAAGATACCTCGTTGAAGTGATTACCCACCTCTGTAGTAATAGCATAAATGGCAACAAAGAAAGTTTCAACATAATAATAATGGTTTTGAGTGACTGTGATCCCACCCCACCTTGATCGGCCCTATCTTTGAATTGCTTCATCCATATTTGGCAATGAAATCTTATTTTCATCATAAAATATTTTGACTTCTACAAATAGTGGCTCCCAACCATGGTTCCTCAAGTTGGTCAAACGTGTTTTGACATCAATAAGCAATGACATGGCTAGAATAATATTTTGATCTTCCCTTTGCAATACAAGAGATAACTCATTTGTAATGTGAAGCACTTTCAACATCAACTTCAAAATGAACACAAAGTTAAAGATCTCCATTATATGCAACAAACTTATTGGCTTAGATCGATTACACCTATCTTCGTGCATAATACCTAGCGCATCTATCACTGTATCCCACATGGTATCAATACAGAGTAATGTTGCATGATGAGAGCCTCATCTAGTGTCTCTAGGTCTGGCCAAGCCCAAATCTCACCAGACATGCATATTAAACAAAGCGAAGGCATCCAGCTAAGCAAATGCATGATGCATCCAACTAGAATATAATAGTGCAACAACTTGATCTATATAAGAACTAATCTAATTAAAGCTCCATGACCAATTGAAATTATGTGCTTGTACAGTTATACTCTAGGCTTGCCCATTTCAGGCCAAGCAAGATGGAACAGTTCCAAAACAAATTTAGCGCATTACAGGCTGTGATCTAGCTCCCACATGCGTCAGATAGACTCACAGTCTCACAGTCCTATTGTCTTAACCTGAGTGAAATCTAAGAACACAAACAATGCATTGTTGTGCTTGTGCGTGACAGCATGAGCTGTCCTAGCCACTAGCCCACTAGGCAAGGTGAAATACCCCCAAAATTTCAAAAATTTTGAAACTTTCTTGAATTTTACTTGAATTCCCAAATCTTACCCAATTTGGCAATCTCCCTTGAAAACCCGCTTTCCCTTTTGATCTTTCCGCTTCTTCCCTTCGCTAGCACCTCTAAGCGTCGCCGTTTCCCCACCGCCTCACTGTGCTCCGCCTCCACGCGTCGTACCATCGATGCTCCTTATTGCGGTCGTGCCTCGCTCTCCCGTTCACACTGCGCAGGCGCCATGGCCCCATCGCCCAGTTGCTCAGCTCTTGGCCTCCTCGCTTCGCGCGCAGCTCAGCTCTCTCTCTCTCTCTCTCTTTTTCTCACCACAGCTTGCAGCTTCCAACCAACGCACGCCCTGCTCCGTACCTACTGTGTCAACTCTCACTAGCTTCTACAAAGTCTACAGAGCCACCCACCAGTGTCATCACTTCCTTCGCAAAGCCCTGCCTCTCTCCTTGCCTGCGCACGTGACAGCGCTGAACCACCTTACTATCGCCACCGCCTTACACCGCTTTTAAAGCCCTTCTGCCACTACTAAGAGCCTCACATCACTCCCAAATATCCTCCAGAGCAACCAATTTGAGCTTTTAACTCATCGCATCGCCACCGGCGACCTCCCTTGCGCCCGGTGAGCTCTAAACCTAATATCTTTCGTTACTCAATTAAAACTCAATTACTTTTGTTGTCATGACCCTCTTTACTTCCTAAGTACATTGGTGAAGTCGCTTGAGTATGAACAGTTCTGTAGAGCTATGGTGGTTGAAGTCACCGCCGGCTGAAAGGCCACTCACGTGGACAGCCTAGCCAGACATTCTCCAACCCAAACCTCCACCTCCACTATGAATCTTGGACACCGTAGATGGTCAAACCACATTCTATTTTGTCGGAAGACCATCGGAAAGGCCTTGAGCCACCGTTGGAACCACCATGCCAGCGATCGAAGGCTGGTCAGTGTTTCTTCCATGTCTGTTACAGCATATGTTTTGGTTTCCCGCACGCGCACAAATAATTGGATTTAAGGTATTTGAAGTTGCCTTTGTCGGGAGCGGAAGATAGGCCATCCCTTCCCTGTGATCTTGTCTTCTCAATGGACAAAACGAATGATGATTCGAACAGAGCAGACACATGGATAAGCTCAAAAAAAAAGACTTGAAAACTGACAGCAAAAAGTCTTATCTATTCACCATAAAAAATAACGTGCTATACAGAAAGATGTCACACAGTTTGTTTGTTACATCTATCCAGCCTGTGCTGTGTACATTACACAGCATGGTATATTGGTAGTGAAATATCATGTTGATTCTTGGCCCAGAAACGTCCCTGGTCAGTGGGTAATTCAGCTTTTCCAACCGTAGTCAGAGCGAAAATATCTGTTTTTGTCATCTGTCCTGTATGGCTATTCCATCTTGAATTTCTTAGTAGCTGACAAGCAGGCGATTCCAAGCAGCACCACAGCTATGACAAAAACTGCAGACGAAAAATGGGTTCCATGAGGACATAAACTAGATTCAGCGCAAATAATTCATAAGAATGTCGGGAAATAAGAAAATGTTGAGCGCAATAGCAACGTCGGGAAAGTGAGAGATTATGGTTTGAAATGTTCAGATAGATGCAAGTAGCATACCAGCTATGGTGCCAAAGAACAGCAGAGCAAGCTGGTATCGTACTAGCCATGGAAACTCTATTTCGAGAGTACAATGTCGTTCAAAAGAACCCCCTTGCTTTTTGTTCACATGCGTATTTGATCGCTGCAGTTCAGATATAGGGAACTCCACACCACCAACAGAATTCCCCTGTACATCTCTTAGTTCAACTTTAATCTGGGGAGTTACTGTATTCCAATCTACTTCAATCGCTCCAAAATTTGGTTGACCTGATAGATGCAACATTAAAACACCAACTGATAAAGCAGTACAAGCAAAACTCAAAACACAGCAGAAAATAAATTAGATAGATACTGAAAATTCTTAATATCCTGTTCACATGTTTCATGGTAACATTTTAACATTGAACTGCAGCTTTTGGAAGACATTAATGAAGCTACTAGTAGTAAGTAGTACCTATGAAAACGGTGTCAACAAGCAAACATATTACTGCTACACCAATAACAGAAAAGGATCTTCATATCATGGTATCATAAAAAGCAAGGGAATTCAGCAAGGCAAAACTTTAGCATGCATCCTACAGCAATTGATTCTTAGGGGAAAATATGCCCTCTTGATAGTTATCTTTTTTAAAGACATGAAAGCTTACCATATGTGCATGATTTGTAAAGGCAGTTAGGGCTGAAGACTCTCATGGTGGTTGGTGTCAGCAATGCCAGCAGTCTTATAAGAGGTTGAAATACTGATGGTACAGAATTCTCGACAGATTGGGTAAGACCACTTGACGTAATATCATACAATGGATATTGAGCTCCACAATCAAAACGAGTGATTTCTCCAAAATGAACATCACCACTAATAAATAGCACTCCATTTCTCTGTGCATAGTCAGCACATGTCCCATAAAAATAATAAACAAGGTAAATATCCATTTTAGATGATATTGTGGCCTTGTGAGGTCACGAAAATAAAACTAACACCCCTTTATAAGAAAAACAAGTATAAAGTCTTATAACATATGACAAGAAAAGGACACCTGCCATTAAACTAGACACCAGTTTTTTTAGATAGGTCATAAATGAAGTAAAACTGCAGGAAACATAGCAACAACTACTTAAATAATAAATTTTGCATTGGCGCAGTTAAAGGAGGACTGTTTTTCAGTAAAAAATCAATACCCAAATAATAGATTGTGAAAGTAATAGTCAACAACCTTACTGCTATCGATCAGTCTAAACAGCCGTTCTCTCTCCCTTGGAAAGCGTGCCCAGGACTCCACATAGAACAAAGGTCCAGTGGTGGCAGAAAGATTAGACACTACCTGTATTCATACATCGGACGAAAGTTGTATTATTCTATTACTATTCTGATGAAGTTTCATATAATAATGGAATCATCAAAGGCGAAGCAAAAGAAAGAAGGCTAGAGACTAGGATTTTTTTCCACCCATTCAACAGCTGTTAAACAGATGAAAGATCATATTATTCAAATTCTTACACCAAAAGCAATCATAGATGCCACCTGGGTTATTGAAAAGTTTTATCTATGTACCAAATGATATGATAACTTGTTTGAGACATGATTTCTCTATCACCAGTCCTTGACCCTGGCCAGACAAATCCTTAACCGGTACCCTATAGCAAGTTCTATGGAATGAACAACATCATGAACAAACACTAGAGTTGACCTTTTATCCATTTCAGTACCAGTGACAGAATATGTCTACCTGGATAGAAGATCCAATGATGGTGATCTCTGATCGAGGACCATGTAGCTCCCTCTCGAGCCACTGCCACTGAGGATCTCCCAGTATAGTTCCATCACTTAAGAGTGGGTCTCTGTGATATCTGGTGTCCAACAGAATTACCTGTAACAATGCATGACTATCTTTTAATGCATGTAAAAGTAATGATGAAACAGAATCTGCAAGGAAGTTTGCAAACACAGTAGTTCACTTTGGCGATTTCCCCTGATGGATGACCGTTTAAGAGCATATACCAGCTATCAACTACACAAAACTTCTGTATACTACTCAAAATATCTGTTGGAGTGCTGCATTATATTGGTTGGAATCTAAATAGTTTCACTCTTAAGTTTAACTGCGCACTAAGCTTAACACATAACATAAAAATTGTATATACAGGAAAAGCAACATGAATTGGAAACACAAGCACAAACTTGCATTCACACAGTACCAAGTTTTTAGAAACCTTGGGCATCATTTACTACAAAATCTTAAACGATGTTACAAGTTTCCATTTAAGGAGCAAAAAAAAGAAGAAGAAGCGAAAACTGTTAACTAGATAACCAAAAGAGCTAAAATGATCTATTCTCGAAATAATATGAAATACTACTTTGTTTCGAATCATACTGTCAACAAGGGAACATGGTGCAGACTGAAAGGATCACTAATATACTTCTATGTATGGAGACGCCTATTTGAACAGGAGTTGACAAAAAAACTTCCAAATTAACAGCATAGGTTGCATATGATATAATAGGCTCTACCTTTACCCGTTTTCCTTCAGGACCAAACATGTATGAGGAATAAACACCAGCTTGTTTCCTCCTGAATAAACAAGAAAGAGAGTACTATGAGGCTTCTGATGGTCTACAACTGTATGTGTGCAGATCCTGAAACCTACACAGGAATGTTTAAGTCACAGAAGATCTGAATGTGATTCGAAAAACAAATTGAAAAAAAATATATCATGAAGAATAAGAACAACAAAGGCGCTCTAGAGCACCACCATTTATAAAGTAATGACCGAATAACAAATGAACATGAAGAAGTTCAAGTTCAAATCTCTCTCTAGTATTCGTACATACGTACCGAGGACTTTCTTCATCTTCATCCAAGAAATCTAATAGAAGTCTTTGAGTAAACACTTTCCCACTAAATTCTTTTCCTGCATCATTCAATCCATAATCATGGTCATCCCATGTTCCAACAACCTGCAAATTATAGTGAATTATAGTGAATGATAGTGATACAAAGTCCTCAACTTGTAAAAGTGGAATTGTGGAAAGAAGCAATAACAATGTTGCAGAATCTTCATGTGTTCAACCGATACGAAAACTGTCCCAAACAAGGCATGGAGTAATAAAATGACAAGTACACTTTTGTGTCATCCTAGCCCTCAGTTGGAACTACTATTCTTCCTAGCATGGAAACGACTCTTTTACTGCCGCGGAATCAACCCGGAAGTACATTACAGGATAAATAAATAAAACACATATGATCATTTTTAATGTTTGCCAATGTAAATCCGAGTTGTGGCCATATCTATATTTCATCGTACTGGACAATGCCATAGTCCCACATTGGCTCTCAGTAACCTTAACCTACGCTGTAATACTAATGAAGCCCAAAACCCCACACCTTCTAAAAATGACTTTTTTTAACTTTTGCTACAGTAACTAATTTTTAAACGAAATATTTTTTTCAAAATAGGATCTACAAATTAATTGTAGTACATGTTAAAAGCCCAACATATTGTATCAACCAAAATCGCAAGCGAGTATTTTTCTCCGTAATCTCTGTCGCATTCAGCTAAAATTCAAAAATTTCAGCAAAAAAAAAAGGGTCCCCAACCAACTCTAACGACCTTGTTGGACTTCCAGAACATCTAAACCAATAACAGAGACCAAACAAAACAATTATTTAACACTCTAAAGAAGCAAAATCTCACAAGTCACTACCAACAACAGAGGCTGTCATCAAGGAACAGAGCAGACAAAAGCTCACGACCGACTACTAAATACACAGGCACCGCAAATTCAATGCAGCAAACGACCGGGAGCTCACCTGAGCCCTCTCCCTGAGCTTGACGTACCCCGGCTTGGCCTTGGCCAGCTCGTACCGCCTCCGCAGCTCCTCCTCCGGCGACGGGTAGAACCGCGGCACATTCCTCCAGGGCCCCACCGTCCGCTCCCTCCCGAACACCAGCAACGGCCTCTTGTTATCGCCGTAGACGTTGTCCCCGAGCCAGATGAACACCTGCGGGTCGAACCCCACGATGGCCTCCCACACGGGCTGCAGGAAAGAACGGAGCAGAGTCACCAGAACAACCCCACCAACTCTGCTCATGCGAAGCCAAGAGACGGAGAACAAAAAATGGCGAATGGGGCATTTCGTCGAGCACCTGGGGCGCGCTCTGGTTGGCGCAGGAGCCGAAGGCGATCCTGGACACCACGGTGGCGTCGGAGGCGGCGCAGAGGGAGGGGAGGAGGAGAAAGAGGAGGAGGAGAGGGAAGCTAGCCATTGGTGGAAGCGAATCGAGCGAGCTCGGGGTATGGAGAGGAGAGGAGAAATGGTGGGAGCTGGGAGGAGAGGAGGGGATATTGCAATTTCCAAGGTGTTGGATCAACGGATGCTGGTTGTTGTTAGTGGTAATACGTGTGGTGTGGCGAAGGGAAGCGGGTGGCAACTGGCAAAAAGAGGAAGAAAGTTGGGAGCTTGGAGAGGCTGTCTTCTTTCTTTATTTTAGCTCTGTTATTTTAATATCATGGCTTCACTTGGGAATACACTTTTTTTTAATAAAAAGCTGAGCTAAAAATAGGCACTATCCATTTATCTTATACACTACTACGTAATATTGCAAACTTAGATGGATTGTCCCACTTAGGATACTACAACATTTTAATTTGCTAAAATTGCTGACTTAATAGTGTATTTAGGGATATGAAACTGATACGAATCAATTGGATGGATGACCCACAGGGCAATTCTGAGTGTGTTGCAACTTAGACCCCGTTTGGCACAGTTCTAGCTTCAAGATTTATGCTGGATCTGTAGTTTGTTGACTAAATTAAAGTGATTTAAATATTTTTATTTAATATATAATATAAATGAAATGAGTCATGTAAATGCACTTAACATGTCTACAACTCTAGATCCAGGATTTCCTAGAGCTACAGATGACCAGCTCTGCCAAATGGGGCCTTAATTAGCTTAGAGTGCTGCGGAACAGTTGAATGGAGCTATAAAATTGATGTCAGTCACTTTGAAGAATGATCAAATGTTGCAAGTTAGGGTTACACAACGATCCGCTCGAGCTTGAAGTGTTTTTCTCACAATCATAGCAACACGTCCAGCTAAGTGAAAGCTGCCATGACCTAGATGCCACAAATGCTAAACCCCGTTTGGAATTTTTCCCGTTTTATGCAGGAATTCCTGCCAAATTCGGGACCAGCGAGTTTCGTTTTTGAGTTTAGAGATATTAGTGACACTTTTCTACTAGTTTACTAAAAGACACGACCTTTGTGTACTTATTTGCTCCTTCAGCTTTAAAAACTCGGTCCACGGTCCCGATGTTTCTGGGACAAAACTACGTGGGGCTATGAGCAGCCAGAAGGAAGTGTATGTGCATGGCTTCTTTCTTGGCACAAAAAAGTGAAGAAAGCTGTGTTTGCTGAGGAGACTTGATTGAGAAGAAGCTGCTGCTTTTCTCGCTTTTTAGGGATGGGAGGAAAGGCCAAATCCGGTGAAACGATTTGCACTTGTGCTTAATTCCTTTTGCCTTCTGCTTGGAATCAAGCAACTTCGTAAAGCTGTCGCAAAGTCGACTGCAAACTGCAAAAGGCATCACGTTGTTGTTGAAGTTGGAAGATTTCTGTTCAGAGCTAGAAAAATTACACACTTCACACTTCCTACGTCTACGAGAGTTCTGACTTCTGAGAACTGAGCAGCAGACTAGCTGTAAGCTGTTCTTACACTTATTACGGCCCTGTTCTTTTCAGTTTCTAAAAGTTACTTTTCGACTTTTCTACAGTAACTAACTTATAAATGAAGTATTTTTTTAAGATACAGTCTACTAGTTAATTGTAGTACATACTTTATTGACTTCATTTATATTAACAAAAACCGCACGTGAGTTTCTGTTACTCTGTAATCTCTTATACAAACAGCCTAAAAGTCACAAGCCGCAGCCAAAAGCCATAAGTCTCCTAGAGTTGACTTGTGAGAAGCAGACGTACTATAAGCCGTTCTCATCTTTCTACTTTGAATTTCTGAAATAATCAAACAAAAAGGTCAAGAAAAGATTTCCTTGACTTATTTTGTAGTGATTGGTTGTGCACTTAATTAGACAAATTATGTGTTCATTCATTTTATAGCACAAACATGACAAATTACAAGAATTTGTACTCCAAAATTTTATTTTCTAAAGCGCATAGCTTACTGTGCCATTGCTTACGGGAACATGATTGCAGTAGCTTCAGTACAAAGCAAATGGATACCTCATTATGTAAACTGCAAAACCAATTTGCGGCATCTGATTCCAGCAAAATACATAACATGCACATGCTATGTTCTGCCATCCAATCCAAGCTTCAGCATCCCTACAAAGTGCTAACGCAAACAAATCATGTAGTACCCTGAAAGAAAGTGTTCATATTAGGTCAAGGCGTCAAGCTGCGAGCCTGCCACTACATACAGCTAATAGCTCGTTACATACAGTCAAGAAACTCAAATGACATTTTCAATACAAGGACCTAAATTACATGTCATCTAGATTTTAATATCAGGGGTCAGCACATGCATCAGTTTATGTTTCCCCAGATGGCTTGCCCTGATGTCACTTTGTTGCTCGGCCTTGCAGTCAGCTCATATAGAATCCGAGCAAAGGTGTTGGAGTATTTCCCTTCCGTCGTCAGGATCTCAGCAAAAGTATTCTCGTGCACGAGGAGATGCATCCTATTTTGAGGCTCAGAGACAAGGCTCTCCAATATCATTGCCGATTTCCTACAAACCTCAGGCACAGGGTGTGGTGTCTTCACGACCTTTAGAAGTCTATCGACAGCCCTGGTTCAATTGACATTAAAACAACAAATTCCAAAATTTTAATGACTTTTCTTCAATGTTAGCATGCTATGCTATCTCTAATAAAATGAAGCAAATTTTACCATCGCTCACTAGCAAGCTTCAGCCTGCAATCCATATTTGCTTCTGATACATTGTAGAGTGCGCTAACAGCAGCAGCCTGTGCATCCAATGCTGGCACACTCAAGAGGTCAACTAGCCTCTTGTATACCTGTATCGAGGATAGCAATGTAAGTAAAGCAAGTGCACCGCCCACAAAACAAATAGCTTTATTTAAACCCATCTGCATAGCATATAAGTGATATAACAGTGAATAGAAACAGTGTGCTAATAAAAGGATTTACCTGTGGAATGACAGGAAGAAGAAATGGTTCATTGTCTGGATTGATTATCATCCGCCCAATCAATTCAGCAGCAGCACAATGCCACACCTTTATTGAAGATGCAAGCATGCCCATTATGGCATGAACTGCACGTTTCTCACTGTCTTGGCAAAAGCAGGGAAAAAGAATAAGCATCAATATAAAAATGAAAGAGAGAAACAAAATCTTGTGATAAACTTCTATCTCACGTCATTTTAATAAATGATGGCTTTGATGAGCTGAAGATTCTCATGTCCAGCACAGGTGCTAAATTGACAAGGGTCTCAAGCATGTTTGTTATGAGCTCATCATCTTCTGTTAAATGATAGAAGTGCATATAAGGTTAGTTTTCATGTCTTGTAGCAATGTTTGTTGCAAATAACTGCATTTGAACTCATTTGATTTACGAAAGATTCAACAAAAATAACATACAGAACAAACAAATGGCAAATGCTAAATCAAGGTACTTAGGAGTGGCAAATCCTCAATTTTCCCAATTCAAATAGGAAACACAAGTAGTCAGTTTTCGGGTGAAGCCATGTATAGTAACCTGCAGGTCAAATAGAGCATATGTAGGTAACATTTGGCAATAACATAAACAACACATGAATAATATTTGGCACAAAAATATTCAGTCATCTCCGAATTAGTTTGTAAATGAAAAATAGATGAACTGCACAACGGAACAGAACATATATGCAAGGGAACTGAAAATGCAGGACAATAATTGGGGTTGAAACTTCACCTGTATTTTGGTCTTCTAAGCACTGAAATACAGTCTCCAAGCAATGTCTATGTTGAACCATGATAATCTCATTTTCTGGCATGAAAGAGAAATTGCGAATTATATTGGAGGCTGCAACAGCACACTGTTGCCTTTCGGTTCGTCCTTCATCATCAACATTAAATAAGCCATCTTCATCAAACCAAAATCCTGCAGATCGCTTCTTCGTGACAGTGGAGTCATCTGTCTTTGATTGATCATCTGAACGACTGGAATTACCATATTTCAGAGAACATAAATATTGCGGCACAAATCATGAAAAGTGAGATGGGTAATCAGGATCTTGATGAGACTAATAATGACATACACAGCGGTGTCCGAGTATACTTTTCCAATGTTCTCGTGACCAAAGCCCGAGAGTGTCGTATTGGCACCCAACGTTCTTACTCTTGGTGGTTTTCTATGGTCCTTAGGCATTGCAATATCCCGCCAGTCGTCAATCTGCATAAGATGACACATCAAACAGAATGTGAAGAAAAAGTCTCTAGCAATAGTACTACCACACATTACTCCTCTTTTTTTTTGTGGAAATCGATCAACAGCACATTACTTAGCAGACTGTTGAATTTAGTCCTGTGTAAGGACCATAGATGTCAAAGTAGATAAAACATTGCTTTGGCAACCAACCGTTAAATTGTAAGTCCAAATAACGAAACCTTACTTTAGATTTTGCTTTACGGCTATGGTGGACAACGATGCCAAGTCCCAGAGTTTGCATGAAACCATCACACTTTTCTTCAGTGTTCATGGCAAAGGGTAATGGTAGCTTGATTGATTATTTTTTACATGAACTATATAGATTAAGCAGTGAATGGCAAAGGAATTATGAACCTGGATAACTATAACAGTTTCAGATAAAATGCATGATTCAGTAACAGCCAGATCAAATTGGAAGGAGGAAAAGGGAACTAAGCACCTACAACTTGAAGGAGAGCATCCAAGAGCCCAGGAACTTTAGCGAGAGGTGTTGTATCCCGTCGGAGATCATCCTTCTCCTTAAATGAGAGTACTGTAAGGGCATTCAATGCCCACAGTATCTCACCCTTCAACCCACTTTGTAATGCAAGGACAATTCTTTTATTGTTCTGATCTGAAAAGGCCACAAAGAAACATTAACTCTCCTTCTGCCGAGTAGCCATGCTGGTAACCATTAAGTATACAAAACAAGACTGTTCATGCATTTCAAGCTCATGGCACGTGAGGTATCATCTCTACCGAGTGCGACAAAACATGAAGTAGCAGCCCAAAAAACTTGAGTAAAATGGAATAATTATGATATAGCCAACAAATTCAACATTTATCTCATCCTTGCAGAAATAATTATGACTAAAATGAACCATTCAACATTTATATAGCCAACAAAACCATTTTCCCTGATCCTTCCACCCTACTCAGGCTGCCAAACAGTTCAAAGTGCCAATAAAGCAATTCCACTTTCTGCTATTCATTTTTAACATAAAAAAAAGGCAGAAAGCAAGTTTCAGGTTCATGATACTTGTATGATCTTCATCAAACTGAAAAACAGCCTCAATCTTGGTCAGTATCCTATAGGTTCATCCTTGTTCAGCTGAAGCCTGAATTATGCGTCCAAGGATTGAAACAAAGGAACATCTAATCTGAAAGTAATCTTGCCAGTTAGCGCTCCATGGTTTTTTCAGCACCACACAGTTTTAACAAAGGGTCTGTTTATGTGGTGAAACATTGTCCATTATGGGCAAACTGAGCTGGGATCTTAAGGGAGCATAATGTTAAGGTCTCTCAGTGACAATGTCAATATAACTCTTGTCGTGTTTCGTGCCAAGGGTATTTTTTTCCAACATTATATTTGAAAATCACCACAACATCATTATATTTGAAAATCACCACAACGATGTTGCAGTCATTCCTCTAATTTGCTCATGTGAGATGTGTTACACCATTATTGCTAATAGTGGAAAATTCGAAAATGTTTCAGGTGTCTCTACTCTAGTTGGTTCATAGTTCAAAGATGTGCGTATCTGCACAGTTATCATTGTGTCAAACATGACTGTTATCTTTGCTGTTTGCAACGTACATTATTACCACCTCATCATCATGACGTTAAAAATGAGAAGAAGCAGTTCTTGACGGCCAGTTTCACTCCAGTCCCAACGAGCTCCTCATAAGACAGAATTAACTGCAACGAACCAACCCTCAACGTGTCCCTCTCTTTGCCGTAACGTGCACTCCGATAAGCGAATCTTCGATCCAAGGTGTTTTTACGTCCTAATTCCAATAGCAGGCACATAATTACTCAGATCATGGCAGCTCCAGCCAAAAAACAGACTTGTTCACACCCTAGAGCCCAAAATTCCTAATTTCCCTCAAATTCAAGAAGCAAGTTACGGGTCCAACAGGCAGTGTCTCCAACATTATGCCCTAGAATCTCTCCAAAGCTCAGCTGAACACCAACAAGAGGCGAAAGAGCAGCTCACCGTTGAGGGCCGTAAGGACTTGGAGCGAGGGCCCGACTAGGGCGGCCGGCGCCGCCGCGTCGCCGACTGCCACCGCCGCGCCTGCGGCGGCAGCGGCCGCAGCCCCGCTGCCGGTAGTGCTTCCGAACGGGCGGCCGCGCTTCGCCGGCGTGGATCCGCCGCTTCCGCCGGACTTGCCCGTCTGCTTCTGCATGGGTAGGGTTTTGGAGCTCTTCACTTGCTCGGAGAAGAGCTTCGAGTTTTTTTTTTTTTTGAACTCAGAGCTTCGAGTTGGGGGAGGAGAGAGGGAAGGGTTGTGCGTATCTTGTGTACGGTTGAGGTGCGCGTGGGAATAATAAACCCCGTGACGTGTGCTCTGGCGGCGGCCGTGGCGCTTGCCCTGTCACTGACAGATGGGGCCGCTATGACCGCTGCGCACCGCGGTGGCTTTTGGCTTTTGCTCTAGTGCCTAACTTTTGCTTTTGACTTTTGCTACAAGTTAAACGATTTACACGTTAAAAGACCAATATCCGTACCAGCCAAAATCACAAGTGAGTATCTGTCTCTCCGTAATTTGTACCGTAAACAGCCAAAATTCAAAAATTTCAGCCAAAAATCATAAGCCGCAGCCGAAAGGAACATGCCCTTTAGCTTTAGGTCCAGTTTATATCGGTTTTTGACTAGCTTTACCTATAAATGTAATAGTTTGCAGAAAAGAGGAGTTAAAACCATATTTGATACTGTTTTGCATCGTATTTATAAAAATAGCTATATGCGCACTATATTGACAAAAAAATATCGTTTCTGCCGTCCAGTGGTGGGGGCAGCGCCCACGAGACGACACACGGCGCGGCCGGCGGCAGCAAGAAGCCTACCGCCCGGTGAGCACAGTTTGGTGAGGGGGCGGCAGGTGATTAATCGAGCTAATTAGTCGGCTTAATTACCTGCCCTAATTTTTTGTTTAATGTTTGTTTGAATTTTTAAATATTTCAAATGAGTTCAAAAATTATAAAATTCATGTACAACCTCCCGACACAACATACCTCGCAGTGTAATTTTTGGATAATTTTATCCATTGCGAATGTTGCTAAAAATTTTATACAAGTTTTTACATATAGCAAACGAGCTCAAAAAAATTACGAATGTGAAGTCTCTCGATACAGTCATAGTTATTATATAATTTTTTGGGAATTTTATGTGGTTCAAATTTGCTACGTTTATTCGAGTTAACATAATCATGAATTTAACGATCGTCACACATCTTTTGAAGTAGCATGTGTCGGCCAATCGTGGTATATACTATTTGCTGATATTTGGTTCGCACAATTGTCACTAGGGATGGCAATTGTGCTCGTTTACCCGTATACCCGTTGGTAAATACCCTAATGGAGCCGGGTATGGGATATTTTTTTTACCCACGGGTATGGAAATGGGAGAAACACTCTACCCGTCGGCTAAACGGGCACGGGTATGGGTAAGCTCCACCCGTACCCGCCTCGCTCGTTTACCTGCAATATAGATTGATAGATGACGCAGTCACAGCAATATCTCTGATTAGTATTGATTGTTATAAACTTTTTCATATCTCTAATTGCTATTGATTGTTATAAACTTTTTTGATAGCTATTATATTTCCTAGCAACAGTTGTTGCTTATATGTACCTGTCATTGTTTCAACTCTCAGATGGTGACTCTCAGTTCGCGGGTAAACGGGTATGCCCATGGGCGACGGGTATGGACAAGGTTTTTCACCCGTTGTCCTTCGTGGATATACCCGTGGGCGTAAATCGGGGTCGTGGGTACGGGTATGGGCAAGCACTACCCGTACCCGCCACGCCTGATTGCCATCCCTAATTGTCACTCTCTATGTATGTGTCGTCCACAAGCCATACACCAGTGAGTCAAATTTCATCTGACTATTGTGTACACTTTGTATATCTTGCTATGTAACGTCAGGCTGGTCGACATGATACGGACTGACGGCCAATGCAGCAGCAGTGGACGACGGTATGGACAGAAAGGGCGCACCTCGATGTCGTCATGGAGTAGCGTCCGTATGACGTCCAGATGTACGACAAGTACCTCGAGTGGTGCGTACCCCGGTCACGCAGTAGACTCACCATTCCTCCACCAGATCGCCTCGACCAGATCACATGCAAGGAACGTTTGCAACGCTCCATTGATCCCCACAGTGCTTCGCGGCGGCATGACAGCGTAAGACAATTCAAATGTCTTATTGCTTCATTCAGAAAATTTATACTGTTCGTTACTGAACTTATTTCGTATGTCACTTCAGTTGGAGCGGGCGTAGCGCAGCGCATCGCAAGCACGTCGGAGGCCGCCATCAGTAGCTCGGAGACACCACCGACACAACAGAAGACTATAAACTTTATCCTAAAGCAGGCAAAAAAATAGTGAACAACCTAAGCTGCGGCCGTTCCACGGATCACAGTGCACATATGAGCCACCCAGTGGGGGCACCATGCTCACCCGCTAGGTTATCATGACCTAGTGAGTCCGGTCGGCCATCACAATCTACTAAGTCTGCATGACATCGTAGTACTAGCTGTCAATCATCCGTGCGTTATACCGATGAGGAGGTAATTTACGTACGAATCTACATTTTGTTTTCCTATTACGCCTTGCATTCCACTAACATCATTGCGTTCTCCCACCGCAGGTCCATCGTCGAGATACATCCCTTTTGCCTTCCACACTACCTGCACAGACTACCGCTCCCTGTTGTTCATCTTCGCTGCACATTCGGGAGGTATGAGATTCGCATTGTACATCCAGAATATTTATTGTGACTAATATCGTTTCATCTTGCAGCCTCCAATTCAACACGGGAGTGACGATGAGTCCATCGATGACGACACGGACCTCCCAGATGCTTCTAGAGAGCAGTACACGGCGCTAGGGTTTACAGCGTACACAGGGCAGAGCTCAGCATTCTCAGCATACCCAGGGTTTGGACACTTCGGTGGGCTTCGGCTTCACTGCCATGTCATACGGTCAGGGCAAAAGCTCCTTCGCACCACAAGGGGGATTTCTAGAGTCCTTCATACAGGACATTATTGCGGGCGGCTCGTAGTTCGGCATATCTCAGCTGAACAACTTCGACCCTTATCGGACCCAGCATATTGTACCTTAGCCTAATGGATCACCACCGGCCACTGAGCAAACAAAACAACCTCCTTACCTCCTCCGACCTGAGACGCAACCTCTGGACCAACTGACGTACGGGGAGGCACACGCGGCGAGAAGATAGTAGTGGCTCAGATGAGAGAGCCATATCGCATCCAGTATGATGCATCTTTTGTACTACTATAATTACTTTTAATTGTATAAATTCCTAATGTATAAAATTGTAAAAAACATGAAATATTCGTAAATTCATGATTAAGTTAACCCGAATAAACATGGTAAATCCGGACCACATAAAATTCTTAAGAAAATACATAATAACTATGACTGTGTCAAGAGGCTTAACACAAAATTTTGTAATTTTTGGAGCTCATTTGCTACATGTGAAAACTCGTAAAAGTATCAAAATTGTATGAATTTTTGAGCAACATTTGCAACGGATAAAATTACCCAAAAACTACACTGTGAGGTACGTTGTGTCGGGAGACTGTACATAAATTTTCATAATTTTTTGTGCACATTTGATATATTTAAAAATTAAAACAAACACTAAACAGAAAAAATAGGACAGGTAATTAAGTCGGCTTAATCACCTACTGCCCCTTCACCAGACAGCAGGCAAACCTACCGTCTGCCCGGCAGTATGCTGCCTGTCGTCTGGTGAGAGGACGACAGACACCTACCGCCGATGGCCGCGCCACATGTCGCCTCGCGAGCGCTGCTGCCTGTCCACCGAATAGCAGAAGTGACATTTTTGTCAATACAGAGCACATATGGCTATTCTTGTAAATACGATACAAAACAATGCCAAATGTGACTTTAACTCGAAAAGAGGATACTTATATACGATTTTAACCAATATAAATAAAATCACTATAACATATACTTCAATCGACTAATAGACTTCAACTTAAAAAGACACTTCGTTTAAAAACTACGTACCATAAAAAATAGCTTTTACAAACCAATATAAATATGGCCTTAGCAACATCAACAACATAATGATGTGGTACACACCAGAAGAAACAATAAATTGAACAAAAAAGAACATTAATCATCAACGCATTAACCAAACACGCCACAAAAGGTTTTTTTGTTACAGCCAAACGTCAACTGTGGTCAAAATGTCACATATTTACCACAGGTCGAAAGGAATCTACTGCAGGAAGATTAGCGCCTGATAAATTACGCATGAAACAATCGTTTTCAAACAGGCGGAGGTGGGTGCGTCAGCCTGGAGAGATACATGTATACACATTACAAACTGATGGACATGGAGCGAGAAACTTTCTTCCATTAGTAGGAATGGCATCAGCCCAACCTAATCCGCCGTTCACTTAAACCGTTGTCAAAACGTCACCTTAGATCCTGCAAAATGTTGGCAACATTGAAATGAGATTTGTAGCCAGATGAAGCCGAAGGAGTTGCCACTAAAATCCTGAAGAGCCTCAATGGATGTTTCTTTTTGTGAGAAAATACAAGAAATATTTCAAACAGCTATTCAACCAGTGCATCAGCACCGGCAGAAAAGGACATATAACCAAACTACACAGGGAGAACTAGACAACTAGTTATTAGATAGGTATCGTAGATGGAATTTTGTTTCTGTGAAACACGTTAAGCAATGTATAATTAGTTCCCTTTTATTAATTAGTGATCCAGAATATTTGGAACTTAAACGAGCACATTTGCAAATGATACTGGTTGGAACCACTTGGCATTGCAACAAAACAAGACAATTTCACTAACTTTTTTTATAAAAAAAATTGATGCAAACACGCTAAGCATGCTAGAGTGGACTGGTGGATTAATCTCTAACCTTTTGTTGTTACAGTACGCAGATCTGCTAGGTGGCGCATTGTTGGCCTCCCATGTGGGCAATTCCAAGGGGCCCTTAGTCCTGTTAGATTCTTAAGTATCTGAAATGTAAAAGCAAAAGGGCCTGTCATTGAGTAATTTTTGAAATGAATACTTATTTTTAGAATAGTGACAGAAAAGGGAACTAAAGCATTTTTGTCACTACCCTTTGACCACATCAGAACCATCAAGGTTTTACATGTATTTTTGTGGAGCTTGTTATAAGGGTTGTTTCTCTAGTTCCATAAAAAAAAAATTTAATTTGTAGTTACCTTCTTCATCTCAGCTTTTGTCAGTGGATCACCAATCATAGTAGACATTCGACAAGCCCTTGAAGCCAACATAGCACGAACCCTCGAAGGGCAAACAGAATCAGTTCTGTCCAGCTTGTAGCTACTTATTATTGAACAGTCACCTTGACTGTCAGCAAGCATGGAGATCAGCTCTTTCACGTCTAAATCAAGGGAAATCGGAATAAGTCCATATTTTGACACGGATAAAAATGTGCATTTCAGATAAATGACAATAAGTAATACCTTGAACACCAAATGTAATATTTTTACTGAAAGGCACAGCTTTCAGAAGATAATGGTTACCAGGGCAAGCATGCATATCTTCTGTTAAAACAAAACCATTTTTCCTGAAAATTGAGAAAATAAAAGAAATCATGTAAAGCAGCAAGAACAAAACCATTCTCCCTGAAAATTGAGAAAATAAAAGAAATCATGTAATCCAGCAAGAATTTGTTCAATCTCAAATGTTGTTACTGAAAAGATACAATATTTTTTAATACAAGGTGCCGGAAAAAACATGCATGATTCCAGATGGCATGTACTAAGTGGAAAACAAGGTTATTCATTGAGCAATCCAAAAATACCAAGCTGGAACAATTGGAAAATTTGTCGTGCATGAATTGATACTTCCAAAATTAAATAGAAACATCAAATTTTTGTTTGAAGAAAACAACAAACGATATATGGATAGCATGAATTATGGATACAGACTTTCCCAACAGAAAATACAAAAGAATGCCATGCGTGTCTGTTTCAAGAAGCAAGTACTATAATTTAAATTAAGAACAAACAACAAATGATATATAGATATCATGGGTAATGAATTAGAGACAAACTTGAACATAAAATACAAAAGAATACTGTGGATGCTATTTCAAGAATGAAATGTTGAATTTTAAATATAACAAAACATCTGATCATACAGGCAACTGATAATTACTGCATAAAAACTACATACTAAATATTAAGTTGCTTGATCCACCTGTTGAGCAGCCAGAATTGAGGTAGTAGGACCCAAAAAAAGAATGCAATACCTGATAGTGCTCATGTGCATAGAAACGATGACTTCTTCCTCTGGTGATAGTTCAAGTTTCAGTGGCCTGTGTTTGAATAAAATCAGAAACACCCCCACGATACAAGAAGACATGACACAAAACATGGACAAACTCACAAACCTAATGTTAACATTATAAATTCCATGGCTGTCACGGCCAAGGTTCCAAAAACCGGAACCGGAAGAAATCCCGGTCGACGGCCGGTAACGGTAACCGGGCGGTTACCGGCCGGTTACCGGAAAACCGGTAAAAAACCAGTCACAATTTGAAAATCAAAATTTGAATTTTGAGATATTTTGAAACCGGTAACCGGGAAAACCGGCCGGTTACCGGAAAAACCGGCTGGTAACCGGAAAACCGGAAAAAAAAAACCGGCCAAAATTCGAAAAATCAAAAAATTCATACCGGCCGGTTTTTTGGTTACCGGTCTCCACCGGTAAAACCGGTAACCGCCGGGATTTTGAACCATGGTCACGGCGTCGCCTAGGCGACGCCAAGGCGTCCTGGCGGCCGGAGGGGGATGCTGAGGTTGTTCGCCTAGCCTGCTTCCGTCGCCAGCGCCGATCTCTGGCTTGCTCCCGCCGCCGATGCCAATCTCTGGCCTGCTCCCGCCGTCGGCACCAATCTCTAGCCTGCTTCCCTTTCCAGCTTGCTCCCACCACCGTGGGAAGGGGAGGCGGCGGGGAGGGGCCGCGCGGGGAGGATGCGCCAGGGAGGGGAAGCGCCGGGGAGAGAGCGGGAGATCGGCGCCGGGGAGGGGAATTGGACTTGGGAGAGAGACGAACGGGAGAGTCAGGAGAGGGAGAGAGAGAGAGAGAGTCAGGAGACGGGATTATATGGGGGTGCGGAAGAGAGTCAGGACTCGGGAGTATGTACGCATGTAGGTATAGCGTCGCCGTGCCCTCGCCTTGGCGTTACCGTGGCGTCGCCATGGTGTCCCGGCGCCTCTTAGGCGCCGTGGTCGCCAATTACGCCGTGACAACCATGCTAAATTCGTACCTTGAAACACCCTAACATCATCTATAGGTATTGAGAATGTACAGAAAGAACAAATTAAAATGATGAGTTTTGCTTACTCACTGAAGAAGAGGCTGAATGTTTAAAGTTGTTGATTGTGAAAGGCTCTCAAAGTTGTACTTCTCATCAGCAGCATGCTAATAACACAAGAAAGCATTAATCGCCAGATATGAGGTATCTAGCAAGTTGCAACTCATATATCTAGGGTTTTGTATGATGGTGTAACAACGTTACACTGAAAAGTATGTATAGAGATACCTGATCTACAATAAACAGGTCCTGGTCCAGCTTTCCAATGATAAAACCAAGATTAAATTGCCCAACAACCTGAACATGCAAAGTTAGTACTCTAAAAAAACAATTACATACAACACTATGCTTAATATTGCCACCTATTTTAAAAGAATGAATATGCGACATTCAAGAAAATAAATAAAGAGGTCATAGCAACAATTACTTTTGATAAAATTAACAAAGACAATCCATATCTTGCAAGGTACTTGTAACAGCGACATGGCCTATGGTACTCAGTAGGGCTTGATTAGGAACAAAGCTAGTATAGATCAAGTGCCCTCAGGATACAACATATGACAAGTACTATAGGTGGTCACTCCAAAAGCACAAAATATGTGTCAATATGTCCAAGTTCACGCATCACGATTGCCAAGTCACAGTGGTTCCTCACAAGCACTAAGTACATAAGAGTTATTTAAGATGGTCATTTAGAAAAAGGAAAAGGGAAACAATCTTGCAAGGCAACTAGGCAAGGTCATAACATAGATAGTGAGAGGACTTTCATCCATGAAACCCAGATATATTAAAGTACAATTTCACAAGGAACCTCAGGGGGGGAAAAGATAATATTAAACTATGGAGTAATGTCAAACACCTCCATTTCTCCAAAATCATCTTTACTGAAAAGCCTGTCCAACTCATTGGCGGCTGCAGCTAAAGTATTCGATTTTCCCTCGTCACCATCTGGTACATAAATATCCAGTGTTGCAGCTTTATAACACCTAGGTAAGGGCAATTAAACTAGTCATTTGAAAAACCCAACTTCTTATGACAACAGAACTTGTTTATAACAACAGCATAAGAGTTAGTTACCTTGTAGTTTTCCTGGGGCAATAGACATTGTTTGCATGTGAAATCATTAAACCGCGCTTTCTTCTTCTCCTAAGCTCGGCAACCGTAAATTGCATAACTGGATAAGATATTGATGTAGAACATACTGCAGTGTCATTATCATGATCATGAATGTCAGGTAAAGTAATATTGGTCAATGTATTTTGAGGTTCCTCTCCAGAATATTTATTGGGAGCACCAAAATTTGGAAGGCATCGATCATCCTGTTCATCCTGAAAGGATTGCATCTCATTATGCAGCCATTCCCATGAAATGATGACATGTGAAAAGTTTTTTTAGTTGGACACATGCCAAATTAAACTATTCAACAAGCAATGCCGGCATATTCCAAAATTGCAAAGGAGTTGTGAAAATGCTAGACGTAGATTAATAATGCCTTATGAACTCACAATAGTTGAGAAACTCACCACAAACTTCTTTAAAACATAAGATCACTAGCCAAAGACACTTAACAAGAATGCCAAGAAACAATCAATTAAGGGCAAGTAAAGCAAGAATATCTGAATATGAACAAAAATAAAGGGCATTGGCAGTAGTCTAATCTCCTAGAGAAATATAGGGCATGTTTGGGAGAGCTCCACCAGCTCCAGATCCACGAAAAACAGCTCCACTCCACGAAATTTTACCCAAACGCTCCAGCTCCGCGAAATCTGGATCCACCAAAATCCTGGATCTGAGGGCAAGATCCATGGATTTCATGGAGCTCCTCAAGGGGTGCTCCACCGTGGAGTTGGGTGGTAATTACCCACCAATGCCACTGGTTACACACCCCATCCCACCAAAAGTGGCCATTCCCACCAAAACCTCAATTTCGTGGATCTGGAGCTGTTGTACAAGCCAAATACTCCATGGTGGGATCCCAGATCCACGGTGGAGCTACTCCATGGTGGAGCTTCTGCTCCAGATCCACGTTTTCAGTGGTGGAGCTCTCCCAAACAGGCCCATAATCGAAATAGATGCAGATCTTGCTACAGAAAATTCTGCCTTACCACATCAGATTCTATAGTGTGAACTTCGCTTGGACCCAAGAGAGGCACTTCAGTACTATGAGACACACTATTAGGTGGTTCAGAATGCTGTGGTGAAACTTCTGTCCTCTCAGGTACAAAATATTGTGGAGAATGATGCTGCAAAGGGTTTGTTTCCTGAGGTGAATTAACCTCTGGAATGTTAGATATACTTGGCCTTAATGCAACCGGTGCATTTGCTTCTAAACTTGTTCTCCTCACTTGTTCCGAGCATGTTCCCCTTCTTAGCACTGGAGCTTCAGTCATAAGATTGCAACTCTCTTCGTACTTCCTCTTGTTTAGTGATAGAAAGTTCATAAGAGAAGATTGAACAGTACTTGAAGGGGAGGACTTTGCAGCAAGCCCTGCTCTAGCATGATTTGCTCCCGCTGGATAACTTTTTACTTCTCCAGGCAATCTTGTTGGCTGTTCATACCGGAAGGCTGAAAGACAAGCAGATCTATCAACCTGAGTGGTTGGGCCCCTTGGCAAGGGGCTAACATCTCTGGAGGTAGCTCCAATGGCAACACTTGTCACTGAAGAAGACACTTTCTGACTCCCTGGTGAAACCTGCTCATTGCTATCTGTTTCGTCCTTGTTGTCACCATTTTCAGGAGATGAAACATTCTCTGTTTCTATTAAATCAGCATCTTCATTAGGCCTTTCAATGGCAGGATCTTCTTTCTTTTCAGGATCTTCAATGTGGTTGATGGAGAAACTGCACTGTTGAGGGCTGTACAGATTTTCAATAGCTTCCCGTAAAGATAGCAAAATGGTACTCTCGGATGATAAGAAAATCTTTCTCTTATCGGGCGCAACATTCACGTCATAAGATGCGGTTGGAATACAGAAATTCAGGATAGCCACAGGATATTGCTTGGAATTTGAACTTCTGTACAGCTCATTAACAAGTTTGGTGACCTTTGGCATGTCCACAGGTCTGCCATTTACATAGAAGAATTGTCTATCTCCTGAACTGCGACCGCTACCAGGTCCAGGTTTGGAAAGAAAGCCTTCTACTTGGCAGCCTTCTGAGATTGTCACATTGAATGGCTCCAAGCATTTGAAAGTGTTCGGACCAAATATGGCAAAAATATTGTCTTTCAGTGAACTGCTTCCTTGAGTTTTAAGCACCACCATTTTAGATTTTTTGCCAACAGTGTTTGTGCAAACTAATCTGATCCCTTTGGCAATCAAGGCATATGCCTAACATAGGTAAGACATGATAGTTAGTAACCGAAGATAATAAAACTTCACCATTTATCAGAAAGCAAAATGCCTAATCCGAGAAGCAAAACAATAGAGAAGTATGATAAAAGAACAATTGGACTTCAACATACAACAACTTGACAGAATACTTGCCAAGCAAATTTACAACATAAAACGCAAAACTCACATTCAGCAAGGAGATCACTTTCCCGTACTCCTTCCGGATATTCCTACTGAACTCCTTGCTACGAACCGGCAATGTGGAGAACAATTTCTCGATGGTCACGGTGGTCCCGACCTGCCGTGCGGTCTTCCTCTCACTGATCACCACGCCCGAGTGCTCAAACTCCAAATGCGTCCCGACGGGCTCATCCTTGGTCCTCGTTTCAACCGTCAATTTCCCCAACGAGCAGAGCGAGCTCAGCGCCTCCCCCCGGAACCCGAAAGTAACCACGGAGTTGAGATCGGAGAAATCCGATATCTTGGATGTGTGGTGCTTCAGAGCGAGCGCCTAATCAGGTCACAGGAGAATGAATGGTTAGCAACTAACTGATACTATCAACAACGAATTGCAAAGCAAGCAGGACTTAGAAATGAAAGATTTGGTTTCGGTGCCTGGAAATTGCTGGGGGAGATGCCGCTGCCGTTGTCGGCAACCTTGAACCACTCCTCGCCGTAGGCCTTAAGGCTGACCTCGACGGTGGTGGCGCCTGCGTCGAGGCTGTTCTCGACGAGCTCCTTCACGGCGGAGGCGAGGTCGAAGATGACCTGGCCGGAGCAAATCCGATGCACCACCGATTTGCCGATCGGCCTTATCGCCGGCCGGGAGTCCCCTCCCATCCGCCCTAAACCCAACAGCGCAGTTGGAAAGGGGATGGGGTTTTCCGTTTCTCTCTCTTTTTTTTAATGGAGGTTTTCAGTTTCTCTCTCCATCTAGAGTCTCTCTTCTGTTGCGCGCTACCGGCGGGGGAAAGGAATCTAGGCTTCAGCTTTTAGTTTTCAATTTATTTTTCACTATTTATAAATTTCGTCTTTTTTTTACCTTTTGGTTTTTTGTTGATTTTTTTGCTGGTTCTTTTTTTCCCATATTTGTTTGTATTATACGTAATGGGCTAACATATTTTTTAATTTTTTTAAATTTAATTACGCTAAATAAGCTTCTGTCAGCTACAATGTTTTTCAGCCATAAGCCACAAAAAAACCCAAATGATCACCACTCTAGGGGCGTGTTTCGCAACGGCTATTTTGACTAAAATTTTAAAATTTTAATTGTTTACGGTACAGATTACGAAGAGAGATATTCACTTACGATTTAGATGTTACAGATGTTGGGTTTTTAACATATACATCATTTAACTTGTAGACTCTGTCTTAAAAAAATACTTCGTTTGAAAGTTAAGTACTATAGCAAAAATTAAAAGTCGTCAGCTTCATAGTAAAAGAATAGGCCTTTTGATCGCAGGAAAGATTCGGCGTTCTATGGCTTTGACACTGTAGCAGCGAATGGTTGATTTATCCATTTCCTTATGAAAGTTTTTCACACCTGTACGATTTGAAGGAAAAGAAATAACAGAAAAAACTCAAAGAAAACTTTCCTGTGAAATAGGACAGAGACACACAGGGCATGTTCTTTAGCGGTTTCTAAAAATAGTTTTTGGCTTTTCCTACAGTAACTAATTTTTAAACGGAGTCTACAAGTTAATTATAGTACACGTTAAAAGTCTAACATCTGTATCAACCAAAATCGTAAGAGAGTATCTCTCTCCGTAATCTCTGTTGCAAATAACTAAAATTCAAAATTTTCAGCCAAAAGGATAAGCCGCATCCATATCAAACAAGCCCGTAGAAGGAACGGGATGGGTGGCGACTGCTGCTTCAATCATTCACTATGGGGGTTTGTCTAGTGGACCCTATGTGTCACCGGCTAACATATTCTTAGAATGCCTATGCTTTCTATTTCTATGTTCCAAACATTATTTCCTATAAATTTCTTGTGTTTTCAAATCCTTTGTTTTACCATTGTATTCCTATATCTTTCATGTGTTTTTTTCTATCCTTTGTTTTTCATTCACACGTTTCAAATAGGCCCTTAAGGGGGAGGGGAGGTGCCTCAAGTGAGATCATCCCTATGCACCAATTCTTCCTAGCAGGGAGCCATTAATATTCATCATGCTACTCCAGCACTCCCATAACTGCCTCAATTGGGCCTCAGCATGAGCTTCATCATGAGTATAGCTCAGCCTAGGCAACTGACTCGAGGAAAATGGGCCTTTTTTGTATGGGTCTGGATAGGCGCTATGTTAGCCAAACTATCCAATGGTTGGTCTTGTCTAAAAAATAAAACGAAAAACAAAGAAAAACCTAATGGTTGGTCCATGCAATCAAAGAGAGAGAAATTGATATATATACCACTCGTGCATGTTTTAGAGATATACCATTCCTCATTTGCTTCTTCGAAACATGCCACTAACAAGTGAAGTGGTTTTGAAATATGCCAATATGGAGGATTAAAGCCTATTTCCCCAAATACGCACCCTGTATCACCTCCCATATTTTTGTATGGACTAAAATACCCTTGGCTCTTGCCAAATCAAATCGATCACAACTTTGCATCTAGATGAAGATGAAGCATATGTTTGTACATGGTAGAGGCAGTGACCTCAAGGTGACAAGGGCGGCGACCTGCTAGGAGGCAATATGGAGTCCTGATTTATCGTTGTTTTCTCTATCTGATTATTGCATAGCAGTCCAGTGTTATTCAAGGTCTACGGTTTCTAATAATCCATTACTACTTCTGGTTACCTGGTTTGATTCTGCATTTATTACTCTTAGTATTTGCTGACACCTAGACGGCTTGGAGAAAGATTGTGCACTAATCTCTTCAAAGAAAGTTGTGAAGATGCCTAGTATCGTTTTGTGAGTGGTTTGGTGCTTGCCATCTCTAAAGTAGAGGAAGAGCAACCTTAGCGGACTTGAGGTTTTTAGACTCAATTCGTGGAGCCAACCCAATCTATTTAGACTTACTTCAATGTGGTTTGGATTTATCTCAATATGGGCTAGTAAAGACCAGCAAGTTATCGATACCATAGGAAAAATATCGTGTGTCTCTATTGTGGTTTGTTACTTTATCTTTACGTTCCGCATTTACATTTCTAGCACTTATAATTGCATTGAATTGTATAATTAGAAGTGTATGTAGTATAGACATTGTTAGTGGTGTCTCAACGAAACCTAGAATATTTAGGGCTTAATTGTGCAAAAAGTTTTTGATTAAGTTTATTATTGCTAAAAATCAGGATTTAGTCGAAAACATTTTAAAACCTCCTATTCACCCCCTCTAGTCAGTTATCTTAGACAATTGCGTGAGTTCGGAGATTCCTGGTAAATCTAGGGTTCCCATAATGGCGGCGCTCTTCAAAGCTAGAACAAGGGGATCAAATGGTGTGGTCTTAGTCCGAGGCTAGTACCTTGTTGAGTTAGACGAGGCAAGGGTATTTTGGTCCATACAAAAATATGTATCAGATAATGAGAGCATATTAGCAGAAAATAGCATGTAATTCTCTGTAATTGCACCTATCATAACAATCTCAATTAGCGGTGACATATTTCGAAGAAGCAAATGAGGAGTGACATATCTCTAAAACATGCGCTAAGGAGTGACATCAATTTTTTCAAAAAAAATTGGTAACGGTCTGTCGAGTTCACATGCATTTTCTGTGCACATAAATTGCTAAAACTATGACTTTAAGGGCGAATTGGATATTTATCTTTAGGGTTTTAGATTTTTTTTTTTTGGCATACTTGTCACCCTAAAAGATGGTATATGTCCTGGTGCCACTTTGGACGTGGAAAAATGAGTTTTAAGCTAGTTTCTCTCTAGGGTTGATCAAGTCCAAATGACCCATACACTCTACAAAAAATAAAAGGAAGAGACCTGATGCGACTTCAAGGTGTAGATGTGAGGGACTCTAACACTGCTATAGCCCCCTTCTTTTCAGCTTTTTGGCTTATTTACAATAACTAGCTTTGATTTTTTAAATAATCAAATTTTAATTCTGAATTACAGTATTATACATGCATTTTTTTTTGCAGTTTTGACTATATGTTACTCTACGGTTAGATGACTTAGGCTAGCTACCCAACCGTTGAGCGATACATGGCTAAATCGTCCAACCGTTGGGCGACTTTCCCATGTCGCCCAACTGTTGAGCGACAAGACACAATGTCGCCAATGGTTGGGCGACATGCCGCTAGTCGCCCAATCGTTGGGTGATTTTAAAAATAATATAATTATTTTATTAATTCGGTACAAATAATTGTGTGTGGGGGGGGGGGGTAAATAGCAATTGTTATATGTAATACATTTAGCAAATGCAAGGTGTTTCTTTTTTGAAATAAAAAGGCAAACAATGTTGGTTGATAAGTTTGTGATTTATATAGATTGTGAATGGTACAAAATCTGTTAGATTCGCAATAACATTTTACGATCGTCATACGTTGTTGTAGTGCGATAAATTTTCTGAAGAATTTTATGAGAATGATTAAGGTAGCAATGATTAGTAAGTAGAAAGGTAAGTGATATCGCGATGCAATAGATAATTCGAACACGGATGAAGACAAAGCAAAATACATACACAACGAAAAAAATACATAAAACAAGAGGAAGACCCACTACTCGCCACCAGCTACACCAAGTCGCCCAACCATGGAGCAACACATTGCAAAAAATAAAGCATGGATATATTAGTGTAATTCGGAATTAAAAATTGATTATTTTAAAAAATTCCACTAGTTTTCAAACCGTGTCTTTTCAATATTGAGTCTATAAATCGATTGTAGTAGACATTGTACTAACTTCATCTATATCGACCAAAATCGCACACGAATGTCTCTCTATACTCTCTAACGAATAGATAGAATTAAAAAATTTAAGTCAAAAGATAAAAACCACAGCCCAAAAGACCCATAGTGCATGGACACGACACGAGGGCTCTCATCCGGGCAGTGATCACATGCGTGCGTGGGCACGGCTCCAATGGATGAAGGCCTCCTTGCCCAGGGTTAGCCGTGAGGAAATGAGAAATGAAAGGAAAGGGAGAGAAGAATGTTTAAGGCATTTTACAAATTATGGATGGTAGAACTAGTAGTATGAAAACATAATTTTTAAGGTGATGTGGTGGCAATTTCACATTTTAGAGTGGCAAATATGCAATTATACCTAACTTAAAAAATAGTGCGTTAATCAAGTTTTAGAGTTACATAGGCAGCTTTACCCAACTGAAAAATTTTACCTCTTAAGTTAGGTAGACAATTTTTAAGATGGTGTGGTGGCAATTTCACATTTTAGAGTAGCAAATAAGCTATATTGGCAATTTCATGTTCAAGGTCTGTTCTTTTTTGTTTCGATTTTTGGTTTTTTGCTGTGGCTTATGGTTTTTAACTATTTGCATGAGAGAGTACGTAGAGGGATTTGCGTATGATTTTGGTTGATAAAAATGAAGTCGCTGCAGTGTCTACTCCAATCGATTTGTAGATCTCGTTTTAAATAGTTACTATAGAAAAGCTAATTAATACAGAAAAGTAGTTTTTGAAAGCTGAAATAAAGAAATTCAAAGAGTGGTAAATATGCAATTTTAGCTGACTCAACCCCAAATATGCGATGACTTCTCAAGTGCGTTTGGCAGAAGCTTGGGTTTGAGTTGTTAAACCAGGACCAGGTCCAGGTCCACCATGTGGTGATGTGGACTCAGCCGACACCACAATACCACCCTCTCGCCCACCGGATCATAATAAGGCCTTGGTCAAACCCAAACAGGCAAACAGCCGGAAAGCACAAGCCCAAATTCGCCACGACCGAAGAACGTGACCGATCCAAGCAGCACATGCACGAACGAAACGCCACGCCGCCGTCGCGCACTCGTGCCTCTGCCGCGCGTTCCCGCTCGGCACGGTTTGTTCTGTTCGGCCGGATGGATGGATCCGCACGGAGGCACGTACACAGAGCCCGAGTTCCCGCGTTAGTTCGGCCCTGACCGCGGTTGCAGACCTCACGGCCAACGTGCCGTTTTTGCGGTGGATTTGCTCGCTTTGCACCTTCATGTTATTGCTTTTCGCCGTACGGCCCTGGGCTGGCTGCGAAGTGCAAAGCCGCTTTTCTCGTCTTTATCTTTTTTTTTCTTCTTCTTCTTCTTCTGGTTGCGTTAGCACTTAGCAAAATGCTTTTGTTTTGGCTCTTTCTGTTTATTCGAGAAGTAGTGATCGAGTCAGAATTTTTTTGAGCCAGACATACCACGATGGTGTGCACCCTACGGCCTAGCGCCCTTGTGCGGTGTGCGCTCCTTGCCATCTGCACACAAGATGCAATGCATAGATAGCTCTTCAAGTCCACTGTGACGGTTGCCTGCTTAGGTTAGCTCGCTCCCATGGCGTCTATCGGTGGTAAGATGAACTGGAAGTCCATGGCTTATTGCCGACGAGCCCAGGTAACCGTACGATGGCTCTGCCCCTTTCAGGAAGCAATTGGTGAAAATAGTTAAGCTAGGGTAAAAGCCAAAAGGAAATGAGCACGAGAGTCTCATAGATTTCTTGAGTAAACAGTAAGCATTTAGGCATATGTATTGCTTCTACCTTTTAGATTGCTAATTTGCCACAACTGACCCTCCTAGGATTTCAGCTCAAGCTTCATCATTGCTCGTAGCCATTATGGCCTGTTCATATTAGATTTTGGGTCTGTTTTTTAATTGCTTCTAAAAACGGCTTTTGGCTTTTGTTACAGTATCTAACTTTAAAACGAAGTATTTTCTCAAGACGGGGTCTACAAGTTAATTGGTATCAACCAAAATCGCAAGCGAGTATCTCTCTGTAATCTCTGTTGCAAACAGCTAAAATTCAAAATTTTCAACCAAAAATCATAAACCGCATTCATATCAAACAGGCTCTTTGTTGATGGCTTTTAGTTTTAGCTTATGAATAGTTTTATATTTAAGCAGACTATTTTGTGAAAGAATAATTTTTGCCGTGTAAAAAGGGAGAATTACATCAACACCATAAAAGGATTGCAGTAAACTCACTTTGGGTATGTTCATGTTAAAAGACATTGAGCACGCATTGACCCATCAATCACATGCAAACTTGTAGAGAAATACAGAAGAAAGGTGTACCTATTCTTTTAAGCTTGGTGTCTTGTATTTATGTGTTTATAAATTGGATGCCAAGGGTAAAATTAAGGTGAAATAAAATTTTTATATCAAAATCAAAAGGCTTTATATCGAATGAAACAATATGAAAGCTGCTTGGGCAGCCGCTCCACCTCACCAGTGACTAGTAACGGATGGGTGAAATAGGTTTTGTCAGCTCTGCAAGTATTAGGCATTGCTCCTCCAATATTAGAGATCTTTTGCACTCATCTCTTGTACAATGAGCGTGTTTTTTTAAACTATAATTTATTAGTTTAATAAATAATAACTATTAAAAGAAGTCGAATTCAAAAGCCAAAAGAAAAACAACAACACAAAGGAGCTAAATCTTGGCTCCTCAGTTGTTGCAAAGCTATGGTTTTTCGGTCTTATTGGAAAATGCATCTTTTATATTGCTCTAGCTAAATATTTTTGTTGCTATTTAAAAGGTAGTATTTTCAACTCATCTCCTAAAGGGAGGTGGCTCTCAATGGTGATGGTGGGCTTGCACCAAAGGTAAAATAGATATATAACAGAACAAAACGAGATAAAAGAATTGAAACCACTTTTTCTTCTGTCACAAAAAACAAAAAACATGTTTAAAGAAATAAAAACAATAAAAAAGTGACCACATGTGAAAAGAATCCTACCAGAGTGGATACTAAACGAATTTCGAAATTGATGAAGGGCCAAAGCGCAAACAATCCTTCCTTATACAAGATGAGCAAGACAGACTTCCCTGGTTACAACGAGGAAAAGAACTCAGAAAAAGAGAACACATAAAACAGGCGAAAAATCGAAGGGGGCGAAGAGAAGGCGAAGCAAATGGCGGAGACCCCGAGCAAGGTTGAATCCATGAGGAAGTGGGTCGTCGAGCACAAGCTCCGAGCCGTAGGTAAATACTTCGTAATGTTTTCTGGGGATTTGATTTTCTTTGCTCGGAGGATCTAGATGTTTTTGCGTTGTTTTCTGATGCATCGATGTTACAAGCGTCAGCCAAATCCCTGCAAGTTCTAGGCGATTATTTGCATCTTCTTAAGCGAAGTCTCGCCGTTTTCTTTATCTGATTTTATCTCGCGATTCTGTGACAATTTCTTTTTCGTCCTCTGGTTCTATTAGGGGAGCTATTCCTTTTTTTCCCAATATATTAGTGAGATTATTTTCGCCCTCATGGTCTGCAATATATACTAATCTGTTACGGTATTTTTATGCGGCGGAGGAAAGGTTGTCTATGGCTTACTGGGATCACCGGCTCGATCGCATACAACTGGTCGCGGCCCAATATGAAGACCAGCGTCAAGCTCATCCACGCAAGGTTTGCGCATTTCTCATTTAATTTCACTCCTTTAATTTATGCGCCTTTTTTTACTACAGATTAGACTGTCATATCATCACAAGAGTATCACAATGCACGATTGATTTTGAACGCTATCGCCATAAAAAAAGATTGATTTTGAACGTTGCCATAATAAAAGATTAATTTTGGACACTGTCACAATAAAAGGATTGATTATGAAAATCATCACAATAAATTATTGATTTTCTTGTCAATGGTTGTTTTCTGGAATGCTATTTAGGAGCCAATCTGCACTTTGAACAGACTCAAAACAATTTATGATGTAGCCAAACATAGACAAAATTGCTCCACCCCTTCATATATGCTGCATCCATAGGAAATTTCTGTGATGATTCAGCTAGTTTGGTTTAGTATTTAGATTTTTCGTGCGAGCAACTGTTGCTTCTTTTGATCTCTGTCATTAGAAATTTGGCTTGTTGCTAGTATGGTTCTATGGTTGTGCTTGTATGATACAAGCTGAATGAAGTAATTTAGGCGGCTTCTTATTTCTAAGGTTCCTAAGGCTGGATACCGTGTTGTTGATTGGTCTCCTAAGTTTATAGGATTACAAATATATCTTTGTTGTTTGTGTGCATCTGTATACATTTGCTGATATCACATATGGCAGCACCCAACCTTACCAGTAGATATGCATTGTCCAATTCCAGCGGAACTAATTTAAATTGGAGCATACTTTTCCATGTAATTGCAAGCCAATTTGCTCCTCTGCCAATATGCTCTCAGCTGCTTAATGCTCTGTGTTTGGTTTGTTGCCCCACCTTGCCCCTAATGGTGCTGCCAAAATATGGGCACGCCCTCCAAATTTAGCATATTGTTTGGCACATTGCCAAAATTTTGGCATGTGACCAGCATTTAGCCAATCTAGTTTCTTTTTGTGCCAACTGGAGCTACCAAATTTATGGTCCTAGTTTTGAGATACAAAATTTTGGCAAGTTAATGGTGGCTAGGTGACATAAACCAAACAAATACACCCCTAAAGCCAAGAGGGGTTGTTGTACATACGAAAAATATTATCTTTCTCAAGTTTGAAGAGTTCTGATGGCAAGGTCAGAGAATTAGAGATCACTAAATTTCTAAATTTGAATCATCAACACATTCATGCAAGTGTTATTAGCACCTTTTGTTCAAGTGTGCTGATGCACAGAAATATGTACCAGACTGTATCATATCCTTGATGAAATATGTTGAATGTGCAGCTGCTAAATACGGCGTGACATTAACCTCAGCTAATTCTTTAGGCAGTATCCCACAATTTCTAACTGATATCCAAACAGTGTAATCTGTCATTTTCTTTATAGGACTGTATGGACTTTTTTGGATCTTGTCTTTCATCTCAATTCATTGTATTTTTTTTTATCTTAGCTCGTTTCCATATGCCCATATACCAATGGCTGTTTCATCCACTGTTTTTCATTTTTGTATATGAATTTGTGTCTTAGTGCCGTACATGTACTTTGTTGCACCTTATTTTAAGTGCAAATTTACAGATAGTACTGCAGCAACTTCTCCTAGCACCCATGCTTGCTTGATAATGTTTGCCTGCAGACTGTAGCCCTTTCATGTACCATGTAGACACTGCAGTTGTTTAAGTTGGCGTGACTAGGTTCCATATTAATGTACTTATAGTCAAATTGCTCATGCTTATAATTTAAAACTTGCAATCATATCATTTTTTTAGAAAGCTGCAATCATATCATCTGATCATCTCAAAAAACTGTTTGACCTTGCAGGCTGCATGCGCAGGCTCTAACGCTGGCTGCCTTAGTTGGTTCTGGCTTAGTAGAGTACTATGATCATAAGTATGGCTCTTCTGGACCAAAGGTGGACAAATACACAAGCCAATACATGGCACACTCGCATAAAGATTAAGATCATCATCGATGCTAGATGCTGGATTAGTTTTAGGTTCTTTTCTGGGCGCCATGAGCTGGTTCCCGTGATGGTTCCTTTCAGTCTCCGTTATTACGAAACAATACTTGCCAGGGCATTCCTGTCTCCTAAGTAATGAGGGTGTAGTACAGATGTGATCTGCATAACTAAACCACATATTGCATTCTGTAACATTATTTTGTTGACAATCTTGATATTATTGTTTTTCCCATAAAAAAAAGGAGAGTTCCTATGTTGCACTGAATTATCTGAGATCCCTGCGTTGTGTGACTCTTCGTTATTCTTGTATGTCTCTAGCTCTGGTTCTATGTGCCATTGACCAAGTACAGAAATGGATCTAACGATGTGGATAACTGCATGTCATTTGAGGGGTCAGTATATGACTACCCAATCTGGTTTTGGAGTGCAAGTAAACCTTACATGTGCAAATTTATTCAACTTGTTGCTGTACACCTGACTATCATTCCTTTTCTTTAGAAAGCTCGGATAATAGCCCCTCGTTATGTATACAGATAATCAGCTCAGCAAGATCACAGAGGTATAAATTGAAAAATACCATCAGATAAGGGGATAACATGTAGGGCATAGGGCTATATATATGTTGTTGCAATTACGCGTAAAACAGTAGATATTAGAGCTTCGGGAGGCTTGAGAGGAGTACCCAGGGTCTTAAAAAAAATCAAGAGATGGGAGAGATGTAGAGGAGTACCTGGAGCTTTAAAAAACTCAATAGAGGGGAGAGGCGTAGAGTGATCGGACCTTCGAGGAGGCTCGAGAGGGGTACCCAATATCCTTCTTGGGTTTTGTACTAATGGGGATAAATATATCATCTTGTTAGCATGCCCTTTGTGGGGGCTGATTTTTAATTACATATATACTTAGGCTTATATATGGTGGGCCCATTGGGTTAAGGTGGGGCTATTCCCTCAACATCAGTCTTTTGATGATGTTTTCCGACTTCGTAAATTTTTGCGATGGTATTTAAAGTAATATTTGAACACGTAGTTTCATGTAAAACTGTTAAAACAAATGATTTTGGATCTATTAAAAACAAAACATATTCCCTAGGATGTTTGAACTTTGGAATTTGGATGCTTTGCGGGAATTTGAGGAGAATTCACGTCGGAATTTCATAGGGTCTTGTAAAAATTGGTTTTTGGGATGTCTACTTACAAGGTGCTTAAGAAGTCACTTTTTGAACCATTGGGTCAAATTATTTGGTAGTGCTCATTTGGGCTTAAAAGATTATGTTTATGGTTTTTTTATTGTAGTGGCTGAAAATGCACTCTAATTACTGGTAGTTTTTTAGTGTAATTAAATTTAAAAAAAATTAAAAAGTTATATTATTATAGACAATGCAAAGAAATAAGGAGAAAAAAAAGTAAAAAGGCCCAAAAAAATAATCAAAAGGTAAACAAAAGATGAAATTAAAAAGTTAGAAGCCAAAAGCAGAAGCTCAAATGAGCAGGGCGTACACATCTCAAAGCTAATCTAAGGCTAGATTAATGGACTTATAACAAATAAAAAGACAACTTACAAATAGTAAAACCACTATTTAAAAAAACAATACTACGTTTCAAGTCATATATAGGAAATTTTAATATAGGATTCAATTGCTTCAAAATTCACCCCAAAAACACATACATACTCTTTTATTCGCGAGAAAAAACATACATACTCTCTTATCCTCACTATAAAACATTCATGTGACACATTTTAAAAAAACTGAAATGTGATTTCTTTTTTCGAGAATCAACATTTCAATAGGTGGGTCCTTTTCCTCTTAGTTGCGTGAAGAGAACCCTCCCCCTCTTAACCTCCCCGGGATTCGAGTCAGAAGAATGCATTGAATATGGCCAAATGAGTTTGGGTTCTCGTGTGTTGTAAATGCGTGTACGGGGTCAAGGGACTTGGAAGTTGGGAGACAAGTACATGCCATGGTGGTATGGTAAGGATGGGAAGAAAATAAGGCCCCTCCTCCATGGCTGACGAAGAGGAGGGGCCTCACGTAAGGGATGGCTGATAGGGAGGAGGGGCCTCACATAAGGCCCTCCCCTGTAGAATTCCTTTCCATAAGGATGGGTAATGGCAAGGACATCTTCATGGCCAATGCGTTGGTCGACATGTACTCAAAGTCAGGGGACATTCATATGACAGCTGTGGTTTTGAGAAGATGTTCGTGTTGGATTAGAAAGTCATGTAAGTAAGAGATCATAGATCGTTACCACTAGACACGCAGCGTAACGAAAATAGAGTTGAAGTAGCCGGTTCAACGTAGCGTGTGTCAGTGTCGTAGAAGTAGTCGATCATTCTCTTACCAACCGTCTCCTCCTTGTGATCGTCTCGATCAGTGTCATAATCATAGCAACGTCTCTACCGAAATCCACATGTTTAGAAATGAAACGTCGTGCATCGGTGTGCTAACACCAATACACATGATAGAGGTTTTGAGAAGTGATAGCTAGAGTTTCGATGTGTGTGTCTTGGGATACCCTCCTTAGCCCACGTCTCTCTTAATATATAGCCTCTAATCGAATCATTATCCAACACGAGTAGATATCGTACTCCACTCGGAGAGCTATTCACCGGGTCCTTGTCCATAAGTCAGTAGCGGTCCCTAGTAGGACATATTGACTCCCAAACATATATAAAGATTATATTGGACGAACATATGTTGCGCTCATGTCCTAGATCGAATTCAACACTAGAAGCGTGCCATCCTATGATAGTTCAATCATTCACTCAAATCTGTAGTGGATTACTCAATTGTGATTAATTCCTCAACAACATTTAGCATGTTCATACAATTTCTTAATCCAACAACATCGAGAGACCGAGAGATATCTCTACTGTTATATAGGAGGGGCAAATTCCATATTAATCGCTCGTATTTCTTCGTATGTTTCATAGTGAACCCGAAAGTTTCTTTTATAACCACTTAGTTACAGAGCAGTGTTTGACAATCTCTAGGTAAGCTATTACACATATATGAAACTATGATGATTTCAGGTCTAAAGATGTACATACACTATAGATGAGATCAACTGATGAAATTTAAGAATACAATAATTCCTACAGTAATGTATAGTAGGTTAATCTAACATCATATTCTCTATAACCAACTCTAGGGCATATCAATAACAGCCCTATGCAGATGTCTCATGGAATGCTTTCATTTCTGGGTGTGTACTTCATGGACATTATCACGGTGCACTGGAGTTGCTGCTGTTGAAGTCTTCCGGGCGGGTGCCTAATGTGTTTACGTTGTCCAGTATCCTGAAGGCCTGCGCTGGTGCTGGGCGGGGCAAATTCATGGGTAGAGATCAAGGCCAATGCGGATTCAGATGACTATATCGGTGTCGGTGTTGTGGATACGTATTCAAAGTATGGTTTTTTGGACGATGCAAGGAAGGTGTTCGATTGGATGCCCCAAAGGGAATTGGTTTTGTGGAATGCACTGATCTCAGGTTGCTCTTATGACGGACGACATGGCGAGGCGCTCTCGCTCTTTTGCAGGATGAGAAAGGAAAGTCTTTGACTTCAATAGGACGACACTGGCTGCTGTTCTCAAATCAACAGCGAGCTTGGAGGCAATCGGTGACACAAGAAAGGTTCATGGTCTTGCAGAGAAGATTGGGTTCCTATCTGACTCTCATGTCGTCAATGGGCTTATTGATCCATATTGGAAGTGTGGCCCAATGATGCAAATAGAGTGTTTGAAGAACACTGTTCTGATGACATCATAGCTTTTACATCCATGATCACAGCACTCTCACAGTGCGACCATGGCGAAGATGCAATAAAGTTGTTCATGGAGATGCTAAGAAAGGGCCTTGAGCCAGATCCATTCGTGCTAAGCAGCCTCTTGAATGCTTGCGCTAGCCTGTCAGCCTATGAGCAAGGGAAGCAAGTGCATGATCATCTGATCAAGAGGCAGTTCATGTCAGATGTGTTTGCAGGGAATGCTCTTGTGTACACATATGCAAAGTGCGGGAGCATAGAGGATGGCCTTCTCTGGCCTGCCAGAGAGGGGAGTTGTCTCATGGTCTGCGATGATCGGAGGGCTAGCACGGGAAGAGAGCATCAGTCATTAGAGTTGTTCCACAGGATGGTTGATGAGGGTATTGCTCCAAAACACATCACCATGACTAGTGTTCTCTGTGCCTGTAACCATGCAGGGCTTGTTAATGAAGCCAAGCGACACTTCAATTCAATGAAGGAGATGTTTGGAATTGACAGGACCGATGAGCATTATGCATGCATGATTGATCTTCTAGGTCGTGCTAGTGAACTACATGATGCAATGGAGGCATGGAGCTTGTCAACAGCATGCCGTTCCAAGCCAGTGCCACTGTTTGGGGGGCACTACTAGGAGCCTCAAGAGTACACCGAGACCCAGAACTGGGAAGGGTGCCAGCCGAAAAGCTTTTCAGCCTGGAGCCAGAGAAGTCCGGCACACATGCATCTGCAGGCATGTGGGATGAGGTGGCTCAGGTGCGGAAGCTAATGAAAGACGGTAAGGTCAAGGAGGAGCCTGCCATGAGCTGGGTCGAGGTGAAGGACAAAGGTGCATACTTGCGTTGTCGGTGACAAGAGCCACTCAAGGACAAGGGATATATATATATGCAAAACTAGAGGAATTCGGAGATCTAGTGAGCAATGCTGGTTATGTTCCGAATGTAGAGGTTGATCTCCACGATGTAGACAGGAGCGAAAAGGAGTTTTCCTTTCTCACCACAGTGAGAGGCTGGCTGTCGCTTCGTTTGCATTGATCAGCACCCCAGCTGGAGCACCCGTTAGGGTCAAGATGTTGGATTCAAGTTCATTTCAAAGATCGTTTCAAGGGAGATTATCATACGAGGCATCAGCCGGTTCCATCATTTCAAAGATGGGACATGTTCTTGCGGAGATTATTGTTGAAAACAGTTTGGCATATGAATTTTACGGCTTGTTGAGAATTTTGATAGTTAGAGCAGTTAGATGCCTTCATAGAAGCTTACACTTTTAGATTTGGTAGACAATCGTTCTTTTTTTTGGGGGGGGGGGGGGGGGGGGGCAACAATTTACAGACCTTTTACACAGGGATGACGAAATGAAGTTGTAGCTAATGATTTCGTGTAGCTAAGCACCAGGATAGACATCGCCTACAATCCGTCGTTCATAGTTGATTAGAATTATAAGAACCAGAATGAGGTAAAACTACAAATCCAAGAGATCCTCTATGAGTACTGCTACAGCTGGCCTATAGTTTCCTAGCTTCGCCTCGGTTGCCGCGGGTTAGCTCTTGATTCCAGCTTTCTCACAGTGCGAGTGATAGAAGCTTGCTTCCGGCGGCGGCTGTAGCCCTCTCTTTTGCTGCACACATAACAAAAAAGTTTGAGCTTTAATAGAAAATAAGGTATGTAAAAGTGCAAACTTCAATCTTCGCAGGTATCAGTTTATACAGAGGCATGAAACTAGAAAGCCGTGACAGAAAATTGCAAGATTGCACAAACGAATCTTTTTTTCTTGCTTGTTGCTTGATCCTCCACAAATCAAGTATACATGAATGCTTTTTCCGCATAAAATAATTTTTTCTGCATATACCTTACCAACCAATCGCACTACTTTTTTTTAATTATACCTGCAATATAAAATAGGAAAAGAGAGTAGGGAAATAGGAAATATAAAAGCACCTGATGAAAATAAGGCCCGCTGTAAGAACCATTCCCCCAATTGCCCATGAAACTCTTTCACCAATGGGCATCCCTCTCACCCACTTGTGAAAATCTTCAAGATCCCAAGAGGTCACACCACTCAATGTTGGACGGTCTTTTGAGGATATCCATGAATCAGAGATGGAATCAAAACTTTCTTTCCCACCATAGCAGAAAGTGTCATCAACTCCACCTGAGCTGGTCCCCGAAACTTGCACAGCAAAACCAGCAAGGCGGCATAGTTCAGTACCATTAGAGACCCATTTATGTGCTTTGCCACAAAGGATGTCACCTAAACCACAAGGAGACAATGCCTGACATAGCAGCAAGGGAGCATGTCAGAATCAAACTGCAAAATTATATGAAGAAAAAGATCACAGGAAGCTGAAGATAATATTTCTCAGATACTTAGGATTGTACAAGCCACAAGAAAAAGGAATTTGCAGGATTAATAGCTATTGCTATTCAGAATGTACAGAAGCAATCAACATGTTGCAGCTTGAATTTATAACTCCCACAGCATAGATATTGGCTGAAATTTGATTGCTTAATCCATAGTCTGACTATGAAAATACAAAGCTTAATCTCGCAACTGTAGCTGTCCTTGTGCAATAGTACAAGAGTGGCATACTCAGATTGTTTGAATTAGACATAACTAAACCAGAGGGCTTTTACCTGTGTTTTCATATCGACAGAGAAGTATGCCTCTGAACAAGCTTTGAAAACCATGTCACAGAATGATGCACATATAACAGGAGGTCCAGGCCTGACACCCACCCGTGGATCACAAATGGAGCACTCGAGCAATTCCCACAAATGGAGGCATTCTTGACTGCCTTCACCAGCTGATGCAAGCTTTCTCACTGAGAGCAGCGCAGGGAATGTTTGCGTCACATCGCAGCATGTGCTCTGACAAAATACCCTACATAGTGCCAGATCTCTGTGCCCCTTTGCCGCTTTTCCAGGAGGCTTGCCTTCAGATGAGAAGGCAGGGAACCTTCCACCGGGCGAAATACATACTCCTTTTGGTTGTCCTGTGCAACAAGAAATTTGGCAAAAAGAGTATATTATACAACAGATAATGTCAAATGTCAGTTCATGATTTTAATCACAAAAGTGTGATTCTTTCCCTTGATGCCTGTTTGCTAGGGACTGAACCACAAGAATTACAAGCCACAATCCGCAATGTTCATATGCAAGCAAGAGAATCAAATTAACCATCATAGATATCTTCTGTTTAAGAAACTTGGCAAAGAAGCTATGCTTAGATAGCAAATAATGTCAAGAAACTGAAATTACAAAGAATGGAATAAACAAAGCTTCCAGCAATAAAACTTTTGACTTGGTATGGTCATAACAGATCTTGCCAATCCTCTTTGGTACGAACTAATAACTTCACACAACGCAAATCATGAATTCCAAAGTAAGCCCTAAAATTTTAGACTAAAGGTTTGTTGTACTGCTATATTAGAAAGCAAAGAATTGTGATAACAAGGTTCAGCAAAAAAGCAAGTAAGCCTTAAAATGGCTCTTACAAAAAAGGATTTATTGATCATATACCCTCCATTTAGATGGAAATTCAGGATTTACCCTCCTGGCCCACGTGTCAGTGACTTATGATGACCCCATGTGTCATTGAGACGAGGAGGGTAAATCCTGAATTTCCCAACTAAAGGGAGGGTATAGGGTATATGATCCAATCCCCTACAAAAAAAGGTAAGCCCTAAAATGCGCACAGATTATGACCCTTTCTGAAGCACCGTCCATCCAACTAAAGATTTAATACCAAACCTAACTAAATCTACATCCAGATAAACTAATGCAGATACCTTAGCACAAACATACATAACAATTCCAACGGCTAAACACGGAACATGTCAAGGATCCATTCAAGGTACCGTGAATCGCTCAGAAACACTCAATACACACTAACGAACTTAGCAAACAAGCTCTCTCCCACTGATAAGAACAAAGGAAACAAGAACCACAAGAGAACACAAGAACACGCGGGTAGGCGATTGTTTGTACCAGTTGATGCGATTGGCGAGAAGAAGAATAGCAGCGGCAGGAGGAGGAGGAGGACGAAAGTTGGGTTCGAACGCGAAGGCGCGGGCGGCCTCATCAGAGTCAACCTGCCCGCAGGCAGGGTCGCAGCGGCCGGCCGGCCGGCGTGCTGGGTCAGGCCGCGGACATGTGGAGGGGAATCGGTAGGCGAATCGATTTGCTCGCGGCGTCCGCACCGTACAAGTCAACAAGCCCCGGCCATATCTAGAGCCAGGGTCGCCGTTAGATCGTGCCTCGTGATTCGTGCTGATGGTGGGCGTGGGGCTGGGCCCGAACAGATTAATGGCCGGGCCGCAGTCACAGCATTAGCCCAATATGATAGCACGGCCCGGTTTCGCCTGCGAGTCTCGGATTGCCGAGAGCGGCGGAGTCGGTGGAGGCGGGAATAAACACGGATGGGCAGGGCACCGTTGCGATCGTACCTTTCTCTGCCTTGGGCTAACACCGAGTGTAATATCTGTTGTCACCAGTTTAATACATGATATGAAATGTTCTTACAATAATATCAAATTAATTTTTTTGTGAAGAGGGTTTATTAAAGCAGCTTGCTGCTTAGATTTTCGTGTGTCACCCTAGCGCTGCCCAACCAAAGCAGAGATAAATTTTGTAGATATCGAAGTGCTGTGACGGTAGAACGTTCGGAGGGGTTCTAGTATTTTTACCTGTTTAGATAATGCACGGTTGTTGGTTGGTCATGGCCGAGACTCATCTGTTGCAATGGCCTGAAGTGAAACTTGTTGAGGAATTGTCGTTGGTAAGTCTAATTCAAGTAATTGATTCTGGACAGAAGATGGAACAATCACAAAATAATATAAGAAAATAATAGATTGAACACAAGAGATAGAAAATCATTCTTCCTTTCTTTATTACTTTCTCCTTCAAAAGGTATATCATCTAATCATTGGGATCCCTTATTTATAGACTAAAGGTGAGGTATCCATCATGAGCTAAGGCCTGCAGGTCCAAGCCTAGGCTTTTTAACATTCCCCCCTTGGTACTCCTCCGACACGTTCATACCTCATCAAAACTCCATAAAAATATAGTGAAAATTTTTAGAGAAAGAGTACATGATATATGTTATGTTGTGTTGCACGAATTGCCTCATTAAAAACCTTGGCCGAGAAACTTTTGGAAAACTCATCAAGGAAAAAAGGGCCAACTTCTCAGCAACGGTAAAAAAACTAGCCGTTATTAGTGAATACAATAGTTTTACCACGAAAAGTCTGGTACTACCGATCATCGAAAGTACCGCTCCACACGTTCGGAACTACCGATATCACTGGGGATGAGAAGACTACCACGAATGTGTCTCTTTGGAAAAAAATGTACAGCTACATAAGCTGGCCATTCCGTAATTCAAAAGTACCGCTCACAAAGAGTTGGAAGTATCGCAAGCCGGACAGACTGCTCACATAGAACCGAAAGTACCGATCATCGACTACATTGGACCTCGACCACGTCGGATGGCTCGACCACTCAGGTGTAAAGCCCAAATTTTTGGTAAAATAAAAATAATTAAATAAATAATAAAAATAGAATAAAATAAAATTTAATTTAAAATAAGTATTTTTTGTGCCTAAATTATAAATTTGTATTTGCCCTGAATTTTCTGTTTTGAAAAAGCTGGATTTGAAAAGCATTTTCAGAAAAACCTAAAATTAATAAAATGATATTTTAATTTTCTATAAAAATCTTATGTCAAATTAAATATTTGGAGTTATTTTGCTTTTATTTGGTTTCCTGGATTTTTCTGAGTTTGAAAATGTATTTTTGAAAATAAAAAGTATTTTAAATTATGAAAATTAAATACCAACATTAGTTGGAAATAGCTTTATTAAGTTCCAAATGTCTCTAGGAGGTTCTAGGAATATTTCTGGAATTTTTGGAAGTCATTTGATATTTTTTTCTGAGGCTTATTGGAATTTCTGTGCTTTTCCGAAAAACCCAAAAATCAGAAAAAGAAATAATCTCCTCTCCCCTCCCCTCCCCTCTGGCCGCCACGTGGACGGCCAGATTTGCGCCCACGTCGCCCGCCGGATCCCGCCTCCCCCTCTCCATCGGCCGCCACGCGTTGGCCCGATCTCCCCCGCCCCCGCGCTCCCGGCCCATCTGGCCCGTCCGCGCCCCTCTCTCGCTGGCCGCCCGGCCCCACCCGTCGGCACGCCGCGCCGCTCCCCCTCTCTCCTCCTCCTCGGCCCCACCCGGCAGCATCCCCGTTCCCTTCTCTCTCTCTCTGTGCCCCATGGCCCACCTGTCATCCCTTCCCCGCCCCCTTCTTCCTCCTGCGCCGCCACCACGGCCGTTGGCCGGCTCCGCCCTTTCCGGTGCCTCCCCCACTCCCCGAGCTCGCCGCCCCGTCCCGTCGCGCGCCGCAAGACCCGCGCCCACGCGCCACCTTTCCCGCGCACGCGCCCACCTTCTCCCCCGTAACTGCCGCCGCCCACTCCTCCTCTCCGGCGACCGATTCCCGCGCCCTCCCCTCTCCTATCTCTATAAAAGGGCTCCCCGAGCTCCTCCTCATCTCGCTCCACCCCACCCCGCCCTCCTTTCCTCCTCCGCTAGCCCGGGCCGTCCTAGCGCCGGCCACCTCCCCCTTTTGCGCCGGTGAGCTCGACGGCGAGCAATCACCGCCGCCTCCGTCGCCCTCGCGCCCCGCCGTCGCCTCCTTCGGCCTCGCCGCACCCGTGCGAACCCCCTCCGCCATTCTCCCGGGCCCGAGCGCCACCGAATCGCCATCTCCACCGGAGACCCGAGCCGCCGTCGTCCTCCTCGTCGCCGGCCGCCGTTCGCGCTCGCCGAGCTCCACGCCAAGGTGAAGAGAGTCCCCCTCCCCCTCCTCTACCTCCTCCGCCCTTCGCCGCTCGCCGCCGGCCACCGGTGCGCCGCCACCGTTGTGCCGAGAGCTGCCTCCGGCCGGCGCCGCTCGGATGCTTGCGTGGCAGCTGGTGTGGCGCCGCGTCAGTGCCACGTCGGCACCACTCGGCCCCTCCTCCGCCCCGTCGGCGCCACGCCAGCCCGGCCCCTCCCCCGTGCCACCTCACCACCTCCCCGGGTCCGTGAACCCAGTCCATAGACCAAGGGCCCACATGTCAGCCCCTTCCCTTCTTTTCCCGTTCAAAAATAATTCGGCTGAAATCGAAAATCCCGAGCTGACGCAAGGCTGACGTCAAAATTTCTTTTTCAGTAGAAAAATAAATCCAAAAATCAGTCTTTTTTCCATTTTCCCTCTTTTCAAACTTCCCGGAGACCGTTCTCCTTCGTCCTAACTCCGATTGAGTCCGTTCAAATTTCTAAATTCATCAAAAATTCCCCTCTATCCATTTCTAGCCTCAATTCAAATATGTGAGTTCAATTTGAATTTATTTGAATTTAGTGGGTTATTTTCACGTGTAGACTTCGACGATTCGGGAAAATTCTTCGACGAAGGTTTGAACCAAGTTGAAGAGCAAGGCAAGTCACCCTCCTTGATCATGTTGATCCCAGTTTTCAAAATAAAATTATGTTGATTTAAATTATGTTGCATGCATATTTCTATTCAACGTATTTCAATTCAGCTTTAAATTTAGTTAATGCCTACTTGTTAATCCCTCCATTGAATTTGAATTCCTCAATACCTTGTCACCTTAGAATCAAACTCTAGTTAATACATTAGTGTTGGCTAGAGAGTTTATTCATGCTTAGCCCTGCGAAGTTATATTATTTGTTTTTGGGATACCTTTTCGCATAAAATGACGAACCCTTTTACATAAAATGATATGTACTCTTGACTTTGGTGAGTCAAGGAGGTTTTTGAATTATTTTGAAAAAAAATATAAACCTGGTTTAGACTTAGGCATTTGGTTAGAGTGGTGGGTGCAGGCATGCCTTGTTGGTTGGAGCCGCAGTGGTTGATTGTCGTGCACGGGGGTATGTGGTTGGGCCTGAGTCAATTAAGGACCGGTCTGTGAGCTACTGTTGCAAAGCCCTTATCGTACTACCACATGGCTGGTATGGGACAGCACTGGCTGAATAATTTGTGAAGTCCCAATCTGAGTTGAGTCGTAGGTTGAAAGTGAGCGTGGTTGGTGCCATGTGAAGTCTCACTTGGGCGAGCGTGGTTAAGCCATGAGAAGTCTCATCTAGGCTCAAGAGCGGGTCCCGGTCTGGTGGATTCCTTACTGGGGTGAAACCTTAGAGTTGGCTCAACCAGATTGAAGGCTTTGCATTGTAAAGGCCTTGTCACGACTCCTCGCCGCACACCTAAGGAAGTGTGTAACCCGGTTACAATATGGGATGATCGTGTCTTGTGGGTAAAGCTGTACAATATCTGCAGAGTGTATAATCTATCCTGGATAGCCGTGCCCACGGTCATGGGCATGCTGAGTAAAAGTTTTTCATGGATTAGACTTTGTTTTTCAAAAATGTTTTTGAAAACCTTGTGGATGGATGGAATCCACGAGAGATGAAAACCTTGTGGGTGGATGGAACCCATGAGAGATTGAAATATGGTGAATGGATGGAATTCATCAGAGTTGCGCCGTGAAAGCGTGTGGATGGATGGAATCCATACGTGAGCTTTTGGAAAAGATGGTCCGGGTGGGATGCCCGTGGATAGGTTGGTGTATGGTCGGAGCCTGCGCTGACGGTATTATTTTCTAACCCAAGTATTGGTTTTACTTACTGTATTAAATTCAGCAATTTCAATCTATTATTATATTTCTTAAATGCTGTTTTATGCAAACTAACCCTATAAGCCTTCCATTGAAGCCTTTATCATTATGGTGCATTTTTCTGGGTGATTTGCGGAGTACAAGTTTGTACTCGCGTTGCTTTTTCCACACAGAGAAGGAAGATGTCAACTACGGTGAAGATCTGGACGAATAGGCCGCGTCTTACTGTCGTTTGCCTGTGGGCAGGCTCAGTGGGCTTCTTCCGCTTCGGTTTTTCTTCCGCTGCTTATTACTTAATTTTGGCTTATGTGCCGTTGATGTAAACTTTGGCATTCATGCCCATATTCAGTTAATAAATGCCATTATGGTTGATATTTATCTTTGTTGTACGCTGTGAGCACTAGCTGATCCTGGACTAGTGCGATTTACACAGAGGATCCAGGAGTCGTTGCTCCGGGTTCCGACATCAGGTCTCCGACCACGTTGTCCGGTTTGACCACATAGGCCTCCGACCACGCTGTCCAGTTTGACCACACAGCTCTCCGACCATGTTGGCTTCCGATCACTCAGGTCTCGACCACGTTGACTATGTTGATCTTTGACCACGTCAATCCTCGATCACACAGATCTCTGACCACCATATACAAATTTGCAATGTATAGTCATATGTTATAAGGATTCAACACATGAGTCATAACTATTTACAAAATACATTCGCAAATATAGCTATCATGCTAAAGAGAGCTAGAACAGGTGAGGTTGAGCTATCAACACATGATGAGACTTAAGCTACTAGACATGATCCCTCTTAATAGTACAACAATCTATACTAGAAATCCGGTCTTTCAACCAAACACCAAGTCCAGTAAAAGATTAGGAACACATTCTTAGCCCTAACAAGTCATACCTTTGCCTTAGGTCATTGTCTTGATATGCATCAATATATGATGCACCCTGTATTTGACTTGATGATCATCTCTTCTGGGACATGCATCAACTCATGATGCATTATTCACTTAACTTGATGATCTTTAACACATGAAGTCATCCCAAGTCATTCTCATTTGTGGAATCTAACCTATTCATCCAACTCATGGAAAATATTAGTCCGCAAATTAATTGTCATCAATTACCAAAACTTCATCCTTAACTTATAATGGAGGGACTAGATTTCACAATCTTCCCTTTTTGGTAATTCATGATAATATTAATAAATAATGAGATAAAATATTGATTTTCAGGTATACAATATATGCACAACAATTGTATACTCTAAGATAAGCTTTTTAAGTAATTAACTCATTTGAGTATGAGTGTTTATCTTTGAGATTAATTGCTAGCAAAGTTTACACATCCAGTTGTCATTGATTATCCAACCATTAACACATAATGGAGTAACTAGATGACAACCCAATTATGAGTATATATGAACTACACAAGCTATATATACTCAAGTGATATGTTTCAAAATAAAGATCTTTAATATGTGAAAAGGGAACATGGATCAATACTATTGAAACCACAAAACATAGAGTGAACTCCCCCTACATGTGTGCATACATGAATGTCTAATGAAAATATATGCATATATTCAAGTTAGACTATTTTGTGAAGTTTAATTTATATTTTAGATTTGAGGAATGGAATAAGATATAAGAATGTGATATTGCATACATACTTCTTATGATTTTCACTTTTTCATCCAAATGAGACTAAGCAATATCATAATTAATAAACTAGTTAGTCTCATAATTACATTTATCATTATCATCAAAACCAACTTGATGGAGCTTGAACTTACAATCCCTTTTTTGGTGATCGATGACAAATCTATTTATAATTATAGCATTTGGACGAACATAAATATATGATAAGAAATTAAACTAAGGTGAAAACATAATTATACACAAGGAGCCCTCCTGGGGCTCCGGAGATGACATTTATGATCCGACGTTGGGCTCCTTCGGAGGCCTATATCCACAAGGGGCCTTCCTGGGGCTGCTGCATGTGGGCCACCGCTGGTGGCCCTGCTTCCAGGGCTCTATCCCTGGCGATGCTCTGACGAAGCGTCGCGATGGTGGTGCATGTCCGTGTGAGGTGATCGCCACGGCCATGCACCTCGCACCACAAGCCATAGTGCTGATGGTCTTCCTCCGCGCGGGGTCTATCGTCCCGGCCCCGACTGTGCCCCCGTCCCCAGCCTCTGCGACCTCGCCCTCGGCTGGCGGGGGCGCTGTCCTCGGAGCTGCCCTCGATGTCGAAGACATAGCGGGCCTTCTGGGATCTACGCTGGTTGCGCTTGGGCTTGTCATTCGACGGGTCCTGCTTACGTTTGGAGGTGTCCTTGGATGCCCATGTGACGGGGATTTCCTGGCCCAATCAACGCCGTTTGCATAGAAAAAACCCTCAACTCCCCCACATCAGGAGAGCTTTCCCCGTCGTGTCGCCTCCTCTCGCGACCGTGCCCCTCATCGTCGCCTCGCGACGATGCTCACAACTCGCTTCGTCGCAAGAGCCTCTGCCTTGGCCTCCCTCACTCGCGACTACCTCCGTTTCCCTCACCAGTAAAGTCTACTGCCGTCTTGCAAACTCCTTCTCTTCCTCCTCCTCCTACTAGGGTTCTGTATCTAACCCATTTTTTCTTGTTAGCTTTCTCTTAGATCTGTTGCTCTAGGTACCTAGAAAGGAAAAGACGAGGGGGTTCTCTCATATTTGCATCTAACGCCACTAAGGTGCAGACATTGGGAGAGGAGGGAGAGGAAGGAGTTGCATGCCACTAGAGTTGCCCTTGCTGTTGAAGCACTTGGAGGCCACCACGACCTGAAGGGAGAGGATGATGTGAAGGTGAGTCTATATCTCTCTCTCCTGTTGTTATTATGTTCATCATGAGCTCATCTTGAGACAATCTGTATGACAGTCTATAAAATGATGGTGTATTTCTAAACAAATTCTATAAAAATACTTTTCCTTGTGACATGAAAGTGTGGAATCTATTTGGGTATCTAAGCATCCTAAGTTTGGTTTTTTACCATCCATGCTCAATAGTGGATTTGGTTGGTTTTTGTAGTGTCATGAGATTGCATTAAATTTGTGTCACGTCCTTGGTAGAGCTTAATGATAGAGAGAAATTGGCCAATTTTGATCAGATCGAGGGATTAGCGAGTTTTCAATGAATTAAATGTGGGAGGTCAACACAATAGATCCTACCATTTTGAGTTTTTGGGAATGCCCATTTTATTTGAACGGTTTAGCATTCACTTTTGAAGGGAAGTTTTTAAAATTTGAATCTAAAGATAAAAAGGAGATCTCTATAGGTTTAGCATGTTAGCTACTTAGATGCAATAGCAGATCCAGGCTGAACAAGATACTGTCAAGCGTTGATCGCTTTCCAGGCTATGGCCGCAATGAACAATTCTGGTTTTTACTTCTTGTTACAGGAGTATTACTGTTTGTGTTGGCTGATTGATATGGAAAACTGATCTCGGTCCTATTTTGTAATCAGTAAATATCAATCAATTAAAGAAAGGGCACTTGCATTCTTGTTTGAGTTCTTATTTATTCATAATTCTAGCATATGTTGGACTTACTAGAGGATTATTTAAGTTATAAAGTATTGAACTAACTTCCCATGGTAACTTTTGTTAATCATGCGAGCTAATGTAGTCTCATGCACCATATTTTGAATGCCACATGTTTAACTCAATATGCTAATTCACAATATGTTATATCTGCATGTATTAGTCAACAGGCACTAGAAAGGAGCTCATTAGGAAATTTATGCTTGAAGAAGAATAGGAGGAAGATGAGTTATTTCTTGTGCTGGTTCCTACTTTGCTTTCATGCCTTCATGATGAAAAAAGACCAGTTCACACATCATCACTTGCTGGCGCTAAAAAAGTGAAGGAGAACTTAGAAGGTCATGAGAGCTGGTGTAGGGTTGAGTTCCGAATAGAGCTAGAGATATTCAGGGCTACAACAAATTTTCTTAGAAGGCAGAGTTTATTGCATGATACAAGGGGTGTTACCATTGAGGAGCGGATGGGATGCTTATGTATATGATTTCTCAGAATGCTAGCAACTAAGACTTTTTAAATGTGAGCTGAATAGATAAATTTTTATCAACACCAAAAACCCAAGTGTTCGATTGCTTTGGATTAAGTGCAAAATTTCTCTATAGGCAAGTTGTCTTCTTATTTCCATTTTTCTTGTTTTGGCTTAAATCTTGTTGCATAGTATTAATTGTAGTTATTAACATATATCAAATGGTGTTAATTGTAGTTAATTATAGTTATTGACACATATAAAATTGTAGTTAATTATAGTTATCTTGTTGTGATGCGTGCTAAATTCATATAAAATTATAGTTAATTAATCTATAAGTTTTATTAAGGTATTCTGACATTTTTTGGTTTGATGGTATCTTTTTTTAAAGTTGGTTGCATGCAAAATGTAAGAATATTTTAGCTTATTTTCTAGCAGTTGCTTGTGCTACTCTGTGACATCATAGATCTAGTTGGACAGGCTAATCTAATCCACGGTTAGTATTGGTTAGATTTGATGTTAGATGTCCTATGTTTGCATAACTTGTTTTGTTTGTGTGCATATCCTTAGATTACATGCTTTTCTGCCCTGATTTTTGTCGTCCATTCCCTCTACCAAGTAAGCTTTCATATCTTTAAAAAGGTAGTGTTTTATTGAGTACTGACTTGGAGTACCTCTTCCTTCTCCAACTGCTCAATTTGCTATCTTAGGCACTGCTAATAGCATATGCTTTGTTGGGTGGTGAGTGGTGACTGATAATGTGGTAGCATAACATTTTATTCAGTTTTGTTAGGTCAATGAATCCATTAATTCAAAATAACCATTATTTGCCCCTGATGACTTATTTTTGGTTCGTTGTGAATAAGTCTATTTTTCTGCATACATGACTTTTACTTTGATACTACAAAACATTACTTCTTAGTTTTAAACTGGGACTACTTTGTGTTGTTGTAATCAACTTTATTTTGATATCTAGTCAAAAGGATCTCAATACCCAGATGTCAGATGAAAGTAAATTCTGTCTTAGCTCTTGTTCAGTAAACCCATAAGCTACTTTCATTAGCTTAGCAAAGATGGATTTGTTGTATGAAAGTTTATGTATCTTCACAAATTATATCAGATATCTCAAAATATATCCGGTTTGAAATTGTGAAATGGCCCTCATTCCAGCCTTAGTTGTGACATTCTAAGCTGTTGGTTGAAGTGTTTTTAACTAGATGTGCCACCACCTTGAAAATTGCAGCATTGACTTGTAACTGCTGACCAAAGTAGACTAATCTAATTCTTAGCCTCTTTCGTTTGCTACATATTTACAAGCACATATCGTTTGCTGCCTTTTTGTTGTGGCTATGTAGGTGATTTTCTTGACTGAAACTTTTAGCTGTCCACTTTGTTTCACAATAATTCCACTTAATGCTTAGGGCTATTGGTATTATATATGCAATGATAGTACTAATTAAAAACTGAAACATGGTTACGATCTTCAGAAAAAAGTGAACTGTTTATTTTGAGGAATTGCTATCATTTTAATGTGTATGCACATGCCTTTACCATAATTCTTGAGTATGAATTTTGTTTTTATTATTCAGTGTTCATAATGTTTCATCTAGGTAGGAGCAGCAGAAGAAGAGCAACGTTGCTGGATAATTGATGCTATAGCCTATAGATACAAGTAATACTAGCAGAAGAAGAGAGAAGAAAGTTGGATGATTGATGCTATAGATGCAAGTAATACTACAAGAAGGGTCATTTAATTTATATTTGAATCATTTATGATGAGTGAATATATAAATGCTATAGATGATTTAACTTGGCTGGATGTTAATGACTAATGCCATAGATACAAGTAGTGCCCAACTATTAGCTATATCTTTTTGGATTTTATCATACATGAATGCTTGTATGAATGTGATTTGTATGTGATGTATAGATCTGATTTGAACATTGGTGTGGATTTTAGCGAAGTTTGCTCAAAATTTTCGTGATTGTTAATGATTTTTTGTATTCTTATTTGTATTTATGAGTTTTAAGTTTTTTCAAATTATTCTTTTTTTCAGTTTTCTATTTTTTCCCTATTTTTTGTACTCGCGATTTTTATCCTGTGGCTTCCAAACGAGGGGGGGGGGGGGGTATTTCTAGGGTGGGAATATTTATCCTCTGAAGTGAGGGGATTTCATGTGCACTTAAAATCCCCGTAAAGATTTGTTTCTTAGTTTTTTCCCCGCTTCCAAACAAGCTTTTAAGAATAAAAACAGTGCTTAGTAGCACGACACACCAGCATTCCTCCACAGACTTGGAAGCTAAAGGAGACGCACTACATTCCCAGGTCCCGCTCAAAACGGTTTAGCCTTTTGGCATCTGATTTATTTTTCACTATTCAAATTTTTTTGTCTTTTTCTTGTTTTTGGTTTTTTGAGCTTTTTTGTCGGTTCTTTTTTTCCCGTATTCGTTTGTACTATCCGTGATGGGCTAATCTGGTTTTTCTATTTTTATTTTTTTTAAAAAATTTAATTACGCCAAACAAGCCGCTATCAGCTATAGTGCAATTTCAACCAGTTACAATGCTTTCAGCCATAAGGCACTCAAAAAAGCTATTTTGAGCACTCTTACTGTCTTATATTCGAGTTGGGGAGTATGAAAGTGAAAGAAATGCCGAAGGAAAGGCACCATCGACACATAACATCTCCTCCTCACTCGCAAAAACGAACAAACATCTTCCCCTCAACCGAACGATACACCAATGGCATTACACCTAGAAAAGAAGACAAAAATTGAACCAAAAGGAAAGTCAATTCTCCCTCAAAACGCCAGGCATGTTACAGAGACGAATCACTTCCTCCGTGTACTTGCTGTACTCCACGTCGAACATGCACAGCACCACATCAACCCAGCCGCACGCAAATGACCCCCTTTTTTTTTCTGTCCACCTCACCGTAATTAGTTGATTAATTAATCTTGCGTTGCAGCGGCTAATCTTCTACCAGAGTACACTGGAGGGGAGAGACGTGGTCAAAAAGCGCCCGTTAATTACTCACTCCTGGTCCGCTTCAGGAGGGTGGGTGGGTCCAGCTGTCCAGGTCTCGCCCATCCGTTAGAGACAGCCAAAAGACACGTAATCTCCACGCCGATGAGCTGTCACGCACACCGGCCGTACCGGCCAGTACGTAACTCCACGCTTTTAATCCCTTCTCCGATCTCCTCTCAAACAAGGGTTAGTTCACTAATTAAGTAGACACCTCTCCCTCTCGTCCTCCTTAATATCTCTTGCTTAACTTCTTGTTCCTTTTGCTAGTTCTTCTGCCTACGTACCCACACAGCACAGGCCCTCGCGCGCACGGGTTGTTCGGTGCTTAGCACGCGAAGCCGCCGCCGGCGGCTCGCCGGCTGGCGCGCACGGCAGCGCCGCCCTTGGCGCAGTGGTTGCTGCCGGCGTCCTCGTCCATGAAGATCTGCCGGTGCCGGCACTCCACGCTGCAGAACGCCGTGTCCCCTCTGCACCAAATATCAAACATGCATAGGTGTGTAGACAGACCTTGAACAAACATTGCAACAAACAGACGTGGACAGCTGCTGCAACGGAGTGGAAGTAGGTTTCTTGGTATCAAGTGAACCTACCTGTACATGTAGATGTCCTTGCCCTCGGCGAGCTCCTTGCGGCACAGGAAGCAGCGCTGCAAGAAGGAGCTGGTGGTGACGGTCGTCGTCGCCGGCGAGGAGGAGGAGATCTTGGGGCTATGGAGGGTGGCCTTGCTGATGATCTGGGGCTTCCTGGAGTTGTTCTTGTGGGTCTCTAGGAGAACGCTCAGGCCGGCCATGGAGGTAGTGGACTAGATAGCGGTAGAATGACGGTGGTGCGCGTGAGATTTTTCTCCGAAGCGAGGGCGAGCTGGTGCTTATAAAGGAGGGGGTGTGTGGGGTGCGCTGTGGAGTAGGCTAAGGAGGTGGGTTTGATTAGGTTAGTGGGCTGTCACTGTAGTCCCAACTCCTGTGTCTAGCTCATCCTAAATTAGACTACAGAAATTTCCGTTTCTGCGCGTGCGTGCCTTGGTTCAATGAAAGGGCTGTCACTATAGTGCTAACTCCTGTGGCTAGCTCACCCTAAATTAGATTACGGAAATCCCAGTTTCTGCTTGTGCGTGCATTAGTTCAATGACACATGCCTCAGAGCACCGTCGGATTAGGTGTAGGCTATGGGAGGAAGTGTTTATATTGACTTTTATTGCTAAAAAGGCACTTTCAACATATGCCGTTAGCACAAGTAATAGCAATGCCAATTCAATGAGCTTGTACACCAATGAAAAGACCAAACATTTTTTTAGTTTGAATAATCTTTGTATCCAAACTTGCAAGATCTCTATAAGTATGAAAGGAAGCATGCATCCTTACGTGAAGAATAAAAGTCTCAAGTTGGTCCTTGTAGTTGCACAATCACCATAAGAAAAATCTGTATCATATATGTCAACAAATTGAGTAAGCTTTTCAATGTCAAACTTGAAGAAAGAGCTCTTTGGATCAAGACAGGAGAAGCATACTAGTATCTCTGTAGATGCCTCAACAAACCAATGATTCATCTCAGCACAAATTTGGTCAATAACAATATAAAAAATCTTAGCATGATAATGAACAATATTAATGGCAGTATGCCCTTGAAGCCTCGAACGACCTCTAACTGGTATTTCATCATACATATTTGGCACTGAAATACGTTTGACACCATAAAATTGTTGGACCTCATTCAAGAACTCACAATTCATAAATATCGTATCTAATTATCTATGACTGACTGAGGCATGATCTTGATTCCTCCAAAAAAGGAGAATATTATCAAGAATGAGTTCAAAGGTACTCAGCAAGTATTAATATCAAATATGCAACTTTACGAACATTAATTGGCATCCATGGATTCTATCTCATATCACATTATCTCAAAAATAAGTGTTTTTAGGTTGGACAAGATTCCATATTTTAAATTTAGAAATCTACTAATCACTCGCATGACAAGATAGAACCCTCATTTGGTCCCCGTAGCCTCTGGTCCAGGAGACAGATATGAATTCATGGTTTATATAACAATGCGTAGGTTTGCACCACTTTACCCATAGCTCCTTTGATTTTTATTGCAAATGGTTCTTTGTATTTCTTTAGATGTGATGCCCAAATTAGAGAACATAACTTTTCCTTCTATTTCTGTATATTATTCCTCCACCTGACTAGGGTATCTGTAGTCATTGGTCGGGCTAGACTCACCTTTACTCGACACTCCACTGCACTAACTATGGGTACATGCTTATCATTTATGGCCCTGAGTCCAATTGAGACCTTGCCTATGAAATCCCCTATATAATCTATATACCCATTGTCAAGTGTATAATAATATGATAGATTTACTAGTTCTGCCTGTACTAGATGGGACGATGGTCGATGTGATAGGTACAGGCCATTACACGAATAAAAGTGGTTAAGTTCTTATATTATATCTATATGTAGAGATCCCCAATCTTTCTCTTTACACCTTGCCAAAGGCAACCTCTGCCTACCATATATTTACATTGCAGATCAACTGCTCCTTCAGTTGAGCCCGCTACATCCCATTTATCATTCTACCATCATTCATCCAGATTGAGTAGAAACTCATTTGATGCAACTGACGATAACATTGTAATAAGGAAATAATTATTTTAAGTGAAGATACTCTAGTCAAGATGATCAAAGGCATGATTGCCTAGGACTTGATAGCAGTTCCTAGTTTTAGGTACATTCAGGTGAAGTCCTCTCCCCTGACTTGGTTCGTTGCCTGCATTTAATATTTAGGTTACAATTCAATTCATGTAGGTACAAAAATATGCAACGTTGAAGTATCTCTATGGTAACCCTTTTGACGATTCAAAAATTGATTATTGTGTTTACATGTAAATTCTAATTTTCTACACTTGTTGCTTGCTGCCATGCTTGTTGAAGTAATTCCATTGTTTGATAAATTTAGGGTAGTAGTTAATTAGTTGTTGTCGACTAGATATTGTCTCAATGTGTGTATGTGTTTGTATGTGTATGTGTGTATATTTTCATACATGAGTGTGCACATGTTTAAACATATGTAGTGTATATACTTTCCTTCCTCTCCCAGGAAGCCCATTTATTTTGGCCCATTGTCAGCCCGTTCTCTCCCTTTCCCTTTATCTCTCTCTACCCTCCACTCACACCGACGCCTCTCCTCTCTCTCCTCCTATGCGCACCAACGTTGCCTCCTCTCTCTCTCTCTCTGCTCCACTCTCTCCTACTCTTGGCTGCGCTCGGGTCACCATTCTCTGTCACCCTCGACCACCGTGTCGTTGGAGCCTAGCGACGCTGTTGGCTTCATCTGCATCTCTCCCTCCCTTGCCCTTCGTCACCATGCACTGTTTCCCCTCCTCTCGAGTCACCATCGACAGGCCTCCATCGCTTGGATCCTCCTACGGTGCCATCACCGTCCATGGATCCCCTCCACCCCGCTTACCTCTAGCCAAATCCAACTTGGCGATGATAGTGCTCACCGCTGGCCACTGGGATCCGAACCGTTGGGCTTCTACACCCCTTATTACCCCTGATCTACTCTTCTACGCGCCTCTTCTACTTGATTTCTACTTTGATTTCTACATATTTTGCTTTTGATTTACTTGTATTTTGGAGAAAGTTTGTGCTCGAGGTGTACATGCCGTGACCATCGGGTGCACACGGGTGGCCAACTACGAGCATGGGTAGCGCTACTGTGAGTTCTCCCTCTGGTATAATCTACTCCCCTTAGTCCTCTCCTCCATCTATGGATACTACTAGTTGTAGTGCATTGCATGTGCTTTTGAGGTTGCATGTGCGTGTGATCCTAAAAGGTGATAGCGACAATATTGGGCATAAACATGGGGTACCTCAGTTGATATTGTCGGGCTCAATTTGGTATGGTTGGTGTCCTTCCCTCGTTCTTCCCCCTCCTATTGCATGCGGATGCTTCTCCTCCTAAGTTCTCTCCGGCTCCGATTCGACCTCTTCTCCTCCTTCCCCGATCTGGTTGCGGCAAGGTTCAGTGGTCCGTCAGCTTCAGTGGTATTGATTTTGGGGCAATGTTGTGGGGATGGAGATGGAGATTGAGATGGCTTGCTCGGTCTCCTCTCTGTGTTGACCATGGATTGGAATGTGTTTTCTCTCTCTTAGTGCCTTGTTGGTCTTTGTCTCTTCTGCTCGGGTGCCATATAGGTTGGGCTGTGAACTTACAGCTGTCAGTGAGTTACTGTGGATTGATGTGTACTCCATTAAACTGTTTTTACTAGGATTGGTTAGTGGTGAAAATGTGCTCCAAATTGATTCTAGTTTGTTTTTACGCCAAATGATTACACTTGATTAGCGAGAGGTGCCGACCGGCCCTGGACAGTTCTGGTATCTCAATGAGTGAACTCTATGGAATGATATGGACTAATGGGTTCTGACGATAATTCTTTCTTCTTTCTTTTTTTAGTTTTTTTCTCTTATCGATCTGCAGGTGTTTTCCTACAGAAAAGTGGATTGGAGCAACAACTTAGCAAATATTGATGGAAATATAATTATGACATACTTATTTATACTCTGCAGAGGATTGTCCTAGTTGAGATTGAGAAATGTAAATTGATTTAATTAGACTATAATTGATTAACAGATGTAACATGGACTGTCATATTGTTATTTGATTTGAAGAATAAATTTTTATTATAGCTTGACTAATCACTACTACAGACGGCCGGTGTTATCCCAGACGGTTCAAAACCGTCATCACAGACAGTTTCTGAACCCGTCTGCATTTGTGTCAGTGATAATAGGTGGCTATCATATACGGCTCCCAAACCATCTGTGATATATTAAAACACAGAACGATTTTTTTGAAAAACTGTATGTGATATTTCGCTACCATAGACGCTTTTTGATACTAACCAATTGTGATATTGTATATATCACAGATGGTTATTTTTAACAACCATCTGTGATAGCAAAATATCACAGATAGTTTTTGTTATTAATCGTCTATGATATCGTACATATCATAGACAATTGTTTGTAAAAACTATCTGTGATATCTATATATCATAGACGGTTTAGAACACTAAACCGTCTATGATAGCTATTTCAAAAGCTACGTTATTTTCTATTTTTTGGTTAGCCTTAGGAAATGCTAGCTATGTCCTCTAAAAATAAGCAAGAAAATCACATATATGTTAGATCATAGATCTATACATAAGCAATGAGTTATGGCATTTATCGGTATTACGTGAATGTAGAACATGATTGTATAGTATACTTATAGTGTCTAGCATCGTAGAAGTGAGGCATCGAATTTGTCGAGGTTGAATAGTAAGAATAAGTCTTCGAAGGTCACGACAAAGTAGTCTGAGTATTGCAGGAAATGCGCTTCCGTGTATCTCACGGTGAATCCACTGTGCTGGTTTGGCTTCATGTTGGACCTCTGCATGTACCAGGTATGCAAAGTATTGCAAACCAATCCAACCTGGGTAATTGTGACTCGGGGACTAACGACACTCTGATAATGAACTTCCATTGCCCGGGAGGCACGTTAATTGTGACATCCCAAAAATTTGAAATTTGAAAAGATGAATATTCTGAGTTATTTGGAATGAATTTTCTTGAAATCTGGTTCTTCTTTGGTGTTCTTAAATTTGTGAGGTTTCAAAAATTGAAGAGAGTCATGAAAATAAAACTAATCTTAGTAAGACCATAAGGGATGTATGCAATTGATATAATCTTAAAATTTCAAATTACGAATCTGAAAAGATGATCCATAAAATAAAGAGAGAAACTTGACTTAAAACATAAAATGCCGTTTCTGAAAATAATAGCATGAATAACAAAGGCATCATGCAAATGAAATACCACCATATGTGGATATGAATATATATATGTATATATATTATATACCAAAATTTTGCATCTACATATTTAGTGGCAGGAGTATATAAATAAAAACTAATGGGAATAAAAATATGAAATTGAATTTACTTTGGTAAAGGAGAAGAAATGGCTAAAGGAGTTTTAAATACTCACATCTAAATAACTGAAAATTTAAATTTTAAATTTCAAAAGTCACGCAAAAGTTTAAATCAATACTCTCAATTGAGAAATAGAAATATAAATCAAAAATCAAAAATCTAAAGTAATATGTAAGCCCTCTTTTCCCCTTTTCTTCCATTCTCCTCTTTTCCCTCACTTCCATGTGGGTCCAGCCCTCTTCTCTTTCTCCTCCCTCTTCCTTCCGTTTTCTCCCTGGCCACTGGGCTCGATTCCGCCCGCGCCGTCTTCTTTCTTTCTCCTCCGTCTTCCTTCCTTCTCTGGTGGAAGTTGCTCCACGTCTCCCTTCACTGTGCGACCGCCGCGCCCGCGTCAGCAGAGCCTGCCGCCGCACCTGCCTTCCTCTGCGTCAACCTGCTCCCGCCGCCTCCACCCGTGCGCGGCTTCCGCCCTTTACACCTCCCCGTGCGTCCGGACCCCCCCATCGCTCCTCCGCTCTACTTCGGCAAAGCCGTACGACGCGGCCGCACGTGCTCCCTTTCCCATGTGTCTTCGCAGCGCCATCATCACGCGTGCGCCTGCGCCAGCGCGAATCCCGGCCGCTCCCCACAGCCTGCACCGCTGCTGCTCCCGCCGCCTGTCGACGCGACCGCACGGGCGAGTTCCCGATGCCGGCCCTCCTCGCGCCCTTATAGAAGCCACCAAGTTCCGAGAAAGTTTCCCCACGCCTCCTACTATCTCCCACCGAGAGCAATTGCGCCCAAACACCCTCAATCGCCGCCGGCCTTGCCTTTCTTCCCCAACTCCGGCCCCGCGCCCCGCCGCCGATTGGAGTGAAGCCGAGCCGATTCCTTCCGCAGACAACCTCCTCGGAGCAAGGTGAAGCTCCTCCGGACCTCGCCCGAGCCTCTCCGAGCCTGTACCTTGCCAGCGTCGAGCGCTCCCCGAGCCCGCCGCCGCACGCTGCCAACCCCTTTCCGGCGACCCCCGATCACCGACGACCCCTCCAACGCCTTCCACGTGCCTCCGGGGTTCCATTTCACCCCTCACCGGCACCTCTCCGGCCGCCCCTCACCGACGGCACCGCCGCCCGCACGCCGCCCCCGATCTCCTCTGTTCCACGCCCTTGCTGCACGCTTCAATTAATATCGCTCCCCGCCTCCTTCAGGTAACATCGAATGGCCGAGTGGCTAGCAGCGCCCGCACCCAGTTCGCTGACCCGAGTTCGACCCCCCATTCCGCATTGTTTAGACTAGGCTTTATTTTGATTATTTTGGTAGTAATTTCATAAAAAGAAAAATCAAGAAAGTTATGAGATTAATCCACAGATAATACAAAAATTGATTGAGGTATAAATGAGCTTATTAAATGTCTAATCATGGATCAAACATCATATTTTAATGGCTAATGTGCTCTGAATACTTGTCTTAAAGTTTAAATTATCAACTAAAGGCATGTTAAGAAATTGAGTAAAAATCTTGCTTAGGTAAATGCTCACATGGAATGATAACCTATAAAATAGAAGTCTAATGCACATGTAAATCATGAATCTTTGCACGCTAGAGGATGATGTAGAAACTAACCATTTGCAAAATTAGGCCATAAGATCATATTGCTTAGTATTTAAATGTGGATTAGTTGTTATATATGAATAAGTAACACGATTTGAATAATTAACTCATAGACTAAATACCAATTAAAGGCAATAATCAAGGAAATCTCTTTTGGTTAAATGTTCAAATTTAATAAAGGCTGCCATTATTTATAAATGAAATATATGCTCAATATTCAGCATGCCTTCATTAAATAAATTTTAGCAGTAGGTTTTGCTAAAATAGCGAATATTGCAATATAACCTTGTATACTAAGCTTTGCCCAGATAACTAGGTTTAGACTAAAATTGGAAGTGAAGCTAAGTCTACTATTAGTTAAAGTAATTGCAAGTGACATTAATTAAATCTTAATGTTAGTTTTAACTGAATAATAATACAGAGCACAGTTGCCTATAACAAGTTGGGACCCGTATAAATAGACCCAAATTCCAATTAACTTAGCCTAGTAATAAATGGAGGTACATAAAATATCATACCACAAAATGCTATAAACATAGCCCATAAGATTACCTATATACACATATATCATATGCCTTAAACATTAGCACTCAGCAAAATACACCAATTCATAGGTTAAACCTAACTCATGGAACTTCCTTGATAAATAACGAAATAACAGAAAGAGATTATTAATAAAAAGATCAAGTTATCGTATGCTATTATCGACCTTACCTCAATTAACCCAAACCACCCATTCACTCATAATAAGACTAAATGGAGTTTATTCGGATTTAATTGGATCTTTTGAGTTTCTTGCTTTTATTTGGATTCAGTTGTTTGTCGCGTAATTAGAAGTGGGGTCCGGAAGATCCATGGGAATCAAGTAGGATCCAGACTCAGATAAAGACGAAGACCAAGAATTCAAGCCCATCACATAAGAAGGCTTTGAGTGGGCTCAAAACCGCGGTAACCCGCGCCAGGCGAGTCAATACTTTGATCATGTTGAACCTACATTTTCTGCAAATTACTTTATTTTAAATTAACAAAATGCATGCTGTTATTTTTATGCAAATACATGCTAAACTTGATATTCTAGTTAAATGCCAATGTTTACCTTGAATAATATTACCCCTCCTTTGGAATGATTGAATGTGTAAACCTTGTCGCCCTAGCAAAAATATAATACTAATATTTCGAAAATAAGTCCCTAATGATATGCTATGCTTAGTGTTGCATTAATACTCAGGGGGCGCTGAAATGCCCCATACATCATGATCGCTTTTTATGATAAGAAAATGGTTTGGGCAGTCATGGTGGGAATGACTGGTATATTTGACATGACTATTTTATACCCTCAAAATCCCCAACTTGCTTAAATATCTGGGCGGATTGGTTGGATGGTGTGAGTGTGGTGCAGTGGATGCACAAAATGGGTTAGTGATAGACCGCCCAGATACCACTAAGGACTGAATCTTGTCATGACCTCCCGGGTAAAACAGTACAACCACAAGTCTGTAAATTACAACTTGGCTAAGTAAATTTATCGAAACTCCGGACTCATCTCACTGGTAGGGGGTGAAGGGGCTACGCTATGGCAAGGGGCCTGAAGGGACACCAGTGGAGGGTGAAGTTTCCCAGCTGTCCTACGTTGCGGAGAGGTAGAAGTCCGGCTGCGTAGTGGCTGGGGGAAACATCCCGCGCACAGATGGGACCCACCGCAAGTGGGCAGTTTCCCATAAAAGTGAGATGACAAAAGGGTCTAGATACTTTGAAAAGTCACTGTGATGGTCTGCTCAACCACACGTCTAAGGAATCGTGTGGGGCAACGAGTTGATTGTCTCTTGTGGTGAAAGTGTACAAGCTCTGCAGAGTCTAAAACTATTCGAATAGCCGTGCCCACGGTCAAGGGCGGACATGGGAACTTAACCAGATATACTTCTATTTCAAAATGCTTTATGATGGCTTGGAAAAGTGGAAGGGCAGTGTAAGGCCCTAGTTTGGAATTGTCCTGGGTGTCGTCCCAGTGGTAAGTTAAGCGGCTATAACGCTGAAGAATTGCTATATGGTGCAGATGCCATGTAACGGTGGATGGAATCTGGATAGCTATTATTATTGCATGTTCTTGAACAATATGCTTTTGTTCAAAATGCTAGGTCTCAGGAATTTTTAAGTAATTGTATTCAAAAGCACTCTTCGCAAAAGAAAATAAACTTAAGCCATCCTTGATTAGCCATACATGTTATATACTGCATTCTGTGTGTTGATTCGCTGAGCACGGGGTCGGAGTGCTCACGCTCGCTTTTGCGGCAAATTCAGAAGCAGGAACCGGATCGCTACGCTTCAATAATACTTTTGGATCACGATGGCAAAGAAGATGAAGATGTCGAGAACTAGGTCGCGAACCTCCAGTTGGCTGCCTGTGGGCATGTCCTGAAGGTCCCACCTGTGTGCTTCGTTCTTCCGCTGCTGCAATTTAATGATTTCGGTCTCGTGGGCCCATGTGTAAGTTTGCTATTATATTTACGTTTTCGCATGATATGTACTTTGATATTCAGAACTGTAGCTGTGTGCACTATCTACTGATCCAGGGAATAGTGCAAATAAACACAGTAGAATCCGGATTGTAAAATCTGGGTCTGACATTAATCTTTTTCGGTTGGGTCTTAGCGTCTCGCTTGCGATACATTTTCGGTGGCGTCTCCACGGGAGCCGATGTAACGGGCTTCTGAAGTGGAGCTTGAGGTAGAGACACAGGAGCCGATGTGACAGGTTAAGGGTGATGTCCCTCTTGGGTCACTAGATATGGAGATCATGGCATAGACAGGTCGAGGGCAATGTCCCTCTTGGGCCACTGGATGAATGTGTGGATAGTATCCCCTAATGTGATAATCTCTTTATTTAGGGGCTTCTTAAGTGGGATAGTCCTAAAAACATCATTAATCATATCCATCTGGAACTTCACAAAATCGGTCTCTAGTTGGGCACTATGCACTAGCGTCCCTAACAGCCATAGATATGTCATCCCCCGTCCAGCGTCAATGGAAATGGAGCCAACAAGCCTGACTCTGAGGATGCACAAGACATAACGATACACGATGAGCTAAGGTGTCCACTAGGTCTATCTGTGTAGCATTCTAGAGAGGCACATTATCTGGATGTCGTCGATAGGTAAGTGGGCGTCGCTATGTTCAATAATTGGCGTGGATACACAGCTACTCCGCCGTTGAGGGGGGCTGGGTACCGCATTAACGGGGGTGAGTTGCGATTTGTTGCAGACTTGTCTTAGTTCTTCCCTCAACAAATCTATCTCTCCTCAAAGTGAGGCAGTCTTCTCTTGAAGTGAGACAGATAGTTGTTCCTCAACTTGTGCACGAAGCTCTTGTTTTATTTGTTCATCGCGATAGGTCTTGGAACTCTTCCTACTCCTATACGCCTCGGAGTCATTTGGGAATTCGTGCCTCTAAGGTATGTAAACCCCCAAGCCTCATGTGTGATCTGGGTGCTCCTTATTTCTCAGAGCCTGTGATAGTATATCCCTCTCCCTGTCTTCTTCAAAGGAGACTTGGGAAGATTCGGTAGTCAATACTTGCTGTAAGAGGCAATCATGTTATTTTAGACCCATGAAGTTCAAGACGTATTAACAACTATATAGTTTAACAATTTTTACTAGGCGTTGGGATACTTCCTCATCTGTGAGGTTTTTGAAAGAGGAGACACCCGAAGACGTGATTGATGACCTCGCTCTTAACCAGTTTCGGGCGTGCTCATTTGTAATCCTGGCAAATGGTAGGGGGCCTTTGATCAGATAGCGATCTCATCCTACATCCTCCATTGCAGGATTGTACCCGCATACACAGTGGTGTCGAGTCTGTGAGTGCAAAACCTATAGCAGGGTATATTTGTAGAAGAACTATCACAGACAGTTCCATTACGGAACCATCTGTGATAATACTATCACAACGGTTCTATAATAAAATCGTCTGTGATATGTGGTATATCACAGACTGTTTTTTTCGCTAAGTCGTCTGTGATAGTTCCCTATTTTTCAATTAGCCTCAAGAAATGATGCTAGCCATGCAATATGAAAAAAGCAATCATAATCATAAATGTAACTATTTCTTAGTTACTGAATCAATTACAATGTAATAGTTCTATAATTACATGACGTGTTTCTTAATTATGATTACATTGCAATAATTTTCAAATAAGTGCTTGCTGTGTGGAATCATTGATTACATTTGGCTATTTTCTTTTAAATAAAGCTCTTCACGATGATCGACATGCATATAGATTGCTTCATCACCTTGTTCTTCATCGAGCGTGATGCCGTCTCCGAATGGAGGCAACTTGCTAAATTAATTGTACTTTTCCTCATCCACGACATTCTCAACTCTGACAATCCTTTTTTCCATGAAGAACTATGTGACGCTTCTTATTTGCCGGGTCGGTTACATAAAAAATCTTAAACAACTTGCCTCGCGAGTACGAATGGTTCATCTTTATATCCTACACATTCGAGGTCCACAGGAGTGACGATGTATTTGTCGACCTTTACACCCCGTGGAGTTGGACCCATCGGCACCGAAATAGAAGGATATTAAAAATTACGTAGTCAAGCTCCCAAATATCCTCTACAATCCTGTAGTATGATCTTGGGCCAGCGGTACTGATATGCACATGTAATGCATCTGTGCGGACACCTTAGTTCTACACTGTGCTCTTTCTATTCTGATCTATTGTATAAAATGTGTACCCATTAATGTCTATCCTTGCCATGTCACAATTATAAATGTTGGCCCTTTTGCCAACCATTGTAGTGTTTCACTTGATGACCTCCTAGTCAATCACACCTTCAACCATTCGTTGAATTGACGGTTGTGTTGTCTTGTGATCCAAACTTTTGACTGGCCTGGATTCTCTTGGCGTAGCATGTGCATGTGTTATTCAATATACGGGGTCACTTCGGTCATATGTTGTAAAATAGTGAAATAGGCTTGAGCATATGTATCTAGATCCGGAGTTATTGCTTTCGTTTCGATGGTCCTAATACCCTCTAACCTCCCCTCGTGATGAGATAGAGGTACACCTATCAGTTCGACCTGAGCCATGTAATCGATGTAGAACTCAATGACCTCTTCGGTTGCATAACCTTCGATGATGCTACCCTCTTGCCGAGATCGATTGTGTACATAGGATTTGAGAATTCCCATATACCTCTCGAACGAGTACATATGACGTAGAAACACGGGGCCTCATATCTTTATCTCTTTCACAAGGTGGACAATGAGATGGACCATGATATCAAAAAATGATGAAGGGAAATATATCTCAAGATGACATAGAGTCGTCACCACCTCAATCTGCAGAGCATCTAGTCCATTGAGATCGATGACCTTCTGAGCAATTGCATTAAAAAAATAACATAGCCTCATGATTGTCACTCGAATCTTATTTGGCAAAATACTTCTATTTGCAATAGGAAATATTTGTGTCATTAATACATGATAGTCATGAGACTTCATGCCGATTAATTTCAAATATTGTATGGAAACAAGTTTCTTCATGTTGGCGGAGTGGCTGGACGAAACTTTCACACCATGCAAGCACTGGCACAGTTCAGTTTTCTCAAATTTAAACAGAGTGTAGCAAGCTAGGGGAAGGTACGTCCAGCCTTTATCAGTCTCTATGGATGCTAACTCGGTCCTGATGTTCATAGGAACCAAGTCACGCCTTGCGGTGACACCATCCTTTGTTTTGTGATGAATGTTCACTAAGAGACCAATCAAACTATTACATATATTTTTCTCTACGTGCATGACATTGATGCAATTGCGAACTTATAAGTGCTCCCAATAAGGCAAATTCTAAAATATTGACATTTTCTTCCACATGTTCTTATGATGGGTCATTAACTTACATCCCTTTCCAAGCATAACATTCATATCTTTGACCATATCATAGACCTCTTTCACACTAAAAAGCCTTGGTACTGCGTCATCTTCTTTTTTCCATAAAATTGTTTCTTCATCTTGCAGTATGGGTGATACTTTGGAACTAACCTATGGTGACACATGTACATAGTTTTGTGCGAGCTGTTCAACCACACACTCTCGGTATAATCTAAGCACTGCGGACAGGTTTGGCTTGTTTTGTACTTACCCCGACGGGTTACCAAGGACAAGAAAATCATTGATGGTGCAAAACAACATAACACATAGAGTGAAGTTCTCTCGTTTGTCTGCATCCCATTCCTGTACCCCTTCGTTCCACAATATCACAAGATCTTCCACCAATGGTGCTAGGTACACATCAATATCGTTTCCAGGTTGCTTCGGCTTTTGGATAAGTAGTGACATCAAAATGTATTTCTGCTTCATACATAGCCAAGGAGGAAGGTTGTACATGCATATAGTCATGGGTCAGGTGCTATGTCGGCTACTCATGTTACCGAAAGGATTCATTTCATCTGTACTCAACCCAAACCTTATATTCCTCAGTTCCGCACCAAAGTCTACTAACATCCTATCGATGTCCTCCACTGGGCAGAATCAACAGCGTGTCTTATCATTCCGTCTTTCTCACGCTACTTCGAGTGCCAACACAACAATCTTGCATCCTTTCGGTTTGCAAATAAACGCTTCGAATTGGGAATTACATGAAGATACCACAACATCTTAGCAGGAGATCCTTCCTTCACCTCGATACCCTCCCCATCATCAGAGTCATTTTTACTCTTGTATCGGGATGTTTTGCACACTGGACAAACATGTAAGGTTACATACTCTTTACAGTAGAGAATACAATCATTCGGACATACTGTATTTTTTCTACTTCCATTCCCAATGAACAAAGAATCTTTTAAGCTTACTAGTTGGTTCTCGGTAACACATTTCTCTCTGGAAGGATGTTCGCTAGGATACCTAATAATGCCGTGAAACTCTTGTCAGACCAACTATTGCTTGCCTTCAATTTCAGTAGTTCTAGAATAGATGACAACCTTGTGTATTTTGGCTTATAGCCTAGGAACAAATGTTTCTCTGAGTCTTCCATCAAGCTCTCGAATTTACCAAACTCTCTCTGACTATAGTTCCCTTCTGCATTGTGTAGCATCTTATTCGGATTGTCATCCTGTAACCTATCCTCATTGAAAGCACAGTCCATAACCATCATATTGCTGTCTCCCCCAACGATGCTATAACTACCTTCCTATGTAATCTTCTCTTCACCATGACTGGTCCAACATGTATACCCTTTTTGAAATCCCTTCGAATTAAGTGAGCTTCGATCTGCGTTGAGTTGGTAAACATCTTCAGATTATTGCAATTAATGTATGGACAGTACATATATTCTATTCCCTTCTTCAACATATCCATCTCGGCCGCTTTTCTAAAAGCAGACACACCATTAATGTACTGTTCACTCATATGGTTCTCAACGTACATTAGCTTCGGTCCATCATATCTATGCTACACATGTAACAAATGGGTGCTAAATTGGATTATTAATGCTACTGTAGCAAATCAGCTTAGCTACGTAATTACAGACATATTTGTCATTCACCTTATAACAAATTATCCATATCTAAATTAAATAGCTAGCTAGCCACGTACTCATAAAATAATATCAAGCAAGAATATATTGAAATAAACTAGGAGTACTGTCTCATTCTTAAATGGAGCAAAACTACCATCTCTCTCTTAAGCTAGCTACTTAGATGTAATTAAAAACTTAGCTATCATCTCTATCTATTACAAGGCATATAAGTTATTAGAAGCAAATACTAACCTCTAATCACTAAGAACAAATCATCTACAAGCTAGATCTACAAACGATATGTTTTCACTGAACTCCCCAGAGCCGGCCGTCTCCTTGAATGCAGTGCAATGAAGACAGATCTGTGTCGTGTATGCCTACTATTTAATAGGGCAGAGTGTCCCAGACGGTTCCAACGACAAACCGTCTGTGATACGAAACTATCACAGACGGTTTTTATTAATAACCGTCTATGATAATTCACAGACGGTTATTTATACAAACCGTCTGTGATGTCCGCCACTATAACAGACGGTTTGTTATACGAATTGTCTGTGATAATGCACATATCAGAGACGGTTTGGTATACAAACCACCTGTGATAATGCTTAAAAATGCGCACTCTACTCCTGTCTGTTAATATTCCGATGTATGCGACGCTTAAACTTCCACATGGTTCTGGCTTTATATGCAGCGCGGTGTATAATTCCTTCTAAACTATCCTCTTTCTAGATCATCTTATTTTCAATAATGGCATCTAGTATTCTTTTGATCTCCTTCCTCTCATCTATTCATCATGAATTGTTCGATTGCAACCTTACACAGGTGGCCAAAAACTTACGTCTAGGCAACTCCTCAGCTCACGCCCTGCTCTCCTTCCTCGAGTCGCTTCCATCCGTCAGCTGGATCTTATCATCCACCGTTGATGGAGCTGTCTCCTTGCCGCTCAGGAAAAGGAAACTGACCTTAGCCTCGTTCTTTTCTTCAATGTGTACAAAGCGGAAGAAGCTCTTGCGACAGTGGAAAGACACATGGATAATCTCGCCGATCAAGAAGAAGAGGTCGATTATGAGAAAGCTTATCATGACATCCTCTTTGAGATTATGGGTTATGCTGGTGATTGCCCAGGCTAAAGGAGGAAGTAGAGAGGGCAAGGACAATCTTTACGGTATTCGAGAACTCAGCTGCTAATCTTTCAAGTCTAAAAGTAGAAGGGGAAGCATATGAAGCCCAGAAGATCAAGATCTGGGAATCTTTTTTTTTTACTTTTGTAATAAATTTGACTTGAATTTGTTTTTTTTTGTAAAAGTGACTGGTCACACTTATCTGTTCCAGCTGATCAGTAGCTTCTGTAGTTCATATGACAAATGATAAAACACTGACGGTCATAAATAAAAACCGTCTGTGATTGTTTCATAGACGATTCTAACTAAAAGTCGTCTGTGATGTCTAGCATTATTACTGACGGTTCTTATAAATAACCATTTGTGAATTAACCGTCTGTGATGCCTTACATTATCACAGACAATTTATACTAACAACCTTCTATGATATTTTCACAGACGATTATTAATACGAACCGTCTGTGATGTCTTGTTTTATCACAGATGGTTCATATGAATAATTGTCTATGAAAATATCACAGACGGTTATTAGTATAAACTGTCTGTGATAGTTGCAGCACAAACAGTTCTCTATGAACCGTCTGTGATGTAGCCGTTCAGTATAATCTCTTTTGTAGTAGTGAAAGTAATGATTTGCTTAACTAATTATGTTTATTCTAGATACAATTATTAATGCTAATTTTAGAGACGCGGGTTATCACAAAAAAACTTCAAAACAAACGGTGACTCTACGTGCACCAAGTTCACCCAAATAATTTTGTATGAAAAAAAAATCCAATTGGGTGTCACCATAAACGGCAACTATCTTTATTTAACTGAGGTGAATTTCTTGAAACAATTACGTAAAAAGTACTCCTAAGCTATAAGCATTAATTTACACAATTAACTTAGTGACTAGGGCTATATTTCATTTCTAGCTCAATCTTGTCCCGTTTGGGTAGGGCTCTCAAAATTATCTGTAGAATTTTAGACACCACTAAGATATTGAGAGATGCACTTTACGATAATATTAAAGTGTATAACCAACTAATCAGCACTACTTTTCCAAACAGCGTAGTCCCATGACTAGATGCCCACTTGCGAGAAACAGAGAAGAAGCATTTGCATTCCCATTGCCCATTCGACTATTGGAGCAGTAATAGCATAATCTCTGTCCCCTTTGATTTTCGATCAGTTTTAACTTCGATTCCTGTCAATAAACTACAACAAAAGAAAGCATGCTATATGGCTATGTCATTTCAGCTTGAGCTTCTGATTTCTGATTTATTTTTCACTACTTATAAATTTCGTCTTTTTCTGATTTTTTGGTCTTTTTGAGATTTTTTTTGTCCATTCTTTTTTCTCTTATTTATTTGCATTGTCTGTAATGAGTTAACCTATATTTTTTATTTTTAAATTTTTTAAAACTTAGTTAGACCAAATAAACAATTATTAGTTATAATATAATTTCAGTCAACTACAATAAAATATTAGCCAGAAACTATTTTTTTTAGCCTAATGGAGCGGGACCGTAAGCTGGCCCAGCAGCAGTTGCAACAGTAGAGGGAAGGAGAGAGGCTTCGCTCTGCATGTATGGCCCACCGGCGCAGCGGCCGAGACTACTGGCGGCACTCCCTTCGCTCGCTCTCTTCCGTCCACGTGTACGTGGCAGGACTCCCTTGTCGCTTGTGGAGTACAGATCCACTGTGCCCGCATGTGCTGTGGGCTTAAATGGCGTGCGCTGTTGGTTCTGAGACAGCCCATCACGCCCTGCTTGTTTTTATTGGTTGTACTCCTACGTACCCTTCGAAATGAGATACATTGAACCCAAAAAAAAAGAAAAAACTGTGATTAAATCAAAACAATAACCAGCGAGCCAGTTTCAGAGAGTATAGCAAGTTTTTTTTCCTTGTTTAATGTAAACACCTTTATATTTTTTAAAAAAAATTTGGAAGCGAAGAAACATATGAAACTCTAAAAATTCATAGCAAAAAACTCTGAAAATTACAAATCTAAATAAAATTGATTGGAAATAGAGATGGAATAGAAGAAGTCCCGCTTAATATGGTTTTTTATAATATTTAACTTTTAGCTAAAATAATGTTATAGCGACTGTTAGTTTTTTCTGAGGTATCCTATCAAAGAAAAAAAAAGAAAACATCGTTATACTCTACGAACAATATAAAAGAAAAAATTACATCAGATAAAATCAATATGTTCTCAATGATTTTTAATTTCTGAAAGCTAGAGAATACAAACTAAAAGCTATTTGAAGCAGGGGCTCTGGACCGGGCGAGGCGAAGCAGGACAAAGCACGGGCTACGGAATTGGGTGGGCGCAGAGTGGTCGGGGGATGCTGATGCAGGAGGTAGTGACCTCCAGCCCGCTGAAAGCAAGATAGGGTACGGACGCTGCCCTGGCCTCGCCGTTTGGTGGCGCTGCTATCCTTCCATTTATTAATTGCCCACTGGCCACCGGGGCAAGAAGAAACCGATTGAATAATCTCAAATATAAATATAAATTTATATTTTTAAATTAAATATAAATACGAATTTAAATATTTTTTACTATGAATATAAATCGAATGTCGTAACGGATACAAATTTGAATCGAATATGTATTTAATTCAGTCAAACATGAATATCCTCCTATAACTTCTGTAACAAATCTCGGTAGAATAAATTTCTAATAGTTTTGCCTGTTTTTCACGGGATACCGGAACGGTTACCGGTTTTAAACTATCTAATTTCAAATTTCAAATCACAAAATTTATTCGGATTTTTCACAGGTTTCGGAAACAGATCAAAACGAATCGAATAGTCTCGAATACGAATATTATCAAACACGAAAGCGAATATTCTCGAATACAAATATGAATATTTTTTAATACAAATTTTACTTACTACATTTATATTTTTTTAAATACAAATATTAGATAAAACGGATTATCCGTTACCTTTACCTACCTCTAACCGGAACCCACACCAACGGACCCCTGTAATGTTGTTTCTTGGGCCTCCTTCGTTGCCCTTTCTCAACTGGCTTTGTTGGCACTTGCAAGGTAGATCAGCAGCTAGCAAATGGTTAGCAATATACTATATTTTTCTTCCTTAACGGAGTCAGATAGAGTCGGCCATGAAAAGTTGGCTAGAGCATATAGTGAGTCGGCCATGAAAAGTTGGCTAGAGCATATAGTCCATGTACGATAACACTTGATGAAGATATTACTACAATTTAAATTCTTGATCATCATCAGAGCAATTAACCAGAGTGCCTTATGCCGTAATATTGAATTGATGATTTATGCAACGAAATGCGAAGACTGCGACCTAGTGATACTTCTTATCAACATTGTTTTGGAAAGAGCACCTCTTACCATCTCGATGCGAGGTCTCAAACTTTTATACATTTTCTGAAAATGTCATTGTTAAGTATCGCAATTAACAGTTGCATTTTGAAAGATGGTTCATTATGGTGGTGCTTCAAATGATTTACGGCTTAAGTATTTGTCAATGATTTTTTATTTATAATTAAAATTACATTGTAATGGTGATTAGTTTTTTTAGAAAAAAAATAAACCACTATATCATCACAGAAAATACAAAGAAATAAGAGAGAAAAGAAAAGGAAAAAAACTCCAAAAACTAAAGGCTCTCTTCTTTTTCCCTTATAGCATATGCTACAGCAACTATCTTTCAAACAATGCATTTTAAGGCAGGGTCAACGAAAGGATTGTAGTAAAAAGTGTATTAAGATCAGTTGTACCAGCCAAAATCGTATGTGACTATTTTCTTTACGTACTGCCTCTTACGAATAGCTAAAATTCAAAATTTAAGCCATAAATAATAAGCTAGAGTCCAAAAAAAACTCACTCAAAATAAACTAAAATTAGAAACCGATATGTTATAAGTGATTTCTAATTTAAATAAACCGAAAGATAAAATAAGTCCGAAACTTAAATAGCGTTTCAAGTGAAATATTTTCAGTGTACGCCTCCAAGATACCATACGCTAGTAAAGTACGTCCATTTTTTTAATTTATTACCCGCTACGAAATTCGATGGTCGACTCGTCGCACTTCCTAGGTACCAGTACTATTCCAATGCTGAATACCTATCCACTCCTTTCCAACGTATAACTTATACTTTATAGTTTACGAATTTTTTAAAATAAATAAATAAGACGATTCCTTTTGATATCTTTTCGAAGCGACTTTTTATAATAGCCTTTTCAAAATAATTCATCAGTATACAGTTCATTCATAAAAACGCTCGTATTAGAATGAAAAGGCAAAAGCCATCAGTTATAGCCGAAAATAACCCACCCTTTAACTCGTGCGCTATGAATTGAAGGCGGAAACCGTTTACGTACGTGTGATCTTTATTTTTCTTTTGAAAGAATATTTTTCCCTAATTTCTATGGGAATTAAACTATTTTCGTCGAAATTTAGGCAAAAAAAAATCATGCATCCCCAAACGACCCCTAAACGAGGTTACTCCCCGACGTGCAGCACAACGCAGCGCGTAACAAGCAACTTATTACTCCTGTCAAGATGCCTGCCGCGAATGGGAACAAAAGGACGGCTGTTGCATGGTATGGTGCACTGCGCCCAAGCAGAAATCGTCGGCCCGCGGTTGGAGCGAATCGGCGTGCCTTTTGGTGGTGCTTCCGTGCCGGCACCACGAGAAACGGCATCGCAGATTGGCCAACCGACTGGTGGGTGGTGACCCCTTCGTTCTGTTTCTCTTCCTCCGTCCTTTGGAAGTTTCTCTCGCTTTGCGAGACTTTTTTTTTTTTGAGTCTGTTTTGGCATTCTGTTGGAGGAAATATTGTTTCTTCAAGGTATTTGATGAAGGGAAAGAAGCTGATTTTAGCACATGAAGTGCTTTGATACGCATCCGGAGGTGTAACATGCCTGTACTGAACTTGCGAAAGTAGTAATGTTAGCCCGGCAAATACTCTGATACATTTTGTTGATCTGACAAAACATAGTTCAACTTGACAAGCCAGAGCACCCAGTGCGGACTTGTGGTGGTGCATTCGACCCATAAGCTTTTTTTTAGACGGAGACCCATGAGCTTAATGGGGTATATATAGTATTTCTTACGTCAAGTCTTCGCTTGATAGATTTATAAAGGGCCTGATTGAACAAAAGCACGGTGGACAAATGCAACAATTTGTAAGGTTCTCTACATAATTAGGCATAGGACATGTCAAATGGACATAGTAAAAAAAGGACAAATATAAAAAGATGGATAAAACGAAAAAGATGTCATGGTTTGTCCTAGGTACAGTACGCCGCGTATCGGTAATGATGTGGGCACTAATATGGTGCATTGCACTTTGGTTCGTGCCCTACCCCCAATTGGAATAAAGCAATCGTAGCTTGTGGACATCTGCAGTTAACAAGCTCATGTTTTGATTTTTTTTTATTTTGAGAAAATTCATATCTTGACATGTCAATATATTAGCCTTACTTCTCAAAAATATAGGATATATGCGTTTCATTTAATAAGTTTATATTAGCCTTTGGAGACGTATGTGGACCTGAAGCTAGCAATGCTATTAACGAAGATGGACTGCCACTTCGGTGATATTTCTGTGTAGCAGCTTCTGAACCGAAGGCATCTTTATGTCCTATTGCTGTTCCCTGGATTGTAATCTTACACCCAATAGGCAAATCCCAACCATCATTTCATGACCGATACTTGATCTTTTCTTTTGACAAAGGCATGCATTTTTCTAGCAGTTCGGCCATGATGCCACCACTCGGACTTTCTTTTCCAAAGCAGGGCGAAGGGTCAATGCGTGCCAATTAGTTTTGTTTAGTACATAGTACATGTAAAAGAACCAAAAACGCCTAAAGATCGCACTTACAATCAAGCAAAGGTTTAAAAAGCAAACCTTGTAGTTAAAGGTTCATGTCAATGGGTAAGTTGGTGGAGTGGATTCCAACCACTCCGTTCAGAGAAATAGTACATAAAGAAGAATTTTATTTTATTTTTAATCTAATCGGAACAATAATCCAAATTTTGTTCGATATTTTCTCTTCCTTTTCTGAATAAGTGAGCGGGTAATTTCTCAAATTGCATATATGGAGACATGTAGCCAGACGGTTTGTCGACTGGGCAGTTGAGGACGTGCCCAGCCGAGCTGCCGGTCCATCTGGCGAGTGAGTATCCCCATTTTGTTCAGAGACAAGACAAAAAAAAAAGGTACTATACCGATTCATTTCCATTCTCCAACATCAAATTCGAACCAAGCATACGATGTTATAATCCCCAAGCAGAAATATTGAATTTAGATGTGCAAAGCAATCTTACATTCACACAGCACGATAACACCTCGGCAAAACAATCGTAACCACAGTTCACCCACTAAACAGCACGATAGGAAGCAGCTGTAGCGAATCAGTAGGGCGCAAGGAAAGCTACAGCCATTTTATTTTCTTTTTATTGGAGCATCACAATTGACAGCACGACAATGAAAAGGAGTAACCGCACGTTTTCCCGGCTCTGGAGCTCACAGCTTTGAAATGAGCTCGGTTTGAATGTCCTTCGGTGACTCGGCTTCCTTGGCATCCACATCGGACCCAGGAGGAACATCAACGGCAGGCGAGCAGTTGAAGAATCCATGAGGCTGGACAACCCAAAACATTGAACATTGTTTTTGTCAGATCCCTCCAACAAAACGATCTATTTGCAAAAGAAGCTAATGAAACTCTTAGCACAAGAATGCAGAAAGAACCGAAGTCTGAAGCGGTACCATGAGCATGAAGCCGATGTGTTCCACTGGCATGACAGGCCAGTCTTCCAGCCTTGGGATATGGGTGATCCCGAAAACATACCTGTAGTTGCAGAACGCAGTTTTTTTTATTAAGAAATGCTGCGGAATGTGATATAGCATTGAAAGACTAAACGAACCTACAAATCAATACCAGTTAGCAGGTGGCGACAACGTACCAGAGAACTACGTTGGTTTCCTCCAAGGATCTATCCTCCTTGACCCATGTAGCTAAGCCCTCGTGAATGCGTGGGTTCTGATTGGGAAATTCTCCTCCAGGGAACATCTCATCATTTTTGTACGATGTAACCCAAAGATTATGCTTTAGAAACCCAGCTCTTCTCAGGAACTTTGCCTCGGGAAGGGCCAATGGCAGACAATTTGAACCAGGTATGAGCTTGTAACCTGTTGGTTGTCCAGTACGATTTACAGTCCTTGTGTTCCTTACCTGATCAGCATGCAAACAACAGCATCACAGAAAGTTTTAAGATCCACATGCTTCATCGGCAGAAAATAACAAGCCGAAAGTTCACATATGCTCTACACATGCATGCATGCTCGTGAATAATCAAGAACAACACGATTAAGAAAAAGGAGACAAACGTTTAGCATGCATTCTTACAATCCAATGTCGTGCAGATGAAGGGTCACAATCACGCATCGCCTGTAACTCAGATTTCAAAAGCTTTCCTTCAGCGTAGAATGCATTATTATGCACATTATTTGGGCCTGCACTTTCAACTTTAACATTTACCTCGATCACCTGTAATGGAAAACGAAGCAAAAGTATCAAAATCATAAGCCAGATGATAATGCAAAGTTGAAGTGCATGTTCTTCATGCAAAGTTAGAATAAATTAAGCTTAGAACGTCATTTTATATAATGGACTGGTCAGATGAAATGAATTGATGCAAAAATCAACAAGCAAGTCAAAAAGGCATGGCCCAATGTTATGCTGGAAGTAGCTGATGGAAGTGGACAGGTGAGATTGCAGGATTTTGAAGTGGAAATTTTGCTTACACTACGAAAAAGAAATCCTACATGACACAGCTGGCGGGGCACCTACCTGATTATGAGCCTCGTTAGGTTTGCAGTCAACTGCCATGTCCATACGGGCAACAAAGAAATGTTGATGAACTGGTGCATACAAACTAGGGGCAATAGTTGTGCCATATTTCCTTTGTTCCCCAGGCATTAGAGCTCCCAAGCTAAGAATGCCTGTAAGCTTTACTTCCGCTTCTACCTTACCATCCTACAACCAAGAAAACCAACAGCAATCACATAGGGAAGATGAACAATACGATCTAACAAAAAAAAAACTCAGCTTTGGAACTGCAGTTCCTTGGTGGGTAGAATTATAATTACACCAGGCATTAAAAGAAAAGGGTAAACTGATTCTCACTTGATAAAAGTGCCAATAAAACCCGTATTCATAGTTAGCAACTGTGCATATAAATGACACAGTAAGCCTCCTTGAACGTCTAACTTCAGCTAATCCTGTTCTCCAATCTTGATGTTTCCACAGGATTCCATGGTCCTCTTCATGTAAACAAACACAATTCTCAATGGTCTCCACGCCACCAGTAAAATTTGTAAAATGTGCATCAAAATATTTTATGAAACCCAAGCAATCACATCCCTACGCAAAACAATTACGAATACAGTTAGATTGAAGTATAAAAAATAAGAGGAGGTCAAACCACGTTTTAGGTGCAACCATGCAAAAATATCTTGGCAAGGGCACAAAATCAACATGAAAAATTACTTAACATTTTGACAAGATAGTCCTCGGTGTAATCAACCAAGCATTATCATTTCAGTTGCAAATTCAATTTATGTTGATATAAATAAAAGGGGAAATTCCTAGAAAATTATAGATTAAAAAGAATAAGGAAAAGGACAAAAGACATTATTCCTAATAAATTATTCCTTTTGTTTCACTCAGCACAGATCAAGTTTTGACTTGAAATTTTAATAGTTACTAGCAGGGTTCAAAATCCCGGCGGAAAACCGGCCGGTATCAATTTTTGATTTTCGAATTTTGGTCGGTTTTTCTGGTTACCGGTTTTAAAACATCTCAAAATTCAAATTTTGATTTTCAAATTGTGACTGGTTTTTCCGATAACCGGCCGGTAACCGCCCGGTTACTGTTACCGGCCGCCGGTCGGGATTTCTTCCGGTTCCGGTTTTTGGAACCTTGGTTACTAGTATATTACTACACTGAGATTTCCAAGTTGATTTGCTACCCCAACCAAGTTGATTTGCATGACTACAGCGTTGGTGGTTTGTACTAGATTGATATAGCTAGAGGGTAGGGGAAGGGGGCAAGGTGGCATAGATCGCCCTCAGCACCAACAGGGACTTGTTCCCTGCGGCAAGAGTCTCTGTTCCTGCCGAATTCTAGAGAAATTTGATAATTCTTATTGCCTTCTTTCAAAGATGACTGGCTACCTTTATATATTAGGAGCCTTCCTAACAAAGCATGCTAAGTAAAGATAACATTCTATCTATAACAGATTACCTTGAATAACAACCCAAATCTAATAATAACTAGCTTATCTCTTTCCTAACTAACTTGTGCCTGGTCATCCTTGCGCATGCGTGATCGGCGATGCTGAAAAGTTTGGCCCACAAATGCGTCCACAACAAGATGCCCCAAAATAAAAATGGAGTGTTTTTACAGGAAACAGATAACAAACCTTCTTAAGAGAGTGTGCGTTCTTTCCAAGCCCATCTTCTCCAGCATCAAATGCATTCTTCCGATAATGTGGTTCATTTGGATCTCCATAAGGAACAACCATCTCAACAAAACTGAGCCTGTGAGCAATAGGTCGACGTCCACGGCTTCCATCAATGTATGCAACAGAGTGAATAATTAAACCTTCTTTGGGTGTGAAGCCAATACGGAAGTTCCACTGGTCAACAAAAATGAGTGACATTTCTAGACTAGGTTTTATTTAATATTAGCTCAGCAGTTGAAACAATAGATACTAGACAACCATTTTACCTTCTGCCATTCCACGAAATAGCCATTAATACGGAAACTTGGGCCTTCAGGTTGATTGATAATAAGAGGTTTCACATCGCTTCTATCAACACCACCTCGTGTTTCCCCAGGAGTGTAGTTTCTCAAATGATCTGGTGGGGGCAGAGGGACAAACTTCCTTTCTTCAAACTCTATGACAACATTATTCTGCATATCAACAACAACATGGATCCCTTCAACAGGACGTGCATAGCCATTCTCCATAGGGCTATCACTTTCAGTTCTACAGAAGATCAGAGGTTTGCCAATTCTTCGATTGGGAGCATCAGCATCACTGTAATAGCCTGCACACCTGTAATTTTTAGCAGCAAAGGTCATGTTCACAGTTTGAGTTGAGTTGAAAGATAATGTTTTGAAGAATGTTTAACTACACAAATTGTCTCGAGCTAGCTTACCATGCATCTACCATGACAAGCTCCATGTCTTCGATGCCTCTTTTCTTCATGGCTTCAATAAAAGGGGGAAAACTTTTTACAGTAGCTTCACATTCAGCATATTCCATGGCGTCCTGCAAAACACACAAGCACTATTAAACTAAGTCTAGCACTTGATCTAATATAGGTATATGTGGCAAAATTTCCCACAGTGAATCATTATCAAAGTAAGCCTATCACTTGGTTTTAAGAGCCTGTGCAATTAAGGCAGGTATGTAAGGCAAATACCACAAGTCACCAGAAATAATTAAGCACAGGTAATCGGGTAAATACCAGAATTCAGCCACATTGTTATTACACAATAAATTTGACAACTAGATTGTCATAAGTGCTAAATGGATCGGAGTGCAATTCAGGCAGGTATGCAAGGCAAATACCACAATTCACCAGAAATATTAAGCACAGGTAATCAGGTAAATACCAGAATTCAACCACATTGTTATTACACAATAAATTTGACAACATAGATTGTCATAAGTGCTAAATGGATCAGATAAATGATCGAAAGCAACCAAAAAAAAGTTAAATGATCGAAAACAACCAAAAAAAAGTGCCCAACAAATATATGGGAAGTGGAAATATACCATTGCAGGCTGAACATCTGGAACAATTTCTGATGATATAACCTTGCCTCTGTGGTGTCCGCCCCTAGTAGCAGCATGCACTTCAGAGAGTTCTACAATCCAAATACTAGTCTCATTTGTTTGTTTGTTGTAGACAACAAGCCTGGCCCTTCTAGGTGGCAGCCTGCTTGGAATGACAGGAGCACCTTTGGTTCTGGGAAGCAGCGATGGTTGGAATGGTGGGAAAAAGTATGCATCAGCTAATGCCACAACATTCTTTTCTGGCTCCAGGAGCACCACTTCAACAAAACGCATGCTGTCTCGCACCTGTAATTTTTCGAAGTGACTTGTTAATTCCTTATTTGAAGCATATGTTCGTAAATTGATAGAAAAGGTATTAGGTTGACAAACCTCAGGTGTTCTTCCAGCAGCTCTGACAGTTGCTACAGCCACAGCAATTTCAGCAGCAGATAATGGGTCTAAAGGGTGGCTTCTCTGGGCCCTCGTCATGATTGGGATTCCTGCAATATTTTCCCAGACAGAACATTACAAGTCGGCAATGAAGTAGGTCACAATTTCGATAACCTGGCTAAATTACATGGTCTAGGTTCAACAGAAATATATTAAACTTTCTGAATATGCAAGTTGCGACAGGTGGAAGGAATGTCATAGGGGAACTTTTGCTAGTTGAACTTCATAGAAGTCAATTACGCAGGAAAGGAAGTATGCATCAGTAATAGCTAATTACACAAATATTTCTGAATTATGCACATGCACGAGGAATCATGAAACAAGCCTGCAAGCATCTTTGATTAGATGTATCAAGCATTTGCAATCGATAAATTGGCAGATTGACACCACCATGCTAGCTTTACATGCTTCTTGGGGTTATTTCTTGGACTCCCTTTGTAGCAACTGATATAACAAATGAACTTATCTCATATGTCATGGTTTATGTAAGTCTTCAAATATTACAGTATCCAAGGATATTCCCCCCTCTTTGATTTTCATTTATCTAATTCTAAGCTGCTCAGTACAAATGAAAAGAAACAGGATAAGAAAAGGAAAATTTAACAGCTACAAGCTAAAAGCCCTTGTTCATGTGCTACATGGACAAATTAGAGAACGGCATAACCTAATTAAGATGCAAGTAACCACAGCACATAATCTATTGTCCCTCCAATAAATTTAGAAGTTGATGATTATCAAGGACAATCCAAACATAGTTGAATCCAGTGATATGCCAGATATAGCTATTCAAATTATAATCAAGTACAACCAATTCAAGCTTCCCAGTTAAAAAAACGCTCCAACTTTCTATTCCGGTTATATGTTGACCCAATTCTTACCATTTTTTCATAGTTCATTCAAGGAAGAAATAACATACGTGAGAATTAATCTTAACTTCTTAATTGTTTGTTGAGATGAAATATCATCCTCATACCATTAATTGGGTTCATGATTGTTAACTTGTTACACCTTTACCCTTTTTAACAAAAAAATTTAGTTACACATGAAAACAGCAACTTGAGCAAGCAGGCAATTATAAAAGACTAACCTACATGGCTCTCACGACACAATCAGGCACCCATAACCACCAATACACTAGTGCACCACTCCAACCCGCCCCCCCCCCCCCCCCCCCAGCCCCCACACTCACAACACTACTAAAATGTGCATCGCATGCGGGTAAGTCATGTGTGTATCATCACACTGTTTCCAGTGGTGCCACCTTCCATGCAAAACATTCTAGTCATCTAGTAGTCCCATTTCTCAAATAGTCAACAACGGTATCAAGCCTTCATCAAACAAATATTTATCCAAACTCAGACATTCCCCTCACTTCCAAGCTAGCACATCTCAAGAAAGAAAACAGTAATTACTGCAAGGATCATCTAAGGCGGAAATGGTTGGCTAAGTTTTTAGCAACAACAATGCAAAAGATACATTCATATTCTAAACACTCACCATGCCATCACAAGATTAATTTATGTTGGCACCGTCACCCATTCGTGTGCTGCACCAACATTGTCCACAGTTTATTATACTATACAATTATTATTTCATCGTGTGCTGCGCCAACATTCTCCATGGGTTACTACTACACAACTTTCTGAACTTCTGGACTCTGGAGTACTAATACCCACAACAGAAAGACCATATTTGCAATGCTTCAACAACACAACTTTAAGATCGAACGCAAATTCCTACTCCATACTAAGCCACCACTTTACGATTTATGTATGGAAATTAGTACACTACCAACACCATAGGCAACATTTTTCCACACCCCAATCTGATTTCACGAGTGATCGCGCAACAGCGACATCACCAGCACCAACATTACCACCCCTTCTAAAATCCATGTACGGCACGTCACTGGCCAGGCCGTAACATTTCCCGCAATCTCCATCAAATTCGCAAGTAATTACAAGTCCGCGTCGTCACATATATCGCATTACCAATCCAGCAACGAGCGAATAGCGTGATAAGTGATTAACAACAGAAGCAACAGAGGCGATTAGGAATCCTAACGTCTATGTACCTTTGGGCGAGGCCTTGGCGGTGGTGGGCGGGGCAGCCGAGATCTCCTCCATCACGGAACCTCCGGCCGCCGCAGCGGCAACGGCGACCTTCCCGGTGGCGATCGCTGGGCGGGGAGCGGCCGCGGCCCGTACGCCGCCGCAGCATCCCTGCGCCTTTTCCTCAACTGCGGCCATTGGAGAGGGGTCGCTACCTGATCGTGCCCGTACCGTCCGACTCTCTGGCGACCACGATCTGACATGCAACACCGGCCCCACCGCCTCCTGCACCTCCTCCCCCCTTCCGCCTCAGCTGCTTCTAGTTCCTTCGTGTAGGGGATGGTGGGGTTTGGGGTTAGGGCTCCGATGAGAGCCCTACGCGGCGAGGAATGGGGTTCGCGTCTCGGCGGCGAGCGGCCAGGCGGAGGAGACCATCAGACGAGACGCGGAGGAGGGGTTCTGGGTTTTTGGGGTGGGTCGGTGGGTGTTTGATTCACTGTTGCGCTTTTGCGTCTTGGTGGTGGTGTGGTGAGCGCGGGTGCGTTTATAAAGGTGGCCGCGGCGGGCATGTATACGGTTGTACTGTCGTTTCTGCTTACGACTAAAAAGCGCTAAAAACCAAAACCGCAGCGAAAAAATATGTCTATACACTGTTCTTCTGGCTGTGACTAATAAGCCATACTAAAAACCAAAACCGCAGCAAAACAAACATGTTTATATACTTTTTTTTGTGGTTGATAATTTTTGTATTTATCTTTTGGTTTTTAGATGTGCTTTTTAAAATAACAATAGACGTCAGAGACACCAGCGCTCTATTTATTATAACTTTCGAAGAAATCAAAAGCTAAAAAAAAGACAAGATCATAATTTGGCTTCTCTAAACAGCAAGTTTTCAGAGTAGCCAGCCAGAAGCTAGCTTATGCACACGTCTAAACTGTGCCATAAGGCCATAAGGGGGCCTAAGGGCTTCCACAGTGGAGGCTGCCACAAGGTGCCTGGTCTCGTGAGAGAGAACACTGCCATATCAGCAAATTTGTTTTACAATTTATTGGGAATCATGGTTAACCCTTGTGTGCATGATACTATAATTTGCAAATGTGTTTTGCAAAATATGTTGAAGTATATTCACTTCTCAGAAAAATCGAAACTACCGTAGTGTTTCGTGCGGTACTACCGTCGAACAGAAGTACCGACGTTGTGATCACGATACTATTGTGTTCGTTTGTGGTTGAAAACCAGAGTGGTCAAACCAATGTGGTCAAAAACCTGTATGGTCGAAAACCAAAGTGGTCGAATCAACATGGTCGGTGACTAGCGTGGTCCAACCAATGTGGTCGAAGACCAGAGTGGTCGAACCAACGTGGTCAAAACCGACGTAATCGAACCAATGTGGTCGGTGACCAACATGGTCAAAACCGACGTAATCGAACCAATGTGGTCGGTGACCAGCGTGGTCGGACCAACATGGTTGGTAACCAGCGTGGTCGAACCAATGTAGTCGAAGACCAGAGTAGTCGAACCAAAATGGTCAAAACCGACGTGGTCAGAACCAGCATGGTTAGTGACCAGCGTGGTCAAGCTAATGTGATTGAAGACTAGAGTGGTCGAACCAATATGGTCGAAACCGACGTGGTCCAACCAATGTGATCAAGGACCTAAGTGGTCGAGGATCTACGTGGTCGAACTAACGTGGTCGAACCATCATGATCGAACCGACATGTCAGAACCAGTGTGGTCGGAGACCTGTATAGTTGAAACCAGCATGGTCGGAGATCTGTGTGGTCGACCAGACAACGGGGTCGAAGACCATTATGGTCGACGATCAATAATACCGGCCCTGTGTGAGTGGTCTGACCAGCTTATGGTACTACCGGCTCTGTGTGAGCGGTACTACTGGAGTTGAGGAACGACTGCTTGTGTAGCGGTACGTTTTTTCTAAAGAGACACCTATTGAAAGATTTTCTCCTTTCTGGTGAATTGGTAGTTCCGCATGTGTAGAGCGGTACTACCTCTGCGCGGTAGTACCAGACTTTGTGTGGCGGTACTACCAAAATTGCTGAGTAATGGTTAGTTTTCTGACCATTGGTAAGGGGAGTAGTAGTACCGACGTTTTACCTGTGGTACTACCGAAAATCATGTTTTCTATCTCCAACAGCTAGTTTTGTGGTGTTGGGTATAACTACCCCCTTGTGGGCTATTGGAGATGTTGTTGCTACACTTTATTTCACTTCGTTGAGCTAGTGTGAGGTACTCATCTTAATTGTGCATTTATTGCACCTGTGAGTAAGGAAAAGGGATCTAAATTGTATGTATTGCATATAGAGGTAGAAAAATGAACAACCGCTTTGTCATTTGCCGTTGATTCTTTTTGCCATAAGCCAGCCAAAGGTAGTACTCCAAAGGGCTTATAAGATCATACTTCTTTTTTTTGCACTGTAGTGGTTGAAAATGCATTGTAGCTGTTGTTAACTTTTTCTATGTAATTAAATTACAAAAATAAAAAAGTTATATCATCACAAACAATGTAAAGAAATAAGGGGAGAAAAAAAGACAAAAAAGCCTAAAAACAAAAAAAATGAAAAACGAAAAAACGAAATTAAGAAGGTAGAAGTCAGAAGCAGAAGCTCGTTAGAGCGAGGCTCCTCTTCGTCGGCTTCTACTTCTCTTCACAAACCCGTAGTGGCATGTGCTGAAATCTGGACGAGAAGCCCACAACCATGGGGACAACTTCTAGCTTGTTGTGGGAAGAAGCTGAAGCCATGACAAAGGGGGCTTGGATCTAGAAGTAGGAGTTGGGCATTTTTGGCCCTGTGCAGCACAGTAATACCAGAAATAGTCTCCGAGTGTATGCAATACCATTTCTGGCCTCCACTCCGAGCGCGGGACTCCGTTCGGCCGACGCGTACGCAGTCCCACGCCTCGGCAACGCAGCACCCGAGTCATGCGGTCTGAGAGTGCATGATACCCCCGCATCGACCACAGCCGCTCCGACCATAGCTGTTCGACCACAGTCGCCTTCGACCACTGCCTCCCTCAACCTCCTCGACTTTCGACAGCTACCGCTTTTGACTACCTCCGCTTTCGACCGTAATCGCTTTCAACCACCACTGCTTTTGACCACCTCCGCTTTCGACCGCAACCGCTTTCGACCACCGCCGCTTTTGACCACACCCATGTTTGACCACTATCTGTTCGACCACTGCCTTACTCAACTACTGCCGTATTCGACCACAGCAACCTTTTGACACATACAGCCTTAGACGTTTTGCCAGAATTATGCGCTCCCAAACCGTATGACTCGGGTGCTACGGTGCCAAGGCACGGGACTGCATACGTGTCGGCCGGCTAGAGTCCCACCCTTGGGAAGGAGGCCAGAAATGACATTGCATACACCCGATGGCTACTTCTGGTATTGTTGTGCTGCACAGGGCCAAAAGTGTCCAAAACTCTCTAGAAGTACTGTATATGCAAGTAGCACATCTTTTTTGGTTTATGTTAATGTCAATCAACAAGGGGATTATCCCATGCGAAAAATGATTTCGATCAATTACATACGCCGCACGCACGTGGCACGGTAATGTGTTGACGAAGGCTAAAAATTGTGTCCTTACAACCATTATTTCCATGTGTTTGGCTAGTGTTTACCATTATTTCCATGTGTTTGACTAGTGTTTGTCCGATTCTCCTTCGCCTTCGCCGGCCAATGGTTTTAGGGGGTGTTTGGGACTGCTCCACAAACTCTGCTCCACAAACTCTACCGTGGAGCAGCTCCACAAAAAACCTAGAGTTTGTGGAGCACCCCTTTAGGTGCTCTCACAACTCCACCTTTTTTCCTCGAACAGAGTGCGTGGAGCTGAACCTGTTTGGCTGAAAAACGTGGAGTGGAGCAGTCCCAAACACCCCCTTAATAAAGCATGCAAGTGAAATTGTCTCTCCTTTGATTTGCAAGTAGAACGCTGCAGAGTACCGGTAGACTATACAGGACATGTTCTTTTTACTACGACTTATGACTTTTAATCTATTTGTGAAAGAGAGCGCGGAGTGAGAGAAATATGTAGTTTTGGCCAATACAAATGAAGACATTACAGTATATGCTATAATCAACTTATAGATCTTATCTTAAAAAGACAATCCGTTTAAAAACTAGTTACCGTAAAAAAAATTAAAAAACAGTTTTTAAAAACTCAAAAGAAGAGACGCTATTTGTATCGGCTTTTGCTGCCATGGGGCAGTCAAATGTACTATCCAAAGTCCAAAACAGCTTAGTGCTTATATCAAGCGGCTGTGCTATCCAAAGTCCAAACAGGTTACTGCTTATATCAAGCGGCAGCATGCATGCTGGGTGAGGGAAGTCCGTATATCATCTTAGCCCTCCAAAGTACTCCGATAGATGAGAGAACCTTAGCCTGGATCAACCAAGGCTCAAAAGCCATATTTAGGAGAAAAGAAAGTTGAGAAACTGATGGCTGATGCCCTGCCAAACACTATTGCAGACTGTCGTTTGTTTCAGGATGATGGATGAATGGATGGTGCATAAGAAACAGGAACCGGATTCTCTGAAGTCGCGTACGGCGACTTCAGAGTGCAGTCGAATCCGAGCCGTCCGATCGGAAATGAACGGCCCAAATCGGTTCTGCTACAGTAAAATTTACTGTAGCAACCGATCTGAGCCGTTCATTTTCCGATCGGACGGCTCCGATTCCCGACTGCCCTCTGAAGTCGCCGTATGCGACTTCAGAGAATCTCATTTCGAAGAAACAGGGCAATATATTGGGGCGGACAGTCAAGACGCGATTTTTTTTGTACGGATAATCTATTTTTTATTCGAAAATACATAAATATACCCGCGGGAAATTTTTTTACAAAAATAGGCTTCAGTCGCCCCCCATTGGGCGACTGCCACCTTTCGCCCAACCGGGAGGCGACATTTAGGGAATATAGGAACCGTTGAGCGAATCAATGGTATCGCCTGAGCATTGGGCGACTAATTGTAGTCGCTGTACGGTTGGGCGACGGGAATTCCAGTTGCTCAACGGTAGGGCGACAGGGGGATACTTTATTCCACCGCAGTCGGCCGCCCACTCCCATTCCCACTCATTCTGCGCACAGAGAAGAAACGAGAGAAGAAAAGGAGAGGAAGAAGAGGGGGGGGAGGGGAAGAACAGGAGGGGAGAAGAGAAGGAGAGGAGGACAGGGTTGGAGGAGGAGGTGAGGGAGGAAGGAAGAGTAGAAGCTATTCCATCCATTTAGATCCAGATATTTTTTGATTATGTTGTATTTGCACTATTATTTAGATGCAATGTTGGTGTTAGTAAAAATTGTAGATGTAGAAAATGTAGTACAATTGTAGTATGGAAATATTAGTGTAAAAAAGTTGCAGTATACATTTTGTAGTATGGAACATTTTGTAGTATAGAAATATTATCACCCTTTTTAGTATGGAAAGTGTAGTTTAGTGTTGTACGATGTTATTTGACATGTCGTAAATTTCAATCATATATGCAGGCCTACATCATCAATGACCACTACATTGAGAGTGTATTATGGTCCTGAAATTATTCGTGAAGGTCCGAATGGTGTGGATTTGAGCGATTTTCCGCAAGTAACTCTTGTACTTCCGGATGACGAGAATGCTCGAATGACAGATGTACAGCATTGGCTGACCGAGAGTTTTTCATTGGACCCCGAGGTGTGCAGCGTTGTTGTGCAAGGGCTTTGGAGCCGGTCTCCCACGGATATCAGATGGGAGTTGAAGACATTGGTGCGCTCTGCTTCGTGGAAAGGCTTTGTGCAAGGGTGCCGGCGCTGTGGATACGAGTGTGTCCTGCTTGTGCAACCGTGCTCACTACAAGCAGCTGCGCAAGCTCGTGCGGCCGCCTATGCTGCTTCGGGAGGTGCTAGCAGCTCGGGCGGGCCGCACGTTGGCGGAGCTGATGAAGTTGCTTGCGATGAAGGTAATGCGGTACATGGAGGAGAGTTACAGCCGTCAAGTTATAGAGAGGGAACTGGGCAAGCCGATGCAGTACATGGAGGAGAGTTACAACCGTCAAGCTATAGAGAGGGAACTGGGCAAGCTGATGAAGGAGAGCATAATGAGTATATCGTGCAGCAGATGAAATCTGATGACCAGAGAGTATGGGATGAAGAGCAAGCTGTAGAGGACAAGGAGGAGGACAGTTCCGATGATGAAGAAGTTCCTATCCCCCAGGAATGGAACCGGTTTAATGCGGAGGGTGTTTCCGCACATGATGAGCATGAATCACCATGGGAGTATCATGAGACAGAGGTTCGGTTGCATGCTATGTTTGCTGACAAGGAAGCGCTGCAGGATGCCATCAAGCTTTGGGCCCTTTCAATGCAGCGAACATTTCGCGTCGTCAAATCAAGCCAGGAGCAGTACACTGTGAAGTGCGAGCAGGCTGGTTGTCCTTGGAGGGTGCACGCACGTAGACCCAAGTATGAGACTCACTGGATTGTGTCCAAGGTGGAGCCGCACTCCTGCATTCTAAACACTGTCTTGGCGAGGCATCGTAACCTGACGTCCAGATTTATAGCCAATGTGATGTATGGGGAGATAGTGGAGAAGAAAGATATTGCGGTCACGCATATTGTGGTAGCTATCGAGAATAAATTCAAGTATAAGATTAGCTACGCGAAGGCGTTGCGTGCAAAGCAAAAGGCGTTGGAAAAACGTTTTGGCACTTTCGAGGCGGCGTACGACAACCTTCCTCATATGCTTAAGGTGTTGCAGCAAAGGAACCCGGGCACGTACATCGCCGTGCACGACAAGCCGTCCATAAGTCCACCGGGATTTGCGATGTTGCAGAGAGCATTGTTTGCATTTGGTACTAGCATTGAAACATTCAGGCACATGCTGCCAGTGATCTCAGTAGATGGGACCTTCGTGACAGGCAAATACAAAGGGCAGCTCCTGACGGCCATAGGCGTTGACGGTAACAATCAAATATTGCCGCTAGCCATTGCATTTGTGGAGAGTGAGAATTATGAGAGCTGGCTATGGTTTCTCAGACATGTGAGGGCTGGAGTTGTAGGCACCCGTCCTGGTGTGTGCGTAATCCATGATCGCCACGCCGGTATTATAAAGGCGATACGAAAACTTCAAGAAGACCCTGAAGAGACCTTTCATTGGCCGGACATGAGGAACCGGTGGTGCAGTCGTCACTTATGGGCAAACTTTTTCAAGCAATTCCCGAAACAATCTTTGATGAAGCTATTCAAGAGGTTGGCTAGGCAGAACCAGCAGAGGAAATTTGATGCTTTATGGGGGTGTTGGATGAGCACACCAGGAAGAACGTCGAAGAGAGGAGCAAGGGGCCGGTCACTCCTGGGGTGGCACAACCGCAATGCTTGCCAGCAATCGATGAGCCTAACCGAAGTGGTGTAAGAAGGAGGAGCTCACAAAACATCAAGTGCTTCTCGCAGTGGATCGAGGGGGAACCATTGGAGAAGTGGTCGCCGTTGCACGACACAGATGGCGCAAGGTACGGAATAATGACAACTAACCTTGCCGAGGTCTACAATTGGGTTCTCAGGGGTCTCCGTTCTCAGCCCCTTGTCGCCATCGTGGAAGGTGTTCTTCACAGCACAATCCGCTACTTCAGGGAGAGGCACGCGAGTGCCGCACTTCATGCGGCCAATCCCGGAGTCCTGTATTCGTCAAAAATTACTGTGTACATGGAGACGAAGGCACAGAAGGGTCAATTGCACACAGTGCATGTCATGGGCAACAGGGAGCATCGTTTCGAGGTGATACACCGTGACAGAGCCGGATTTGGGACATCTCGTTCACTTATTACTCACGAGGTATACCTTGGAGATCATGCAAATGAACCTAGTTGCACATGCAACAAGCTTAAGTTGTTACACAAGCCATGCTCTCATGTCCTCACTGCATGCGGGACCGTGGGCATGGATCCTTCCAACTTCATGTCCGAGTACTTTTTCAAGGAGAGAATACTGCAAGCTTGGTGTGGGGAGCTCCGGGGGTTCAGGGTGGTGGGAAACTTTGCCACTTTGGACATTTCAGCGAGGACCTAGGTTCCGGATATTAACATGATGAAGGGTGGGAAGGGTCGGTGACAGAGCTGACGTATTAGAAATGACATGGACGAATCACAAGCTGGAACATCTGGTGTACGTTGTGGGCGATGCGGTCAGGAGGGGCACACAGCTAGACGATGCAATGCATGTCCTGATCAGTAGTTGCAATGCATGCTAAATTTCATGTACCATTTGTAAAACTTGTATGTTACATCCCTTTTCTGTAATGTAGTTGGTGTTGTGCTGGTAGCTTAGTATTGCTTACTTACTAGATGTATTTGTTGTTCGTTAAAATGCGATAGCACCCACATGGAGAACAACACATACATGACAAAACAGGGCTGCTTTCTGCACACACATGACAAGAGAGGGCAGCTTTGCTCAGTAAATGTACCGCTCTGCTAAATGTATTTATGTAATGCTTGGCTACTAGTTACTCGGCGAACTCCGGTCATCCAGTGAGCCTATATGTACTACTTTACTAAATGTTGCACTGCTGTTATTGCCTACTGCTATATACTGATACAGTTGATATGCTTTGCTAATTGCTACACTACCACTGATATGCTCAATGTGCTACTGCTATGTTATTCCCTGCTAGTGCTCATATGCTAATGCTAGTTTGTAACATGCAGAAACACGACATATCACAAATGGCAACTGAAAGCACATAGGGCTCTAACACCGCCTCATATGATCCAATGAACGATCTTAAACGGAGGGCAAAGTCAAATGATATGGGATGGAAGTATGGGTTTTGGCCAATAATTGGCAATCGAAATTCGGTGCAATGTTCGCTTTGTGGCAAAAGAGTACATGGAGGAATAACGAGGCTCAAGGAGCATCTTGTGGGTGGGTTTAGAGATGTTCAAAGTGTGCCAAGACAACCCCAGCAATCACACGAGAGATATATGATGCTTTAATGAAGAACAAGAGGGATGAGAAGCCACTCTTCCTAGATGATGATGAAGGAGAACAACAAGATAGAGAGCATGTAACAGAGGAGTTCCAAGATGTTGTTAGGAATGTTGTGCAACTAAGTTCAGGAACAACTGCCAAAAGAAAAAATCTACCTTGAAGTTCAAGGCCACCACCAAAGATGGCAAACAAGACCAAGAAGTCCATTGTCTCAATGCTTCGACATACACCCCCGGAGGTTGTAGAGCAAAGACATGCTAAAGGGGCTTCTCAAAGTAGCATTCAGGCCACAGTGAGGACTAAGGAAGAAAGGCATACTGTCAACATAGAGATAGCCAAGTTCTTTTATGAGTGTGGCATACCATTTAATGCCGTCAATTCAAGACAATTCGAGATTGCTATGGAGGTCGTGGCACAGTATGGTTCTGGGTATAAACCTCCTAGCTACTATGAGCTAAGGGAGCCATTGCTTGAGGAGGTGGTTAAGGAGATAGATAATTCAAGGGTGAAGCATAAGGAGATGTGGAAATAATATGATTGCACACTCATGTCGAATGGTTGGACAGATAGGAGGGGCGGCATTTGATTAACTTTCTTGTCAACAGTCCAGAGGGAACTTTCTTCTTGGAGTCTGTTGATGCATCAAGTGAAGCACATGATGCTAGCTGATTTGCTAGAGAAGCGGATCATGAACATTGGAAAAGATAAAGTTTTTCAAGTTGTCACCGATAATGGTGCTAACTATAAAGCAGCGGGCAAGCTTCTCATGGAGGATTCCTACACTTTTTTGGACCCCCTGTGTTGCACATTGCTTGGACCTTATGTTGGGACATAGGGAAGTTGAAGGAATTTAAGAAGCCCATTGCATGTGCCCGGCATATCACCACTTTTATTTATAGGCATGGGAGACTTCTTAGTGCAATGAGAGAGAAGACAGGTGGAATGGATCTTGTGAGACCCACAGCTACTTAGTTTGCTACAACATTCCTTACTTTGCAGAGTTTGCATAAGCACAAAGATGCTTTGAGATATCTATTTGCTGGTGATGATTTGACTATGACCAAATTGACAAAGATAGAGGCTGAAAAAAAGCATATGCCATTGTGCTTTCTAGAGAGTTTTGAAATTCGGTTGAGGATTGCCTTAGAGCTACACAGCCACTTCTTGTTATATTGAGGATGGTTGATGGTGATGAGAAGCCTGCCGTGCCAAATGTTGCGGCATTCATGGCTTGAGCAAAAGAAAAGATCAAAATAGCTTTCCCTACCCAAAACAAGAAAGGTTTGTTCAAGAGCATCATGAAACTTGTAGAACAGCATTGGGAGAAGCGAATGGACACCCCACTGTATGTGGCTTCCCTCTATTTGAACCCAGGAAAATTCTTTGCCATCCAGAAGAAGGGTGATGACGCATATGTTGGGGAGTTAAGGGGTTGCTTCACTGATATGCTTGCAAGAATAATAGAAGATGAGGATCTTAAAAACAATATTGATCAACAAAGCATTCTCTATGAGGACCAACGTGGAGATGTCTTTTCAAATAAAATGGCAATCCAAAACATCAACACAAGGAGCCCTCGTAAGTGTTTTAATTTTTAACTATTAAATTTCAGCATGTATGTTATTCGTAGTCCTAAGTTATAATATTAATATATGTATGTATTTTGTCATTTTAGTTGATTGGTGGCGTTCATATGGAGGTAGAGACATTGAGCTACAAAGATTTGCAAAGCGTATCATTAGTCTTTGTGCTTCATCATCTAGTTGTGAGCGAAATTGGAGTATATTTGAATTTGTAAGTCAAGTTGATTAATTTTGTTAGCAAAATTTCAATAAATTTATTATTAATTGTTGCTTGCTTTGATCATTTCTATATCCATACCAAGAAAATAAACCGGTTAGAACACAAGAAATTGAATGATTTGGTCTATGTTGCATACAATGAAAGATGACAAGTAGATTTCGAAAACGACGTGAGGAAGGTGGAAAAAGTTATGACCCTTTGGTCATAGAAGAGTTTGATTGGGGCAATGAATGGGTTGACCCAATGACCGAACACCCCAAAGTGCTCGTGGGTGTGAGTGTGACTTTACATGAGACCATGTTGATGAGGCCATTGGTGCATCACGCGAGCTTCAAGGTTGTAATCTTCCTAGGAGGGCTCATGGTGAGCCTTTGACCTACACTTGGCGTATGATATGTACACCAAAGGTGGTTGAAGAAAATGAACCATACTCGGGCAATGAAGAAGAAGAGGAAGAAGAGATCATGCTTAACGACAATGATGTGGATGATTATGGTGAAGATTCAATCTATGCTATCAAAGATGGTGATGGGAACAACATGGTAACATCTACCAATTTAGATGAGTTCGAGTTAGATGACTTTTGAGAGATGAGAGAATTGGACTTTGATGACTTTTGTGAGATGAGATAGTTAGATTTATGTTATTGTTGTGGACTTATGATCTATGCTTGTGCAGTGTGGACTTATGTTGATTATGTTATGCTTGTCATGTTGCTCATTGTTCATGTAATTATATATTTTAATTCTTAGTTATTCACTTCATATTGACCTATTTTCATGTAGCCTATGGGTCACGAGAAGATATAGCATATTATCATGTACGAACAAGGTATGTCATTCAATCCATATTTACTCAATTAAATGTAATATCAAATATGCATTATTGTAATGTATTGTAACAAGCTACATATTGCAACTTGCAAGTTACAAGGGGATAGGTGCTATAGGGAGAAGGTACATTGGTAGATGATGGTGCTACACGGGCTCAAGAATAGACAAAATCAAGGTATGCATGTTCTACTATATTGTTGATTTAATTTGCAACCAAACTAGGTTAAGATGTGTGTATGGCGTCGCCACGCCGCACGCCATAAGTGACATTGTTGTGTGAAGGTGGTGAGTCGCCGCACCACCTTAATAACTATGGTCATTTGTATATCAAAATTAGCAAAATTAATTATGTAAATTAGCAAAAAAATTATCATGAACATTCAAAATAAAGGAAACATACCACAAAGGCGCTAGCATAAATCATAAGGCAAATTTGAACCACGAGACAAATTCATTCTACGAGATCTTATGCCTTAGAAGCGTATTATGATTCTATCATCATCAATGTTTCTAAATATCTCTCGTTCGATGTAGCACAACATCAAGTAATTGAGCCACTCATTGGCTATTTTATTGCGGAAATCTATTTCAATAATATTCATTACCTCTTTGGTGTCATTAGGATTAAATTCTAGTCAAAACATCTTTGGTTGGGTCGTACTCTCATCAGTTGAGAGAGTATTACTTGAATTGCTTGTGAAATAGTTATACAAAGTTTGTTTATCCGTATTGCAATTTGTAAATCTAAAACAAATTATAGAATTCATCACTACACAAAAAACTAACAACAAATAACAATAGTAAACACTAAACAGTAAGTTGTAAGCAAATAGTAGCAGTAACAATCTGTGAAGCAATAGACTAACACTCTAAGTCTCTAACGGTAGGATTGGGATTTAAGAGTAATTGAATACATACCCGACTGGTGACCTGCTTGGCTGTTGGCTTCCCAAGAATAAGTCTATCACTACTGGCCCAGAACTCAGTGTCTTCAGTCCCCACTTCCAAGTTTTAAGTTGTAATCCTCGATCTCCTACTCTTCTCTCCAGCTCTCTCGGCGCCTCCTGACTCCTCCTGTCCTAAAGTCCTGCCTACGCCCTGCGCTTGCGGTCTGCCACTCTGCCTCCTCTCATCCCTCCATGCGTCCCTCGTACAGTCAGCCGACAGCCTATGGCCATGGGCGCCTGGCCTCCTCGTGCTATCGGCTCCTCACACGGCCGCACCACAGTTGAGCCACCAGCTCCCCTCGCGTGCGCCTATGGCAGATCTGCTCCGCCAGCACTACCCTGGCCGTTGGCCCCGTCGGCCGCCATACGCCGCCCTGGCTTCCCTACATGGCTACGCCTCCTTGCGCTGCTGGCCGCTGCTCACTCTCAGGACCTCAGCCAGGTGCGAACTCCCTGCTTCTGGTCGATCCTCTTTAATTTTGTATCTCGATCTGTCATCTGTGGATGTAAGTTGCTATTTGCTACTAAGTGGTTGTGGGCCTTGTGGACTGTGGTTGTGGGCCGACTGCTTGAGAAAGGGCCCATCTTCTCTTATAGTCGTCTTCTTCCCAGAAGGCAAGAGGCATGGCTATTTGGCCGCCTGTCGACAAGCATCGAGGTGAGGAGGGGCGGGGGGTGCTACATCCAGTAGAGGGTAGGTTGAAGCTTAATGAAGCCTCCCCATTGGATCCGCTCGTCTTGGACCAATGTATATTTGGGTCTCACGCCTAATAAAACCAAAAGTAGATGCTACACAAAGCAATGTTCAAGAAGGCGTTAGGTGGGCGGCGAGGTGGGGCCTAGCACCTAGGGGGCCTAGGCGGCCTAATTAAAAATGAGGGCAACAGGCGAAGATAAACAATCATGTATATATATATATTTGATATTTAGATAAGAAAAATGTTACCTTGAGTAATAATAATAGCTCTTCATCTATTGATGCAAATTTTTTTTATGTAAATGCTTGATGTAAAGTTGTAAAATCTGCACATTAAGCAATGTATGAGTCAAAGTTGTAAGTTCAAAAGAATGAAAGAATTAAGAAAATGATAGCATTTAGCAATCATAACTAGCATTAGCATAATAGCATTTAGCAATCGTAACTTCGTAAAACACACACACACACACAACAGTGCAACACACAATGATAAGGCCATCTCCACCAATCTCATAACGATATTGCCGCACCTCCTCCCTTAGTCCCTCACCATTTCACATGCTAAGCCCGAGGCCGACGGTGCCTTCTTGCCATCTCCGCTTCTCCTCCCTCGCCAACTCCACTGACCACTGGCACCTTCTCCGATCTCTACCCTCACCATCTCATCATGCCGAGCCTAAGGCCGACGGCGCCTTCGGCCCTCCATGCCGAGCGGAGCAGAGCCGCGGTGTGGGTCCTTGCCGAGCAGAGTGGAGCCGCGGAGGGGAGGGTGGCGGAGAAGACGGCAGACGAAGTGAAGAGAGCGAACGAGAGGAGAGGCGGTGAAGACAGCAAAGGAGAGGGGAGGCAGAACGCACCTAGGCGATGCAGGATCTGGCGAGACGGCGGTGCGGCACTAACCGGCGAGGCGGAATCCGATGAATCGGTAGTGGCGACCTCATGCATGTGCGATGCGAAGAAACCCTAATGCCCTGTATGACGCCCCAACTCTCTCATGTCCAAATCGGTAACCCCTCTGTTCCCCTCCTCCTCTGTTATGTACATCTAAATGACTGTCCCGCCTGGCCAACCTCCGCTTTTGACCGCCTTAGACCGACTTGCCACCTAGTTAGCGACTTCCACCCAAGGCACGACAAAGCTAGGCTGCCCAGCAACTAGATGGCACCTGGGCAGCCGCCCAGGCCACCTTCTTGATCACTGAGACAAAGTGCAAAAGTGAAGATTGTCTGCAACTCAAAGCATAGGTGTAGGACTGGATATGACAAGTCAGAGTGGGTGAATGACTTCTTAAAATTATCTCTCTGGTATTAGTAATATAATACAATGAAAAACACAAAGTCACAAACTTCACTAAAGCCAAGAGCCAAAGAACACAAGATAACCTAACTTACTGCCTCACTGGTCTAACCGCCAGCCATAGAGCGGTTGGACTGCTCAGTCGGTCTGACCAGTCTATGTAGTCCGATCGCTTGGGTCACAACGCCCCGACCGTTCACTGAACAGGGACAAAAATCAAAACAATTGTTGATCAAAAAATGGCTAACACTTCGACCACTTATCCAACATGATGAAACTTGGTACAAATCCTCCATAGGGTGATAGAAACCTATTCCAATCATGGATCATAAAAAAAATCAATACCAAAGTTCAGACCTTTATTTAAAACAAGGATGGTTACACCAAAATTGAGCAAAAGAGAAAAACCTCGATCTACTCTTACTCATGAGTTCTTGATGATCTAGATAGCCTTAGATGGATTCTCACATGTCACAGTAAAACTAGATCATAGCATGAACCCAAGCCAAAACGTACTCAATATCACAACCCAAAATCACCCCTCTTGAGCAAAACTGTGCAATCACAAGAACTTTCCATAAAAAAAGTGCCTAGATTGATGGGATCAAATCTCCAAGAGATATTTTCATCTCTTACACATCCTTAGCACCAAGAGAGATCAAGAGGAGATGGAATCCAAACAAGAAAACCAAACAAATAAAAAACACAAGGAGAAATCCATGGCACAACTCACTTGAATGGAATTTAGATGCTCATTTCACTTTGAGCAGAATGTTTTACTACCACTCCCTCATGGAGTACAGAAAGCCTAGCGTACGCATACAAAGCTTCCAATACAATAAAACCCTAACCTCTCTCCAAAAACCCTCAAGAGAGCTCTACTCTCTCAACACATATAGTGGAGGCTCCCCACCTTACACCTAACCCTAATAATCAGCACCCTTTGTGGATACAACCACTTACAAATAGAAAACCCTGTAACCCATACACAAACGAGTTTTACACTCACACACACTTGCACGCTTTTCAAAGCATGACTTCCACATGGCTCCAATAGCCCAATAAGACGCTCCATCCTCCAAGACGTGACCTAAACCACTTATGTTACCGTCGCAGTTTTGTAAACCACCTTTCCACTCGGTATTGGACAATTTCCTCAATTGCCACCCACCAACCTTTATGGTGCTTCTTCTCAAAGCAACCACTACAACAAAACCTATGATGCACAATGACTTGCCGTTAAGATCGTATGTCTGCTCCAAAGATCGTCACCACTTGAAACGCCTAAGTCCAATGACACACCACATGCATATAGTTGCCTCATCACAATGCTTATCTTTGTCCCATGCTTCTCCGCTTGAGATGATGCTCCATCTAGACTTACACGACCCTCCATGGTCTTAGGGCACCTCCCTTAGCCTGTCTTACCGTTGACCATCACAATCACAAAGCGTCCTACATGTTAAAGAGGAAGCAACCGTCCCAAGCAAAGTGACATGCAATTGACTCTCATAAACAAAACCTATGCAAACATGCACCACTTGACACCCATGCCAAGATTCCCACAATGCATAGACTCCCGTCATGACTAACACTTATATAAACTTACGCCACGAACACAACTCAAACCAACTCGACTCACTCATTTTCCTAGAGACCGGTCTGACCGCTAACTAACGGTCAGTTAGACAGCTGAGAACCGACTTAAAACCTTCCGATAACAGGGGACCGATCTGACCGCGGCAACCAGTCATGTAATGGCGGTCCAACCGGTGATCTCTAGGTGATCTGACTGGACAACAATGCTGGTCAGATCACCCAAAGACCACCGATCGGACCGCCATTACATGATCAGTCATACCGCTCTCAAAAACTCCACACAATGCAACGAGCACCTATCTAGAATAAAGCTACTGTCAACTAGAAATCGGTCACACCAGATTTCCGATTGGACCACCACCCACAGCCGATCACACCAGACTGTCAGTCAGACCACACCAAGGCCGGTCGGACTGCCGATCACCTGACAGCAAAACCAGAGAGTGCTCCTTGTCTGGGGTCCTTAGCCAGCATCATTCCAATTGCTATTGCCAAATGGGAAAAATCACAATGCAACCTCATAAGCATACCACAGGAGAGACCATAAACTTGGAGACTTGGACCACAGCTGCTTTCAGAGGCGTATCTAGCATGGGTCAAGGGTGTTCAGCCGAACACCCAAAAATTTTTATAAAATACCAGGTATATAATAGGTATATTAGATGTATATACTATTAGTTGTATTAAAACTATATTTTATACCTGCAAATAAATTTAGCCTGCACTTCTCGTTTCTCGCGTACAGCTCATGTAATATACTAGAACTATTTTTCTTTCCACCTCAGCCCTCTTCACGTCCAAAGAGATAAAAATATAAACAAAATCATAACATTTGTTTTATTTCTCATCTTATGGCTGTCTGTGTGAGAGGCGGCTTCAGCCTTCGAGTGGAGAGCGGGCGGAAGTGCAGGCTAGAGGCGAGTGACGACCGGCGAACACGGACGTGGTGCCATGATGTGATGACAATCATACGTGAGGCGGCACGCAGTGCAAGGTGAGCATGTGGCAGCGCGGGCGAGCAAAGAGGTATCGCGGGCAACCAGGCAGTGGCACAACGAACACGGAGGTACGGAGCGGGTGACAGGAAGGGAGCAGCGCGGTAGCCGGGAGGGAGCGTGGCATTGGGAAGTGAGTAGCACCTCTAACTTATTATCATCGTTCTCTCTTTCAGATCTAGGTGTGTTCTACCCCACTTCACTTATTTTCTTTCTTGGTCTATTTTGCTTCATGGAAGAAACATACAATTTTCTCTTAGATAGACAGTTCTTGCTGATGGAAAAATAGCAAAAAAAGGCAAGATCAACAAGATATACAACTCTCATTTATCTCTATAATTTGTTGTTTAATTCATATAATTATACTCGCCTTATGTCGCCTATTTTCTCATAAGAAATCATTAATTTTTGTAATTTATGTATTTCTATTATACCTACATACACGTATCATTGTATCGGTGTTTGGAGGGGGGACGGTGCACTGCGGTATCGACGTATTCAAGCAATTTAGCTCCGAAATTCGAACACCCATTCTAAAAATCCTGGGTCCGCCACTGGCTGCTTTGTTCACATGTTTACATTTATTCCAAGTAATTTCTTCAAGGGGAAACATACCCATGAAAAGTCACTCCACTCCACACATTATTTTGCAATGTTATCAGTAAATATTTCTGGCTCTGGAAAATCTAGACGCTGTAGTAACACGACAGTGACAATAAGGGCAGTAGATCCTTTGCTTATCATAAGAATAGTAAATCCAGGAAGCAAATCAAAAGACTTGACATGGTACTAGTTCCGTTTACTTAATATGTACAGTGGATAGCAACAGGCAGGAAACCACGTAAGGAACACAACAAATATCTTCAGAAGCCTTCAAATTTCAACAACTCTCAAGAAGATGCTAATGCCATGCTAAACGTCACGCTGGATAATCAAAACAACAGGAACAGACATAGAGTTAAGACCTTTAAAAACAGGCTGGGTGGAAGGGAGGTCCAGCTGATCATGCAACTGAAAACAGTCAAGCAGTCGGCTGCAGCCTCAGGTTATGGATTAGGCAGGAATCTTGCTCACATCCCCTTACACCACTCACTCCTTCCCACCACTCGTTCGTCTCAGCGCGAGCTGGGCCACCACAGAAAGCAAACTCTTCCCTCCATCCACATAACAGTGCTCAATTCTTCCCACAAACTCCTATGGCCACCGCTTCACCTTCTCCTTCCTCCTCTCCTCCCCATTAATCTCATCCCTTTCTTCTTGGTGCTTCTCTGCTCACACCTGCCTTCAGCTTCTGCCAATCCATGTCTCAATCTTCTCCTTTCTTCTCTGTTGCCCGAGCACACGCTGGAGCAGGAGGGCAAGCTGTCGCTGCAGCTCTCCTGCTCCGTCATCCTGTTGCTCAGCTGCCACCAAGCATTCACGGCCTGAGGTACTTCCCTCTGGCTAAAGTGTCACCTGCCAAGACACTGAGCTCGCACCTGGGCCTTCCGCGAGCCACACTATCGTCCGTTGCCAATGCTGATGATGGCTCCAGCGCGAAAGCAGATGCTACAGAGGCCGAGGACGAGCAGAACAGGGAATCTGAGCTGTCGGAGATGGCCAAGGCGTTCCATATCTCGCCACGGATGGCGATGTCAATCTCTGTAGTGATTGCATTTGCAGCCCTCACCGTGCCACTGGCGATGCGCTCACTGGTCTGTCATGGGACGATCAAAATGAAGGCACTGGCATATCTGACACTGCTATCAGGGTTCTACATGGCATGGAATATTGGTGCAAATGATGTCGCGAATGCCATGGGGACATCAGTAGGGTCTGGAGCTTTGACACTTCGGCAGGCAGTGCTGACTGCAGCTGTACTAGAGTTCTCCGGTGCATTTCTTATGGGCACTCATGTCACTGGCACCATGCAGAAGGGCATCCTAGTTGCGTCTGTCTTCCAAGGAAAGGACTCTCTGCTCTTTGCTGGATTGTTGTCCTCCCTTGCCGCTGCTGGCACATGGCTGCAGGTAATGTTCCATCATCCTTTGAACTTTGCTAGATCATGCAGTCTCATAGTGCCATTAGGATCACATAATTACCGAGACTTCCCCCAGTTTCTGTCTACAATACAGAAGATTTAAGACATAGTTATGTAGTTATGGTACTAGCCGTCTCCTTAATAGGGTAGAATCATAGGCCTTTGCACCTTTAGATGCTACTTGATGAAGCCCCATAAACTATAGCAGGTAATTGCTATCTTTGATTCTATGAAACCTACTGCATGAAAATCTTTTAGACTAAGCAGAGTTGAATATAGTCTATTGAACAATTTCTTTTGAGGAACAAACTCTAATGCACAGTAAAAAATTAATCTTTCACGGTAGGAGGTAACAACTCTGCGAAGGGAAAGGAACTTGACAGATACAACAGCTGTCTACAGAACGATTTTAGCCTTGTTGATATAGAAATCTTAGATGTACATTTTGAGATCCAATTATAGACAATTCCAGGATCAGCAGTGCAAAGTGCAAACTTCATTTCTTGGATATTGCGCACCTCACTTCCAGTTCTCAGAGGTTGTTATCTAGCAGTTCAACTGTCATGTCAAATTCAGAAAGCACACAAACAATAAATTGAGGTAACTGAGCGGAAAATGTTCACTACAAACATAGCAACTTTTACAAGGAACAAGTTTACGGAATCTTGCATCTTAAAGTACGTAGGAAGTAGATACATGCATAACTGTGTTGGAGAAGACAATTTTAGTGGGACACTGATTGTATTACTAGGTCATATGTTTCCTCTACTTAAGCAATGAAGTTATGGTATTTACATGATTGAGTAAAAATCAAATGCAAATAGCATGCCTTGAAAAATATCTTTCATCATCATCAATTGTTATGCCTCTGCCAATAGTGCCGTTGGTTTTATAGTCTTGAGAATGTAGCATATTAACATTTACAAGCATCTACTTGCATTAATATTTGCTATTTCTTAGGTTGCTTCCTCCTATGGCTGGCCTGTTTCAACTACACATTGTATTGTTGGGGCCATGGTTGGTTTTGGGCTAGTTTTTGGAGGGGTCAATGCAGTTTTCTGGAGCTCCTTGGCAAGAGTATCTTCATCCTGGGTCATTTCTCCTTTGATTGGTGCTGCAGTTTCATTTCTTGTTTACAAGTGCATACGCAGGGTAAGTACTAGACTAACTTTACTTACAACATGCTAAATGAGAAAACAAGACAACTTCAAGCCAATACTTAGGCAGACATCTTGTTGAGCACACTGCAAAGAAACTAAAATTTCATAAATAGAAGACATAAACACTGTTTCAAACAAGACGAGAAAATTAATTTTGTACTGACCATGCTTCACTTCAGTTTGTATACAGTGCACCAAATCCAGGCCAGGCTGCGGCAGCTGCTGCACCAATTGCAGTTTTTACTGGTGTCACTGCAATCTCGTTTGCTGCTTTCCCTCTCAGCAAGATCTTTTCCATTGCTCTCCTGCAAGCATTAGCTTGTGGGGCAATAGGAGCCATTATAGTTAGCAAGGTGATCCAAAAACAGCTTGGTGATCTACTGTCTTCAGAAGCAGAAAAGACAGCATCTGCCAAGACAAATGTTCAGCAAGTTGGATTTCTTTCGGACATTGCTGGCCCTACAGGAGCTCAATTGCAGATTGTCTATGGTGTATTCGGCTACATGCAGGTCCTGTCAGCGTGCTTCATGTCATTTGCTCATGGAGGCAATGATGTCTCCAATGCCATAGGGCCCCTGGCTGCAGCTTTGTCCATTCTTCAAGGCGTAGCAAGCAGTGCTGAGATAGTCATACCTACTGAAGTCCTCACTTGGGGTGGTTTTGGAATTGTTGCAGGGCTTACAATGTGGGGTTATAGGGTGATAGCAACAATTGGCAAGAAAATCACCGAACTAACACCAACAAGGGGGTTCGCAGCGGAGTTTGCAGCAGCTTCTGTGGTCTTGTTTGCATCGAAGCTTGGGTTGCCAATATCTGCTACACACACGCTTGTTGGTGCAGTGATGGGTGTGGGATTTGCAAGAGGGCTCAATAGAGTCAGAGCAGAGACAGTACGAGAAATTGTGGCATCCTGGGTGGTCACAATTCCAGTTGGTGCTTTGCTATCTGTCTTCTATACATTGATCTTGACCAAGATTCTGGCATACTTTATGTGAGTGATTTGTGAAATACAACTACTGTTTTGCGAGGTACAGCCCATTGTCCCTTCAGAAAAATTTTGATTATTGGGAAAAATTTTGCAACAATGAAGGGATAAGCTGAGAAAATTTTGATGATTGGGAAAAAATTTTGCAACAGTGAAGGGATAAGCTGACTCCAAAAGTTTCCACCAGAAAACTTTACAAGATTTGCCAGAGCAAATAATCATTTTCTAGGCAACAAAGCACATGAGTAGGAAAAAGGCTTTACAGCTAATAATCATGTTACACACTCCAGCTTTTTCGCCTTTTTATCTCTAATGTACTACCTTGTATCTTTTATTTTCTATCACAAGGTGGAAAACATAATTTCTTGTAGAGCTATTATTATACATGATAGACACCAATTGGTTCGTTTACCCTTGTAATTATGTTACATTAATGCCATTGCTCTTTCAGAGCCACTACAAAATAAAAACTTTTTTTGGGTGGGTGGGGGGGGGGCGTCTGGACAAGAGAGAAGAATCACAGGCAAAAAGGCAAGATTGGCACTGGCAAGAATGCAGAATTATAGAGGGTCAAAACAACTATTAGATTGAGTGATTAAACTTAAAAATAAACAAATCATACTTTGCGAAGAGATACTAGCAGAGCCAGTAATTTCAACAACGCTACAGTTTTTGTACATCCTGTACTAATGTCCCTAGAGAAACGAAGAGACTTTACATTTTGTAGTGTAATTAGTAACATGCGTTGATCATCATAATTTGACGGATAATTTACATATATGGAGCTTATGAAAAGGAACACAGGGGACATATTAGACATCTCACACTCGTAGCTTCCAAATATACATACCCAATATCGTTGTAAAGAAACGTGACCAGATTCCTATGATGATAGAGCACTGAATGTTAATACCAGTTTTAGTCAATCTGAATGTTAATACCAGTTTTAGTCAATTCAGCAGGTACTTCAACAATAAAAGGTATATGCAGGAACACTTCATAATACAACTTTTTTAACAAGATACTCATCTAGCGTGCGACAGGTTTTTTTTATGAATTCTCCACGAGTTCATCCAGGTTAATGGCCACCTACCATCGGTCTGTACTGATATGCCACCTCTGCATTACTGATTACTTCAGTGGACCTTATATGTTCCTTTTTTTTCTATAAAAAACGTTGTAAATAGCAAAGCAAATATCACACAAAACAGTTAAGGTAACTTGTCGAGAACTGCAAGGCGTAAACCATGGAACTGCAAGAAGCAACAGACATTTGCATAGAGTGGTGAAACTAACCTCTGCATTTAGATTTTAAAAAAACATAACAGCGTTAACAAGCTAATCTTATAAATATGATCCAAGGAATAAGGGAACACCGAGAGGCAAAGTAGGATAACCGAACACATCGAGATAGTAAAGAGAGAATTGAGGATCGCGAGCTGAAACAGGCGTACAGATTGGGCAGCAGAAACGGCAACGTCCCAGGACACGCCGCGCCACGCGGTGGAGCCCGGAGGAGCCGGATCGGCTCAGCCAGTCTCCTGGTCGAAATCGTCGCCGTCGGACTCCTCGACGTTGTCGGCGTCGTACTCCTCCTTGACGTCGCCGGTGGGCTTGCCTATGATCACCAGGTTGCTGTTGGTCTTGCGGATCTCGTTCAGTTGAGATGCGAGAGCAATCAAGCGCAGAGAGAGAGAGAGGGAAGGCGTCAGCGCTGCGGGGCGTATTGGGAAGGGGAAGAAGGCCGGAAAGGGGGTGGGGAAATCGTGGAAGAGGAAGAGCAGTAGTAGTACCTTGTCCTCGAGGTCGGACTCGGCCATGGCGAGGAGGAGCTCGTCCACCTGGGAGGTGGCGGGCACGGGGAGGAGCGTGGATGCCGGGATCAGCGGCGGCGTCGGCCATTGCCGCATCAGCGCCGGGAACTGCCGCCTCACCACTTCAGCCGCCACTACTTTGGGTTGGGTAGATTGGGGAGATGGGCTCGCTTTGAACTGAAATGCGACCGAACGCGACGGCGTGGAGGTTTCTCTCCTCCTTAGACCTCGCCAAGCGGGCGGCCCGGTACGGCCATGGCTAGGCACGATCCGTTTACATACGGCCCGGCACGGCTGAACGGGCTGCAACGTGCTATCCTATATGCCTATGAATTCTTGGTTATTGAGCTAGCGAGTCACCCTGGCTTCTACGCGGCTCGCTCTACGCTGGCTGGTGATTCTGTGAGCCTGCAAATGTAACACGCATGCACAAGGGACCGTGTTCCGAGGAGCCGGGTTAAAAATCAGTAGCATGTTGACTTCGATTACATGACAGATGTTTATGATTTCAATTCTGTGGCCGCTCCATTATATCATATGAGTCTGCTCTCACAAATTGCCGTGTGAGAAAAATCTGGCGAGCAACCCACCCCACAGAACAAAGCATACCTTCACACGAGTCTCGACAAAGGTCACACCAGCATAACCACAATAAGATACGTGCTAACCATCCAACCGCAAGCAAAACAAGGACAGCAAGCCAATACAGGAACGGAGCACGGACACAGAATATACTTGGCAAACATAGGTCACAGTAAGTTCGCATGATTCAGTCACGACAGTAGGTAGGGCAGCTAAGCCCATAGTAATCACGCAGTTCACCTGCCAAGGCAACTGCTTTCCAGACTACTAGCGACAAATATACCAAGGTCGCACAGCACCACGGTTCACAAGCAAGCTCTGAGACATCCTGGGGCAGCACCACAGCGGCACCGCTCGTCTCATTATTTACGCATATATACTTGGATTAGATCTAGATAACTATGTGCTCAAGTGCACACGATCTTCACTTCTGCTTCTTCTCCCTGGCGATGAGGTCCATCACAGCTCGCTTGATGCTTCCTCCATTCTTCGCGAGCACCTCCTTGTTCGTCTCAGTATCATCAAAGCCCTAAAAGGAAGACACCTAAGTTCAGAAGATTGGAACCATAATCCTGTGTATGAGCACTATACAGAATAAGACATGTATCTTACCATTTCATGCAACTCTGCAAGGAGCGGATCCCATTCATTGACGCCGCACAGATCATCAACAGACTGCTCCAGGTTGTATTTATTCTGCCTGAGTATCTCCTTGTTCAGATCAACCTGCCTGAAGCCCATTTCCTCCAGCTCCTTCAGCAGTTTCTCCTCTGTAAGATCATCAATGTCTAGAGGCTCAGATGATGCCGCATCGGTTGGTGCGGGTGCGGGTGCAGGGGCGGGCACATTTACGGGTATAGTTGTAAGCAGACTGGTGGGAACATTAACAGGTGGAGGAACAGGGGTCGTAACAAGTCCAGGTGCAGGGACATCAATAGGAACAAAAGAAGCAGCACTTAAACTGGATGAGGGAACATCAATGATGGGGTTTGGAAGAATAGCTGCAGAGACAGAGGGTACAACGCATGGAGCAGGCTCAGATTTCTCGGGCTCAGTGACTTCACGGTATATTAAAGGCTCAAGCAATTCCACTTTGGTGCTTTTGACATGTTCACCAGAAACTTGATCCACAGGCTCGATATTGACATCAATCAAATTACTTGTGTTTGTACTACTGCTGTCTGGGGGCAGATTCAAGTTTATAGCAGCAGTCCTGTTGACATTGACACAAGAAGGATCTTCCACCTGCGGATGCATTTAGAATTCAGATGATACGACAGAAGTATCAAGATCACACATCTACATGGACAAAAGCTATGGTAGGGTAACAACCTGGATATGAACCCAAACTCGCTGACCAAATTTTTGACCAGTAGGTGATGCCAATCTCCAGTAAGATATATACCTCCCAGGCCTTGCAGGTGCCACAAAATCAACAGCAACATTGATCTCCTCATCCACAGGGAACCCATTCACTGGAATCTGCACAGTGTACCAACTCGAATTGAGAATTTCTTATGTTTAAATAGCATGTATCTTAACTTACAATTAAACCGATAGTTGAAAAGTCACAATATACATAGTAGCTACCTCTAATGGAACAGAGGTCTGCAGCGAAAACTGATCTCCACCAACCCAGATAAGCTGTGTGCCCAATGGCCACATGATAGACCCGTTGTTATGCATGCGCCAAATCTTAATAAACGGAGTTGAAGGTGCCATCAGTGTTCCATCCAGGACAGTTACATCCAAAATGAAGCGACTTTCAAGTTTCTCCCGCTTTGACTTCATCACAGACCGTGAATGGATCTTTCGGCACTGAAACCAAAAGGATATAGAATTTATTGATCATTATTATATTACTTCTACCTAGCAACTTACTTATGCGAATTGAGGTACTCACCAAAGTAGGGTCTCTCGATAATCTGTGTGGTGAAATTGGCTTGTCTATTCTGGTGTAATCAACCTCGTTGCCCATGCGATGAAAGCAGGCATCACACAAATCATAATCTTCTTTCCTGTTGACAAAGAGGAAAGATGTCAGATATATCTATAAAGAAATACAGAGAATTAGGCTATGACTTAATTAAGATCTTACACATTAGACTTGTAGCGTGGCCCAACAATAGGTTGCACTCCACAACGATCACACTGAATCCCTCTATGGAAAGTGCGTGGTGGTGAGCTCTCACTGTTATTACCAAGATCTCCATATGGATGCCCAGAAGACAAGAGGCGGCCTGGGTAAGGAAAAAATGGAGAAGGACCATAGCCTGGGGGTGCGTGGGCCACTGGTGGCGGTGGGGGTGCGTGGGGTGCCCTATACATTGGAATACGCCATCTGGAATCACTAGCAGCTTTTGCGTTAGCTTCAGATTGCCAAATGGAGGGGTAAACCTTTGGTTCGCATCTTCGTGGCTGAGAGCATTCATTGGTAGATGGAGTCAGAGTTGGACGGAAAATAGGAACAACAGAAGGGGCAGGTGGTGAAGAAGTGGGCATAACAGATTTCCCCTTGCTTTGAGGATCACTCATTCCCTTGTTGACAGATTTGTTAGCACCTGAATTAGAGAACAGCAAGTCCTCAATGGAAGGGTATAATGATGCTTGTTGGCCTTGAGAAGCTTTAGCACTGGGAGCCACAGGATCCTCAACTAACACGCTCTCGAGACCTCTTGTCCCAAAAGATTCAGAGTTCTGCGCTTCCAAGGGTCGTGAACCCAAACCTTCCTTATCTTTGGTCTCATCGTTAGCTTTGAGATCCACCTGTGTTTGTGGCACACCACTGGAGGAGCTGGATGAACCATCAGCATGCTCGTCAGATGGTTTATTGCTGCTGCTGCTTTGTGTGATCAATTTAACAAAGGGCTTTATAAGCTCAGTTAATTGTGGTGGTGCTGCATCAAGTACTTCATGAGAAAGCTTCGCAAGGGCATCAGGAACAGGTTCTGGGATAGACTTCATAGCTTCATCAATAGCTGATTTTATCTGAGCCAGTGGATCTTCGCAAGCAGTGGACCTCAAAGGTTTAGGTATGGGCTTCAAAGCTTCATCAATAACTGATCTTATCCGAGCTTGCGGACTTTCCTGAGTGGTGAACCTCAGAGGTGTAGAATCTGTCTCCTGTTGTTTGTTCTGAGATACTCCAGCTTGGCTGCTCTTTAGCTGAACATTAATCCTGAGAGGATTCAGTTTCTGATGAATAGCTGCATCATGCAAGTCGTCGTCATCATCAAGCATGACAACATCACCATCCTCATCAGTGTAAGTCAGAATGAAGTCGGCATCAGGACCAAACTTAAAAGCACTCGCAATCTTGGACTTAAGAGCAGATAAATTAAGATTGAAGTGAGATCCATTCACATAACCATTGAGCCTTTTAAGCGTGTCACCAAATTTGACCTGAAACATCGACAAAAGGGGGGGGGGGGGGGGGATTGAGAACAGCTTAACCAAAAAAGGTTGAATCAGATGACATGCCGACGTAGAAAGACGGGTCTCGCCATCGAGAAATGAAATAGACCTTAACTACAAACTACCAACCATTGTTTAAATAGTAGAAATTCGAACTGCATTATATATTTATATGGCCCTAATGCATCATATCATACGAAATTGCTTACTGACAGGAGATCATATCATATGAAATTGCTTACTGGCAGGAGATCAGGACGAAAGAATGTTTGAAGAGTCTTAGTGATTTTGTGCTGCAATTGGCAGCACTAGATGGCACAAAAAATTAGAAGTATGTGAGGTAGAGAATTTTTATGGTGATAACATGTAAGCCCCACATGCACCTTGATCATTAGACAATACAGAGAACTTCGAGGCCAAATCTCCCAGAGGAGTTTCAATTATGTTAGCAACAGTAAAACTCAACATTATACTAGTACTTCACAAGTTTGGAGTGCAAAAGTATAGATGTATTAAGAAGCAGAAAAATTCTTATTTTTGGTGAGGATATCAATGATATTATTATGATCTTAATTTCAGATGAAATTATTGCCTCTACCATGCTTCCCTTTATCAATTAAGCAAGAGGTAAAATAAGAACATAAACTATTTGGTTAAATTGTCCGTGTACACTCAAAAGTTATGCCGACTTAGCCTATTTGAGAATCAACATCAATCATAGAGAAGTTGGAGAAATATAGTTGTCTCCGTATGGGGAGATGCCAATAAAAAGGACATGGGGACTTGGGGAGTTATGTGTAGTTATTCTTCATTTAAGAGTTATGTATATCTTTATTTGGAAACAAGTCAAACTTTTTATCTAGTTGTCACACGCATATATACATGGACTAACTAAAATTAAAGCAAGTAATTATGCTCCGTAGTGCCATTTGTTGAGAAAAATGTATAGTTCTCACACTGGCACACGCATACATACATGACTAAGACTAAAGCAAGACAGGAAGTAACTATGCTCTGGTGTACCAATGTTAACAAAAAAAGTTACACTAAGCCTACAACAGAACTTATAACAACTTCGTTATTAAAAGCCCTTTTAGTTTACACTCTCTTCTGCACAAAACCTAACACCTCATCATAAAAAAAACCATTGTAGAAATATAGACTATAGAGCCCGATGGCATACAAGTTGTAAATTGAACTCTTGTATGTTGTATCCCTAAAACCAAGACATCTTATTAGAACCGAATAATCAAACTATAAAAAATCGTCACCTCCAGGTTCAAATAATACCAACAACACCCATCTGTTCAATCGAACAACGTATTCTAACAAACAGATTCTGAAGTTAACAGTCAGGGAGGTGCATATTTGATCGACAATCGAACGCAACACCAAAATCATCTGATCAACCTCGCCAAAACTAGACCACCACCATCAACAACCTCCAGTCTAACAAAGAACATCTTAACTGCTAAGCCACACCATGCGCACAAACTATTTCCCCTTCTCCAAAACCATATGTGAACATGACAATTTCCAGACTTTGGCAAGAGTTCAAGGGGGTCAAATGTAAAACCCCCTTCACCGCCCAAATCTCTCCCAGAAAAGAAAAAAAAACTACACCGATACAACCAATCACGAACCCTAACAGCACAAAAACAACGCAAAATCCCTCCTTGCGGCGATCAAACCCCATCCGCGCACACATAGCCATCTCGATGAGCACACGAACCCAAAACCCCCTTCCCCCACGCGGCCCAAACACCACCAAAAGCGGTTTCCCCACACTCCACCCCTCCTTAATCGCGAAACAAAAACCACAATTCCAAACCACAAAGGGCCTCAGGTGCCTCACCTTGACGACGACGTCCCACTTGTCGGGCCGCGGCGCGACCCAGTAGAGCGGCGGCGAGCTCCGTCCGGACATCGCGGCGGGAACCCCCAGGAGGACGCGGCGGCGATCGTGCGGAGCAACCTCAAACCCCTAACGAAGTTAGCGATCCGATACCTTAAAGACAGAGGCGTCGGAGGTGGAGGAGGAGGAGGGGAAAGCTGCGTAGCCGTGAGCCGCAGCGTTGGAGGCGGCGGTGGTTGTGGTGGGTGCTGGTACCGTGCAGGGAGAGCGTCGATGCGGCAAGGTTCGGATACCAGAGCCTTCCTTTTATCACGCCTCGTTTCCTTCGATGCGAAGGCTAGGCACGGTTGGGCAGCGTTGCATTTAAGCTTGTGGAGGGGTGGAGCGCAGTTTGCACGTATCTCCTTTTCGATTTCGACTTAAAGGTTTTTAGTTGTGATTTATAATTTGTAGAGTATTTATAAAAAAAGTTCAAATTAATAGAAACTTATGTACAATTTTGACCAACATAAATTAAGGCACCGTTCGGCTAGGCTGAAAAATAGTGACATATGGTTAAAATTATACTGTAATTGAAGGTGGTTTATTTAGCGTAGTTAAATTTAAAAAATTAAAAATAGAAAAAATATGTTAGCTCATCACGGATAATGCAAATGAATATGAGGAAAAAGAATCGGCAAAAAAGTTCAAACAAAGCCAAAAGTTTAGAAAAAAAAGAAATTTATGAATAGTAAAAAATAAGCTAGAAGCCAGAAGGTTAGGCCGAAATGAGCGGGACGTAAGTCACTACAGTGTGTACTATAATTAACTTGTAGATCTTTTTTTTAGCTTTTTTGTCTTTTATTTTTATTTTTTATTTGTTTGCATTGTCCGTGATAATATAATAGTTTTTTAAATATTTTTTAGAAAAATTTAATAGTCAGTATAATTTTAAACAAAAACTAGTCGGAGAAGCTTGATTCTGCCTCCTCCGTGCGCAACGGGCAAGACAGGAACTCCCCTTCTGGCTCCTTGTGGGTCACTGCTCTGTGGGCCCATTGGGATCTCTTATTCGTCAGCAGTATATCGTTCTGGCCAAGGCGTCGCCGGGTCAGACGGCTCTCTCTTCTTGGCGTGTAAGTTGGGCCTTGCGTTTGATGGACGAGCTAAGGAATTGACCGTGCATGGGGGTCGCCGCCGTCGAGGATGAAGGTGAAAGCGCGCGGTTGGGCCTCCAGTTGCAGAGAGAAAAATATATTCCGCGGAATTTGCTCGTGAAATATCGTAGGCACGGGTAGCCGGATTCACCAAGATCAAAATTGAGTAGATTCACCAATACCATAGATAGCACTGCAGTAAAAAAGAGCAGCACAGCTACGTCTGTAAAGAGAGCATTTCAAAGAAGTTCGTTTCAGAAAAACGTGCATTATTTCTGGCAACAGGTCGTGACAGCACGGGGGTCACCAGAAATAGGCCCCAGACAATTTGTTGCCACGTATCAGACATGTCAACATGTATTTTGTTTTGGTCAACGCCCGACGAGGCGCTGCTCAGGTGGACCCCCTCGATGCCATGCTATTTGGATGACATGGCATGACTTGTTCCGTGTCGCACCTCCTTCCAAGTTGTGGGAACAAGCAAATACTACAATGGCTTACGCCGTTGATGGTATCGGTTTCTGCTTCTTTTTTTTAAAAAAAAAATCAAAAATCAATATAAACACTTAAATTTTTAAATACTTTGTTCACTTCTCTCACTCTGAAAATAAAACATAAGGTCATGGATGCATTATCTATTTCACTCCTCTCGCTCCTATCATATACACGTATCTTTCTCTCACTTTTTATACCGCTTACGTTTTTCCTTTTAAAACCACTTATTTCAACTATTATTATTTATTTTTAATTAAAAAATATAAGCTATACTAAAAGCCGTCAGCAAAATACCAATAGAAATGCCCCTTGTACTTAGAAACCATTGCCATGAAAGGGTTTAGCGATAGCTTTGGCAAAGGACGCGTACTTCTGTGAAAAGTTTTTCCTAAAAGGTGTTTTCTTAAGGGCGCAATAATCATTTCTACACGATAAAAAAGTGTAGCTTTGTGATATTTTCTAAAAGAGATACGTGCAATTCCATGAAATTTACTAGTTAAGCCAGAGGCAGATGGAATGCTGCTGGGCTTCAGGCATCCATCTAGCCTGGATGTATGGGCCTGAAGAAGTTGGGCCGACAGATGCATGCAACCCTGGCCTACTTACGTGCAACACTCGCGGTAGAGCACAGAGAACAGACGTGCGAAATCCCGAAGCCCCCCAAAACCCTCGCTGCCGCCTGCCGCCCCGCCGTTCCGGCCCCGGCCTGCCCTTCTCGATGGAACCCCAGCAAGACACGGCCGCCGCCGGCCGCAAGCGGCGCCGGCGAGGAGGAGGCCGGAGCCGCCGGAAGTCTTCGCCGCAGGCGGCGGCTCCGCCCGCCCCTTCAGCGGCCGCGCACTCCCCTCCGGCGAAGCGGCGGCGCGAGGGCGGTGAGGCCGCGGCCACGTCCAAGGGGGCAAAGCCTACGACCCTCCTTGAAAAGGTAAATCGCCTTGCCGGAGTAGAGATTGCTAGACATGTCTGGTGTGGTATGGGTAGTAGTAGGACTAGGAGGAGTATTCAGCAGTAGAGGCTTCTTGCAGACTTAAAACTGTTGAACTGTATTGGGCGGACAATTCAACAATGGCCAGAAGATTTTGAGTAGGGCATGTGTTCAACATGATGATTATGTATGCAAGCGTAGGACGAGCACGTGTTTGATTTGTGTTGGTGATGTCAACTCACGGGCTACTGTGTCCTTAGATGTATGTAGCAGGAGAACATGAGTAAACCAGGGAGATCCTCATATGCTTCTATGCATAGCTGAATATAAATATATGGTTCCATTTTTTTTTTGCACAAAGCGTAAATTGGGTTTAAATTTGGTGCTCCCTAACAAATCCTGCAATTTATGTGAAGTTTGGATGGCAGGAGTTGTAGAACATGATTGGCACCTATATGAGTGTGTTAGTGGGTTCAATTTGTATTTCTTTCTCACGTTTCTTTGTGAATAATTTGTTAATATGTTGTCTGGTAACATCCATTTCTAGATGCGTGCAAGGTTATCTGGAGGTCATTTCAGAATGTTAAATGAGAAGCTGTACACTTGCAGGTTCTTATTCTTTCCAGAGAACACTTCTTTTTGGTTAATTTGATGTGTTGGTAGGCTTGAACTCTTTACTTCCTCTCATTGCATAGGATAGTTTTGGGCCAATAATTAAGTATAAGAACATGGCAGTGTTTCTATTTCATATTTTGAAATATCACATGGTGTTGCGACTAATTTGCTCTGATTTTGTTCAAATATTGCTAAGTATTGATCATGATAAGGGATAAAAGTTGTATACAACAGTTGTTGACCTTAATATCGGTAGTTTTGTTCATGCTTTGTTTGACCTGGTACTGTTAGTTATCCCTCATATCAACTGGTAGGCCTGAAAAAAAGGGGATTGCCCTCTCATTAACAAAGCATGCTGTTCTGACTTGGAGTACTTAATGTGCCTTTACTCTTTGAAGTGGAACCCATAGAAACCAGAGCTCCATTTTTGCATGTTTCACACTTTCACTCATATGTGGTTTATCTTCTTCAGTGGGCAGGATGCATTTGACTACTTCAAAAATGAGCCCAAGTTTTTTGATGTGGTATGTTATGTATTTTTCTTCTTTTTTGTTAATGTTGTTATCTGCTTCCATCTGTATAGCCTCATTGTATTAGTCTTTTTTTATATAACTTCTTGTTCGCATATTTCATCTGAGGAAATGCTTTGTAGTGATCAATATGCAGAAAACTTCTTGCATAGCTGCAGTCAGAGCAACAATTAACCCTATGGAAGCAACTCCATATTCACCTGATACATGGTTGAGATTTCACTTTGTTCTCTTTTTAGTATCATGCAGGATATCAAGAGCAGATGTCACATTGGCCGGAGCAGCCAGTAAATATAATAATCAATTGGTTGAAGAGTCATAATGCATCATGGACCATTGCTGATTTTGGCTGTGGTAAGAATGCAGAAAATTTACTGTCTAGAAGCTAGTGCCTTCTTGCCTTTTTTTTTATTTTTCCCTGCACAAGCATGATAATATCATTCACAATTCACTCAGGCAATGCAGCAGTTGCTAAAAACATGAAGAACAAGGTCTTCTCCATCGATCTTGTTTCAAATGACCCTTCGGTGATCGCTTGTGATATGGCTCATGTAAGCACTGACCACATCATGTATTTCTTTGGTGCCCTACCTTGTTCGCATTCTGTTTTCTATGGGTTAGGATCCTGCCATTTTGATTAACTTTCAATACACAGGTGCATGAGTTAAAAGATAATGTAGTGGAACCAATGTAGTTGATACGGGGAGGTGTATCAATTTGAAAAAAAATAGTTTTGTCTATTCTTAATATGAGACAACATCTTGTTGGAAGCATTCACCTACTCTTAAGAAATCGAAATGCTTTTTTTAGTGGAGAAAATTGAAGTGTTGGATAACCCAAATAGTCAGCAATATAATTCTCTCCAATGGTTAGTTATTTTTCCTGATGGTTATGTACTGGGTATTATACTTCATCAAATGTGTTCCTGAATCATTCACATTTTTTTAGTATATTTTGATTTCCAATCATATGCAGTGTTCCCTCGGAAAACAAAATTAGACCTAAAAGTGTTTAAAACCAAATGTATAAAATAAACATCAAAACCTCTCTTTTGGTAACTGAGTTGTTACTTCAACTAAATGTCCTGTCATTTCTGCAGACCCCATTGGAGCCATCTTCTGTAGATGTGGCAATATTTTGTCTATCTTTGATGGGAACCAACTATCCAAGTTACTTACAGGAAGCAAATAGAGTTCTCAAGCCAAGGTTTGCTCAATCATTAACTGCAACTACAAATGGTATGTGGCTCTTTTTTTATTATTGATACATTTGTTTATGCAGTGGCTGGCTTGTTATTGCTGAGGTGAGAAGTAGGCTAGACCCAAACACTGGAGGTGCTGATCCTGATAAGTTTTCTGAAGCCATCAGCCAGCTTGGCTTTTCCCTTGTTTCAAAGGTTTGTATTCTTAACGTTTTCCTCTGCTGGGTTCTCAGCTGGATTTAATTATGATGAGGTAATTCTATATAGTGAATGCATAGAAGGATTATAGCATTATATAGTGCTCGCTACCGTTGGCTCCTTACCCAAATTAGTCTAAACTCCAGAATCATATGTGTAAAAAAGATCATATGCTCTATTTGTAAGCCGATGAAAAAGCGACTTAAATACTACCCATGAATTTCTTCAATTTATAAATTTTGTGCTGAAAATTAACTTCATAAATAAAGATGAAATTGTTGTACCTATTTATATCAGAATCTCAACATATGTGGGAAATTGTGATCCATTCTGCCTGCTGTTTATTATCTCCTGGTGTACTATTTGTTACTTTTTTATCTACACCATTTTGTACGATATCTTACTTGACCTTTGCAGTTTGCATGCACCATACCAGTGCTATCAGATTCCCATTATATCATTTTATTTTCCTTACACACATGGCATCACATCAGTGTCAATCTTGTCATGCTGAAGTGACTGGAATGAAATATTAGTCCATAGGCTTATGTCTTTGAAGACTGAATTGCCATGCTCTGATACTAAACTCTGTTTTTCTTGATATCCGGATACACAAGTTGTCATATTTGGTAAGGTAAAAATCATGTGGCAGGCACAAAAACCCGTTGTCTTATCACTTTATGCTACGTTCCACAATGTGAAAATGGCTGGGTACCACTAAATATTTGGAGCCGCAATGTTGCTTTAGTGCATTGACTAATAATGGATGAGGACTTGGAGACATGGGAGGTCATAGCTTTAAACATTGCATCCTGAGCATGTGCTTCAGAAACTAATCTGTTTTTTATGCCTACTCTTTCTCTTTGTGGAGCTGGTATGCAACTGTGGTTCTGAAATGTTTTCATTGATGTATCATTTTTCCATGTTTGAAAGTCTACATGATTAACGATGGGTTTCCAGTTTGTTTGGATTCTTTTAATATATAATACATTGATAGTTTCTGATAATACATTTTGTTTTGTATTGACACGAGTATACTTAATTTGAAAAGAGAAGAGTTCCCTCATGCTTTCTAATTGGTGATTGGCTCCTTTCTGCAGGATGCGAAAAACAAAATGTTCGTCCTGTTTTATTTCAGGAAAAAGGTCGGTTACACTATTTCCTACCTTAACTAGCCCTCACAATTAACGATTGGATCACTTGCAGTTTATATTTGAGCTATATTTTTCCACTGAATACCGTGGTTTGGCATGTCTCTGCAGGAAAAGAGTAAGGTGGTGAAAAACATTGATTGGCCCCAGTTGAAACCTTGCTTATACAAACGGCGATGATCTCATACCCACCGATAGCTGTAGTTGCACTAGACCTCTTCCAAAGTTTTGTTAAATTAATTTATCAGCGTACCAAATTAGGTTTCTGTATGCCAGGCTTTTCTGTTTCTATTTCTTTTTACATTTTCCGCAGTTGTATGCTTTTTATGTATTAGACCTCACCAGACAAGACCTAGTGGCTAGTGGTATGCACTGTGATCTCGAAGCAGTTTATAATTCTGAATCTGATTGATATCTTGCGTGAGCCATGTACACAAACTAGCGGATAAGATTAACCGTTATATATATTTGCGCCATTTTCGTTCTAGTTATTACATCCGGTGATTTCTCCCAGTCTACAGTGCGGTTATCTCTGTAGCTTACTAGCTATTGTACCGGACTTTTCCTGCCTTTTTGACTTGCAAGACTGGGTTTGGGATCAGTATTAGCAGTGACCGTCGCTGCCACTTTTGGATTACGATTGCGACTGATTTGTTTGCGTGCCTGCCACTTCCTGGTAAAAATTTGTTCCTTTTCCCTGGGTCAAATTCGCCTTTACTTCTTCCCATGCGGCTGCGTGTCATCATCAGTCGTAGCATCTAGCTAATGGAGGTGTGGAGCAAAATTTTGATTCCATCAATCTATTGACATGCTTGATCATAAGCAAAAGATGGTTGTTTTGAGATCCACTGTACTTTGGATGGTCTCAAATGGGCAATCCATGCAAAGGTGAGAGCTCTGATGCGTCTAATGCACTTGCCACTGCACTGCAAGCTTCTTCTTTTTTTTTTTTTGGCTCCTTTTAAGCCACCATTGATGCGCACGTGGCATGCGCTAGAGCATCTAGTTTGACAGCTGAAAAGATGATCCTGTGTGTAGGCTAGAGAAAATTTGATCGATGTTGCAAATTTGCAATCGTTCTGAAAACGATACTCTGGGTTTGACTTTGATTTGTTCATTGCATTTGGAGTGAGTAGCCCCTTCTCCAGTACAGAAGAAAATACAAAAAAAAACATAATAAATAAATGCCCCCACGGCCGACACCCTAATCCCAAGATCCGATTACTTAATCAATTTTTTCCCAAAGGAGTACTTAGTTAATTATGTACAGTGCTTATGCAGCCCGGCTAATGGAGTGTTGCGACAAGTGCCCCTGTCGACAGAGAGAAGAAGCATTTAGGATACCTAAAGTGATAAAATAGTATTTAAATTTATTTACGTGGTATATTAGAGGTGGATGTAATTACATCTAAAAGTAAAAGATATTTTTTACACACACATATATATGGAGTATATCCAATGTAAATAAACTATTTAGTAGTAACATGCAAATGTGAACCAGAGTCATTGAATCTACCTTCTATAGTTTAGATTTGCGTGGATGGTAACCCCTAATTACTTATAATACTCCGCTGCATAATTTACACACACACAGCTCTCACGCTGGATGCTTACACTGCTTCGTGCGACCTTCTCACTCATGTGCCTATCCATCCATCACTATCGCGCGATGGAGACACGCTCTCATTGGCTGGATCCCAATCATGGATTGAACGAAATGGATTAGTGTTAAGCCTAAGAGCATCTCCAATAGTGACTTATGAGCTAGCTCTAAGCATATTATTTCATATTTTAATAGAAGAGAGAGAAAAGCTATCTCTTGATCAAGAGCTAGTCTCATACACACATTCCAAGATTATGTGAGAGTGTCATGTGAGGCTATTTATGTTATGAGCTATGTGTTAAAAGTTAGTACTATTGGAGAAATTGTCTTAGAGCTAGTAACTAGCTCATACTGTTGGAGATGCTCATCGGAGCATTGTTTAGTATTTTCACTTGCCATAGTGTTTGGGCTTCTGTGTCAAGTAGGTTTAGGGAGGCGGCTATGTTGTGTTTTGTAGACTTTTCGTCTAATGTCTATGGCTTCGAGGCTTCAGCGGCTGTAGCCTGTAGATAAATTGTGTAACTTGTGTTTCTGTGCGGTTGTGTCTTCTCTGAGAAAATTGATGATGCTATTGCGGCATGGTATGTGTATAGAGTAGCTGAATTTTAAGTGATTTGGAATTTCAAATGAAGAAAACAAAACAGTCTGGAATAACAGCAGCACATTGGAAAATAATTTTGACGGAAAAACCGGATAGGATAAAGAAATTGTAAATTTAGTTCCGAAAAACAAGTTGAGTTGCTCATACAACAATCGCACAAATAAATAATAGGAAACTAGTTACGTACCCGTGCATTGCAACGGAATCTATTGAATATATAGAGAATCATGCTATAGAAAAGAATTGCTCTGATCGGTTGGAAACTGAAAAATAGTGAGAAGTTGAGTAAATAGAGCGGTTGGAGAAGAATGAACGTACAATCACCAATCCATTCTTTTATAATAGTAATGATAATGATATTTACATATCCTGAATTGTGCTGCCGAAAAACTACTCCAAGAATTACCGAATTAGCTAGTACTCCGTTGGAACAATCCCTACTAAAGAACCATTTCATGTAGGTGTTGCTTATAGTTTTTTCTTTCTTTCTTTCTTTTATTTCTTTGGAGCCACACCCCGAAACTGCCCTGTATCGCGGTCCCAATGATTAACATTTAACGAAAGCCAATTAGACTTGTTCCATGCCATGCCGTGTTTGGACTCTTTTGGACATCTTTCGTTTTCCATCCTTTGATTTTGGGAAGATCCAATTAGGGCACCAAATTACTATTTCCACCTACCTCACTTTTCTGTCCTAAAGTATATTTCTTGAATTTTCCCATGAGGAATCATTCAATAGCAGAACCCGTAAATTGCTACCCTTATTATTTTCGGCCTCTCCCCTCGTAGGATCATGGCACATAATTATTTTTATTTATAGGATTTTTACCGTCCATAAAAATGATAATTATAGTTTCATGGTACACCACACATGCCTAAAAGGCAACATCTTAAGCATAGTGAGTATTGATTATTATAATTTATTCCATGTACGATATCATTCCTCCTTAAAATACCTCTATCACTATCTTTTTGGTGACACACGTCTAAATGATTAATCCTATATGTTAAATGTTAAAAATAAATCCAGAAGCATGTGAAATAAAAAAACTGTTTATACATATAACATTGTAGCTATTTTTTTCAAATTTGGCCATCAGATGTTTATTTTTGTAAATCTAACCCCTTCTTAAGCTCGACAAGAGGATGGCTACCGCACAATGTGTTACTTAGCGTTAATTATGTTTAATTAGTGATAATCAAATAATATAATGTTTAATTAGTGATAATCATACTTAAATTAATGACTAATCAATACATGCTGATTTGCTGTGACACGTGTCACTTGACACGGCTGTCAAACTCATGAAGGATGCTAGATTTATAAAAATGGACATTTAAAAGATTAAATTTTAAAACAAGGTGACTACAGTGCCATGTCTTTAACATTTCGTGAAATAAATCTAGGAGCATGGGTTTCTTCGGATTTCATTGCCTAGCGGGTTAGTTGGGTTGGTTAAAAAAGCTTTCACTGCACTGCCCCCCACTAACATTAAGAAAATTCTAGGAAAGTGGTAACTGCCTAACTGGCAAGGAAGACTTGAAACTTTCTTACCCACTCCATGCAACAGACTGAACAGAGGATCAAAATTCAAGAGCACTCCCACACAGGCCAGCCAAAAAGAACACCTGGCCTGGCTCTCCTCCCCCTCAAATCCCAGTAAAACCAGCAAGCCAAATCTGCCACTAGCCATTACTGCTAACAGGAGAGAGAGAGAGAGAGAGAGAGAGAGGAGAGAGAAAAGAGGTAGAGAGAGAGAGAGGAGGGAGGGGGAGAGAGGTAGAGTAGTACACCTAAAATCTCTCGATCTCACCCATCGTTTTTCCCTCCCCCTCACGGGCTGCACGCTGCCTCGCTCCGACCGACCGACCGCCACACCCCCACATCCCTCTCTCTCTCCACATCTCCATCTCACTCCGCGTTGCTCTGCCTCTGCCTCTGCCACCGCTTTCAGCCGCGGCCGGGCTCCTCCTCCCCTTCATGCGGTGGCCGGCGCCGAGCTGCTGCTGCGCCAGAGCCGGAGGAGACCTACCCCGACGCCTGGCCTAGCTCCCTCCCGCGCGCCTATTGGAGATCCGGGGTTTCTTGGTAAGCTCTGCTCCCGCCCTGTCCTAATTCCCGTCCAATCCGCCTGATCCCGCCCGATTCCTGTTCTTGCATGCGTGCTCGCGCTAGATTAGCGCTCGCCGCAAGCTTGGTTTTGTCGCTAGTCCTTACTGTACACTAGAGTCCATGGATGCACTGTCCTGGCGGCGTGGCGGCGTCCGTTGCGGTTTCTTGGTTTCTATCGCTCCCTGGGCCGCCGCTTTTGATGGAGAAAAGCTTCGCGACACGGGCTTTAATTTAAGCATGGGGAAATGGGCTAAAGGATGCTGTTACTGTATGCGTGGCGTCTCTGTGCTTGTGCTTATGGTACAAGCCGCCCTTAAAGGTGGCTCTTTTTTTGGCAGGATCGTGCGGGGCTGGCTCAGCTCAAGCCGCGCCAAGTAGGTCACTAGTACAAGATGGTGATCTCGTCATGATGCAATGCGGTGGCTATTTCTTTTAGAGTTGGTAGAGATGGCAAACCATGTCTTAGTTTTTAAATTGCTGTGATTTTTGTCGGACTGCATTCAAGCAGCTCACTGAGCCACTGTTGGTACTCATGCGTCTTCAAACCATATGGAATAATGGAAAAAAGCCCTTTTATTAGATTTTAGTACTGCATATAGCCATAATATATAATTTTATCTTGGTGCGAACGTTCTAGTAGGTTCTTTTTGCTGTAATCTTTTAGAGGAAATCATGGTGGCATGTGAACCTTGCGAAGAATTGTCGAATGCACTGGGTCCTTCTAGTTTATACCCATTTTCTGGTGAGGAGCTCTACGCATGTTCATAGTATACTTTCCTACCAACTTTCGAATACTTTCGAGAAGTAGATTTGTCGGAAACGAGGGATCCTTCCGGATTATACCTATGCCTAGTGGGGGCGCTCTACGCATGTTCATAGTATACTTTCCTACCAACTTTCGAATACTTTCGAGAAGTAGATTTGTCGGAAACGAGGGATCCTTCCAGATTATACCTATGTCTAGTGGGGCACTCTACTCATGTTCATGATACGCTTTTCTACCAATTTTCGAATGCTTTCAAAATGTAGAACTTGTCAAATGCACAGGATTCTTCTAGTTTTTACCTATGTCCAGTGCGGTGCTCTACAAGTATTCATGATGTGCTTTTCTTCCAACTTTCGGATACTTTCTAGAAGTGGAATTTGTCGAATACACAAGATCATTGATCCTTCTACTTTCTATCTATGACCAGTGAGTTGCTCAACGCGTGTTCATGATATACTTTTATACCAACTTTCGAATACTTTCTAGAAGTAGAATTTGTCGAATACCTATGTCCAGTGAAGTGAGGCGTTCTACGCGTGTTTATGATATACTTTTGTACCAACTTGTGAATACTTCCTAAAAGTAGAATTTGTTGAATACACGCCTATGCCGTGTGAGGTGCTGTACGAGTGTTCATGGTATACTTTTCTACCAACTTTTGAGTATTTTCTAAAAGTTGATCTTTTATTTAAGCGTTTAGTGGGGTCGTGTGACCCCACAGGACCCAAAGTGGATCCACTCTAACGGGGATGGAATCTGGGAGTGCGTTCTATGCGGGTGAAGGTCTCCACATTGACCCCAAATGGCTCATCGACCCGAAGCTGCTCTTTGTTGGACCGCGCATCGGTGAGGGAGCGCATGCAAAGGTCTATGAGGGGAAGTAAGGATCATCTTTTTCACTATCATCTACAATTTGCTGATTTGTATGAATGATTTGCTTCTAATTTTCTCTTGATTGATGCCGGGGTTTGTAGGTACAAGAACCAAAACGTTGCCATCAAGATTGTGCACAAGGGAGACACCCCTGAAGAGAAGGCCAAGAGGCAGGGGAGGTTCTTGAGAGAGGTGACCATGCTGTCAAGGGTGCAGCACAAGAACCTTGTCAAGGTCTGCTTCTTTTGGCTGACTCTTATCGTTTCTTTCCTTGGGCTGGAAGTTTTGGATGCTTTTTGATATTGAAAACTACCCATGCTTGTTGTTCAGTTTATTGGGGCTTGCCTAGAGCCTGTCATGGTGGTGGTCACTGAGCTACTAGTGGGGGGCTCTTTGCGCAAGTACTTGGTCGCTCTCCGGCCTAGGAGCCTGGAGCCTCATGTAGCCATGGGATTTGCATTGGACATTGCCCGAGCCATGGAATGTTTGCATGCACATGGGATCATTCATCGTGATCTTAAGCCCGGTAAGATTTGCCATTCTGCAACCTGGCTACCTCATGCTACCTATTTTGTTGTTTGATTACTAGGTGAATTTCTGCAAGCCGGGGATAATAATTTTCCTTCAGGTGGGATAGCTTTAGGAATTTTGTGTGTGTGTGCACGCGCGCGTGCATTTGGGTTTTTGGGGGATGTGGTCCAGTCTCCTCTCCCCCTGATAAGTCAATTTATACAGTACGCTACACGAACAGTGTCTGGTGTATCTTTTTTGTTACCTTCTTTGCTGTATATTAACTTGTAATAGTTATTTATATTTCAGTTTAATATTGATTACTTAACCTAGGCATTTAGAAATCAATGTTATAATCGGCATTATTACGGGTTTACCAACCCGCCAAATTCTCTTGAAGATTGACATCAGGATGAAAACAATCTTGTAAGTAACATGGGGATGAGAAGTTAGTATATTCTGTTGCACTCTGCCTTCCATATCACAGGCTTTAATGTCTGACGGTCTGATCTATTAGAGTAGACTTATCTCTACTGTATTTAGTTCATTGTGTAGGGTGGTCTTTGCATATAGTCCCTTGTACTTTCTATATATTTTGCCCATTAGGGCTCATAAATATACACTATATTCATTACATGGTATCAGAGTTAGGGCACTAACCTAGCTCTTTCCGCTGCCATCCCACCACCGCTGTCGCCATCGTCGATTGCCACAAGGCTGCTGCCGATCTCAGCCGCTGCCATCGCTGGCCTGTGACTCCGCAGCCGCCGAGGCTGCTCGGATCAGGCTGCCACCCACCTCGCGAGGATCCGGCGTCCGCCGCCGTCGCCTTTGGCCACCACCCGCGTGGATTCGGCGCCGCCTCCTCCTTCGGCCACCTCCCCGCATGGAATTGGCGCCACCTTCTCCGCGAGGATCCGGCGCCGCCTCCAACCGAGTGCGCCGCTGTCCCGGCCACTGCCACCACTGCCTCCATCGCCGTAGGGGCTGTTTGGTTGCCTGCATCGGGGTGGTTCGCACCAGCGCATGCAGGGAGATGGTGTTTGGTTGCCTGCATCAGAGTGAGAGCCTGCACAAGCGGATGCAAAAAATCAACTGGAGCCAGGCTGAGGAGAAACGCGGCTGAGGACCTTCTCTACTCAGCCTGGCCACGCTCATGCAGCTGCATCAGCTCATGCAGGCAACCAAATAGGCCCGTAGCTGCTGACGCTGCTGTTGCTCTCTACATACATATACACTGAGACTGAGTGTCCACCCTGGAACCTGATGCATACCTCCCATCTATTTTCTCCCATTGCATGTACCTTGTTTAGGCCGTCAAGTTTTGTTTCTGTTTCAGGCAATAGTGTCCAGGTTATTTTCGTGATTAACAGTAACTATTGCCTGCTTTCGTAATTTTAAAATTTTCTTTTCTTATTAAGAAAAAATCAGTACAGACTGATATGCATATCTCATCTTTAGTACTCCCTCTGTTCTTTTTTACTTGTCGTTTTGGACATCGGCACAATCTCCACTACACTCCTTTGACCATTACTTTCTCTAATTATATGTTCCAAAATTTTATAAAAAATATAATGACGTCGAAGTAGTTTTGACAAGGCATGTCATTTTCATGTGGCAAATCTAGATACTTTTCTATGTATTAATGGTCAAGGTTTTAAAATGTTGACTGCATGCATTCTAAAACGACATCTATTTGAGAATGGAGGGAGTATTGCTCAGCAAGATCAGAGCATGATACAAGCATACTAGTTTCTAGAGTTGCTGGATCTTGGATTAAAGGTTTGGCTTCCCTAGATCTGGCTATGTGTGCATGTCTGTGAAATTTGTTAGATCCATGGACCTTTGAATGATTTGTTGTAATTTTTAACACCTTTGAGTTTTTTTTAACTGGATAGTGTATTAAATTGAAATTGGTGTAAGATAAGCAGTCTTGGATTTATGGACACACTATTCTGTTTCATAACTGTTTTTTGGTTGTGTTTGGACATTGGACTTTCCAGTATAGAACTAAATTGAGTCTATATCTTGGGCTTTTGGAGGGAAAAGTTCTATGCTACTATAATGTGTGGATGCGGAATTTTGCTTCATCGCTCAACTTTATGTACAGGCTTTCTTCCTGTCTGTTGGATAAAGATCAGACGATCCATGAATCCAACTGACACATCCAACAGTAATCATCTCTGCATGGATCTGCCCTTCAATCAAAACTAGTTACCACATGCTCCCTATCAAATAGCCTGTTACCTCATCAATGCGTTTTTAACCCCTCTAGTGCTTATATTACTAGTCTAGATGTGTTGCTCTAAGTGGCAGGTAGCCAGGCAGGTTATTAAACACTAAAACTTAATGGTACATTATAACAAACTAGAAATGGAGATAAATGTCTCATGTTAGATTAGAAGATAGAATTACTTGCTTCATTGCGAATATGTGTTCTATACACTGATTGAACATTTCAAAAGCTCAGGTTGCGAGAGTATGGCAGCAGTGTAACCCCAATCAGCAAATTTTACAGGCATGAAGAACTGAACTGCTATGAATTGTGTCTTGCAATCTTGCTTGTTATTCTTTTATAGCATGCTTTATTTATACAATGGAGAATCCGTCAAGATGTTCATGGTGCTGATATTGGGAAGCTCATTAATTATCAAACACAATGCTTTAAAGAATCAAGGTTAGACATCAAGATAATATCCAGTAGCAGCTTTGAGGGTTTTCTTGGTAGGCCTAACATGCCCGAAAGCAAGTTTGAGTCCATTTACTTGTATGTTTTTGGATGAATTAGTACCGTGGAAGGACCCAAGTATGACTCGTCATTTGATTCTTTAGAGAGAGCGTCATGAAGGTTTGGAAGGGTAGCTTCAATTCTGATAGCCATCTTTCAATGGCAGATCCTTTTGGAGAGGTAATTCTCCCAAATAGAAGATGATTGTTTTCAGTTCAAGATCTAATAGAAGCACTATGCGTGCAACATAGAGAAAGCTTACATATCAAGCAGATAATTGATGCCTGGCCATGGATATAGTTAAACAGGTAGTCTTGCGTTCATCATTTTTCACAGATGAATTTGGTGGTACTTTAAAGATGGTGGAGGCTATTCTCGTGAGCAAGATAATGGAGGTGCAAAAGATAGAGGAAGAGGAATCAATATGAATGTTCAGTAGAGGGTGACTGTGCAAATTTGTTTTGCATTTTGTTAGTATGTCTCAGTTAGCTACAGCTTACAAACCATTATGTGTGTATAATGTATCAAGTAGCAAATCTTTCAGCACATGGTGCAGCTAGCAAAAAACTTGATCAACCACAAGGAAAAGGCTGCTTTAATTTCCTCTATCAAGAAAGCAGCAGGAAATATAAATGAGTTGAACGGAGCCACTGACATATACTACAAGATGCGAACTTTAGTGTAGATGTAGTCCTGTTCAGCAATGGACAAATACTACTGAATCTGTTCAGACCAGATATGGTCAATGAATCAATGCATATTAGCTCTGTTATTTCAGCAAGGGTTAATCTTGTTTTACTGTTAGTTCATCTGTCATTTCCTTGGTCTGTTACTCCGTTTTTACCTTTTGGGAGCTTATCTTTTCTCAAGTCAATCTCTAATTATCTGCCTGAGGAGATGTTTATTCAAATAACGTTGATCCTGACTCCTGAGTCCAGTGTTATTGTCCTTCCCTTCATACAGAGAACTTGTTGTTGACCGCAGACCAGAAAACAATCAAACTTGTTGACCTTGGTTTAGCAAGAGAAGAGACATTAACAGAGATGATGACTGCTGAAACAGGAACATACCGTTGGATGGCTCCAGAGGTTCTGCTACTGCAGCTTTATATTTGTCAATAATTGAATCCTTTTGCTTTTGTGCTATTATTTGACTAATCCCGAAAAATCGCAACAGTTGTACAGCACAGTCACATTAAGGCATGGAGAAAAGAAGCATTACAACCATAAAGTAGATGTTTACAGCTTTGCAATTGTGCTATGGGAACTCCTTCACAATAAACTGCCCTTTGAGGGTATGTCTAATCTGCAAGCTGCATATGCTGCTGCTTTTAAGGTAACCACTGATACTTCCAGTCTAGTGCGTGGAAGAATGGTGTAGCTGCCGTATATTGAAGTTCATTATGCTAGGTTTCTTTAGATTTTTACAGTCCAATCTTACACATGATTTGACCTGGTGAAAGCCTCATTTCTGCAGAACATCAGACCAAGTGCGGATAATTTGCCAGAGGAGCTGTCAGGAATCCTAACATCCTGCTGGAAGGATGAGCCAAACGACAGACCAAACTTCACACAGATAGTGCAAATGCTTCTCCATTACCTCTCCACCCTTTCGCCACCGGAACCTTTGGCGCCACCTCGTGCATTCAGCTCGGAGAATGCAATTCTACCTCCTGAATCCCCTGGAACAAGCTCACTAATGGCTTCTCGAGGCGATCTCGGTGGCACACCGAAAGGCAAGATGGAAGACAAGCCAAGGGGCTTCTTTTTCTGCTTCAGCCAGTGCTATTAGCACGGAGCAACAAAACTCCCAAGAGGATGCAAATATCGAAAGAACGTTATCACCAAATGCGCTGCGACCCGATCGTGATCGAGCCTCAGCACCCATAGTCCATACCCAAAGAATGGCAGAGGTTCCTGTAGAACTGTTGTCTCTGATAATCAGGCCGTCCCCCTGCATCTGACATGTTTAACATATTGGCAGGATAAATCGAGTAAACCTTTTGACTCCTGCTAGTAATGATGAAAATAGTTCTGTCGTATATTTTCGGTGAACCGTGGTACCATCAAGCTATTCCATGTCTAAATTGCCCTCCCATCGTATAGTAATAATTGGCATCAATCAGTTTCTATTGGAAAGGATACTGCAGGTTGTGTTCGTTCTCTGTGGCTTTGTTTTTCTTGCATCACTAATACTGTTATCTGAGACTGTATTGCAGCTAAAATTAAGGATGTGATTGCTACAGCCTACACGGTCGATGCTCCTTGTTACGAATTGACCATCTAAATCTTTTTTTAGATAATGACCACATAAATCTACATGACCATATGTATGATTTGATTTTTTTTCAGAAGGGGAACTTAAGCATAGCCGCACATCCATCTTCAAGGCTTAGCAACGTATAGCCGCACATCCATCTTTTAAGGCTTAGCAACGTAGACTGTGGAAATGATAACATTAGGCAGCACCTTGATAATTATCATTATTAGCCTTTACAAACAGTCTGGATGCCACTGTGACACCCGGTCCATGTGTGTGTGCACATGAATTTCTGGATTAGTCTCACCTTTGCTAGCTTATCTTGGGAAGCACTTACATATAAGTCTAGGAGTTCCAAAGGTAGCACATCCGGTTAACCGTTTTGCGCGAAGCGAGGACGAAAGCGCAAGCGGGTTGCTACGTGTGCGTGGCCTATCCAGAAGGTGGTTAGGTCTGAGCCGGTTTGGACCCTAGGGCGTTACAAATGGTATCAGAGCCGACTCTCGCGGTTACATGGGCGCGTGTGGGTCAGGGGCGCGGGCATATGGCACATGGCACGTGTGGGCCCGTAGCGGACACACGGCATGGCATATATGCTGGCACTGAACGCACGGACATGTGCCAAGAGAGGAGATTCTTATCATTTGCCCCGGTGTGGGTATGTTGGTCCGACGAGGACGTCGGGTCCTTTGAGGGGGGGTGTATGTGACACCCCGGCCCATGTTGGCCCATGTGTGTGTGCACATGAATTTCTGGGTTAGTCCCACCTTACTAGCTTATCTTGAGAAGCATTTACATATAAACCTAGGAGTTCCAAAGGTAACACGCCCGGTTAACCGTTTTGCGCAAAGCGAGGACGAAAGTGCAAGCAGGTTGCTACGTGTGCGTGGCCTATCCAGAAGGTGGTTAGGTCTAAACCGGTTTGGACTCTAGGGCGTTACAGCCACACCGGTTGGGCCGGCTATCCAGCAAGTCAAAGTTCTATCGTGCTTTGTTCGAAATTGAATTATTTTGATTTAGTATCATCTTATTTATAATTTAAAAGCAATTTTGTTACCGAGCTAACCAGTCGAGCCAATCCTAAGCATAGTTATGTTTAACTCAAAATCGACCAGTTTCAATTTAAGAGAGAGAGAGAGAGAGCAAACAAGCTCACTAAGAGCTTGCTCATTTGGACTGAAAAAATAGGGCTTACGACCGAAATTACATTGTAACTAGCTGAAATTACACTATAACTGATGGTGGCTTATCTGGTGTAATTAAATTTAAAAAAAATAAAAATAGAAAAATAGATTAGACTATCACAGACAATGCAAACGAATACGGGAAAAAGAACCGGTAAAAAAGCTCAAAAAGGCCAAAAAAACTAGAAAAATATGAAATTTAAGAATAATAAAAAATAAATCATAAGCTGAAGCCGAAAATGAGCAGGATCTAAATGAGCATTTTTACGGGCTAAATCTCCTCTTTGATAAGAGCAGCATGTGCCAATTGCACTGTATCTACAGGGTCCGGGCTAGGAAAGGAAACATCAAGTGGTGCCCCTTGCATGCCCGTCTGCCGCGGTGCCAACTTGCCAAGGAGGAGTACTCGTGCAGTATAAGATTATCAAACTATCATTAGTACCTAAAGTATACTAGAGATTATCAAACTATCATTAGTACCTAAAGTATACTAGAGATTATCAAACTATCGTGAGTACGTAACGACCGCTAGTATACATCCCTACGTCGTTAGTCACTTAAGACTAACAAGTAGTACACAAAATAGTTGGGCAGGTGAGTCCAAGAGGCGGGAGCGACTGTAGTGCTAGTTGGACGGTCTGCTTAACCTCACCACCAGCGAACAGTGGACCAGAGAAGAGGCTTGCGTAACCTTTTCTAGATGGGAGATTGGATCATATATCCTCCCTTTAGTTGGAAAATTAAGGATTTACCCTCCACATCTCAATGACACGTGGGGTTATCATAAGTCACTGACACGTGTACCAGGAGGGTAAATCCTCAATTTCCATCTAAATGAAGGGTATATGATCAATTTTTTCTTTCTAGATGCGCGGGAGTTGCAATTAAGTCCACCATACCACGCCCAGATTACTGTAAATTCGCGCAAATTCACTAAAAGTTTTTGAACGGGACACCTCCTTACCAAAAAAACGCATGAGATTGTATATCTGCTTATTTTTTTTTTCTCCAGAGGAGCCAGTGAAAATTTACCGGAATAAGGCAATTTGCGCCGACGTGACGAGTTGACGGCCTAGTAGAAGAAAGAAGAAAGTCCTGAGACATTCACATGCAGGTCCCGGCCTGCTTGGCTGTGTAGCACGATGGATCAGCCCAAGAAGGATTTGTATACGCGCGCGCGGCACCGGGCGAATTTGCTTCAATAGTTTCTATAAGTTATTTATAGGAGTTATTGTAAGAACTATTTTGAACAAAATGACTTCTCAACATAAGTGTTTCTTATTCTCTCAATCTCTCTTAAAATCAGTCAAAAGCTCCAACCGACAAATAAAAACCACAGCACTTTTGAACAGGGCAGAATCTTCCGTGTCATACCGTTGCTTGAGTGGTGATGCAGAGCTCAAAAGGAGTAGTCCGTCTTCAGAGCAGAAGACAGAGCTGCTACTTCAATATTTTGGCGGCGAAATGATTTCGTATGATTATGCATGATGAGTGCCTATAAATCATCGCTCTCGCGTACTATAAAATTGAACAGGTGGAGTAGAACTAGCTTATGCTATCTTATGATCACGAAAGACTTACGTGGGGACCTAAATTTAGAAGATCATGAAAGAAGGGAATTTTTTTTGGGGGGGGGGGCACAGAGCTCGAACCAAAAAGAAATGGGTAAATAAGTAGAGAAAAGAAAGGGGGTGCCTCTGCCCTTGCAGATTGCAATGATGAGCTCTTGAGCTCTTGGACACCAAAGCATGATTTCAGGTGCTATGCTAATGCTATCCTTGCATAAATTAAAGTAACTAGACAGATCCTGAGCTCAGTAGCAAGCAATAGCCCAGTATCCACCTTCAGTCACAAAAATATTAGGGGGGTATAGTTTAAGAGCGATGACAAGCTTCAGATAGTGTGTGTATATACAACTACTGCTGCTAGCTAGTACTACTTGTGAGTACTAAAATTCTCCATACTTAACAGCCTTCCATAATCTCCGCGCTTGCTCTCCAGATTTGCAGACAAGCTGCGGCAAAGTATGAAAAACTAAGGTGGTCATCTCATTAACCGATGAAATGGTCCACTGAACAGCTAGGTCAAACCCTCGGACTAGTGGAGTTCAAGCCATTTCCTCATATCAGATATGGACATTTCATTAGTTATGGGAAGTGAGCTCTGAATTTCCTGAAATGGAAGAATCTTCCTGCCCTCTCTGTTGAAAAGAGGAAAGTACCAAGTGGCAGGCGCTTGATCCAATACATAGGTCGTGAAAACTGAAGAAACAGGCAGCCTGATACATGAGGAGAAACTAGTAATACTGGAATCATGATTACATACACGTTCAGAGACTTTAATTTAACCTAATTTTCGCGGGTTTTACACTGACGAAAATAGCGAGGGGTTCACAAATCTTCATCCTTACTAAGGGGAAGAGCGATATTGGACTCGTCTAGCCAACCAAACACCACAGTGCTATAGTACATATGTTCAGTTGTTTTAAGTTTATGAAAACTTTTATATTAAAAAAAAGATACATTTGGCTTAAACTTGAACCTTTTTTGGGCGCAGACGATGAACACACCTGACTGACGGTGCAACCTTTTCCTTTCTTCTCTGGGCCACCGTTTGATTTCCTAGTAATTGCCGCGTCTTTAATTAAGTGGTGACAAGAATTGGATCAGAGGTGCTCCACCTCTCCACTTCATTTAACAAAGCAGGTAATACTCCTCTCCTACATAGGCCGCCTAACCTTAGCCGCTAATGAAAAGACGACCAGAACGCAAGTGCAATCAATTTGACTAATAGGCTATCTATCTCCATAAAGAATCCAATATGACTAACCTAATCTTGAGCAGAAATTCCTTGTGACCAAACTGTAAACCCCACTTTTCTTTTCCATACAACATTTGATCAATGATGACAATGTTCACCTACCCCTGAACAAAGATAGTTAAGAGGGGTAAATTCAGCTATTAGCCATTTTATGATAAGAGCATGCAATAATTTGTGAAACCAACCAAACCCTGCAGCTAGGAGCCCACCCTGCTCATCTGATTCCCAGCAAAAACCTGCAAGATCCTACACATTTCTGAGCCCTTCCATCTTGACTTTTGCATGCCACTGATCTGGTCCCTGTTTCACATGTCCCCTTCCATTCCCAATCCCAATTAAAAGTCTTGCAAGCACTCAAAGTTCATCAATGAGTGACATATATGTGCGTAGTTGCACTGCATATTCCCCTCACCCCTGATCAAATCTGAGGACACCTCAAATTACTAGGATAGTATTAAATTAGTGAAATTCGGAGTTTGGGTATTTTTGGCCCCGTGCAACACAATAATACAAGAAGTAGCCCCAGAGTGTATGCAATGCCATTTCTGGCCCTCTCCCTGAGCCTCCGGCCAGCCGACGCGTACGCAGTCCCGTGCCCCCGCACCGCAGCACCAGAGTCATGTGGTCTGGGAGCGTATGATTCCGGCAAAACATCTAAGCTGTATGTGGTCAAAAAGGTTGCTGTGGTCAAATACGGTAGTGGTCGAGCAAGACAGTAGTCGAACAGGTAGTAGCCGAACATGGGTGTGGTCAAAAGCGGTGGTGGTTGAAAGCGGTTGCGGTCGAAAGCGGAGGTGGTCGAAGGCGGTTGCAATTGAACATGGGTGTGGTTGAAAGCAGCGTTAGTCGAAAGCGGTTGCGGTCAAAAGTGAAGGTGGTCAAAAGCGGTAGCAGTCAAAAGCCAAAGTAGTCGATGGAGGTAGTGGACGAAGGTGACTGTGACCGAACAACTATGGTCAGAGCGGCTGCGGTTGATGCGGGGGTATCATGCGCTCCTGGACCGCATGACTCGGGTGTTGCAGTGCTAGGGTGCGGGACTGTGCACACGTCGATCGGGCGGAGTCCCGCGCTTAGGGAGGGGGTCAGAAATGGTATTGCATACAACCGAGGGTTACTTCTGGTATTGTTGTGCTGCACAAGACAAAAAAAATGCCCAAAACTCGTGAAATTCTTCCATCCAGCATGCCATCTTTGGCCTCTGGTGTTGTTTCTCTCTCCTCTTTCTCTCTCTCTTCCCCAACCACTACGGCATGATATAAGTAGAGCCACCAAGAACCATTTCAAGGGCTCACACAAAGTTAGGCCTAGTAGTTATAACCAGTGAAAGTTTCAGACTCCCTTTTTAGCAAGTGACTAGGGACTCGGCCAAGATGAAGTTTATGAAACTTGGCACCCGGCCTGACACCTTCTTCACCTCTGAGTCCGTGAGGTGCTGATTCTGATTACAATCTTGTTAGTGCTCCAAATTCTGTGCCAATCAAGGTGTGTTGTGTTGGTTAATCGTGTGATTTTGTTCCAGGTCTGTTTATACAGAGGTGGCCACTGACCTGCAAATCTTGGTGGACAACTGCTTGTATCGTCTTCACAAGGTAATTGAAGAAGCAAAGATTATATATTTGTTTTCATATGCTTCAAGGAATGAATATTATTATGATCACAAGTTATCGTTCTTGGGAAGTTTCTTGAAATGAGCTGTTGCTGTAACTCTGTTTCAGTAATCTCGCGTTATCATGCAGCAATTTCTTGGCTTTTGATGTTTGTTTCCGCCATTTCATATCTTAGAATGACAAGATTCTTGTTTTCTTGGCATTTGTGTGTCCGTGGATGTGGCAGTTTCCTCTGCTCTCGAAATGCTTGCTTCTGCAAGCGCTCTGCGCCGAGCCCGGCTGCGGCGGCAATGGCGACGTCATCGAGCTCCCAGGCTTCCCGGGAGGCGCGGAAGCGTTCGAGGCCTGCGCCAAGTTCTGCTACGGCATCACTGTCACGGTGAGCGCGCGCAACCTCGTCCCTCTCCGGTGCGCGGCCGCCCACCTTGGCATGTCGGAGGCCGCCGACCGCGGAAACCTCGCCGCCAAGCTCGACGCGTTCCTTGTCTCCTGCCTCCTCCGCCGCTGGAAGGACGCGCTCGCCGTGCTCCACTCCACGCGCCACTACGCGCCGCTCTGCGAGGACCTCGGCCTCACCTCCCGATGCGTGGACTCCATCGCCGCCCTCATCGCCAGCCCCGACGCCGCCATGCTCGCTAAGTCGACGTCGGCGTCGCCGTGGTGGGCGCACGACATCGCCGAGCTCGGCGTCGACCTGTTCTGGCGCATCATGGTGGCCGTAAAATCGACCGGCACCGTCCACGAGAAGACCGTCGGCGACGCGCTCAAGGCGTACGCGCGCCGGTGGCTGCCGAACGTCGCCAAGGACGGGCTCTCCGCGGACCAGCCGTTCGATGACACTGGCAATGCCGCCGACGACCACAATGCCAGTGTCAATCAGATCACCACGCGGCACCGCCTCCTGCTGGAGAAGATCGTGAGCCTTCTCCCCGCGGAGAGGGACGCCGTCTCCTGCGGCTTCCTCCTCAAGCTCCTCAAGGCGGCGAACATCCTCAGTGCGTCCGTCGCGTCCAAGGCGGAGCTGATCAGGAGGGTGGCGTGGCAGCTCGAGGAGGCCAGCATCGGCGACCTGCTGATCCCGTCGCTGTCCTGCGTGAGCGAGACGCTGTACGATGTGGACGCCGTGGCGGCCATCCTCGACGAGTTCGCGCTGCGGCATGCGGCGGCGATGGCGCCGGCACCGGCGCCGGCGCCATTGGGGAGCCCTGACGACAGCCCGGCGCGGTCGGGTGGGCACCGGCGGTCGCGCTCTGCCGAGAGCATGGGGTTCGACGGCGCGCGGCGGTCGTCGTCGGCCACGCCCGTATCGCAGGGCGCGCTGGTGAGGGTGGGCAGGCTGGTGGACGGGTTCTTGATCGAGGTGGCCAAGGACCCCAACCTGCCGCTGGACAAGCTGCTCGCCATTGCCGAGGCCGTGCCGGACAGCGCCCGCCCGGAGCACGACGGCCTCTACAAAGTCGTCGACACATACCTCAAGGTCAGTTTTTTTTTTCACTCCTCCATTTCCATGTGTCGTAGTATACGGTTATATATTAACCTACTTGGAAGTTGGAACACGTACAAATTGCAAAAAATGTCTTAACTTGATACGTAAAACTTATCTTTGCTTAAACATTGATCAAATCTATCAATTTGTTCTGGCTTTGATTGTAAATAAAAACCTCAACTTATTTTTTTTCTTTTGAAAGAGTGGCAGGAGCTCTGCCTTGCATTATAGAGGAAGAGAAGAAATAACATTTTTTTCTTGTATGTTTTTTGACAGGCACATCCGGAGATGAGCAAGAGCGCGAGAAAGCGGCTATGCCGGGTGCTCAACTGCCGGAAGCTGTCGGAGAAGGCGTGCACGCAAGCGGCGCAGAACGAGCTGCTCCCGCTACGCGTCGTGGTGCAGGTGCTCTTCTTCGAGCACGCGCGCGCGGCGGCGCTGTCCGGCGGTCACGTCGCCGCCGCCGACCTGCCGAACAACATCAAGGCGCTGCTGTCCAAGTCCGGGTCGGAGGATGACGACGCTGACCGGGTCCACGAGCAGCGGCTCCGCGTCCTGGCCACCGGCGCGTCCCCCGGCGACGACTGGAGCGTGGAGAGGCTGCAGCGCGCGGCGTCCAATATCGCCACGCTGCGCATGAAGCTGGAGGAGGACGAGCACGACGGCGCCGACGACGACGAGTTCGCGCGCAAGGCCGGGCTCGCGCGCAGCGCGTCTCTGCGGTTCAGGGCCTTCTGCGCCATCCCGGCCGGGAAGCCGAAGCGGATGCTCAGCAAGTTGTGGCCGCTGGCAAGAGGCATCACCACTGAGCGGCATTAGCAACCAGTAGCCATTAGTGTTTTTTTAATCTCTTCTTCTTCTTCTTCTTCTTGAGGTGTCTTGCTTGCCCTAGTTCTAAGGGTGAATTGTTTGTCTCTTCTACTTCTTAACTTTTTCTGCCTCCTCCTTTTAATTACAGTTTTAAGGCTAAGTGTACCTTCCTGTAGTTGTAATCTTAATTGTTAAAATAAATAGGAATTGCACAGGTTACCACTCATATTCAAGGTGATGAATGAATGAATGAATGAATGAATGAATGGGCTTCAACTCGAGTGGCAACGATTAACAACTTCCATGACCGTTTGCCATATCTCTATATCTCTCTCTGATGATACCAGTGTACCATATTTCATAGTACTACAAATGGGCCATCACCATTCACTACCATCCTTTTCTTAATGTGAGCACCCTATGCTTGCCGTCCACTTGGCAAAGGGTTGCATCTTGAAGGGTGACAAAACAATCAGAGAAGGCGTGGAAAATCTCCGAGGGAATCAAAAACACTGCAGATTATCAATATTTCCTCCTCTTTTTACCTGAAAGATCCTCTTTGTTAGGTCGTGTGGTGGGGAGGATATATGCGCTGCGCACGGCATGATGATGGGGGTGCTAGGACCTCAGCTCGAAATGTTGGGTCAGCAACCACTGAGCAAGAACAGGTCAGCATGGGCAGCCTTTTCCTAGCCACCTATGATCTTTAGCTTCTTGCTCATCACTAGCATGGAGGCAGGTTCATCAACCCCAGGCCCCAGTGTTTGCTTTGCTTCAAGGGATGTGCCATGTCCTGGAGAAAATTTTTCACCAAGTGGACAACATCTAGGAAGATGATACTCTTTTGCCACGTGTACTAAAAAAACGTAAGGCCCGTATAGGATGCAAGAATTTCATGGAAATAGTTCAATTCTTATGGGATTTGAAAAATATTCTCGTGTTCCAAACGAGAGGCCTTACAGTTATCCTTGATCTCCTTCTCCACAAATTTCTCTCCTCTAGTTCACATCTTGATGATCTCGCCAGCAAGGCCATGGCCAATTTCGGCCGAAAAAAAACCATATCTCCTCATGGCAATATAATTGGGCAAGATTTTGGCTAGTCGATAAAGAAAAGGGACGCACTCCTCGGGAAAAAAAGGAAAAGAAAGAGGATATTTTTTTGTGCTGCGACTCATAATTTTTGGCTACGGATAGTGATTGTTGAGAAAAGCTAAAAGATACCGAAAAGCCAAAAAAACATGGCCTTTTATCATGTCACACGCACGGTTGGGTTGGGACCTCAACGAGTTTCGGGCGGTGGAGTGCGACGAAGGTGCATGAGCTTGGTGTTCTAGGTTCGACAACCACCTCCGGGGAGGTGAAAGCACCATCTCTAAAGGAAAAGACACACACCGGACGGTCGACGGTTCCGTGGACGGGCAGTCGACAGCCGGACAGGGCAGTGATGGCACAGGCAGCATGGATCGCGCACGGACGCTCGCTACAAGACGCCCGGATGGATCGACAAGGATGCAGGCAGGACAGACAATAACCTACCAGTTATGAGCTAGACAGGTAATCTATCAGAGGCCGGCTCTTTCCTCTTATCTTGATGCGATCCTCCAGCTCCAGGTGATACGTGCGACGCACAGTGTCATTCAATTCATTGCTGCTGGCTGGGGGAATTAATTTCGTTCAGGACCACAGGCGTTCGCATTTGCATTTGCAAGGGCACTGTGGTGCTGTCAATGGCTCGTGGGCTGGCCTAACTTGGGGATTAATCATCTCTGCTCTGCAGGGAAGATCCGTAAACATGACATGGTTAGGTTCTCAACCGTTTGTGTGTTTGTGACAAATTGGTAGCAGTAGTCGACTCGGATCTGATGCGGTGACAGTATGATCTGGTGGACGGTCCAATTGGTATGGCATCTTGTTGTCTGGCTATATGTTTTTCATCGTTGGGTTGTAATTCTGTGACCGTCCTGCTAACACCGTGACTACATAGGGGCACTGTTTTTTTTCCTAGCTGTTTGATCGAAAAATTAGATAGTCGATCGAGATTTTAAGATATATTCTAGTGAAATAAACAGTCCAAGAAAGAAAAGAAAAAGGCAGTAGGATTGCATTACGTCTTAGACTGAATTTGCTGGAAGAAGATTGGATAGTACGAATAATATAGGCTGAATTATAGAATTTATATCCCAGACTAAGCTGAAATTACTTGTTATACACTAATAATTTTTTCACGTTTCGAACAAAAGCTCATGTTGCCATGGTTTTAGATCCGCCCTGGTGATGACATTAGTAGAGCTTAACTGAAAGTCTCGGAACTACGTATGTGGCTGCTGATACTTTTGTTAGTTGTTACTCCCTGCTGATGATGACATTAACCAGCAATCCATGCCAACAAATAACGTGGAGGCCGATGTACAAATTAATCACTCCACATCATCATCAAAGCAACTGGAAATAATCAAATGACCTCAGAATTTGTCTCGCCTAGCTGCACAGGGAACACACTGCTTGCACGACCACAGTCACGCACCAGGGAAAAGAGGTGCAGATCGACAGGGACGCAGAACTGTACAGCCAATAAACCAACCAAAAAGTCATCACTTCCTTTGGAATCATCAACACTTTAGCTACTCCATCTGCTCATGACCATATGATGTTTTGGACATAAACATGGTTTTTAACATATAATTTTAATTATTATTTTTATATGAATATGTTTACAAAATAATATAAAATTAGTATATTATGAAAATATTTTTCATGACTAATCTAATGATACCATCTACACATGATTTATACAAATATTTTTTATATATTAGTGATCAAAGTTAAGTAAGTTGGACAGTATATTTTCCAAAACGTCGTATATTTCCGAACGGAGGGAGCAGTTGATTTGATCTCCCTGTGATGATGCGTAGTTGCAAGCAGAAATCTCCAGAATTGGGCTGAGGACCACACGTATAATTAAGCAGCATCATTGAGCCTTCTGGTGATTTTCTTATGGATTCCTTGTGATTTTTAGCGAGATCCTTGGCAAAAACCCAGCACAAAGCCCTGGTCACAGGTTGTTTTTCCTTGCTTGTACTTGTAGTGGTTCTTCTTCAGTTAAAAAAAAAGAAGCAAAAGTACAGTACATGTGCACAAGAAGTTAAGAAAAATAATGTACTAGTGTACGTGCAACTAGAGATGACCAACTTTGCAAGGTTTATACGACAACAATAAGACTGTGGTCTGTATATTAGAGAGGCCAACATGGTGGTACAAGGCTAGCTAGATGTTCCAGGCTTCCAGCATGGCACGTCAAAGGTGCCAACAATATGTCCTAGTTCTCATTGTTCCTGAAAGCTTTTATAATATTTGTTGAGCTTCAGTTTAACCCAAGATTTCTAGAATTCGATCAAAGGACCATACATAATTAAGTAGCATCATTGAGCTTTTGTGCTGCTTTCATATGCCCATTAGGTTAGTTATTCTGGCCTTGTAAGTTGTAATGAAGATCCTTGGCATAACCCAGCACATAACCTTGGTCACAGGTTGTTTTTCCTGGCCTTTAGCACGGGAGCTTAATTTTATCTGTAAAAAAGAGCAAAGTACAAGTGTATGCATGTGCACCAAAAGGCAGCCAATCCGGCGTACGTGCAACTAAACATGACCAATGGTATAAGCTAGTTTATAAGATTCATGGCTGCTTTAGGTGCCGCTCGGGGCTGAAATAAGTCAGTTAATGACTGAAATTGTATTGTAGTTGGTTAAAATTATACTGCAGTTGATGATGACTTATTTGGCATAACTAAAATTAAAAAATAAAAAATAAAAAAATAAGTTAGCCCATCACAGATAATACAAACGAATATGGAAAAAAGAATCGGCAAAAAGCTAAAGAAAACAAAAAATCAGAAAAAATAAAATTTAAAAATAATGAAATATACGTCAAAAATCAGAAACTTAAGCTGAAAGGAACGGAGCCTAATTTGCATGGTTTATACAATATAAGACGTACGGTGGTAACGCGAGCCAGAGGTTCTAGAGTACGTGGCATGGCAAAGGTATCAACATTCAAGTGTTCATCCAATCCTCTAGGTGTTCCGGTATTCATCCTATTTCCGTAAGATTTAGCATTAGTAAAGCTCCTTGTATCAGCTAGTTCATGGACAAGCTTAGTTTCCTAGAGAAAGGTAAATGATGGATCTGGATCCGATCGGACGGCTGATGAGGTGGACTTGGGTGAGGATCCGTGTGCACGCCCAACTGCATCCAATCCATGCTGGTTGCCTGTCCCTGTATGGGCTCCTCCCCCTTTGCATGGATCCAAAGCTAGCCTTGGCTGCATCCGGGCGCACACGCCTGCATCTGCACTGCACGATGTGATTCACACCACCAGTGGCGAATCAAGATTTAATTATGTCTCGAACTCAGTAATAAAATGATCTAGACTATTTGAGCTGAACCATAAAAACATTACCTAGACTAAACTGAATTTACTCAGACTACACACTAGATATTTTTCTATACCCCGGACTGAAGCCTACCCTGCCCTGGGTGTGGCTCCACCCCTGCACACCACACCAGCTCCATCATGGCCTTCCATCCATGTTCCTACCGTTTGTTCTTGTTGTTGCTGCTACTTGTGTTGGGTCTATTCTTTTGGCTGAAACTTATGGTTTTTGATTGTGGATGGTGACTTTTCGACTGCAATTAACTAGTAGATTCTATTTTAAAAAGATATTCTATTTAAAAACTAGTTACTGTAAAAAAAAAATCAAAACCAGCTTTTTAAAAACTAAAAATGCTAGCATTTCTTTTTTTTTTTGTTTCCTTTTCCCTTTCGTTTCTGCTGAACTTTTGCGTTGCGTAGCGTGTTCGGCGACACGATAGGCCATGTAATGGATAGCCCCGAGTTTTGTCGTGGTTTGCTGCGCTGACGTGGCGATGATTTTGATGCGGCGATGGGGATTATATGTTGCGATGCTAACTAATCTATCATGATAAGGGTTCAGCGTTTCAGTTTTTGTTGCATATAGCAGCAGAAGTATCTATCGTGAGGCAATTTTGCTGCAACAGCTATGACACAGTTTAATCGGAAAGTTGCTGTGGAAACTATGGTTTTGATATGGAACGTGCATGCTCAATTGAAACACCGTTGCAGTACGTTCGAATTCGTGTTCTCGATTAATTGATTTGTGATTTGCTGATACAGTGACTAAGCTAGTTGGATACAAAAGCTAGCAAGTGTTCTTGATTAATTTGGAAGCAGAAATGACGAGAGCAGAGAGCAAGTGCCGGTTTTCTTACATCATACTAGTCTCCATCGATGCTATAATTATTTTCTTGGGAAAACACTAATGGTGGTTTTGCATATTTACCTTTTTTTTACTTAAAAAGGCACCAGACAAGCCCAAGTACGAAGAATATTTTCCTGAGCGCACAAAAGCACTCCCACTAATAATACGACTTTCTCGATTGAATTGAAGATAACTTTTCTTTTTGCGTGGTGAAGATAACTTAATTAAACTAATACTACGTACCTTTGAGGCTTTGAGGTTGCTTTCGGGTAAGATCACATCAGCTGCATTTGAAACATGATCCTGCAATGTAAGTAGATCACTTATCCACCTTGAATGATTGGATGGGAATTTCACTCTCTACAATTTTAGTCCTTAACTCACTTAATCCCGGAGATTGATCCTTGAGCTGTTGAACTGTTCATAATGACGTACTTCGATACAGAGACCTGGCTCGCTGGTTACAACTGTTAAGAATATTGTCCACCTTTCGTTATCAGCTTAAACTTTTACGTGAACTAATTAGTGTATAAAATTCAATATAGTATCAGAGCCAAAATATTTCCAAGCAAAAGACCTGGCTAACACAAGTAAGTGTACAAAATTCATTATGGTCAAATCCACGTCTTAGACCTGATGAAGGCTAGACGTGAGAGGAAATGTTAAAATATATTACCTCTCTTTTATCATCAATTTAAACTTATCTTCCTAGAGGCATAACAAGCCAGATCCAAGTAAGTACGCCAAAATAATAAGACAAACTTTGGCTTCGATCCAGCCCGCTTATTAGAACTCTTAGCTTCAGAAACACGACGAAGTTTTAACTCCAAATTCAGAGTTGAGCTAGCTATTTCTCCAGATCAGTCCTGAACCACCACATGAGCATGCGTGGTAGTACCCCGGGCCGGCCAATCAAAGAGTCTTCCAAACCTAACGCTGATCTTTGTGTGCATGGCATTGGTGATCCTTGCAACTCGAGACCATTAGGTCCAAAAAGAAGATTAAAATGTGGTTGAAGCAGCGCAAATGGTAGCAACTTGGATGGGGCTGCGAGGAGATGGTTGTGTTTAGCCCTAGGATGGCGTGGGGCATGGCCTGCCGGGCGGCCTCCCCTGTGGCCGGCACGGACAGCTACGCCCAAACCACTTGTTGTGAGTGGGAACATACCTTTTGCAGCATCCGGAGCCCACGTATCTCTTTGACATCGGATGGCCGAAAAATATTTGATGGCAACTTGTACGCCTGCGACTCTTGAGCTGAGCATGATGCAATAGGCTTGACACACCGCATAAACAACCGGTGCTTGACATGATGTGTGCGAAGTACTTTTGGGCCATGGACGTAGTCCACCACCTGGCCGTGCACCGTATAGGCGATTGGTGGAAGATGGAATTAGGATAAAGAGTTTTTAACGTGGGCAAACCTGAATATATCATTTTTCTTTTAAGGGAGTACAAGGCACACAGACACTCAATACAATACCGCACTCGTACAATCCATGCTCCACGCACACATACACGTGCGTGTTACCTACACACACTAGAAATTTATCGGAGGAATCAAAAACCTCATAGAGCGTGGGTACATACTCTCACTGAACATGCATGCGTGTGTACTTCTAAAATCGGTGGACACCAACGCAAGTGTAAAACTTGAACCATGGTGGGCTGAGCCAGCCATCTTGTCACGTAGCAGCTAGGTGGGTTCTTTTTATGACTTTCTATTGTAACTAACTTTTAAATTGAGTGTATTTCAAGGTAAGGCCTACAAATTGATCGTACTATACACTGTTCCGATTTCATCTATATCAGCCAAAATCGTACACGAGTATCTCTCTCCGTACTCTTTCTCATGAATAGTTAGAATTCAAAATTTTAAGCCAAAAGTCACGACCTACAAGAATCCACCCATCATTTTCATTCATGTGGCTCTTGTATATACTTTTTAAATGTGCTGATGGTCAAAGGTGAACATGTTTTTATTTTGTTTGGTGTATTTCACCTTTAGCTTTAAACTTACAAAACTTGAAGCTATAAAGTTCGAGCTTCGAAGTTAGTCTCAAAGGGTATTGCGATAATTCTCTGTATTTCACCGAGAGTTAACCCAATTATTGATTTGCTACTAAAAAAGTTTGGTCCCTTGTATACCATTGAGTTTCTTTTTTGAGTCCCTACGTGCCACTTCAGTTAGCCAATCATGAGGACACCATTAAATAGGCTGTGAAAAGACTCTTTAACCCTTCTTCCTCTCTTCCTGTAACATCCTAAAGCCGCCATCCTTTGCACTCCATCACCATGCACCACCAAATCTTAAAATCCTCCATCCGCTTTGCCTTCCACCAGAAATTGATGCCACCACTACCTTCCTCAACCATCTGCGACCCAAATCACGCCCTTGTTCCTCGGCATCTTCGCCAAACTTGCGTAGGAAGCTAGCCGTGCCACCAACCATGCCGTCGCATGCGTTGTGCACACCACACTGGACAAACCACAACCTCCAACCTTGCTTGTCCATGCTGTCTGCATCACGAGCTTCTCCCCGTCACCCTGAGCCTCGCCAACCATAGCCCTAGCCAACCCCGTCACTATACCTTGCCACCATCGAGCTCCACCCTTACACCATGGCCGTCACTGTCACCAGCTCACCACTTCCGTCTTCCGCTGCCGGCACCGCTTCTATCCCAAGCCGACCTTGCCTCTGCCTCTAGAGCTAGCCCTGCCTCCCACCGTAACTTCGCATCTCCCTCAGCTTCATTGTTGGTGGATGAAAAGAGGGAGAGAAAGGGCTAGGAACAAAGGAGAGGGGCTCCCACTGACATGTGGGATCAGGGGGCAATTTGGGTATATTGAAAAAATTCTGACAATCCATTGGGTGTCAACGGTGACCCGGACAAACGACATTAACGGAAGTGACACGTAGGGACTCAAAGAAGAAACTCGGTATCATACAAGAACCAAACTTTTTCTAGTGGTAAATCAGGATCGAGTTAACTCTCAGTGGCATACAAGGAATTTTCCTAAAGGTATTAGAGCCTGGTATCTCAAACTTCTTCACTTTAAATTCATTTTTAGAAAGAATTTTAAAGTCTAACTTATAGCCTTATGATACTAGTATTCTCTTTTGATTATGATGGTATTCTCGATGACTAACATGACCATACCATTAATTATCATGTGACCCCTTTTAGATGTTTTAGTCAAGGATCGACGAAAAGATTTACCCAGTACAGAGAGGGGAAAATATCGTAGTTTGCCATGCATCACTGAACATATTTAAGTAACTAGTGTGGTGAAAAATGAAATAAAAGATTTCAAATTATGTCTGGAAATGAATTCAAAGATTTCAAAGTTTAGAATGCAAAATTTTCATAAGATTTATATAGGAATTATATCGTTTCCTACAAAATTCGTGTGAAATTCATGTGTTCAGGTCTAGCAATACTCTTCTCTACTCTGGTTGGTCTACAGGTCAACTAGTGGAACATGTGTACACGACAAAGTCCAAACCCTCTGAGAATCTAGGCAGTAGTTTATAGCTGATAACACCGTCATTAAACAACAATTAGCCTAGTGATTAGAAGATTCCTTTTCTAAGTCTGTGGTCACCCCTGGTAGATGGATCAAAAGTACAAAGTTACTCCATTAACAGCTCACTTTGGCCAGATTAACAGGTCCAGTGTAATGTAATCTGGATCGTATCAACTTTGGTGAACACATACCTCACACAATCACATTATTTATTCGCCATAAACTGGCACAATGATCTTCTTGCTGAGAAAGGTTTGCGCAAAGCAGCACGAATTAAAAGCTATAACGTGATCACTGCTTATGTAATGTTGACAAAATTTGTATTCCAAGCAATCCTTTTATATACAGCTCTGAGAGTTTTATAATCTGAAATTATTTGTCAATACATGCATGCAGATCATTCAGACCATTTGATTTGATTGTCCCCAGAGAGAGCTGGTAGACTGCAACAACTTGCAAAACTTTTCTCCAAAATCAAGGCAGGAGTCGTTTGGATTTTTTAGTGGTTGTTTAGTGTCAAATCATTCGGGATTAGATAGATTCGGATCGTTTATGATCTCTCCTAGTTGCTCCTTTTAAGCCTTTCCAACCTCCGTTGTCTTAGAGCAGGTGTCTTGCACATGTTGTTTCGACCTTGGGGCAAACATTTTTCAGAGTTCCCAATGTTATTGTAATCTCTAATTATTTGATAATAATATGCACCTCTATTGATCCCTCGGTTGCATGCCTCTCGTAAACTTTTATTTAATTATATAAAGTCTGTTTCTCCTACAGCTTTTTTTCAATCAAGAGAGAGAAAAAAATTCATTTTCTTACCTAGGAAGGTGAGGTTGCTCAATTGAACAACAGTGAATCCTCTCAAAAAGAAAATGTTTAACAATAGTGAATAATAGAGGTCTGTTATTTAGGCGAAATTTAGCTGGGAAGGCTCAATTGAACAAAATTGAACAGCAAAGGTGTCTGTAAGGCAATCTTCCCATGGTGTGTCCCTTTCAGTACTTCTCTAAGGCCCTGTTTGGAATGCGGGAATTTTTCCCGATTCCTGCGGGAATTGAACTGTTTCCTGCAAAATTCATGTGAAATTCCTCTGTTCCAAACAGGCCCTAAGTGTGTACATGTACATGTACAAGATATATACCCCCAAGAAGTTGTAGGGGACAAATACATTAATCTGATGGCGCCATTTAGCTACCATGGACTCATGGGGTCCCAATCTCAAGTGGTCCAAACTCCAACCAAATGTCCAATCTATACTGATACAGACGAAACATAAGTAGTCAAGTATTACGAAGTTTGTTGCCCAAAGTCTAAGAAAGTTGGCCCAGTGGCCTGCAAGGTCCGTGCCGAGTACGTTATATATGATTTGGAGAAATGTGCTATAAAGATTTCTATATAAATTTTAATAAAATTAGAATTCTGACTTCTCTTTAGATGAAAACTAAAAGACACTATATAAAACCATAAGAAATAGCCATAGAGAATATAAGCCACCAACCAACTTATCAAAAGGAAGAAATGCACGAGAGAATTATATGGTAGATTATTTTTTAGTACTAGATTCTTATATAAGGTAAAGATCCAAATGTACTAAAAGAATCGAGATATTATTTTTTAGCACTAGATTCTTGTATAAGACAAATATCCAAATTTCCTATAAGGATCGAAAGGCTGTGAGAGAGCAATAATCTATTGTACCTTTTTGAAGTTGTGCTTAAGAAAATTTGCAATGACTTTGCCAAGTTTCTTTCTCGTTTTGATTATTTCGTCATTATTATTTGATTTTTCCTGTGAGGTTTATCTATTTTGTTTTTATATTGTATATGCTTATTTCATAACTTTAATACAATTTAGGGGCTACTGTACGGAAGAAAATGTATCGGGTATAACAATCCTGACATAACTGCCGACGTAATGTCCTTGCCCCCACGGCGCCCTCTTATACAAAAACAAGTCAATGCTGACAACTCTCAGAGGCAGCGTGGCTTTGCCGTCGTTGCTTTGCATGAGTCTGGATTTGGACTTCGAGGAACAGTTAACCAAACTCTCGCAGTCACAGGCAGCTCGGCATGGCACTAAGCAATATATATATATATATATATATATATATATATATATATATATATATATATATATATATATATATATATATATATATATATATATATAAAAGCTTAGTAGCAGCTTGCATACATTACATGCGTCCATGTCGGACTTGTGCTCAGCTTCTTCCGCCGCATCGCGCTGCACAGCATGCAGCACGAATGCAGCTTTTCTATTCTTTTTTCTGTGTTTTTTCACACGTAGCAACAATCTAAAAAATATAGATGTTATTGTATGCCCTATAAAAATAAAGCAGAAAGAATAAGATACTGCTACGTGTGAAGGAACAGCAACAGAAACAGGAAAACTCCGTTGTATGTGATGTGTGCGTACTAAACACGCTCACGGCTGCACGCTACCGCGTGATATCTTTCACTCTTCTCTATCCTCCATACCGCGCGAGTCAGTGTATGTATCTCCATGCACCCATGCCAATCGGCAGTCACTTGTCAGTAGAGATGGCAATTATGTCTGTTTACCTATACCTCTATAGATAAAATCTCTAATGAGTTAGATATAAGATATTGTGTCCGTCCGATTGCCATTCCTACTTGTCAGTGACGACTACTTGCACCGCTGCCTGCATGCCACACGTTCGAAGACAGGATAACGGACGGACGGGCCCGGCCGTGCCAGCCGGCAGCGACGCACGTCGGCGGCACGGAAGCTTCCTTGTTGTATCGTTCGGCACATAGTACATCACTGTACCAAAATGATGTTCAGCGTCGGTTAAGGGGACAAAGGTTAGCTAGAAATCAAGTTTGGCGAACCCGGCTCGATCATACATGGGGCCTGCCTGCCTGCCTGCCTGCGTTCGCTCGCCGGTACTCCGTTGCGAGTGATGAAAAGGTTGGTGCTGACTAATGTTTACTGTTTGGTTGGTCGAAGCATAAATGTCAGTGATCAACCATGGCGGTACACACGAGTGGCGCCGCGTGCAGAAGCATCACGTACGAATACGATTGGTGTGGCGCAATCAGACGACTCTCGGGCACTCATGTCAGCGTCAGGATGGAACCCATCCCCAACACCATTTCATGGGCGCTCCTGCCAAGCCGAGCCACCGATCTACCTAGCTGATGACGAGCCACTGCCTCGAACTTTCCACGAAAATGATGGAGAACAACTCGTGCGCGAAGCTATGCACATACCTGAAAATAAAATGATAGCCGTACCTAGCTAACGCGCTGTCTAAACAAACAAACACAAATCAATTGATATGTCAGATTAACCGAAAAATGGTGTTGACCGAAAAAAAAATGCTATAGAAGTGCACCATACTTTGCCCGCACTTAATCCCAGAAAAATCAATTCTGAAGTATTATATCAGGTTAATTATCCGTCCTTTTCCCTTCTCCTATAATTCTCTCTTGTAACATTTTGTTTTCTTTTTTATATATAGTATAATATGTACAATATATATGATCCTTTTATACTGTTTTCATTGAAAAAAAACTCATCTTTTCCTAACAGCTTAAGTGAGTATACGTAGGCCGGAAGACGGGCAAGGGCCGGTCCCAATGAAAGCAAAGGATGGAATTAGGAGCAAGGAAGTAAGGAGGAGCTCCCAAACATGCGGCGACGCAGCGTCTTGCCGGACCGTACATGTGAGCGATTTTGGGCGCATGTAGGTGCAGGGCAGCGTGCGCGTGCGCCGAAGCTGTCCGAGTTTCAGCGCCATCTCTCGGTGTCCTGCAGTGGTCGCCGTCATGCTGGGCATTGCTGGCCGGAGATCGATTCCGCGGTGTCCCGGGTGCCACTACAGGACTACAGGAGTATATACGTGGTCATTCGGCCGGCGAGCGCCGTTGAGGCGTGTAGATTGTTCTAAATTTAAACATCAATATTAATCATTAATCCCTAGACCAAATCATGAACACTTGGCTAAAACATTAGAGCGAAAGCGTCACATACCCGAACTTGAAGAAGCCATAAGAAAAGTGGTCGGTGGCGCGGTGATCCTGAGGTGGCCGACGGCGTAGAGGTGGTCGGCCGGCATCGGAGAAGCTGATGCCGTGGACGGGGAAGGAGAAGTTTTGGTCTTCGTCCACCTAAGCGCTCGTGATGGATCGGGTCTGTTAGGGTTCACTTAGGCTTGAACAACGTGCGTGTGCCAAGCCCTGCCGAAACCCTAGGTATTTTATATGGCGCTAGGTGATCGGGACCGTAACTAAAAAACTATTGGTAACCATCTTCGATCAAGGCGCGAGGTGGAGACGTGCCTCCCTAAAATCTCAGGTGGTTAGCTGAGAGATCAACCCAACAAGGCGTCCCTGAAAGTTCCCTGGAGTTAAATTTCTAGTGTTCATTGGTAGATGATAGAACTGGATCGAAGAGCTGCAACAATTGTCAGGGACACCAACCTTTACCAAACCAAACCACTGCCGACGAAATTGCACGCATTTCTCACAGATTTCTGCATGCGACGCTACATGATAGAATCAATGATTGGCGGTACGACATATACTACCGAGCACCATTGCTACAGCAACAATAATTTCCCTGCGGTCGCCGCCAAGAAAACGAAAGGAGGAAGACGAGGAGGAAGGAAGAAAGCCACAATCATAGAACCAAACCCTTCAAGTCCACACATCACACATGCGTGCCATGTCTCCGTGTTTTGCACCATCCGACTCCTCAATCCTCGTGATTTCAACGATGCCGGCCGGCCTGCAAGCCCCGTCGTGCCACCTGCAGCTAGCGAGCCCAGTGCTGCACTGCGCCGGCACCGTGGGGTTGGCCGCCAGCGAAGAATGCCGGAGCCGACGGTCACAGCCTGACGTCTAGGTTCACAGCTTAAATTCTGGCCTAGATTTGTCCCAGTTTCGATCATATCTATTCAGGAACTGTCATGTTGTGTTGCGAAATAAGCTTGCTGACTCAGAGGCCCGGCAAAAATACTGCACCTTGAATTGAAGTTTCATAGGCAAAGAGTTCAATGCACCGCGAGGCAGCCATTGCGGGCATACGATTGATTTGCTAAGAGTCTTCAATTTTCTATTCTAGGGTGTTAACTAAGCATCTATCATGGTATAAAGTCTAAGATCATAAGGCTCAAACATGATGCATGGTTAAGTCACAACTCGTTAGGAAATTTGCCGACGGTCTAGACGAATCGATCAACTTAGACTTCGAGATTACACACACGTACACAGGTTGATTTCTTTTTTCCTTCTTTTTTCGACGCGCTGTAATACGTTGCGTCTGTGTCCTTTTCCTCTTTCTTATATAGAGAAACAACATACAAGACTTTAGAACCAACACGGCATACCACGCTGAGAATCCGACTTGGAAACATCCTGATCTTCCTTTTTACGACCACTCTGAGTCCTAAACAGATTCTAACTCTTGACCACTTACAACTACGACTGCTACAGTGTTCTTACGACTTACTATTGCTATAGTGCTTTTACGACTATGTCTACTACAGTACTTTTACGGCTTACGACTGCTACAGTGCTCGAACGTGATCGTGGACTGCTGTAGTTATAGAACGTGGTTGTAGTCTGCCATGGTCGTAGAATTGAAGACAACTAGATTAACTCTAATAATCTCCTTCTTAAGCTTGTTGTCTTCCGTCGATGTTCTGCATACCGATCTTCTCCCTCATCTCTATGAACTTCATTCTTCCGAGCGATTTGGTCAGGATGTCTGCGAGTTGGTCTCTTATGTAATAGAATCGAGTGTCCATTTGTTTGCTTCTCTCATGATAGGCTGGGTTCTTGCTCAACGCAATTGCTGACTGATTGTCAATCTTCAAGGTTACCTTATTAACCTTCATCTTCAACATGTCAGCCAACAATCGTCCCAGCCATACCTATTGACATGCTGCCACACAAGCTGCAATGTACTCAGCTTCACACAAGGATAGAGTGATCACCTTCTGCTTTTGTGAACACCAACTGATTGGGTTCGACCCAAGGTAAAACATCATGCCCGAAGTACTTTTTTGGTCATCCATATCACCGGCCAAATCACTGTCCGAGTAACCGATCGGCCCCAAACCTTCTTTCTTCTTCTCGTAGATACACCCATAACTAGTGTTCCTTTTACGTACTTCAGGATGCGTTTTACAACACTCATATGTTCTGTTGTCGGGTTCTCCATGTACATGCTCACCATTCTAACCAAGAACGTCAAAGTCGGTCATGTGTGTAGCAAGTATCTCAAACTTCCGATTATACTTCTATACAGAGTCTTGTCTATAGGAGGGTTTGTGCTGTCCTTGCTCATTTTCAGGCGAGATTCCATCGGAATTTGCATTAGATTGCAATCCTTCATGCCGCATTTGTCCAACACCTTTGTTGCATATGCGGATTGGCTGAGAGTAATCATCCTAGAGCTTTAACGTATTTCAATGCCTAAATAGTAGCTAAGTAACCCGAGGTTGCTCATGCTAAATAATTTCCTCATCTCGCTTTTGAAGCTATTTATCTCCTCGATACTCTCTCCAGTGATGATCAAATCGTCCACATAAACTCCAACTAACAAACTCTCTTTTCTTTTGTTTCGTTTGTACACTGCATTCTCTAATGGGCATATTTCAAAATCGAGTGCCACTAGAGACTTGTCTAACTTCGAATTCCAAACTCTTGTGGCTTGATGCAGACCATATAAGGCTTTGTGCAATCTTAATACTAGGTGTTCTTCTCCTTTTTTTTTCAAATTATGGAGGTTGCACAATATAGACTTCTTCTAGATTGCCGTTGAGGAAGGCTGACTTCACATCCATATAATGAACCTCCCATCCTTCATGTGTCACAATCACAATAAGCAATCGCACCATTTCTAGTCTTACAACAGGGGCAAAGACTTCGTCAAAATCAACGCCTTATCGTTGAACGTACCCCTTTGCAACTAGCCTCACCTTGTGCTTTACGATTATGCCTTAGGTGTCCTTCTTCACCTTAGACACCCACTTCAACCCAATCGGCCTGTGACTAACTGGCAATAGAACTAGCTGCCATGTTTCCATTCTCTTGTATAGAGGACATCTCCTCCATAGCTCTTCTCCACTCAGCTTTGCCTTGGCTTCTTCGAAGTTCGCAGGCTCCTCCTCATCGAGTAAGCAGAACTCTGAGTATTCCAGCTCTATTGAAGATGTGGCATCATAGAGGCTTTTGATATCATACTCTCATCGTGGTCCTTCAAACGAGCTCTCCTCAAGCTCCAACCTTCACGGAGATCCAGGTGAGACTGGCGCTCCCATTATTGTTGTAGGAGTACGAGGTGTAGTTGAGCTGGGCATCTCGGTTCCCGTGCTCGTGCCTAGAGTTTTTGTAATGTGGTTGTGTCCTTCGACTTCGTTCTTCATGGTCGTAGCGTCAGTAGCTACTACGTGGTCGTTAGGATCTACGACCATGATATGGTCGGATCCTCCAACTACGCCCACCATGGTCGGCGTGTCAGGTATGTGGTTGTTAAGACCGCATCAGTGTTAGAAGGATAATGCACCCTGAAGATGTCTTCCATAGGTTGTACCTATGCTGAGGGATCTCTGCTCTACTCCCACTTCTTCTCCTCCTCGAACACTGTATCACAAGTCACCACAACTCATCATGTCATCGGATCAAACATCATATAGCTTTTCATTTTTGAATCATACCCAATGAACACCATTGGGTTGCTTCAATCTGCTAGTTGGAGAGGTGTAGCATGGTCGTCTTCATGTTTGAAACGCACCCGAAAGTTCAGAGGTGACTCACACATGGCTTACGGTTGTAATAGGCTTCGTAAGGAGTTTTGCTGATGACGCTTTTCATTGGCGCCCGATTTATGAGATAAACGGCAGTCGAGACCGCTTCCCCCCAAAATTCTCCCGAGACACCCATGCTCTTCAATAGACTCCTCGCCATACCGACCACCGTCTGGTTACTCCTTTCGACCATACCTTTCTATTGGGGAGAATAAGACGCTATCAAATAATGCATAATACCCAAGAGCTCACAGTAGTCTTTGAACACATTCGAGGTAAACTCACCACCATAGTTGGTACGTAGAGCTTTCAACCTCAGATTCTTCTCCATCTCGGCTATAGTCTTGATCTTTGTGAATGCCTTGAACGCTTCATCTTGGTTTGGAGTAATGCCAACCACATATACCTCGTACAATCATCTACTAACAGCAGGAAATAACGATTTCCTCCATGTGTGGTTGGAGTGATTGGCCCACACAAGTCACCGTGCCATAACTCATGAGGCACGACTGCTCGATATAGAGATGTGATCAGAAACAGCTTCTGATGTTGCTTATCGATCAGATAACCATCGCAGATACGATCCACATGCTCGATCATGGGCATGCCTTACACCATCTTCTTGTGAGCCAGATCCTTTAGAGCATGAAAGTTAACATTCCCGTGCCTAGCATGCCATCTCCACGCTTCTTCTGTGCTTCTTGCTAGAAGACACTCTGAGAGAGCTGGATTGATGTTCAACACATACATTGGGTTTCTTGATCTGCTCACTTTGGCCAACAATCTTCGAGTTCTATCTAGAATCGACATTACTCCACCTTCGACCACAATTTGTAGCTGTTTTTGTCCAGCTGTCCGAGGTTGATGATATTGCTTCCTAGCCTCGGGATGTAGTAAATATTTGTGAGAATACGATGTTCATCCGTAAAACACTCCAATAGTACCGAGCCCCTTTCCTGTATATCCATAGTTGAACCATCTCTAAATTTGACTGAACCTTTTATCTTTGTGTCAATCTCAGTAAATTTCTCTATGCATCCAGTCGTGTGGTTACTTGCACCGGTATCTAGATACTAAGCCTTGTTTTGGGTGCCGCTATGCTTCAGCATCACCTTTTCTTCATGTAGGAATACCTTTTTTCAAGTGTTGGGACTGTATGGACGAGTTCACACATTTCGATCATCAGCAGATGTGGGTCGTTATCATTCTGCTTCGCTACGAGATTCGCCCTCGCTATTTGATTTGGCTTTGGACACTGTTTCGTAAAGTGCCCGTACTTATTACAGTTGAAGCACTTAACCTTGGTCTTATCGAAGTCTTGCAGCAATCGTTCATCGACAACGCGATGCCATCTCCTCGGCCACCTCCTTGTCTATAGGCACATCCCTGACCTCTTTCGTTATGACCTTCTCTCTGAGCACTGCTCGAGCCCTCATTCTTCTTGGTCTTCAAGCTCCTCTCTTCCCACTTGTTTTGGGTAAAGAGTAGCATCTCTTCTCAGTCCTTCAAGTGCCGTCAACCCTTGAGTCCTTCCTCAAAAGTTCTGAGGTGACCGATCGTCTCTGATATTGACATTGCTACGACATCACCAAATTGTTCAATCATTCCGATAATATAGAGAAATCAATCTGGAACTAAGCTGAATAACTTTTCGACAACGTTGCTCTCTTCCAGCTTCACACCGAGTGAGCGGATCTCACCCACCAGAGTGGTGAGTTTCATCGAGTACTTGGTGATTGTCTTCGAGTCTCCCATCTGCAACTTGCTCAGTTGCCATTTGAACACTTGAGCGCGTGCCTTCTTGACGCGATCTTCGCCTACCCGCATCTCCCTGAGTGCGATCCAGACTTCTTTCACCGTCTCTTTCTCGGCGATCGACATCATCACGTCGTTTGGCACCACTTGCAAAATGGCCACCATCGCATCTTGGTCCTTGTCACCATCATCGTCTCCACCTTCTAATGCGAACCAAACCCCTAGTGAACACAAGATTAACTTCATCTTGATAGCCCATAAGCCGTAATTTATTTCGCTCAACATTGGGTATTGAATCGGGATCGTGGCGCTTCTTGTCATCGGCTTGATGAACACACCTAACTTTGCTGGATCGAGCTCGTCGCCCGTAACCTTGATGAGCGCTCCTGACTTCTTCGGATCAACAGGGTTGCCGGCCATCACTTCATTCTCTTAGGCTCTAATACCAATTGTTGGGAAATTTGCCCAGGGCCTAGACGAATCAATGAACTTAGGCTTCGAGATCACACACGTGAACAAAGATTGATTTCTTTCTTCCTTCTTTTTCTGATGCGCTGCAATATGATGCGTCTGCATTCTTTTTCTCTTTCTTATATAGAAAACCAACATACAAGACTTTGGAACCAACGCGGCATACCGCGCTAAGAATTCGACTCGAAAACATCCTAATCTTCCTTTTTACGAACACTCTGAATCCTAAACAGACTCTGACTTCTGACCCCTTACGACTATGACTACTACAACGTTTTTACAACTTATAACTGCTACAGTGCTTTTACGACTATACCTGCTATAGTATTTTTGCGACTTACGCCCGCTACAGTGCTCGAACATGGTTGTAGACTGCCGTGGTCATAGAACGTGGTCGTAGTCTGCCGTGGTCATAGAACTGAAGACAATTAGATTAACTCTAACACAACTCACAAGATATATAACACTTACCCTTGATCAAAATTGCCATGTCAAAACAAGCTTCCTTCAGTTTCATGATTTGCTCTAACCGATGTTAAGATATCTGAGCAGCCTCTTCGTGTAAGGCGCTAATGACGTTGGCGAGTGTTACCACCGACAAAGCTGCCATTGTTCTTGTGATGAGCGTGGCCGTGCCGCCACTGGCTGCGGCGTCCGTGGCTCCATGGTGACCCAGCCGAAGCGGTGGGACATGAAGCGGCTGGCGCGCGCGGGAGGTGGTGTAGTAGTCATTGGAGTGGTATTTGGCCATGCGGTGGCGAATGGCGGGCTGGGAACGAAGCTCGAGTACGGTAGTCGCCGGTTGTCGCCGCGACTGGGGTCCTGCCCTAGATAAGGTCTGTTCGATCGTGATCCAACGATTGGTCAGAGACCTCAAAGTTGATCGCGCATCTCATGCGCAATCCAAACTGAGCTCCGAATGATCCGTCCGATCGAACGTTCGCGGTCTAGATGGGCGCTGAGAAAAGTCTCCTGTGCAATTTTACACAAAAGCCCCTTTAGTTAGGTTGCTTTCCCATGGTCCCAAATTGGATCGTGAATTTTATTTGCAACCAATTTTTTTTGCGCGCCCAAGACCATTAGATCACAGTCCAACAGTTAGCATTGGGTGGATTTTTTTCAGTTGTGGCTAATGGTTTATAACTACGATTGATTGCTTTTGACTCTAACGTGAGCGCTTGTGCAAACCAATCGAATGCTGATAAGTTGTCTTAAAAATACTATCCCGATAAGCAGCTTCAAAAATACGACAAAGAAGTTGTCATGTTTGTTTATTTGAAAAAACCATAAGATATAAGGTGTTAAGCTGAAAAGAAAATAGACATTAATTCGTGAGAAACGTTGCCATGTAACTTTTTCATAAAAGGCCCTTCAACTATACCTGTTACACTTTTACCCCCTTTGTTCCAGGATAGAACTTGGAAAGCAGGCGGTTCGACATGCAGTATTATGCAGGGTGAACTCACATTAGCCATACAGTTCGACCAAGGTACATTGCATGGCTACTGATAAGTCATAACCATCTTTCAGGAGGCACAACCCAAAATTACTCAAGGTCTAAGTAAGACACGCCTACATCTACATGCAGTCATAAAGGCTAAAATTACTCAAGGTTTCCCCTATACATGGCTCAAACAAGCCACAGCACTACATGTCTTTTAGTTTTCAGGGGGGCGAGAAAGGTGTTCAGGTGTTTCTGGGACTGTTCGATGGTTCAACACATTACCGATGCGAACGTGCAACTTCTATCCTGCCAAGTCGATCCCGCGAAAGTTGCAACCATATCATCACGCTCGATGCAAAAAGATGGCCTTCGATCGTGCGGTTCTTGTTGTAATATTTGCGGTATAAGCAAGGATATAAATATAATTCCAATATAATCATATAAGCATATCAATGACATCAATTCATATATACAGGTCTTAACAAGTATGTAATCATATGAATTGAACATTTCATTCATGATATACCACATATTCAATGATAGAAGCAAAACTACTCTAAACATGAATATGTATGATAAAGTATAAAGCATGTGACAATTAAAACTAGCAACAAGCTCAAGTTTAATTGATTATTTGTGCTCTCAAATGTAGGGTTGCACAAGACTAATCTCGGCCGTCCCGCTACTAAATCATAAACTTTTCATCGATTGGTTATAACAAATTAACATTCAATCTTTGAGCTCTCAAGCTGTACTCAAATTAAACAATATATTCTTCACATGTGAGTATTCAGCTGACAGCCAGAAGTTAGCTAGAGCAAGTCCAACCACATATAAAATGTCTATTGCAGCAACTGAATCAAGTTGATAGCAAAATATAACTTCTAACAGATCTGCAGCATATATGTGGGATTTCTACAAGCTAAAGACAGCTTCAACCAAATCTCACATATACACAATATCTTTGTCTAGTGATTATTATATAAAATTCACATTTAACAGTAATCACAGACTTTTAAGATGAATCAAATGACAGCAAGTGACTATAAATAGAGCTCAAAGATTAAATCTACCAATCTCAGAATATGATTTCATATATCATCGAGCAACAATCCAATCCCACTGCAATCTATGTCTCCCAGTGCTAGACAAGGAACAATGATTATCAATCTAGCACAGCACACAAGGATTGCTAATACAAGTGACAGATTTACTCACAAAGCCGGCGATACTCGAAACCACCGAGAAGATCACGGGCTAGGCACGCTTGCGCGCTGTCCCAGAAAACCTATTGCCCTCACACCACCGTGAAAGAGCAGTAGGCACGGAGATACAAAGACCTCTCGCCGAAGTGAAGCCCACGCCGTCGAGTCGAGGTAGAGGTTTGCCGCACAAGCACAGGAGAGGAGCCGGCCAAGCACCTCGCCGGAGAGCACCAGGGGATCAAAGTAATCAAGCACCACAAGCCAAGAACTCAAAGAAAGAGAGAGAGGAGGAGCTCTGTCGTTCGGCCGCCAAACCAGAAGAGGCCGGCCGCTATTTATAGCCAAAAGGGGGGAGGTGACGAGTACTCGGCGGCGCCACCAACGGCCGGGACCGGGTCTCACGCGCCACCACCGCCGCTCCTTCCCCCTCATAAGCCGGATCTGGGGACCGAGTCCCACGGGAAGAAGAGGAGCAACGGACTCACGGGAGAGAGGGGAATGCGCGAGTCACACGGGAGGAAGAAGCACAGGGGAGACCGGGTCGCCACCGAGCCGACCCGCCGAGCCCACCGAGCCTGCCTGCCTCCGCCGCGCCATCTCCCTAAATCGCCGCCGCCATCGCCCCCAAACGCCCGCTTGCTCTAGGTCACGGGGAGGCATCGGCCTCCCCCCTTTTGTCTCCCTTCGGCCCACCGACAGGGGGGCCCTCTTTCTTTTTTTTTCCTTTATCAAATGGGAAATTCCCGTTTTGTCCTTGGTTATACAACAGTTCTTGCCACTACTTCAAGTTCTCTAGCGATCTATATGCGGTCCAGCCAGCTTCCAATGCTTAATCTCCTGTGAACCAAACTGCAAGTCCTGTCGCAGCACGAAAGAAAGACATGCCAGATTTGTCATAACAAACATATGGGCACCAAGAAGATCGCTGGGATAAAGCCTTACAGCTAGCTGACGATCTGGGGGTGTTCCAAGGTTCTGGAGATCAGGTAATCCATAAAGCGCATTCAGGCTCTTGTCAAGCGTCTCATTCCTGCTCTGGGACAGGATTGGACAGTCAAAAGAAATCTGGAAGGCGAAAACTTTTAAAGCCGTTTGAAGCATGACAATCCATAAGAGCATCTCCAATAGTGACTTATGAGCTAGCTCTAAGTATATTATTTTGGTGGTGATGGTTCGGCTGAAAGCCTCATGGCTTATGGCTGAAAACACTGTAGCTGGCTGAAAAAAGCACTGTAGCTGACAGAGGCTTATTTACCATAATTAAATTTAAAAAAATTTAAAAATAGAAAAAGCATATTATCCCATCACGTATAATGTAAACAAATACAAGGAAAAAAAGAACCGGTAAAAAAACTCAAAAAAAAGCCAAAAGTTCAGAAAAAGACGAAATTTATGAATAGTGCACAAATAAGCTGAAGCCAGAAGCTGAAGCCATATTGATCAGGGCCTTTATATTTTAATAGAAGAGAGAGAAAAACTATCTCTTGCTCTTGATCAAGAGATAGCTTTTCTCTCTCTTCTATTAAAATATGAAATAATATGCTTAGAGCTAGTTCATAAGTCACTATTGGTATGAGCTAGTTACTAGCTCTAAGACAACTTCTCCAATAGTACTAACTTTTAGCACATAGCTCATAACATAAATAGCCTCACATGACACTCTCACATAATCTTGGAATGTGTGTATGAGACTAGCTCTTGATCAAGAGATAGCTTTTCTCTCTTCTATTAAAATATGAAATAATATGTTTAGAGCTAGCTCATAAGTTATTATTAGAGATGCTCTAAGTAATCTGTAAAGAAGGCAGGCTCCTGCCCTTCTGCTGCTCCCTCTCGTCTTGGGAATCTCGAGCCCTGCCGCTCGTGGCTGTTGCTGCCTTGCTGCTTCCTTCCTTCCAAAACGGCCTAAACGCCATCGCCTTATCTATTGCTGCTGTCGCGCTGGTGGGGTGCGGTGCTGTCTGCTCGTCTTCTCTAAACTAGTATAGTGCCCGTGCTAACGCCACGGCGGCATTTCAGGGATGCACATGAAAACAACCAAATGAGGATATTTTTTTCATAGTTTAAGTTTCACGTAATTGTATATCACCATGTATATAATCTGGAAAACAATCAATGAATGAGGTCATAACTCGTAGGAACAGCCTAGCTACAAAAGTGCATAAAAATTCCGTATACGAATTACAACAAACGCTTGCGTAAGTGCCCAATGCCAGAACTACGTCGCTCTTCATCGGCCAAAAAGAACCCGAGATACACTGGCATGGCGTCGTCAAATGAAGGCCCATCCAACGGCATGGATGGAAGATTCACAGCTATCTTCTTCTACAAATTTGATATTTTTGTACCACCTTCCAAAAAAAAAGGCCGTATGATTAGTCCGATCTTGGGCGACTGGAGTTCTTGTAAGGTGTCTTGTACAGCGGCAGGAGTGATCGGCTGCCACGTTTCCTTTTACCAAAACAACGCCAGTAAAGTACCGAAAACGATAGCAATATGGCAATGGGAATCGCCCATCTGTGCAAAGCGTTGCTTGTTAGAAAGGAAAGTAGCACGGTGAACTGATATATGCTATTACATGGGAGTTGAGAGATACCTGTCCAGGTCGAGAACAGGGCTGTACACAATAGCCTCCCAGGAAGAAACAATGATGTGCCAGGCTGGATTGTAGTACAGCGATTCTGCTGACCAAAACATTCTCGTGTATGTCTCCAGGAAGATAAACATCACCCAGGCAACGATTTCGAGTAAAAAAACTTGATGACGAAGCGCCCGACTACGACCATGAATAGGGAGAATGTCACCAACCAATTGAAGAGCTTGTTATTGTACTCCTTGATGAAAAGAGCACGAGACTTGGCAAGCATCTGGATGCAATATCAAATTGGAATTTAGTTGCATATAATCATAACGAGTTTCAAAGATTTGAAGCAGACTGTAGATTGACAACAAAAGGCAGAAGACATCAATTTGCAGAATCTGTAATGTGCACTCTGCTCTCCGACTTTGAAGTATGGCATATCAAAAAGTAATATTAACATGTCAAGGATAAGTGAGAGATGAAAAGAGCTGAAGCATGACTTTTTTTTGGGAAGTTTCTCAAGCCTTTAAAGTCTATGCATTAGTTCATCAGTTCACATGATTCTTTTGTTATTCACAAATCAGGACAAGGGTTTAGTGGCACTATCAGGTTGCTAAAGAAGATTAGCCTTCCACAGACTAAATTCAAACTATCAAATACATCATACATGTCAATAATAACCACATCAAGTATTTCACCTGCTGCAGGAAGGACACAAATTCCTTCCCATTTAGAGTTCTCCCCTGCACAATTTTTGGTTTTATGATGGATGCAACGACCTGCTTCAATTGCTCCCGTCTTTGTACATATAAGGGCTCAAGCTCTCTGTCCTCCATGTCACACAACTTTGTTCTTTGCAGATGAGGCTGTAAAAATGAAAATCGGAACCATGATGCTTTTTTGGGTATACAAAGCAATAGACGGAAGCATCAACATTAATCGGTATCATACATGACATATGTAATGCTTGGTATCATTTACATAACTACATAACGGCAATGTTAAACACTCAAAAGTGCTACCGTTGAGCATCCAATGATAATGTAAATATACTGCAAAGAAGTCATCAGAAATGCACCTGGGGCAAGCTAAAAGCAGTGCTGTTGCCCATAACTGCCAAAGAATCTCTGATTTGATTGACCTAAAAACACACAGAAAACAAATTCTGTAGCAGAGTTTGGATCTTGTATCTTTGGGTAAAAAAGTGCAGACTTCATAAGTAACTGTACCTCATCAATATATTTGTCCCTTGAAAAAATATATACAAAAAGCACATCAGTTCAAGTATGCATAAGACATCTATAGATGCTCAAATATCATTAACCTAACAAATAGTCAATGAGGCTGCTTGAACTAACCACTATCATTAGGCACCCGCTGGAGGGCCTCATTGACCATTTGTTGAACAGATTTTCCTTCTGCACACAAGGTTAAAGCATTCTCAGAGGAAATTTGCATATATCAACATGAGCAAAAACAGACAAATGCAAAAATAGGGACATAACTTTAGTAAAGGAAATACTTACTGTTTAGAACCAAATATCATGACCCATGCTATGGTTCAAGTCAGAATTATGTCAGGTCCTAAGCCCCTAAATACTTATTGCACATTGCATATTAGTGTTAATTTGTGTATATTGCAGCCCCTAAATACTTATGTAATAGGCATACACGCGGCGTCCAAGGAGCGCGCCGTCGGGAGGCGCGTGGCGCTGGAGCGGGAGAAGGCGATGAAGTGGCTGGACAACGAGCGCTACCTCGCCGTCGTCAACCACCTGGCTGGCGCCGGCAACCCGGAGGCATGCTTCATCGTCAGCCTCACGCTCGTCTTCGCGGACCAGGACGTGCAGCGTGGCCTCGTGTGCCTCGACCGGGCGGCCGTCGCCGGCCACAAGACGGCGGCCTACGTGCTCGGCCTAGGTACGATGGCAATGAACATACTCGCCCCGATGATGTTTGATATGTCGGTAAATGCAGCGCGGATTTCTCGCCTCTCCCCCATGTTAGATCACCTAAACTGCAGTACAGGCAACTCGATTATACTGCTATCCATTAGGTTCTGTGAATTCTATCTGAAAAATTATTGGTAGGATGTAGTGGTAGTACTACTTGTTTTAGTTGTTTACCATGATGAGAGTGATATGATTTAAACACTTCCTGCTTCCTATTATCAGCATAAGTGTTATGAGCGTATGAAGTGTATTCACATTACTGCAGGAGGGCGGATTGTTCCAAGATTCCAAGAGTTGAGTCCTGAAAAGCTTGGGAAGGTATACACTGTTCTGCAATTTTCTTTCAGTGATAAGGAATATGCATGCTATGGTGGTGTGACTGGTGTCATGCAGATATGCATTTTATACTCAAATATGATCAAGTCATAGTGTCATGCAGATTCATATTAAAATTGTAACTTTCTAGACTCAAATAGTTTAGTTCAGCCATTCTGGATCACAAAGTTACTGACCTGGAGGATTAACGCTTTAGCCTGGTGGCCGGCGGTCGGCCTGGATTGCCGGCGGACTCGCCTGGCGGCCGGCAGCCTCGCCTGGTGGCCGGCGCCCTGGTAGCCGAGTCCGCGCCCTGGTGGCCTGCCCTGATGATCGAGGATCGCCGCGCCCTGCCCTGCCAATATTTTTTATGTTTTCTCTATTACATTGAATATGAGTACTGATATCTCTTGTTTAGTATGCCATACGAACACTTGTATCAGTGGTTAGAATTTGACATTCTATTCATGTCCAAGCAATACTGATCAGACTATAATCACTTGTAATGGATTACAGAACCAAATCTAAAGCAGCGAAGGCAAGCCTACCCTGCTTCTGGCCTCGCAGCAGTAAAAAATTCGTCACCCTCGTATAGACCAGGCTGCTGTCCGCAAGGAACATTTAATGAGACCCATATTGCAGTTGTCTCCCTGTACAAACAAAAGTAAATTAGCAATTATAAAAGGAAAAAATGTTGATGTGTGTAAATCATAGTTATCTAAAACACAGCAGCAGTACCCTGGAAGCAGGTTTATTTGTGAGCTCAGTGGATCAACAGGCAGAAGAGCATCTAGTACACCTAATATAGGCACCACACGTCGCAAAGTTATAGATTGACCAACCAGTAAGCTGGTACAGCACCGTTATAATCATTTCAAGTAGAGCTGTACAAATGATGGTATCCCTAAAAAATGAATTTAAATTCTAAACAAACAAACCTGTCTCCAGAGGATGAGCAGAGATCAGTCCTCTGAATATATTTCAGAAACTTGGAGAGAGAGGACAATTACTTGGATATTAGTGATTGAAGAGGACTGCATCCGGTTGCACATATAAAATGAGATCTATAAAACGCTTGCTAGTCGATAATGATTCCACGGTGATACCTGGACAGGCTTCTCTTCGCCTTTCCGTCCAAGCAGCAAGAGAGCAAGGCCATGGCTATACCCTGATGCAGATGACGAGAAGAAACCTCCTCCCTCCACAGCCAGGAGCATTTCAGCTGCTCATCCAGCCACCATGAACTAATCTTGAGCCAATTTGATCCAGAAAACCTAACCTCCGAAATAGTATGTACTAAAGTGGAATATCTTCAGCTTCTACTTTAACATTCTGCAGAATGAATGAAACATGCATCAGGTTAACCACGCACTGAACCTGCAGTCGATATACATTAGTTCCAAACTACTAATTGCCTTCGTGTTAGTGATCTGGTGTCACCAAGTACGCAATTAAGGGACCAACCCTTTCGAAACATCTCTCTCGATACAGTGCTGATGAACACCTTTTTTTTCAAATTAAGAACTGCAATTATTGGTTGCTACCTGCAGTTAGCATTAGGCTCCCCACCAATCATACTTGCATCAACAGTTCCCTGTCTATCTGAACCGACTATGTAGTCCTCAAAACATTATGAGTTCGTAACACACTCCAAAGGCCTAAAATTACACCTAATCTTAGCACTGGTATCTTGATCGGCTCGTACTACAAGTCTACGACCATTGTATCCGAAATATCCCACACATATCCTAAAAAAAATCCCAGCTTTTACTCATATGCAAGTCTAACTCCACATTTGAAGCCCACGTCATAACCAAGAAGGTGTTACTGGTGCTCTAAATAGAGAGATGGAGAGGGACAGTCTTGTACACAGATCTACCAGCCAAGAAGAGTCAAACACTTAATTGAAGCTAAGACAGCACACGCATTGACCAACCCCAGCACCCAAAAGGCCGAGCAGAGACTTGCATAACATGGATCCCATCAAGAAATGGCTAACAAAATCTGAGAGAATAAGCTCTAAAAAAATCAGGGGAAGAGCGTGCGGGCGGCGGATCAAACCTGGGAGCAAAATGGAATGCATTCCGATTCAGGGAGTGGGCGGTGGTCGAAGCCAGCGGGAGGTCGAGCGAACTCTGGTCGCCCCGAGAAGGGAAGAACGGAGAGGAGAGAAGCTGAGTCCGAGAGCTCGGATGCGAGAGAGGGGGATGGAAATGGCGGAGAAAACAGGCAAGAAAGTAAAAGCGGAGAATAAAAAGCGGAGCAAAAGCCAACCGATGGTGACAGGGAGAGGGGGGAGCTTACAGCGCCTGGACCCAGCGCAGCGGGACGTCGAGGGAGGCGATCACGACGCCGTCGGCGTGGGTGCCGAGCCTCCGCAGCGAGCGCATCATGACGCGCGTGGCCACGTAGAACTCGTAGTCGCGGGGCGTGCCCATGTACATCATCGCCGCATACGCGTGCCGGCACCGGGCCTGTGCCGTGGCGACCTCCCGCGGCCCCTCCGCACCCGCGGCTAACGCCTCCACCGCCACCCACGCCGCGACGAGGCACCACAACCCTAGAGACCGCCGGCAACCCCGCCCCATCCCGCCGGGAACCCTCCTACGCCCAGATCTATCTACGAGTGGGGATCGCCGGACTGGAAGATACCCCAACCCTTGCACGCTGCGGCCACGCGCACGCGGATCTCCGCCCACCGCGCGGGGTGGGGGAGGAGGAGGCGGCGGCGGAGCGGAGGGGTGGGGGGAGGAGGCGGAGGGGTGGGGGGAGGAGGAGGCGGCGGCGCGGGGTGGTGTGGGGAGGAGAAGACGGCGGCGCGGGGTGGGGTGGGGTGGGGAGGAGGAGGAGGCGGCGGCGCAGGGGGTGGGGGGAGGAGGAGGCGGCGGCGCAGGGGTGGGGGGAGGAGGAGGCAGCGGCGGAGCGGGGGAGGCGGCGGTTGGAGGAGGCGGCGGCGGCTGAGCGGGGGAGGAGGAGGAGCGGGGGAGACGAGGCGGAGGAGGAGCGAGGGCTGAGCGGGGGAGTTTGGAGGAGGGGTACTGCAGATCCATTGAAGGATGACCGTCGGATATGGTTGAGTAAGGAGAGAGAATAGAGGAGAGTTAATCTGGTGCGCACGTTTTTAAGATGGTGTATTTCTGGGTGCATATTGTGGTGTGGACGTAGTTAAGGTCATGACTGTGGAGCAGGTAATTGTTGGGTGGATGTAGAATAATTTGAACTGGTGGTTTATTAGTTTAGAAGATGGGATCCGATGCGCGCGAGCCAGCCCAGCCCGGCCCATATACCTCCGCAGAGCACTCCCCTGACTTCTCCGGGCTTTCACGTCATCTCACGGTTGGGCTGGGGCCCAAACTGACGAGGACCTTTTGCGTTTCTTCCCCGTCTAATTTGTTCTTCCCGTAAGGCGCAACGCGTCGGCTGCTGTTTTCCAAATTTTGCCACTCCGAGTGACCTGACCTCACGACGACGGCCGCTACTAAGAATCTAGAGTCCTCTTCTCTCTTCCCAAACTGAACGGCATATAAGGGATACCGGATACGGAAGCTTGGCACTGCATCACAAAGTGATCGCACGACGGCACAAGGCAATTAGCGGCGATAGATATTCTGTTCTCCCAACTGTTCAGAGAAGGAAAAAAACTGTCAATGATGAGTCCATTTCTCACGAGAAGAAAGGAAGGTGGTTTTACCACATATGCATGTGGTCGGATGTACTTTTCTAACACGTTGAAGTGTTCCCAGATTTGTGCCTTCAACTCGTCTATTTTGCAAAATCCCTTTTCTTTCTCTTCCTTCCCCTTTCCTCCCCTACTCTCTCCCTTTCTCCCACCAGTTGGGATTCACCGCCACCCTCCTTCCCCAGCTGCGCCACCGTCGCCGCTGGAGCTACGCTGCCACCCTCCTCCTCCACCACCACCTCTCTCTCTCTCTCTCTCTTGGCTCCGTTGATCGTTGGAAGCCGCACCACTGTCGCTGGGCTTCGTTGCCATCCTCATTTCTGTCATCCACTAGTGAGGTCGGATTCATCATCATCGAGGCGGGGGATGTCAGATCTGGGCATCGTCGTTGTCTCCAGTAGCAGGGAGCTCACATCGCGACGGAGGACGGTGTGGTATAGCGGCGAGCCAGTGCGCGAAAGTGGCGGTGCAGCTGGGGAGGAGTTGAGGGAGAGAAAGATCCGGTGGAGGGTGGCGGCGGGATCGGTGGGGGGAGAGAGACATTAGAGAGGGGAGGGGAGGGGAGAGGGTTTTCTTGAATCCAAAATTACAGGAGGGTTGTTTTGTAAAAATAGCAGTGGGAGGAAAGCGCACAAATCTTGAAGCACAATGGACAATCATGATAGTGCATACGATAGCATGTACATGTGATGTTCATTTTTCCGAGGAAAAAGATGAGTTAACTTCCACTAAGTTCCTCGGTGAAGGGCCATACAGGTGGTGCATAGTTGCACTAACTGATGGCTCTGGTTCTCTCAAATATAAGGTCTGTTCATATTGACTGCGACTGATAACTTTAAGTTGTGGCTAATAATTTTTAGTTGTGGCTAATAACTTTTAGCTGAAAATAAATAGCAGTGACTGAAAGAAATGACTTTTAGAATGAGGGAAGAGCAGCGGAGAAAGTGAGAGAGATGTGTACGTCAGATGGAAGCGAGAGAAGTGTGGTGTGTGATGTGCTCGTAATCCCTGCCTTATTTCCAAACGAGAAAAGTGGGGAGACGCTTTAGAAAGCTAGATGTTTATATTGACTCCAAACAAAAAGCTGAAGCAGAAGGAAATTAATAAACCAAAACTAGACGAGTGTTCAGTAGATTTCAAAAATTAATAAACCAAAACTCTTTCTCAACCTAATGAAACCTTTATTTTCTATGTGTTATGAAAAGGAAAAGAAATGATCCAGGAAATGCTAGATTAAGATCATACAATGCATTTTACTAATAATGCCCGCTGAGTACTCTGTATTCACCCTTGCTATTATTACTTTTCTTTGTTTAGATGGTAGTAAGCTTGGATAATCACTTGGGGCAAATGAGGCTTATCCGGAGGATTTCTATTCTGAGTGGGAAGGGGATGGCTATGATGACAATCAGTATGAGGTGGATCCCTCATACGATACTTTGGGACGACTAGAGAGTGAATGGCAATCCGGGCTTAATCTCGAAGTATCTGTAAATTAATATGATATATGGATATTTAGAACTCTTTGTATAATTAGAGGTTGAATTAGACTGTCTGCTTTTGTTATTGTACTATTCGAGTCCTAGCTGTTTTGTATCGGACTGTAGCCTTACGTGGCTATATTTATGTAATAATATGAACTGTCTCTAATTACTATTATATTGCATCACTTTGATGAGTTTATTATTCGTTAGAGTAGTGTTCTACTGAGCAAGCGAGGAATAATTGTTGATCAGTGTTATTATCCATATTATTATCTTATGGTAATGACATGGCTTGTCACACTCTGGCCATCCTGCTCAAGTAGACAAAGATTCTTCTCAAAAAGGGGAAAAAATAGCGGATAAAAGATGGTGACTACGAGCGAACTGTTCCAACCAGTAACGCGTACCGGGCATGTCGTTGAACGACTCGATCAAAGCACAAGCCTTCTTTTTTTTTTGTTAATCTAATTAAGGTTGCAGCCGATGCTTGAGCTTCTCCAAGTGGCTTTTAAGCTGTGGTTTCTAGCGGTAGTTGTTAGTTTTTGATTGAAAGTATGTTGTAGCGATTGTAAAATTTTTTTAAGTCTTTTAATGAATAAAATAAGAAAAAAAGAAAAAATATATCGTCCCGAACAATAGAAAGAAATAAAAAGGAAAAAAACTAAAAAGCTTAAAAATAAAATAAACTGAAATTAAGAAACTGACATGTTCTTAGTGGCTTTTGAAAACCAGAAACTACAAACCTAAGTCGTTCGGAGCATGGCCAAGTCACCAACCGTGCAATAGTACTATGGGGTCAATACAATAATGCACTTCCGTTTAATTAGGACCGCACTAAACAGGTTAACGTTGCTGCATAAACAGGTTAACGTTGCCGCAGTGGTTTCCCCCATAAATTCCCGCATAGCTTCCGCACCTTTTTTTCCAACGTAGGAATCGGGCCAAAACGGACACGAGAAGCTGCCACCGTCGCAGGTCCACAGCCGGGACAAAACAAAGCCAAGCACGAAGAAAAACACGTACGCGTCGTCGTGCAATAACAACGCTAGTACGCAAGCTACCACGACTTGACCAATGGCGAGCAGCAAGCCCGGTCTTGCCCACGAGGCACCATGACGCGGCAGTTGCTAGTGTTCGGAAGAGAGACAGTCTCCGCGGCAAAAGTTGCGGCTGCTGCGTGATGGATAGATGCACGTAACACGCTGCGCAGGTCAAGAAACCGCCGCGGCGAAGGAACTGAGACGCGTTTGCCCAAAAAAACGACTCATCCGATCGAATCAGCCAACCAACATGACGAGGTCAGCCATGGCAGCCATGCCATACGGTACGCGCCTGCCAGTCTGCCACTTGTAGCTAGGGCTGGACGAAAAACTCGAAGCTCGTTAGCTCGCTCGACTCGGCTCGGCTCGGCTCGTTAGGATAACGAGCCGAGCCAAGATTTTAGCTCGTTAGCTATAACGAGCCAACTCGAGCCAGCTCGCGAGCCGCTCACGAGCCAAACGAGCCATGCTTCCAGGAATTTAGATATGCATATGCTGCTTCCATGGACCTAATTTGTACTCTATTGCATGTGTTAATGTGTAAATTTGTACTCTATTGTACCCAAACGAGCCATGCATGTGTTAATTTGTACTCTATTGTACCCAAACGAGCCAAACGAGCCAAACGAGCCTAACTTCCATGGATGAATATATGATAAAGATATTTTTTGGCCCTGGCTCACGAGCCAAACGAGCTAACTCGAGCTTTTTGTCGAGCCGAGCCGAGCTGGCTTTTTAGCTCGTTAGTTATAACGAGCCAGCTCGTTATCCTACCGAGCCAGACCAAGCCGAGCCAGCTCGATATCCAGCCCTACTTGTAGCTTGTCGACAAAAAAAAAATCGATGAGAATTCAGAGGACGGAGCACAAGATATGCGGCAAAAGTGCGAGCGCTGCTATTCAGCTTCGGATCCGCGATGCGAAGAGGTCTCCTTTTTAAGCGTACATTTGGTTAGAACGGTCAGTTGTCTTCGAGACTCAAGCAATTCAGAGGCCGTGTAATCAAGTCTCGGAAAATCGTCAAATAAACCATATGACATACTGTTTTCATGAGATTTGCCAAAAAACATTTTGGCTGCTGGTTCAGGGCGCCGATTCATCATGGCATGCATACACAATACCGTTCCTGCAAAAGCTCAGATCTTGTACAGGTATTTGCTGGACGACGGACCGATCTCGCAGCAACGTGCGGTGCAACAACGGAACAAAAGCGCGTAGGGTCGCACAGGGAGGAAGGGGCTACTACCGGCCAATTCGCAGCATGTTCGTCAATCTGGCTGAGGTGGACGCCCGACAGGAACAGCCTGTTCCCACCAACTCTTAACCCATATGCCAGTCGCTTAACAGCTCGGAGCATTTGCAATTGCAAAACTATATTCATTGATGGTATGATTCATTCTGGAGTTGAGATGGATTACCCAATTCAACCTGCCAAACTGCTCTTCACCGAGGATAAAAGGACAAGGTTAATAAGAACTGTGCACTGGAGTACTATGCACCTCTTCACCAACCTGCAACGACCACCAAAAGGCACCCCCTTTTTGGGAATCTATGAAGTTGTCTTTTTATTGGACCAAGTTTGAAGATTTTGAAAAAGGTCATTTGGAATCAGTTGCATAATTCAGTGCGTTCAGTAGGACAGCAGAGGCATCATATGTCAGAGAAGTGAGATGGTTGAACGAGAATACAGAGAGCGAACACTATCAATACTGAGATGAAAGTCAGAAATGAGAACGAATGCATATGTAATTCATCTGGTAAGTAAATCACATTGTACAGCATAAAGAAAAAAAACTGAAATGTCACTCAGTTTGCAAACAATAGTTTCTGAGTTCATATATCAATCACGGAAGTAATGAATAAAACTCAGGTGGTAAGCACACACACTGCTGAGCTCCTCTGCAAAACAAGCACGCAGCGACCAAGCATGCGCTATGCTGTTAGGCCCTCCAATGTTTGAATTACACGGTACAAAATCTTGAACTCAGCCCAACCGCCAAGCGATCACTCAACTAAGTCAGCCAATTGTATCAGATGAAACCGCGATGGCACGGCATTCTCCAAGGGGACATCCACGATGTCGGTGCGCAACAGGTCATGATGCAAACCATAGTGCCTAGCCACTTTCTCTCATGCAGTTGCCAGGAAGAAGATACCGGTACTGGTCATTTTTCTCCAGGAGATATGCAGGAAGATGAACTGCAGAATATGTACTCGGGATTGGCCCCAGCTTGGCAATGATTTCTTGGAATGTATATTCTTCAGGAAGCATGTCGAAAAGATCAGCCCCTTGGCATATCACATGCTGAATCCTTTTGGGGTTTAGGAAGTACTTAAATCTAATCCGATCGACGTGGCTATAAGCTTTCATTTTGAAGACAAAATCATGTATGTAACGGAAGCAAAAGCTGCAGTGCCACCCTGAGTCGGCCAGAAGGTCATCTGTTTGACGGAAATGTGCATACCTGGTCTTTCCAGCTCGGTATCTGTGTATTGAAGCCCTCCAGCTCTTGTCATCAAGGAAAAATTGGAATGAGTAGAGATAATTCCTGAGCTGAAGATGAAGTATCTCAGGAATGTCATCACACCATCTCAACAGGTTGATCGTATGCCCACTTGGGATCTCATCAACATCAGACATGATCAACAGGTCATCATCTGTGATTCCAGCAATTTTAATAAGCTGGTCAAGAGCAACCCTCTGATATGACTCCTCGACAAATGGGTTCTCCCCCTTCACAAACCTCCCCCCTATCATACCATAGGTCAACCGTGACTCAGCAAACTCAAACCGTTGGCGGTTTTCCTTGAAGTGAAGAGACTTTTTCAAGCCAGTGAAGGTTGAGTTGGACTCAAGCAGCACAAATTCTGACACATATGGGCTAAGCTCATGCCAACGGATATCAAGAATGTCGAGCTCATTGCTGAAAAGCACAGCATCAAAGACGCGACGTGGAGCCTCCCGCACTTTCCATCCATGCAACTTGCAGAGGTTCTCCATCGAGACATTTTCGTGATAGTAATGGGGAAGTACTGTGAAGGGCTTTGGGGGCTTTTCCCAGATCGGTCGGAGGAAGTAAGTGACCTTCTGACCATGAACGTATATGACAAAGATCAGAATTGGCACACCAATCAAGAGGACCAAAAGAGCCCTTAAATCAAACCCCCGCAGTGCACACTTCAGTCTTGACATGCTCAGAACTGCCTTTGAACCATGCTGCAAATGAAATCAGAAAGCTAGTGAGAAATCAGATGGTCAATGGAAACCAAAAGAAGCATGGATGGAGCTAAGTAAATAGGCAATTTACACCAATCTTCTTCACGTAACAATTTGAACTCCAATGAACAATACAAAATACAAAAATGTGCAACAACACTGATTATACCTAACTCAGGACATCAGCAGCTTACTGAAAATGAAACTTACGAACACATTGCATAATAGAAAATTTTGCCCAAAGAAAGTTAAAAAAAAAACAACCAGAGAATGTGTTCAGCAAAAACTGGGTGGCACTAGATAAGAACAGAGAAATTTAGAAATCTTACTAAGTATGAGAGCACGAGAACTTACAATGATCAAGCACAAAGCTGAGAAAAAGAGGGGGGGGGGGGGGGGGGGGGGGGACTGTAGCATAGCATCAGGAAGCCAACCACAACGTAGAGCACCAGGTCGACAGCCCAGTTTTCTTAACACCTAATCTACCATGAATTTCGTAGCAGCAACCAAAAAGATACTTCTTTTGTTTAACAATGTTACTACTATAAGATCAAGCATAGATGGAACAAGTAATCAGCAGAATATGTGCTTGTTTTCTATAAGTAATGATAATATTCCTATCAATGATAGGCTAATGAAGATCCACCGATAACAAAGCAAGCAACTAATTATATATCTACAAATTCCTATAGGCACCACACCATCCTGTAATTTATTTTCTTTCGCAGCATGAATCCCCAGCATCCACACAAGAACGGAATTTTGTAAGCTCGATACTTTTCACAGCCGCGCATCAAGAAAAAAGAAAGCTTCCAGGATTAGGCCGAACACCCAATTCGGCCAGCTCGCGAGATTCTACCAGCCAGCACCAGAAGCATCCAAGCTTCGAACTTCACCTAATCCCTCCCTTCCCATCTCCACCACGGGAGCAGATCAAAAGATTCCACGAAAGCAATTAAGCAAGCACCTCCGATCCCGGACACGACAAATCTCACCAGTAACCAATCCAAAACTGGAACTTACCCAGGAAACCAACCCCCAATATTCATCTAGATTGGTAGCATAAAAGCGCGAACAAGAGCAATTGGAGCAATCAAAGCATCAAGCAAGCAATTTTAGCACAACCAAACGCGGTAAAATAACAGGGGGATAAAAGGCAAGCACCACCAAGAACGGGGCTTCTCGTGAACCAGGTAATCCACCGAGAAACCCACACGGCGGGAGAAAGGGACAGATCTGGGGAGGTGACCGTGGGAAAGGGAGCGGGTTCTCACCTCGCCGTCGCAGACGCCCTCGCAGATGCCGTCGGTCTTCTTGCAGTTGTAGTAGCCGGCCCCTGCCTCCATCGCGGCGAAGAAGAAGACGAAGAAGAATCCCAACCACGTACGGAGGACGGCACAGGGACGAATCAGCAGCAGGCGCCCGTGGCCCCCCAAAACGCGCGAAGCAGTCGCCTAGAGGGGACGCGCTTTCCCGCGCGCGGCTCCAATGGTGCGCCGATCGGCCTCCCCGCCGGGGTCTCGCCGGCGATCGGTGCCTGGCTGTTTTGCGTTCTCGCCCTCGAAGCCTTCTCCAATTCGCTCGTTCCGACTCCTCGTTGCGTGCAACGGGGTGTGTTCGGAATTACTTCGGTGTGCGGGAGGTGGGAGTGCAAAAAGGGAGTTGAGGAGGCGAGGGGATTATGGGAACCGCCTAATTATAGCCGTTTGGGTGGGGTCGCGCGTGGCTGGCCGAGAGAGGATAGTGTTTATTTGGATTTATATGTGTAGGTTTGTAGCTGTTTTTTTACTATAATGATTAAAAATATACTGTAACTGCTATTAGTTTTTTAGCTTAACTAATTTTTTAAAAAACAAAAGGTTATATCATCATAAATAATACAAAGGAATAGATGGATAAACAAAAGGCAAAAAAGTTCAAAGATCAAAAAGACGAAATTAAGAAGTTAGAAGTCAGAAGTAGAAGCTCGTTGGAGCAAGACCATATGTATCTGTGTGGATGTATCTAGACGACCGACAGCTAGCATCACAAATCTCAACGTAAGACCTCCCTCCTCCTTCTCCCCTCCTGTACTCTCCAGTAATCAAGCTGTCTCGCGGCCACCATCCTCCACGCCATGCGAGCCCTAGCCGCCGACGGCCCCTCTGCCGACTGCTCTATCCGCGCCACGTGAGGTCTCCAACCGCCGAACTGGGTGTCCCTTCCATCGGCCATTCCCATTCACGCAACGTGAGGTCTTCCGATCGCACCTGATATCACATCAATAGTTGTGCAAAAGGGACTGGCGATTTTTCCAATGATCCGTCCTAAAAGAAGGAAAAGTTATGCTTGTGCAAATGATTCAAAGTTTCATGTTTGTGGTGGTCAAGAAATGGTTTAGGTAAATTTGTAAGATGCTAAGAAAATACCACTAAGTGATGAGCTCTAAAAGAACAAATTTTCATAGAACCATTCACAGGAAACTTCCCCCAAAATATGAAACATCTTAATTGTTCATGCATAGAGTATTTTTTATAGATCCAACAGATGCATGGGACTATGCATTGTATGTAACATCCTGTTTTTCAGAATTTATTCGAAGCTTCTAAAAGAAAATTCATTATTTACATTTTTCTGGAATTAATTGAAGCTTAAATTAAATTTTATTAATCAAAAGGATTTCATATAACTAAATTGAACTTTAAAATTTTCTGAAAGTATTTTATTTGGGTTTCTTGTGCTTCAAGGATTTTTTTGGATTTTAAAAGATTTTTTCGGAGTTATTTGCTATTTTCTAGAGCTCAAATAAATTTATTTGAATTTTTGAGGCTGGAGACTGGTGAGGTCAGTGGTGGGGGGAGCCCTCTCACGACGAGGCCGATGGTCGATGGATGGAGCTCTCTCGCGGTGAGGCTAATGGCCAGCGGATGGAGTCCTCTCACGGCGAGGTTGTTAGTCAGCAGAGGGAGCCCTCGCGTTGCGAGCTCCATGATCGGTGGAGGTGCCGACAGCAACGGGGGAATCCTTGCGCGGTGCAGGGGACATCGATGATGCGGTCTACGGCCGACGGGGGGCGCCAGTGAGGGGTGGAGCGTCTCCATGCAAACGCCGTGGTTGGGAGGAATCAGAGCGATGTGGGAAGAACTGAGGGCATCTCCAATGGTTATAGCTAGCAACTAACTATAAAACTTCCACATCATCTATATAGTACACACTAAAGTTAGCATTCTAAAGAACTATCTATAAGGATAGCTATTTGATGCTTACATGCACACACAGAATTTATGGAGGCTGCCTCGTTTGGCACTATAGACTATCTCTAGAGCTGTAGAGAGCTGCGTTCTCTTTCTTCATTTAATATCTTCCACGTAGGACAGTTGATGACATGGACTCTCTTGTAGATAGCTGCTATAGACCCATTGGAGATGCTCTGAAGGAGCTGCGCTCATTTTAGGGGAATGCCTTGTGTTGAGATTCGTGCTACTAGCTGTCAATTGTCTAGATGCATCCCCATAGATGCAGAGTGGGGACCTTCCCTAGAGAAGTTTGTTTCGAGAAGGAGCTAGTCTTGTTTGTCCTCGTGCTAAGGGCATCTCAGAGTTAAAAGGCCCAAACATAAGTCCGTGTCATGTCTTTTTTAACGAACTTTGTGTATTTCTTTTTTAAATATACTATATCTATATTTTTTTAGATTCATTAACGTATTATACCATTTTGGAACTGAGGAAGACCGTACCAAAAAAACAACTATTCTATTTTATGTGTAATTGCAATGAAATAACTGCATTCCAAATAAGCCCTAAGTGGATCCAGATTTGCTGAAGTTTTGAAATAACTTTTGGATGTAGATTATTGGCTATTACTTGAGTCGTCATAATTCATCAACATGGTGCTTGCAACTATGATGCAACAAAAAATTTGCATGCATTTCTCCATTAGGAGAGTTGGGTGTGATCAAAGACGGGGGATTCTTTTGAGCTATGACGTACAAGTTTTGGCTTATAGTTTTTAAATTCTGGTTGTGTACGAGAGAGAGTACAAAGAGAGACACTCATGTGTAATTTTGACCGATATAACTGAATTTGGTATAATGTCTGCTACAATATACTTATAGACCCTGTCTTAAAAACACACTGTTTAAAAACTAATTACTATAACAAAAACAAAAAATCATAAGCCCCAAACAACCCAACCGTGTTTGGCATCCAGCGCACACCAATCAGCCTGTGGGTTGGATTCGAATAAGTTGATGATTATAAGGATCTGAGATGTAATGATAACAAGGCATCTCGGTGAGATCCTTCCTAGATGCTGGTGTAGTGATGTGCTTTGTATTTCTTTTTCCCCCCTCTTTATTCTTTTGATAAAGAGTGACTAAATCATAGCATGCCATGTGAACTAGCGTGAAGCCTTTTCTCTGCACAAATGTTACGAACCCATATTTTCTGATAAAATATTCTGTAAGCTTAAAGTAGCTGAGCATGTAAAAAGGTTAAACAAATTACTCTTAAAGTTTATGAATTTACAATAGTAACCTAGAATGTAGGAAGTGCTTTATTTTCCTAAAAAAACCGCCATGCATGTTTGAGTAGTCTGGCATTTATAGTCCACTATTTGCAGAATAACCTACATAGGTAAGCAATTGGCTATGTCTCTGTTACTCAATTAACAAACCATATCATTGAACAAGTCATTCAACAAGTCAGTCAAGCCGCGTATAATTTTGATGCTCTTCAACACTTGCTTCCTTTTGATGCTCTTTTGTTTCCCTGCACAAGCGAAAGGACATGCAAGAGAGGACGGCGAAGACGAAAAGAAGAAAAATTTTACCGTCACCAACCGCGCGCGCTGTATCGTTTTCTCAAACCAAATCTAAGCAGCCAGCTCACGCCATGACTAACGCTCGATCGGTTGCGAAACTACAGGATTCGTACGAACTAACATTGACTCACTTGTATACCCTGCCTCTGAAGCGTCAGTTGATCGGTTTGTATACGGTCCCTAAAGAACTTTTGCAGTACAGCAAACTAAGCAGGCAACTTGAGGGTGTGTTTGGTTGAGCTATGGCTTCTTAAAAAACTGCTGTGAGCTGTGGGCTATGGAAAAGCTGCTGTAGGTTGTGGGCTGTGGAAAAGCTGTAAACTGTTTGGTTCAAACACGTATAAAACTTACCTTCTATCTCTATTTTCCTTGAAATAACTGTGAAACAACTCTCTATTTTCACTATTTCAAAAAGCAGAAAGTCAAAAGCCAAAAGCAGGGTCCAAGGTGCTTTCAAAACTGTACTACCCAAAAGTAGCTGCTTCTGAAAAAGCAGCTTCTGGTTTCCACCCCTTTGGTTGGTTTTTGGCTCTTTGGAAGCAAAAGCAGCTCCCAAAAGCTCAACCAAAGGCAATCTAAGTAGGCAACTTTGACACTTTTACGCGACTTTGCGATGTTGGGAGTGTTAGATTATGTTGAGCATAAAACAGGGAGACAAAAAGTGAGGTGAGCTCCGTTCTTGTCTATGTAGCACACGATTCTATGCTCTCTTTTATCATCTAAAATAACACATAAAAAGAACAACGAAAAAACTGCGATCCAAAATAGGCATTCTGCTGAAAGAGCGGAAATGGCATGGGCACGAGGCTGAAATCAAACAGCTCCCTCCGGCAACGTCCAGAGTTCCCAGCGAATGTGCTGCCTTCGGCCAAACAAGGGCCTAGGCTGCATAGCTAATGGTTTTTATTTAAATCTCATGTGTTTTTACTGAAAATAAATAGTAGTGACCGAAAGAAATAGTTTTTAGAAAGAGATCATAAGTAATGTGGAAAGTGAGGGAGAGATACATGTGCGAGACAGAAGCGAGAGAAGTGCAGTGTGTGTTGCGCTCGTGACCTCTGTCTTATCTCTAAAGTAAAACAGAAGTGAGAGGAATCAAGAAGTTTCAAAAAATCGAGTGTTCGTATTGATTTCTGACTTCTTCAAATAAAATATATAAATAGAAGTTAATATAAACAATTCCCTAATGCCGGCCGTTGCCGGAGGCTAGATGGCCGAAACCGCGTTCTACGTTGGAAAAGAACCAGATCAATGCTTTTGTTGTTGTTCATTTGGCCGTTCTTTTGCGCCGAAACAGCCACTTCCACCCGAAGTAGTACAAGAATTCTTCAAATTTAATTGTACTTTCCTAGAACCAAGGCACGAGTTTCTTCATGCTCCGATTCAGCTGTCGCTGGCGGACCCAGGATTTGAAACCAGGGTATGTCTAACTAAAAAATTATTATCCAATGATGGTATAATCTAATACAAAAATTCGGTAAACGGTTCGGTAAAAAACATAATATATTTAAAAGATCTCATAATACCTTAAATTCAACAAATAAGTTCGAAATTTGAATAACTGATAATATAAATTGTTCAAATGTAATATAAGGTCTTACATAAATAGAAGATTGCAACACTAGTCTAAGGCTTTTGCTTTCCGCTTCTTCATGGCCATGAAAGTGTGAACTATGTCATCCTCGCTGACATTGAACAAATGATCCTATTAACCATTTAGCATGTAAAATATTTAGTCTAACAATGCAAGACTATAGCCCAAAGTAATGCAGACCGCAGCTAAAATCTAAAATCTAAATTATTAGTCTAAAATCTAAAGTCTAAATTACTAAATTAATAAAAAAAAAGTAGAGAAAAATTACCCTTAAGCAATGAAGCTTAACTGTCGGCTGCCCCTCTGCTCAATTAGTCAATTAGCTGTCGGCAGGCTCCCCGGGACCCGGCTCCTTTTCTTTTATAATCGGCAGCACTCAGCCGACAACCATCTTCAGACTTCAGCTGCTGGCAGGCTCGGTGACTCCTCAATCCTCATTTCCTCAAGTACTCGTTCCTCGCCGCAAGCCCGCAGCTCCCTCTCTCGGCCTCTCCCTAGTCCCTCCCTCGCCGCAGCTCCCTCAGCGCCCTCTCTCGGCCTCTCCCTAGTCCCTCCCTCGCCGCAGCTACCTCAGCGCCAGGCGCCAGCCGAGGCCCGAGAGCCCGCCGACTCCCTCAAGGCCACGCCAGCCGACTCCCTCAAGGCCACGCCAGCCGACTCCTCCCGCCGGGCGCCGGGCGCCGCCTCGCCTCGCTGGCTCACTCGGACTCCTCCCTCCCGTCGTTGGGCGCCGGGCGCCGCCCCGCCTCGCTGGCCCGCTCCGACTCTTCCCTCCCGCCGTCGGGCGCCGGGCGCCGCCTCGCCTCGCTGGCCCGCTCCGACTCCTCCCTCCCGCCGCCGGGCGCCGGGTCACCCCGCTCCGACTCCTCCGGTCCTCCCTCCCGCCGCCGGGTCGCCGCGCCGCCGCCAGTCGCCCGATGCCCAGATCTGGCTTTTGTGTGTTTGTGATTTGTGAATGTTTGTATCCTCTCTCCTAGCTCTGGATCCACTCGCCCGATGCCCCGAGTGGATGTGTTGGTTTGCTGGCGGAGAGTTTTTGGGTTAGGGCACGGGTGTTTTTGGGCCAAGTTGCACTATTGCAGGGTAGTTCTGGGCCTATATGGACTATCTGCTGGGCCCGCCCCTGGCTGTCGCATGTGCGAATCTGTATCATGACTTTTTCTAGTTCCACCGCTGGCAACTGGGGTGACAGTTCGGGCAAATACGTACGTGGTCCAGTCAAGTGGACATGGTAGCCACAGTTGTACGTTTTTGTATCACCGACCAAACACGTCTTCCAAATTGCTTGATTAAGCTCGTTCGGTTGGGCTGAAATGTTGTGGTTTATGGCTGAAATTACATTATAGCGACTGAAATTTTACTGTAGCTGAAAATAACTTATTTGACGTAATTAAATTTAAAAAATTAAAAATAGAAAAAATATACTAGCTCATCACGGACAACATAAACGAATACGGAAAAAAAGAACTGGTAAAAAAGTTTAAAAAAACTAGAAATTTAGAAAAAGATGGAATTTATGAATAATAAAAAATAAATTAAAAATCAGAAACTAAAGCTGAAATGAGCGTATCGTTGTCGTATTACTCACGTCGGGTTCGGTCGACGGAGTAGTTTTTACAGCTTCTCAGACGAACACGGACGGGTACATGTCTGTCGCGAGTGAAAACCCTAAATTTCGTTGCTTGATTTGCTTCGCAGCGAAGCGACGCGCATTAACACGGCAGCCGTTGGTGGCTACACGACACTGACTTGTTTGACTGGCACGTGAAGACCAAGAGATCGTGTCTCTGCCGTACCATTAATTCATTGCCCGTTAGAGAGATCACGCATTTACACGTGTCTCTCTTAGTCATCACGGGAAAAAAAAACCTCGCGTGAATTAGAACTAGCAGAAGAAATCGATGTGAAAATAACTCGAAAAGTTACGCAACGTTGCCAACATAACCGGGTTTACCTCCAGCTTTTCCCTCTTAATTAGTTTTATGGGAATAATCAAGTTGGAATTGCCGTTACGTAGCTAAAAGCCACCGTTCCAGTCCATTAGCACTATGTTAGGTAGATTTATTTGTCGGTCAGACGTTAACCTCTCTTAAGCCTTATTTCAAACAGCGATAGTTTATAGTTTTCAGAAGTAAATACATTTGGAACATATCCGTAGAGATATAACGGTATTTTTTCTATTTTTTTTAATTAAATAACTCATAAAAAATTAAACAACCGTTACGATACCATTTCAGCTAAAAGAGAAAAACCCCAACAATTTAGGACAGTGCTCTAAGCTAAGCCTTCAAGTAGTTGTGTTTCCGTTAGAATCAGAACTTTTTAAGGCATATAAAGCACGCATGATTTCAATCACCTGCCGGCGCGCGAAGTAACTGGTGATATCCATCCGACAGATTGTGGACGACGTTGGACAGACGCTACGGTAGCTAGACACCGGAGTCAGACGACGGTAGTGCCTCACATGCCGCATGGTACGCAAGAATGATCACCTGATCGGCTCAGTTCATGCTCTTCTTTTTTTAATGGGATGATTCGAACGAGCTCGGCGCAGTTGTTACCTGCATAGTTCAGGACAAAAAGAAGCCGTTTTCTCCACATGGACCTGTACCCCGGTCACATGGAGGCAGCAATCAACTTGGCTCGATCTGTCTCAACGGTACATATGTGCGTTTCGAGCTTGATGGCGTTTGGTTCAATAACGTTAACGTAAATGTGAAGGGAATGAGATTGCAGGGAATTTTAGGGTAACGGGATGATCACATAATTTGTTTGGTTGCACCAAGGAATGTTTTTGGAAACCATTAAAACGTTTGGTTAAGGATGAAGGTATCGCATTCGGATCACACATGTAGGTGAAGAAGGCACCAAGACAGCCAGCTCCGCCTCCAGACAGTCGGCGAAGACCCCGTGGAAAGTGGTCGGAGGCGATGAGATCTGGGGGCGCTCCTCCTCTCGAGCTCGTCCTGGGGCACCATGGCCACCGGCATCATGCCCCGGGGCCTCGCGAGGTACCGCCCCACGTGCTTGTCGTCTAAGTAGTCGTCGTCATCGTTTTCTCCTCCTCATCCTTGCTCACCTGGAGGCGTCGAGCAGATGGAGCAGTAACGGAACGGATTCCGCTCGATATGGAGCGTAATGGGCATTCCACTGTACTGGGACCCGATTACATGGTATCTAATACCAGCCCATCTGAACCAAACACAAACTAATGGGATCCGTTTACACTGTAATCAGATTACACTCTAAAACCACTCAACCAAACACTGTCTTGGTGTAATACAATCGAGCGGCAATTTTTTTTTGAAAGCCAGCAAATGCTAGATGATATATTACAAGGAAAAAAAAAATAGAACTAGTCAATTTACAGGAAGCACAAGCAACGCTTGTGGCGGAAATAAAAAGGAATAAAATGTTTACTCTTTATAAGGAATTAAGGGGGTGACAAGGAGAGTTAGACATTGCGTGCTACGTAATATTGTTTGACCTTTTAGTTAACTCATTTAAATATTTTGCTCCAGCCAACTCCCAGAGTTTGGCCTCGTCCTTGATTAGTGTTAAGATCTCACGTTGTGTTGAAAGCTTATTTTGGAAGACACATCTGTTTCTTTCCTTCCACCATTGCCAGAGGACAAGGGTGATGAATGTGTTTGCAGCCTTTGTTAAGCCGATCAAGGAGTTGACCCGCTTGAGCCACCAATGTCCAATTGTCATCAGTTGACCCCAATTTGTTGGTCAAGCATCAGCAAGTGTAGCCATTTTGCTATTTGTGTCCATGTTTTGCCAGATTGTCGGGCAGTCGATGAAGAGGTGCGTTGTAGTTTGAAGGTTTCTATTGCACATTTGGCAGAAGTAGTTATTTGGCCATCCTCGAGACTGTAGTCTTTGAGCTGTCCAGATTTTGTCCTACAACACGAATCAAGCGAATAACTTGCAACGTGAGGGTGCCTAAGCTTTCTAAATGATGGCTTGGTATGAGATTCGAACTGATCCTAGGAACTGTGCTTGATAGGTTGAGGACATTGAATAAGCGACATCGGTAGTTAGTTTCTATTGAATCTCATCCTCAATCTTTGGATTGATGTCAAGCTACTGTATCTTGCCCCATAGGCTCACATATTCGGTTGACAGGTTAGTGGTGAGGCTGTGTTGGATGTCTCATATCTAATTTATATCTTGGATGGCATTTTGCAACTGACCTATTTTTTTCTCTTTGAATGTTTGTACAATTTTGGTGCCATATAACATGGCGTGACTCCATCAATCTAATGAGAGGTCCAGAATTTTGCTTTGTGACCGTTTCCTATATACACCTTAGTGGCCGCTACAAAGAGCTTTTTGTCCTTACTATCACAACACGTTGGAAGCCCTACCCATGATTTTTGCGGCGATCTCCATTCATACCAAAGCCATCTGAGTCTCAGTGTGGCTGCAAATTTCTCTAGGTTCAATACTCCCAATCCCCCTAGCTCTATCGGGCGGCAAACTTTGTTTCAGTTAACTTTGCATTTCCTTCCACGTGTGTCTACAACTGCTGCTCAAAGGAAGTTTTGTCTAACCCTGTTAAAATCCTTAAGGAATTTTCTTGGCGGATTGAGTGCAGTGAGCAGATATGTCGGAAGTGAGCTGAGAACGGACTTTAAGAGTGTGAGCCATCCTCCTAGAGATAGATGCTTCAGCTGCCAACCCGCTAGTCTTCTTATTGCCTTATCATGAATTTGTTGTAGATCATTCCGGCACAATTTTTCTATGGTTAGTGGCAAGCCAAGGTACTTAATCGAGAGCATGACTTAGGCTCCTGTAAAAGGTTGCAAGACAACTTGGACATCAATGTCTTGGCATTTTATTGTGACAACCGAGCTCTTATATAGATTTACATTCAGCCCAGAGGTACTTCCAAAATCTTTTAGGATGGCGATTGTTGCTTCTGTCTGCGTCCTATCTAAGTTTAGAAACAATATCGTATCGTCTGCATAAAGTGACACTCTTATTTTTGCAGCTCGACCTTTTAGGGGTGTTAGAACCCCTCGCTCAGTGGCGATCTATAGGATACGCTGTAAAGGGTTGATTGCTAGGATGAAGAGGAAGGGCGAAAGGGGGTTGCCCTGGCGCAGTCCTTTTCGGTGCTTTATTTGTTGCCCCGGTACTCCATTAAGCATAATCCTTGAAGATGATGTTGCAAAGGAAATTGCCATCCACTCTCTCCATTTGGGCCCAAAACATCTGGCTTGCAGAAGGTTCAGTATGTATTCCCAGGATACAGAATCAAAAGCTTTGGCTATGTCCAGTTTGAGCATTACACCCGGTGTGCGACTTTTGTGCAATGCTTTGACTCGGTTCCTAACAAAGAGAAAGTTGTCCTAAATGTATCGATTCTTAATAAAAGTTCTCTGTGAACTCAAAACCAACCTATTATATGTCTAGAAAGCCAAATAACAAGCACTTTTGAGAACAATTTGGTTATGGAGTGAACTAGGCTAATTGGCCGGAAATCTATTGCCGTCGCTGCTCCATCTCGTTTTGATATTAGCTCTATGGTTGCTTTATTAAGATGCTCAAAACCATTCATCGGGCAGTTGTGTATGTATTGAAAAACTATCATGATATTCCCTCTGATGATATCCCAGCAGTGTCTATAGAATTTTCAGCTAATTAACTCCTACCTAACCACATGACAGCGGCTCGAGTGCTTAGCTACGTTTTGATTCGGAAATTAGTCCTATTAATCGGTCGTAGGAGGACTGGAGAGCTGAGGATTGAGGGAGAAATAAAAAGTCTTAAGCCGTTGCAATCAACTGCCGTCCTCAGTAGACTTGTAGCCAAGCGCGTGCAAACAAGCATTTTGCCGTGGTGTTTGTCCAATTTTCTGTTTTTCAAGTATGCAAGCTGCTAGTTGAACCTAGCCAACATCCACACAAGAACCATTCGATCAAACTAAGGTGTCCTAGTGAAGCTAAGAATGAACACGTCATCGTACGTAATCTCGCGTTACAATACTCCCTCTAGCAGAAAATACATAAATCTGTGCCTGTCAAACATGTTAAGGATTGACCATCGGTAGTCTACAGTCCATAGCTTATCTACAGTAGTCTACAGTGTATGCGTAGTGATAGACGGACTCGATCAACACCGGGCGCCGGCAGTAATTAAGCGTGTCATTTTCTGATGCGGCGCGGCCGGGTACGTACTGCATCCCAAACCGGCAATATAAAAAAACGTTTCTTTTTCAACAGTAAACTTAGTCGTGTAGCACCATGAATATATATGGATTATTGCGTTGTTAGACTCGGTCAGTCATCGCTAATGTATGTGCTCAGCAACACTTGATTATCTATTATATATAAATAAAAACCAATGATATGGTGTTTATTAACCTACTTAAGCTCAAAAGTTAGGAATGGATTTGAAACCATAATGGTGATTTTTATTCAGATATAGTGTCAGTCAATTTTGAGTTCGAGAAGATTAATCAGAGCCTATTGAGTATACTAAACGGCTATAATTTTAATGGCCGGAGTGTGTTAGCCATGATTTAGTAGTGTATTTCAGTAAAGGCATAAAGAAACTAGCATCATAGAGTAAGTACCATAAAATATCAGTGTTCTATAGCCAATTTCGTCGAAAAAGTGAAAAGGCAGAGGGCAGAAGTGCTACTCCTGTAAGTGATAAAACTTTTGTGTGTGTGGTGCACGTGTTGGGGCGACCGGAGAGGGACGACGACTTAGCAAAGCTCCATGGTCCATTGGCCCGGGCAAGACATGGGATTCCTTTGGGCTATGGAGCCTAGTGTGATGGACGCGGTGGTCGCCATCATGTGCTCATCCTCCACTAGTTACCCAATAAATCACACGTCTTTAGGCCACTAGTGCGTTTACCTGTCTCCCAGGACAATTCCAAGCAATCCAAGACCCATCGATCGACCTAGATGTGATGGCAATTGACACGGCTCCATCTTCGAGCAGTCAGTCCATGCATGTCCTCACCCCCACCCCTACAAAAAAATTCCATGCATGTCCTCATCTGAAACTGTATATCCAACTGTTGCAGAAAGCATCTAATGTTCAGAGCAAAGTTGCCCGGAAGAAAGGAAAGGTCTGGTGGTTTTGCTGGATAACAACTCTGTACGCGCATACGGCCATGCATACGGGGATCGAGTTTACAATCACATGGGATTTCGTATATTCGCATGCCATCTTCCGATTGTGTGCCACTGGAAACTTGGGAGCGTCCATGTCAGCGGGCAGCAGTGGCCATTACCCTGTTCTCCATCACCATTTTTTGAGTTTGTGCCGCCCCCAATAGCAGAGAAATTAATGGGGATCTACTCGGCCATGATGATTTAGTTTGGAGCCGTGGACTTTTTAGTATTTCGTCATGGTGATCTCTGCCTAATTGAGGGTCTGTTCTTTTGTAGCTGTGGTTTATGGCTTTTGACTGCAGCTTATGACTTTTGGCTGTTCGTGTGAGAGATTACAGAGTAACTGAAATTCACGTGCGGCTTTTGCCGATATAAATGAAGTCGGTATAATATGTACTACAATTAACTATTAGACCCCATCTTGAAAAGACAATCCGTTTAAAAACTAGTTACTGTAAAAAAGCCAAAAGCTGAAGCTAAAAACCACAGAAAAACATGCCCTGAAGTGGTCCTTTTTCAGCTGGAAGTGGATGCTCACTCAATGACTCGAAACTGCATTTTTTTTTCTGACTAGCAACTGCATTTTTTCGTAAAAAAGGCTTCCACTTAGTGTTGCACCTGAATGAAAGTTTTAAGACAAGGCAGCATGATGCGCTCCAATTGGTAAGTGGACATCCATGAGAACAAAAGTAAAAAAGGGAATCCTTACCACTTCTTATATTGCAAGAACAATACATACAATGTTGCACATGATCTCACTGAAAGAAAGTGAACATATAAACCAGTGACATTAAAAGAAGAGTTCAGATAGACATAAACAGGCTCTTTCCTGCTATATCAGCCTATCAAGTAATAATACCATGGCATCTATGCATTTCTTTCCCCTGTTCTTTTCCATCCCTTCGCTCTCATCAAATCGGCTCCGAGTCCTGCACGCACGACAAAAATCCCATGGCCGCACATAAGCAGAGGAGTAAAGTCCATTACCGGTCCTTAAATTTTTTATGCTGTGTCATCCCGGTACATAAACTTTTAAAGTATGTCATCCCGGTCCTTAAACTTTCAAAGTGTGGCAATTTTTTTTGAAAGTCTATGGACCGAGATGACACAGCATAAAAAGTTCACTGCTACAACTACATAGGATATTGCCACACTTTGAAAGTTTAAGGACCGGGATGACATACTTTAAAAGTTTATAGACCGGGATGACACAACATAAAAAGTTTAAGGACCGGTAATGAACTTTACTCTAAGCAGAGCAATAGGATAAGCTGGGTCCACGGAAACTCGAGATTGACTGCAAAACACCGCCATATAGATGATAAATCTCTTTCACTTGGAGGTACACTCCAAAACGAATGCGGCTACCTTGGAATGATCTTCGTCTATGCAACTCCGTAGCAGCAGCATGTCTGCTTGCCCGTGAGACCAAAATCTCCGATGAATGGTGCGGTTGATTCGAGCGTAGCTGACCTAGCTTCACTTGTGTATGGTTCCTGATAATTTCGTAGAGGCCACTTGTGAGCAGGTTCCATATGCGATTGATCAGGCTTACTGGTCGGCGATCAAGGTCGGTTTTTGTTTCAGAGCTTGTACTTCGTCTGACAAGCAGAGCGTAAGGACGCTCCGGCGTAACTGCATAAGAACAGGATGCTATAAATAAATTTGAGAAGTGCTAAGGAGCACTTAAGTATTTTTATAGTTAGGAACACTTAAATTTTAGAGGGTTGAATCTCCATCCAACGGATCTCTCATATCCTTTTCCCAAAAAAAATCAAATCTGGGGCGTTGAATCTTCATCTAACGGATCCTCCATACCCTACTCCTTCCCAAAAAAAAAAATAAGTGCTTCGGATCTGAAACGTTGGATGGAGATCTAACGTTTAAAAAATCTGAATGTTTTCAATCTCAAAAATATTGGAGTGTTCCTTAGACACCATCAATAAATTTAGTGCAATGCAGTACTAAGTAAAAGAAAGAGTAAAGTCCACACAAAGTATATAAATGGTACTAACCAACTGACCCCGAGAGACTCCTTAATGTAGTGCCAAGTAAAGGAGTGTTGGTGTATATCTTCGTAGGAGTATTCAACACAGTCAGTAAACAGCGAACCGCACTCACATGCGCACCAAGCGTGTACCTGTGTGAAAGAAGACTGCGATGTGCAACGTTGATTTTGTGTTAATCTTGGAAGGAAAATTTGATGCTCCTACCTAGCTACAGCCCACATGCATGTGACATATTTCTTGCACCTCAGGTGACGTGAGGCTGATACCAGGACACCCGACCGAGCCACCAGCCGCTCAAACTTAACCGCTCACGTTCCACCAGCCGCCGAACACAAAACCGACATGGCGTCGCACCCCCACACGCACCGCATGAAGAGCTCGGCGGAGCCGCACGAGGCGACCGGCGTGGAGCTGCTCAAGGCGGTGGCGCAGACGTGGCACTCACAGTCGGGAAACCCACGGCCGTCGCACGCGTCGTTGGCGTCGGGGGACGACGAGGCACCGCCTGCGCAGAAGCCCGAGTCCAGCCTCCCTCCCACACGTGGGGAGGAGGCAGGAAGCGGGCGAGGGAGAGCAGCCGCAGCCTGAGGAGTCTGTTCCTCTGGTCGTCGTCCAGGAGCTTTGAGGAATCAAGCAGCTAGTGTTAGAACTAATCTTGTTGTTGATAATAGTCGGCATTTGAATCATGTGTAGTTGGTGTTCAAGTACTATATGGTCGGTGCTCGAGTACCGTCTTGTAGTCGTGTGCAGTCGGTGTTCGAGTACTATGTGGTCAGTGTTCGAGTATTGCGTAGTCATGAGCACAGTACTTGTGTGTCGAGAACTGTGTTGTCGAAGATCCCAGAGTCGAAGAGCAGCCGGAGACTCTAGAGTAGAGTACTCACGTGTCGAATACTAGGCAGCCGTGTATCGAGTACTAAGTAGCCGAAGTCAAGTACTCGTGTATTGAGTACTTTGTATTCGCAGTCATGAGTCGATCTGCGCAGTGATCGTAATTGTAGTGATCGTAGCTGCAGTGGTCGTAGCTACAGTAGTCGTAAGTCAGCAGTCGTAGCTACAATACCTGGTCGAAGAATCTGTTGTCGAGAAGCCATGGTCGAAGTACTCGTAAATTGAGAAGTAGTCGTGGTCGAAGATAACATGGTCGAAGATACCGTGGTCGAGAAGCCATGGTCGAATTACTCGTAAGTCGAGTAGCAGCCGTGGTCGAGCAGGCGCAGTAGTCGTAAGTCGTCAATGGGTGTCCGAGTAACGGCTGAGTCAATGAATCATGATATAGTTGTAACTGCATGTATGTAACAGAAGTATGATGGCTGTATGTATGTAACGGAAGTATTAGTGATGTAGTTAGTACACCATCAAGGTCTTGTAACCGTTTGTTGTGATGAATAGTATATAAAGAAGAGAAAATAGAAAAGTTGTACGACATTACGCAACGAAAAAACTCTATGTGTCCGAATTGATCATAAGAACTCTGTGTTTCTGAGTTGCTCAAAAGCGTTTGTGTGTGATGCGTTCACTAAGAATGTACGTTTTGATCCTTCTGAGCCACCAACAGCTAGTGTTCTCTCTCTTTCTGTCTCTCCATTAGTCCGTACTACTTCTGAAAAGCTTGGGCAGTGTCCTCGCAAGCTTAGGCCCTGTTTGTTTCCACTTAAGATTATTATAATCTAACTTATAGGTGGGGGATTATATAAGCTAGATTATAATAAGCTGGTGGAAAATAAGCTGTCAAGTGTTTGGCAGCCTGGATTATCAGAGTTATGGATTGTTGTATTCGAATGTTTAAAGACTACAATGTCCTTGAGAGAGAGGCAAGGGAGTTGGGGGATGGATGAATGGCAAAGGTGGGTAATATTTCTAAAGTTTTATGGTCCTTAAGATAAAAGGTGGATCTATAAGCTGAAATAAGCTCCTTTTTGAGCTTATTAGATTACAATAATCTAGGCTATTAGATTATAATAAGTTACCTTATACTCTAGGCTGTTTGTTTCCACTTATGATTGTAAGCTAGATTATAATAATCTTAAGTGGAAACAAACAGGGCACTATTGCAACTTTGAAAGTGTTAAAAGAATCGTCAAGCACAGCTATTTCCATGCATTGAGTAGAATATAAACATAGTACAAACCAAGCTCAAGCATAATCCAGAATAACATTGCTAATTAGACTTTAACTGCGATAATACGACGTATCTCCAATCTATCCATTCAATCAGCAATGATGATATGAAAAATGAAATCCATAACAGGGGAGCACCAGAATCCTGTTTTTTTGTGACGACATCCAGCATCCTACCAACGACACATGAATGACGGGTAAAGGAGATAGGTAATAGGAGCTGCTTGCTCAACACCTCATTTGCTGTAATAGGAGCTGCTTGCTCAACACCTCATTTGCTCTGCAACCTGAGCCCCTCCAGTGGGAAAAATTCTATTGTGTAATCGATATACAAGAGAGTTTGTGTAACAAGCAAATAAGACGACGAAATGCGGCACAGGTGCACTGTAGTAGTACTGTAGTCCGTACAAAAAGTAATATTTTTAATTACTGCTACAGTACTAGACTGTAGCGAAAAATGTTTTTTTAAAATAGATGCTATAGTATTTTACCACGTGTCGTCGCCTTATTCGTTTGTTACACAAACTCTATTGTGTACTAATTACACAATAGAAATTTTCCTTCAGTGGGGGTGGGGTGGCTTGCAGCATCTGGAGGAGGACCCGACGCTTGTGCGATGACGGTATCGGTTCCGCCGTTTGTCTGAACCTCCCTGGCAGGACATCCAGCACCATTGTACATGCTGGCGGTATCAATTGCTTAGCCACCGTTCACTGCCACTGTGTGATGAGATGCAGCATAGACGGCAGGATAGTAGGAGATGGCATTCTGATAATAAGATTCATAACCTGCAGGGTAGCCAGGATAATAGCAGAGGCCATACCGACCATAACCTGCAACTGGGTAGCCAGCATATCCAGTATATCCACTAGGTTGCACAACCTGATGGTACACCACGGGATTAGCGTCTTCATAAGGCAAAACATAAGCTTACGGCCCAGCATGAGTTGTATGCTGACATTCGGCTACCGGGAAATAAGCATATACACTCGCATAAAGGGTACATGCCAGCTGATGCAGTCGGACCTTGTGCCATCCCAGAATGACCTGATTGAGTTGCTTGCTGATATGCAGCAGGGAGATTGTTATATGCACTTCCTGTTGGAAATATAGCGGTTTTAGCAATTTTTTCATATTTAATTTCAACAACTATTGTAGAATTAAAAACATAATTCCCGCAGCCTTTAATTGACATAATCAACAGATAAGCAAATAAATCTTGTATGTCAATTAAACAAATTAACATGCTCATGAAAAAGGGACAGCCCAACTCACAAAATCAGTATAATGCTCAGATTTTAATGTTTGACTATTACTCTTAGATGTAGAGTTGCACAAGATTTATTCTTGACCTTCCCAATAATTAAGTCTACACTCGAATATATTAGATAAGATATCCTCATTTTAGACTTTGAGCTCTAAACAATAATTTTACTGTCAAATCTAGGATATTTTAGTGATGAATAATAACAATGTAGATGATGGATATTGGACAACGTTGGTTATGATATTACTGGTGGTGTGTTGCGTGTGTGAACTGATGTTGGTCAAGTTAAAAAGAACTTATGCCGGAAAAATATTTTTTGGTCTTTGTATATACAGGTTGAGCATAAAGACGATCGTGGTCGATGACGAGGTGGACTGGAACTAGGATGGGAAATCTGATGTTCAAACGTCAAAAAGGTCACAAGATGGTCGGGCTCATACTTGGATGCATGGAGATCCAAGATGGATGATGCGTGTTAGAGTTACGGGAGTGCGGTACGGAGAATATGACACGTGATGGATGATGCATGTTAGAGCTATGGAGGTGCGGTCTGGAAGTTACGATATGTGACGATGATCAATGCTACGGAGGTGGTGAATAGAATACTTTCAATGCTGCTATGAACGATGATCAAGAAGAATCTCACAGAGTGGGAAGATTGTTTGCCGTATGTGGAGTTTGCATACAATAGGGCGGTACATTCTACTACTCAATTGTGCCCATTTGAGGTGGTGTATGGTTTTAAACCAATCACGCCACTTGATTTGCTGCCACTTCCACTACGTGAACAAGTTAATATGGAGGCGTCAAAACGTGCTGAATATGTGAAGAAGATTCATGTCAAGATTAAAGAAGAAATTGAAAAGAAGGCACATTATTATGCTGAGAAGACGAACAAGTCAAGAAAGAATATGTTATTTGAACCAGGTGATTTGGTTTGGGTACATCTACATAAAGAACGTTTTCCAAACAAGCGTAAGTCCAAGTTAATGCCGCGAGGAGATGGTCCATTCAAAGTATTTGAGAAGATCAATGACAATGCATATAAAATCGAGCTTCCGGGTGATAATTATGATGCGAGTTCTATATTCAGTGTTGCTGATTTGTCATCGTTCTTTGGACCGAAAAAATCAGAGTCGAGTACGACTCCTTCCAAGAGGGGGGAGGATGATGAGGACATTCCGACTTGATCGATTACACGAGCACGAACTAAAAAGATTACTCAACAGGTGAACTTGCTCCTAATTGGATTTGGTTTTAATTTATATGAGAATAATATACTACCTAATAGTTGCTATTTAATTATTCTTAGGTTTTTACCTAAGGAGATGTTGGGATGCTGAAGCCAGAAGAAATCAGCCGAGCAAGAAAATCATGCATGTGCATGTGAATTGAGACAAAGAAAAAATGAAATAAAGACATGCATGCAACGTGAGACCTCGTGATGGAAACTCCAAACGTCAGACCTCGTGATGCATTTCGTTTGAAGTTTTGGCACATGGGTTTTTTTACTGAACGAATCGGTCATGTTTTTTTATTTTATTTGTTACGTGCTGTGAGTCCGAACTCAACTCGGTTGTGTCTTTTCGTTGTTGAGTCGGTTCCGAATGAGTCGTCGAGTCGTTTTGGATGAGACTCGGTTTCTTCGGCCAAGAAAAAAATTCCAAACGGCCTTAAAAAGTCTTGTTGCGTGCGTGAGCTAGAGACAGACCACCAGAAATCAATCTATTATTTTTTCAGAGAGTTATGTGCTTGTTCTTCCTAGGATTTGGCATATAATTGTAACCTAGAGGGAAATCGGGCGTTCTCCCCTGTCGTTCTTGTGTTTTCCTTGTGATTGGCCAGAGCGACGACGCGTCTACTTGGTGGTCGGGTAAACGGGATCACGAGCGTATGGTTGGGCGAATTCTTTTGTCGTAGGTTGCTGTTCTAATAGTGGTTGGCACCATCGATTCGTCAGGTTGCACGGATCCAAATTATCTCCATCGATCCTATGTCGTGAAGATCGTGCAATCCTCCACATCAGTATACCTTATGGATAATATGTCAAAAACTCTTTCAAAGGCTTATGCATCTCCTGATGCTGAGTATTAGAAAGAGACAATCTGTAGCGAGATAAACTCTATCATGGCTAATGGGACTTGGGATATCACTGATCGTCCTAGTGGATGCAAACCTGTAGGATGTGAGTGGATCATCAAAAAGAAACTAAGGTGTAATGATATTATTGAAAAATACAAGGTAAGACTTGTGGCCAAAGGTTATATGCAAAAAGAAGGAGATGATTTCTTTGATACCTATTCTCCTATCACCAGGCTAACCACCATCAGAGTGCTGCTTGTGTTAATATCTTCCTATGGTCCACATGTCCATCGGATGGACATAAAGACAACTTTCCTTGATGGAGAGTTAGAGGAAGAAATCTATATCGGTCAACGGGATGGTTTTGTGATTTCTGGACAAGAAAACAAGCTATGTAGATTATTGAAATTATTGTATGGCCTAAAGCAAGCACCTAAATAGTGGTATGGGAAGTTTGACAAAACTTTGACATCAGCTGACTTTGCTGTGAACAAAGTTGATAAATATGTATACTACTGTTATGGTAGGGTTTAAGGGATGATATTGTGTTTATATGTGGATAACATACTTATTTTTGAAACAAATATTGTCATAATTGACGAGGTCAAATCCATCTTATCACGATAATTTGACATGAAAGACTTGGAAAAGGCAGATGTCTATCTAAATATTAAATTGACCAAGAGCAAGGATGGGATTACTTTGAACCAATCCTAGTATACTGAGAAAATCTTAAGCCATTTGGCTATGAGAGTTGTAAAAAATTTTCAACACCATATGATGCGAGCATTAAGCTACGAAAGAATCAAGGGCTAGAAAAGATCAATTGAGATATTCATAAATTATTGGGTCACTTATGTACTGGTGCCACAAGACCTGATATTTTTATTTCTTGTGTGCAAATTAAGCCAGTTTGCATTTAATCTAGGAGATTATCACTGGAAGGCACTTACTTGAGAGGCACAATATTTTTTGGAATTAGTTATACTAGATATCCTTCTGTATTAGAAAGATACAATGATCTTAATTGGATATGTGATGTAGATGAGATCAAAGTTACAAGTGGCTATATGTTCACTTTAGTTGGTGTTGCAGTTTCATAAAGATCTTACAAACAGACCATAATAACGAGATCAATAATAGAAGCAAAACTTGTAGCACTCGACACATTCGCTGTTGAGGTTGAATGGCTGAGAGAGCTTCTGTTGGACTTATTGATTGAGAAGTCAATACCAGCAATCCTAATGTATTGCGATAATGAAACGATGTTGGATAAAGTTATGAGTACTAAGGATAATATGAAGTCCTCCAGACATGTGAAGCATAGGCTTAAATCTGTCAGAAAATTGAGGAACTCTAGAGTGATTGCTATGAATTATATTCACATTGAGAAATTTTGGCAGACCTTTTTATAAAGGGGTTAGCATGAAAAGCGATTTCCGTTACATGTATGAACATGGGAACAAGACTCATTTGGGTTACATCACAATGGTAACCCGTACTTTCTTGATCAGAGATCTTATAACTTAGGCAATGGAGAAATATATTAATGTTGTAACAAGAGAGTATATATTCATTATACCTATGTTACATATTCATTATACCTATGTCCTATAGATAAAGTACTCTCGATTGTATAAAAGTTTGGCATAAAGCTTTAATATATTCTGTTGTCCAAATAAGAAAAATGTATTAGCCTATAGGATATCTAGAAAGAATACACCTACTCGAGCCTAACCGTGTAGTCTAAGTTTACGAGAACAAGGTATTCTCCAGAAAACTCATAAACAAATAAGGAAGTATGAGCTTTTAATGCTCCGTTTAGGCGTGATTCTTTGGAAGCCTAGTATCAGTTAAGATTTCATGTGAAGTCTGATCATAAAAGCCTATAAATTCAAGACATAGTCCATTCATCAGCTATGAGAAGATAAATCTTGTTATTCTATATGCAAGTTAAACCCATACAGGACTTACACTAAAAGACTAGTATATTAACAACATTTCAGCACAGTAATTCTTATCATCATTCTTACCACATGCCTCAGAATTGGTATGGGATTGTTAGTATTGGGCCCAAGAGACAAAGACACATTCATTCCTAATTTCAAACCATGGTATGGTTTTATCCCACATTGCTTGGACAAGTGGGAGGAGAGAAATATAAAAGGTGGAGTCATTACCACTATATAAAACATGTGACACATAGCATTGGGTGGCATGAGAAAGACTTTGGCTAAACTTGCACACATGCACGCGTATTCGCGTGAAAATCGTATGACTTGTGGCTTGCGATGCGCGACCACGCTGTGTCGTAACGTTGTTCCTGACACGTTAAATTCACCTTTTTATTTTTCTGAATCATACCATTATTTCTCTCTTAATTTTATTTGAATGCGAATTCAAGCATCTGAATTAATTCAATTAATAGCGTCAATTACTAGATTAATTCAAGTTAATTAAGTTAATAGCGTCAGTTACTGGAAATGTCTATAAAAGACTTGAGATGTCTAGGCCAGAGTAACTGAAATCATTCTTCCTTTCTCGGCGTGCTGCGCAATTGAACCTCACTAGCTTTCTTTCTCGGCGTGCACCGGAAGGAGGGAGAGCGGGATCTCCAAACCATTGCCAGAGAGGATTCTTGCACGGGGTGGCAATAAGGTTTCTGGGTAGCCCATTTACATGACCTATCCTACTCTACTACTTCTACGTCTTACATTGCATTGAGTATATGTTGCTTTCTGTTCTTCGTCAAGCTATATTGTGAGTCATTCGTGCGATAGATCAAACTTGTTATAATTCTTTTCTTATGTATTTTCTGAAGTACAATAAGTTGATTGTGGTTAGTTATGAATTTTGCATCACTAGTATTTTACTGTATTTGTCTCCTAGTAAAAATTTAAAATATTGCTCACATCTCTAACAAATTAATCCATAGCTTTTTTTAGAAGCATATGGTGTTATCCACCCCAGTACCATTATTATTAACGAAACCAAACCAGAGTCTTACATCCATCAGTTCGAGCTCAATGAAAAACAGTTCAAGCCCAATCCGTTGGTGAGATAAACTCCCTGTGATGCTCCGATAATGGGTCATGTGCGAATGTCCTGCGATCTCACAGATCCGACGGTTGGCGCACCTGTAGGGCTGTAAACGAGCCGAGCTCGAGCGAGCTTGACCTAGCAAGCTCGAGCTCGGTAGAAACTCGAGCCGAGCTCGAGCGAGCCTAAGATAAACATCGAACTTTAAGCTAGGCTCGAGCTTGGCTCGGACAAAACTCGAGCTCGCCCGAGCTCGGCTCGTGTAAGGCTCGATGCGTACCTGCGTGGTAGGATCCCGGTCAAGGAGGGGCGGCGCCGGCGGGGGAGGACTTGAGGAGGGGCGCCGATCCCGGTCGAGGAGGGGCAGCGCCGGCGGGGGAGGACTTGAGGAGGGGCGCCGGCGGGGGAGGACTTGAGGAGGGGCGCCGATCCCGGTCGAGGAGGGGCGGCGCCGGCGGGGGAGGACTTGAGGAGGGGCGCCGATCCCGGTCGAGGAGGGGCAGCGCCGGCGGGGGAGGACTTGAGGAGGGGCGCCGATCCCGGTCGAGGAGGGGCGGCGCCGGCGGGGGAGGACTTGAGGAGGGGCGCCGGGGGAGAGGAGGGGCGACGGCGGGCCGGGTCGAGGAGGGGCGGCGGCGGGGGGCGAGGAGGGGGACCGGGGGGCGAGGAGGGGGATGGGGGCGGCGGTGGGGGAGAGGAAGGGGATGGGGGGGCGGCGGGGCGGGAGCCGAGGAGGGGAATGGGGGGAGGAGGGGGACGGGGCGGTGGCGGCGGCGGGGGGGGCGAGGAGGGGTGGCGGCGGGAGAGAGGAGGGAGGCGACGAGGGGGACGGGGCGGCCGGCGGCGGGGGCGGGGCCGCGGGGGCCGACGAGGAGGAGCGGGGGGCAGGAGGGGCGGCGGCCGGGGGGGCAGGCGGAGGCCCGCGGGTGGGGGAGAGGAGGCCAGGAGGGAGGGGGCAGGCGGGCCCGCGGGTGTGGCGGAGGCCTGGGCGCCTGGCCGCCTGGGGCGTGGGCGCGCCGCGCGTGCCGCGTGGCCGCTGGGGCCTGTGTGCGGGTGCCGGGTGGTGTCGGTGGGAGAATTTGAGAGGAGAGGCGGGAGGGGTGGGGAATTGGGGGTAAAAAATTCTAAGCTCGCGAGCTATTCGAGCTCGGCTCGTTAAATCTCGCGAGCTTAGGATGAAGCTCGAATTCGGCTCGTTTAGAGCTCGAGCCAAACTCGAATCGAGTCTAGAGCAAGTCAAGCTCGAGTAGCTCGCGAGCCTCGACCTTTTTTTACAGCCTGCGCACCTGCACAGTTTTCCGTTGGATTCGCTGCCCCCAAAGCGCATCCTTCTCCCTCCCCACCGATCAATCACACCTCCACCTCCCTCGCCGGCTCCCCCTTCTCGGCAGCGCGTCTCCCCTGCCTCGGATCGCCGGCGCGCGCCTCCAATCCGATACACGCCGCGGAGCTCCTCCCGACACCACCCTCGTCCCCTTACCGGCCTCCCCCCACCGCCACCGATCTTGGGTGAGTCCCGCCCCCATTTCTGTCAAGCAGCCGTCTTTCCGCATTCGGATAACTGCCTGACTGACTCCGTTGCCTATCCCCACGAGCGGACGGAGAAAGGAGGAAATCCCCCTGGCATGCGATTTGGCTGTGCTTCGTTTGGTAGAAATTGGGATTAAAATCTTGTCGAGATTTTGAGAGCTTGCCCCCCATTTGTGGAAAGCAACGATCTTTCTGCATTCCGATGGAAAACTGCTGGACTCTGTCCCCTCAGGCAGACGGGAAGCCTTGTAGCATTCGTGCGTTTATTCCTAATAGTTCTGGATCAGAATATTAAAGCAATCAAATCTTGGTTCTATCTAGTTTTAGATTGCCATTTGATGCCAGTGCTGTGGCCAGGAGGCTCTAAACGAATAACCTTTTCTTTTAGGTTTTTAGTGTACATGATGCCCTCTTGAGATGCCAGTGACGACGAGAAATTATTGAGATTTACTGTTAGTGCTGATTCATCTCTTGCTACTAGAAAAACAGTAAATTGGGAGAACTAAACAAGAAGTTTTGAGCTTTGGATTTAATTCCTTGTCAACTGCATTGCCATTCGATTGGAATTTGCATTTATTTGTATGTTTACATTGTTTCTTCAATTCTGTCCTGTTATAATGGACCGAGTTCAATTACATGCGCGCATTTGTTGTGTAAGCAAAGAAAAAAGTAAGTGAATTTATTTACTGATCTCTGAGTCACATGTTGGCTAGTTGGGCTTAGACATGCATTCGCATAGGACTTGCTATTTATGCACAAGTTTTAGACTCGTGGGCTTGATAAAAGGAATAGAACTGGGTCGGCTGTGAAAGCACTGTGTCCTCCATGTCAGTGTTGACTATGTTATTCAATAATTACAATCTGCTTCGGTGTTTGTTTTTTCTTCCCTTGGATTATCCCCCTTTTTTGCTTCTGAATGTGAATGTACCCATTTGAGGTAGCAGCTAGCTGCCATAGGAGGATATGGGATGAGATATGAACAGTTCAAATTGGGAAAAAAATGGGTGGGGCTTTCCTGCTCATTGCCATTTGCTTTGTGATTTATAGTGGGAACTGGAAGTAATTCATCTCTAATAAAGCATTGAAGTTTGAAGAATAACATGATTGCTTTGTTCTGCTTAGTTACTTATTCTGTTATAAACAAAGAATGTCCATGGGGAGGATGGTCACTTGGCTCTGTGTTGTCATGACCCAAGATTTGAGAATAGCATGATGATGAAAAGATCTTGAATTCAAGAGTAGCACAATCATGCCAAGAGTAGCATGATCACAAAGGGGCTGCATTTGGCCCTTCTTTCTGCTTCTGCTGTCAGTAGGAAATAACGGATATCCACTTGACCTTGTGTCGTCATGACCTAAAAGTTGAGAAATAGCATGATCATGAAAAGACCTTTGGGAGTAGCATGAACAGGGCTGCATCTGGTCCTTCTTTGCTGCTTCTGCTATCACTAGGAAATAGAGGATAGATCAGCCCCTGATCAATTGCTGAAGTTATGATGTATTGATGTTCATATGTTGGCTTGGAAGCTGCTATGCTTGACACTTGATAGTCATACAGCATGGTATTTCAACATAAAAATGAAGGTGAAAATGCTCATTTTTCAGTGTTAGCAAAGTTACGATAATTATTTTGCATAGATCTGCCTGGTTTTGCTTTGCTTATTTGCTTAATGGAAGCTTATCTTCTCTATTTTGCTTATGCTCAAAGAGATATTAATCTATTATGCTGTTTGACTTAAACTAAACCCTTGTTATGTAGGTGAAGGTATCTAACAAAACGTATTAATTAGATATGAATCTATTATGCTTCTTCTTTACTTCACTTTGGCTCCAGAAGCATTTCCGCATTTTATATATGTAAGGCATAGTCTAACCAAGCCTGTCATGGACTCATGGTTACCCGAAAATGAGAGTCAATCTTTCATTTAAAAAAGAGCTATATTATTCTATTGGGTGTGCGGGCACACAGGCTTGACACAAGTTGATGGCAGAACAAGTAAAAGAGAAAACAAGACGACAAAAACAACACGCAACATCTTTTCTTAGAGCATGAGCACGTGCACTCAATTTTCTCTCTTCCAAACAAAAGGGAGAGGATATAATGTTGTCACCTCCGCCCATAGACAGAGTTAGAGACAGACTTGGATAAAAGTTGGAAGCATGCCAAAATGCGAGCTGCGCAAGCTGGACTTCAAGGCCATGAACTCATAGGCTCATAACTTCTTGAAGCTGATCCTTGTCCTTCTCTCAGCCCCCTTTCCTTAACGAACCAAATCCCGACAGCTCTAGAGATGCACAGACCGAAGATTGTCTCCGATCATTTTGAACTTTGAAGGGATCTTATTTGAGCAAAACAATGCATGATTGCATCTGCTTGCTTACTTGATCTTTCATGATTGCATCTGCTTGCTTACTTGATCTTTTTTTTTAGCATATCGCCATGATTTGCGGTAGATTTTAGCCTTTTTTTGGTTTTATGTATTTTATATTTATCGGTATGAAAGTATTTGGTAGCGAATTTAGATGACATTTTTAACCATGGATTATTCAATCCATGTTTGATTTGTAAAACTAGTTTTCGATCTAATGGTTTGTTGCCTTGCTTGGCTACCTAGGTCAAACATATTGATGTTTATCCTAAATAGTAAAGAACTCAGTCAAGGCTTATTGAAATTATTGCCATGAAAATACCTACTTCTACAATGTTCTTTTCTAGAAAGGCGGATTGTTCTCATAATTTTCTCTTGGGGAAGGGAAATTGCTAAACACCTAATCAGGGTAACACATGTTTGCTTAAACATTCCATAATGATCTTGTCTGGAGTTTGGTAAAACCAAACCATACAATCAAGGTTTTAGATGCTACCCTCCTTCAACTGTTTTTTTTTTTGGCCATTATTTGAGCGGTTGGGGTTTTTCCTAGTTCATCATCTTTTGTGGCCCTTGTTTATCTTATTAATGTAAAGCACTTTATGTATTGCAGGTTCCATTGACATTGATTAGCATAATGTAGAAATTGGAGGAGCCATGCCATCTTGTGACAAGCAACTAGCATTCTCGGTGAAAAAGGCAGCATCGCGTGAGCTGCCAAACAAAGGTGCGAACATCGTAAATATGTCTCAAGGCACTTCTCCGCTGACAAAGGATAAAGGTCCTGCCACAGATCCTGGAAAGGCTGTGGGCGCCAAACGACTGCAAACTGATGCTCCTTCAAGTCCTGGATATCATAATGTTTATGTACGAAGAAAAGTGGAAACTGAACATAGTAAAGTGAACTCTTCTCAGGAGTTGAAGGGTAATGGAAGAGACAAATCAAAAGAGCAGGAGGTGCAGCACAATGAGCAACATGATCAGACCAATGAGCCAGAAGTGGCATCATCTCCTATTGCCGAATCTGGAGGGCTAGTGTCTTCTGAATCACCTGAAAAACCAAATGTAGAAAGTGTGCCTGAGAAAAAGGAGCCACCAATTGCTTCTGGTACCGCTGCTCAAGATGATATCCATAGGTCAAGCAATCAATACTGGAACGAGAGATTTAATCGGTTACAGACATATTTGGAATCCTGTGATCGGTCAACCCAGGAGGGTTATATGCAAAGTAAGCAATTTGGGTAACACCAAATTAATTTTTAGATCCCCCCCCCCCCCCCCCCCCAACGTAGAGTATTGACTTCTCCTAATTCCAGTGCTTAGGTCCCTTTCGGCAGCTGGTCGAAGCATGCATGCGATTGAGCTGGAGAAAAGGGCAATACACCTCCTAGTGGAGGAAGGTGATATATATATCACTTGCCATTTCTTGTGTTCTTATCATTCTCAAAGCTTATGGTTCAGTCATTCCATTGAATTGTCTTGTCATGTAGCATATTTATGCTCTGAAATCTCAATAGCTTGCCACTGCATACTGTAGTAACTCTGATGCTATATGTGGCATCTCATGCATCCCCATCCTATATGTACTTCGTCTATTGGAGTACATTGCGCACACTGTGCTGCCTAACCTCTTCTGAAGCACCTCATCATTCCCTATATTATGCACATAATAAAGCAACAACTGTGCAGTTTCTGTATTGAGTGTCTCAGCACAAAGGGTCGCATTACTGTCATACAAGTTAAAAGTTACGATGCATGGTGCACTCCAAGGTCGACCTAATGCATTGCATCCCAACTAAGTCGGCACTTGAGTTCATTTGAACATCTAGCTAATGATGCAATCACTCTGTCTGATTATGTTTCATCTCTAATAAACGTATATGTGCTGTCCTACAACTCCTGTGCTACTAAGTTCTGAGTGACATACATGTTTGGCCTTTATGCGACACATGCATGATGCATCCGACATATAAACCAAAATTTTGGCTTGTGGTTTGATTTGACATTTATGTAGCACAGTGACAAGCTATTCAGCAAAATTGGCCCCAGTTTTCCTTTTAAAGAATGTGAATTATGCAACAGACCATGATACTATTTTGCAGGGAAAGAGCTGCAACGGATGAAGGCTTTGAATGTTCTGGGGAAATTTTCTCCAAACGGTTCTTCGAAACAGACTCCCTTGCAACAGTAACAACAATGCCAGAAATGAGCTCAAGTTTCATTGCAGAAAGGACATGTTCTGCTTATGTAGCTCCCTTTGTTCAGGGTTCTCCTTTGCCATGCAATTCCCTTTCCATTATTTCTTTTTTCCTTGTGTATTCACCTACTCACCTTTGTGCTGTGGGTTTATTGTAATATGATGTAATTAACTTGTTTGGATAAGCCTACAGGCTTAATGGCCAAGCCTAACTATTTCTGCCCATGTTATTTTATTTATTCTTTTGTTATGTGGTGTTAGCTTATGTGAATCTCTGCCTTAAGAAAATACTAGTGTGAATTTCATCTTGGTCCGGTTGGTTGTCTCCTTTACATTTCTGGACTTATTTTTTTGAGACAGAGCTTTCTTGCGGGCAATTAAGCACGGATGTTAGAAAGAGGGGAAAGAAAGAAGGCAAGTGCACACAGAATAGCAGCCTGGCCCATCTGCTAGTGACCTTAATGGGCTCAGCTGCATTTGATGTTCGGGACGTAATTCGCGAGAAAACTGTTCAGCATTATATATTACAGATAGCACATAGTGGTTTTTAGGAATTTTTTGGCATATGTGGACTTAGAGATCTACGCATATGATCAGTAGACTCTCGACTTCGAGCAGTAAGATATCAAAACAGCCTGCGAGATCCGGGAGAAGGAGCGCCACAACGACGAGCAAACCGAGCGTATACGTCAGGAGATGAAGGCCCATCTCGAGGCGTGGGACATGCAGAGAGCGTGAGACTCGTGAGAGGAAGAGCGAGAAAAAGAGGGAAACGGCAACCAAAGCCAAAGAGGCCACCGAGGAGTTCAATGCCGAGCTTGCAAGGAAGAGAAAATGGCTTCGGTTCATGCAGTAGGTCGGGCCGTTCCGAATTAGTTCCCCAAAGATCGAATTTATTTCCATTCGAAAAAGGCGCATATATATCGTAGGGGTATTTCGGTTTGTTCCATTGGACATGATGTTGTTTCTTATGCACATAACCAAATCATCAACGCCATGTTATTTTCAGCTTTATTAGAAAGTCTATTTTAATTCACAACATCAAATATCATCGTCTTTTTGCATTCAATTCTTTAAAAGAAAGTCCTTTTGTTACTATCTTATCACCGAATCGTAAGGTTCAAAATCCATAAATCAAATCTAAACTAAATTGAATCATTACCTCAATTTATAACTTATAAACCAACTGCAATCAGGCATGTCAGCTAAAGGGCGCCAGGTGGCAGAATCGCCATTTTTGTCATTCTCGTCCGTATACGGCTATTTTTGTAAATACGGGTACAAAACACGCTATATATATGCCAAAAACTCGGTTTTTAGGCACTGTCCTTGCAAGTTTGCACAGCTATATATATTGCAAGTGTTAACAGTTTCCTCAAGCACAGCTAATTGCACGCATTCAGATAAACAAAGCACTAGTAGAGTATGAGTATAGGTAGGGCAAACAAAGCTCCATCATAATTCTGAGTCACATTGCTAATCACATTTTAACTACGATAGCATGATGAATCTCCAATCCATCCATTCAGTCAGCAATGAAGATAAAAAGAAAAATTGAAATCCATAACAGGTAACACCAGAATCCTGATAATCTATGATGACATTCAACATCCTAACAACAACACATGAATGGCATAGGAGTTTTGCCGGTAAAGGAAATAGGCACTAGGTGCTGCTTGCACCGCAAGCCCCAGGTTCACATCTGAGCCTCTCCAGTGGGGGTGGGGTGATATGCACCGTCTGAAGGAAGATCCACGGCTTGTGCGACGACGGTGGTGGTTCCACCACTTGTCTGAACCTCCCAGGCAGGACATCCAGCACCATTGTACATGTTGGCGGCATCAGCTGCACTTGCTGGGCCACCGTTCACTGCCCCTGTGTGCTGAGGTGCAGCATAGGCGACAGGATAGTTGGACACAGCATTCTGATCGTAACCTGCAGGGTAGCCAGGATAGTAGGAGAGGGCATGCTGCTGATCATAACCTGCAACTGGGTAGCCAGCATATCCACTAGCTTCCACTGCCTGATGGTTGTCACGTATTTGCAACATTTAGGCTATTTGCAAATGATAATCATGCAAAGTTACGTAGACTAGATTAGGCATACCGACAGCCAAAAGAAAACTTATCTTCTTGGTTTTCTTTCGAGAACACCTAACTTAGCTTATTGTTGCTCGCAGCTCATCTTCTCGCTGATTTTTTTGTCCTTTTTCTTCTTCATCGCGCTCTCTACCAGATCTCAAAATTGCTTCTGTATCTCTGGTAGAGCTGCTTCACAAGGTTGAATATCACCCGGTATGCCTGCCAAATGCTTCCTCATACGATTGATACCTGCTTTCCAATATTTGTTGCACAGCGTGCACTCCACTGAGCTGTGGCAATTCTTCTTAGTAAGCCTGATGTACAAGCCAAGCTGGGTCTGTTGATCTTCGGGGGGTATAAAGGAACTCCCCTTGATCTGCGGAGCTCAATGATGCAGGTTGAGGTATTGAACCAGCCATCTCTATTGTAACAAATTAAATAAGGTAGTTCATAATTAATTGGCTGCTTGGAATTTATAGACAGCTTAAATCTGCAAAAAAAATATGCTATAATCGGATTGAAAATTATTTAGAAATCAAAGAAACCACTGATTACGATACAAGAAACTAAGCGCCATCTTCATCTTTGCAAAGGACGTTGGTATTTTCCTAACAAAAAAAGCACCATAGTTTGCATTTGCTTGTTGAAACAAAGACTCATACCAGGAGATCCGGGACAAAGAAGCGGCCAATGTCGTTGTCTTTTTCAGAGATCAGCTCGAAGTCTTTCACATTTTCAACTAAGGAGCAATAGGATATCAAGAAGTTAGAGAGCTTAGAAGACCGTTTTGGTGGAGAATGACACTAAGTTGGCATACGGAGAAGGCAAAGAGTCTTTTAAGGAAACAAAGAGACTAGAGTGTATCTGCTCTGCTTTGGGCTGCCATTAATACAAGAGCTCTCAATTTCTCTCCCTGCAAACCCAAATGAGTACATATGCAAATAGATCATGGATGCAGGTCACGCAGCAACTGAGATCGCAGTCGGTCAATAGCCAGTGCCACCTGAATTCAAGATTTATGGTAATGGAAGACTTAAACTTTCCGAACCTATTGATTTTAGCTGTACAATTTCCTCAATAGAAATTCAAATTTTCACAAGTATCTACTTGCCTACTAGGCAAGTTGCATTGCACTATTGCAACATTAGAAATTATCAATGTAAGTTATGCCAATATGTGCTGAGTTCCAACGATAACTCATCCCGTACGAAAAGGCAAGAATTACATTACTTGTGCAAATCAGCCACAAAAGCACTTCCATACATAGCTACCATTCCAACACTTAGGGTAACATCCCACAAGAAATAACTTAGCATATTTCAACTCAAGATACCCTAAGTTAGTTACACAATGCCGATTCCCCCAATCCTGGGGTACATCAGGCGGCAATCATTGCCATCCTACAAGCACAAGCTATGAGCCTAATTACTGCCTCCAATTGGACAGCAATTCACCAACCACAACAAAGCAAACGATCTAGATAAGTACAGAAAGCGCTAACAGAGCTGAAGTGCCTAATTGGTACCAGGGACAGTCTGCTCAGCCGGACTGCACAACGAGTCCACAAGCTCCCGTGGATTGCCCCATACCGGCAGCGCGGTGATGGCGTCCACGAGGGCCGCCTCGTGCGCGCTGCACAACTCGTCCATCTGGTCGCACATCTGCGACAGCTTCTTGAGCATCTCCTCCTGCACCTCCGCCTGCACAGCCACCCAAAACGAAAGAGAATCATTAGCCGCAAGTAGGGGGGGGGGGGGGGGGACCAAAGCGAGTGAGAACAAGGCGACTGGTGAAGCAAGTTACCTGTGCGAGGAGGTCGTCGAGGACGGCGAGGTCGGAGGAGGTGGTCGGAGCCGAGGGGGCGACGGGAAGGAGGGGAGCAGGGGCTCGGGGAGGAGCTGCCGGGGGAGTAGGGAGCGGAGCGAGGAGGTCGGAGGAGAGGGCTTCCCAGCGGGAGAGCTCGAGGAGGTACTTGTCGCGGAGGCGGAGGAGCGCGCGGCGGCGGCGCTGGAGGAGGACGGACTCGGGGGACGGCGCCGGGGTGGAGGGCGGCGCCGCGCCGGCGCCGTCGCGGTCGGCCGGGTAGAGGCCGCGGGGGCGCTTGTAGACGAAGCCGTCGTCGTTGCAGATCTCCCACTCGCCGCCTGCGCCAGCGGCGGCCGCCATCGGCCGGGGGCGGTCTGGGGCGGCCGCGCGAGGAGGGGTTCCGGCGGTGGTGTGGTGTCGATTTGATGCGGGGACGGAGAGCGTGCGGTGGATAGTAGGGGATTTGGATTCTGGGATTTTGGGATTGGATCTATGAGAGCAGCAATTCGAAATTATTGAGTGGCGGTCCGCTTGGCTCGGCCACCTCCCACCTGTTAGCTTGGCACTTGTTGGGAAGGTTGCTTTGGAACGTGGTTTTTTTTAATGGTTTTTGAAATCTAGCTGTTTAAAAAAAGATTACAATAAAATAGTCTTATGTAATTTTAATTGATATAGTATATACTATAATTAATTTATAGATTCTATTTTAAAAAATATATCGTTTAAAAGATAGTTATTATAGTAAAGTATAAAAACTATAAGCCATGAGCCGGTTCGAACCCATCCATCTTCTATTCTTCATGGGCAAGATTTGAGTTGTATGCATTTAGTTCGGTAGAAGAGCTCGTATCTAGGTTGGATTATTCCAAGGTGCCGCTCGGTTGGGCTGAAATAAGCTGACTTATGGTTGAAATTGTATTGTAGCTAGTTGAAATTACACTGTAGTTGATAGTGACTTATTTGACATAACTAAATTTTAAAGAATAAAAATAGAAAAAATGGGTTAACCCATTACGGACAACGCAAACAAATATAGGAAAAAAAGAACTGGAAAAAACTCAAAAAAGCTAGAAAAAAATAAAATTTAGGAACAGTGAAAAATAAGCTAGGAACCAAAAGGTCAAGCTGAAATAAACGGAGCTCAACAAATATGCTTTGTCCACGTGTCTGGTTGAAGGACGGAACCCATTCATCATGAACGAGATAATCTAACTTTAAATAATATTGCACCCAGATGATGTATCAACGCGTAGGGTAAAATCGGGATAACCACATCATCCCGCATGGGATCACTCGCTCACGTGGACTTCACATGACCCAAGCGCTGCGTACGATTACCACTACGACATCGGGTGATCTGTGACGCCGGTGGGGATGGAGCTAATCTGACAGGCAAAGGTCTTTTTTTTAGTTGCAATTTATTAATATAATAAATAGTAATTATTGAAAGAAGTCAAAAGTCAAAACTGCTGAAAAAGCTCAAAAGAACATGATTAAAGGTCTCGTTCTTTTTGGCTTTTGCCTTCGGCTTCTCTAGAAGCCGAAACAAACTAGGCAGCTTCTCCAAGCAGTTTCTCGAAGCTGTTTCTCCAAATGGCTTTTCTGAGCCCAATGCGTGCGCCGTCTGTGTCAGCGTCTCCGTTATCTGTCACCGTCTCAAAAACACAGCAAAAGACCATCAGCCACAGCCCAAGAAAATATAACGATAGGTTCATGTTTTCACCTGAGGATAATATTTCGGAAGGTCACATTTCCATACTCATGAACAGGTGGAATTTTTTTAAAAATAATTCCTTTTTTTATTCGAAAATCTAGAAATATACATGCGTTTTAATTTTTTACAGAAATAGTTTCTAGCCGCCTAACGGTTGGGCGACTGGACCCTCTCGCCCAAGGGCTGAGCGGCACGCAGGTCAGTCGCCCAACGGTTGGACGATATGTGATGTTGCCAAACGGTTGGGTGGTAGCACCTCTCACCATTCACTAATCTTCGACCACATTGTTCATTTCGACCATTTACTAATTTTCAACCATGTTGTTCACTTTAATCACTCACTAATTTTTGACCACGATGTTCAGACTATGATATTTCGACCACTCACTAATCTTCGATCACGTTGTTTTAACCACGTTGGTCAACTACATTGTTTTGACCACGTTGTGTCGACCACGTACCTGTGGGCGACTATATACTTGTCACCCAACGATAGAGCTACTGTCTGCTTATCGCTCGGCCATTGAGCGACATGGTTCAGTCGCCCAGCGGTTGGACAACTGGATACTATTTCTGTAAAAAATTAAAATACAGGTATATTTTTGTATTTTCGAATAAAAATAGATTAGTTTTTTTTAAAAAAAACTCTGAACAGGCGATTCTAGACATACCTGTAGCTCCATGCTAACGTCGAAGATTTGCACATTTTTTAAATATAGATGTAGGGACAAATGTGAATATTCTACAATTATAATAGCTTGTTTATAACGTAAATTTTTTTATATAAACAGACCCTAAAATGGTCGCCACTAATTTGCATCAATGTAAAACGGTCGCCGCCAATCGCATACAATCAAGTCCTGTTTGCGATTATTTGCATATTCTACAAGCAAATTTTCAAAACGACGTTGTGTGTTTGGACAACCAGATCCCACCTAGTACAAGCACACTGGCCATTGAGGTATGGTTCTGTTTGGGCTTAATCCGTTCCTCCAGAGCAAAGATTGCACAAACGCTGCTAGTATTCAACCAAGAACACGATCAAACAGCACAGCCAGAGCCTCTAAAAATTTAGTGTGGGTTTAGAATATTGTCAACCTTTCACCACATGAATGCAGCAGGTAATTAATCTCACATCAATCCATACCAAGAGACGAGTAGCAAACACAAGTACCGAAGTATACTCAGGTCACAGCTGGTAACTGCATACAAGTAGACAACACTAACCAAAGCCAGCAACCTGAGCTCAAACTTCAGGAAGGTTGCTCCGAGCATGTCAAGAGTAACATCACCTAAACACAAGCAAGCGCGACCAATGCGTTAACGAAGTAAAGATTTCGTAATTAGCTCGCCTCAACAACAAAATTTGACCGAAATCACCAAGCAGCACTTCATAATTTATACTTGACGTTCTTTTTTACTCACGGAGGGAGCATATTGTTGTCCAGTACAAAAGCAGTACAAAAGTGTTGTTGCAGAATGTGAAGTAAACTGCGCTGTAAGCCCGTAACAAGTATCACAATTCACAAGTAAAATTTGAAGGCCATCTTCTCATGTTTATCATGAAGACACCAATGTCAGTTCACCGATGCACCACTATCTACCAAACAACACTCAAATGTCAAGTTTGATGTCTTCATAACTGTGCTGTTCAGCTCCATTTCCATCAATGTCCAATGCCCCGCCGGGGGCACACAATCAAGAAATTCCTATTTAAGATTGATTGCAAATTCTACAAGCATAAAGCATGTTTCCAAAACAACACCGGGTAATTAACCGTAAATCTCACAAGTACAAACGCACAAACGCACTTCTCATGAGAGATGTATGCGTGTTGACATATATTATCGTGCCTGATCCTCAGTTACTCCTGTTTCCTCAAGAACAAGAAAAAAGAAGGCTGCACAAAACTACAACCAACAACCCAGATCAAGCATCAGCATCTACAAAATCAAAGTGGGCATCTACAAAATCAAAGTGGATTCGAAATCTGATATTCACACCAACCATTGCAGTACAAGACTGCAACAAGTTATCTCACATCAATCAAGTGCAAGTAGAAACCAGAGTACACAGGTCACATATGACAACCTATTAAGTATCAAACAATATTACCTAAAGCCAGCAATCTGAGATCAGGCCTTCCACAAAGGCTGATCAGAGGCATATCAATCAAGCCGGCCAACGCGCTAATGAAGCAACTGTCCGACAAATTAGTTAGTCCACCTCAACAAAATTGGTTAGCGAAATCAACAAACAGCACTCCATAATCTCATATATCATACCAATGTAATGGCTCCATTGGTCATACTTAAAACTCATACTGATCCAAAGCAGTACAAAATCGTTTGCGCAATGTAAATTAAGCTGCACTGTAACACAGGTACTAAAAGATTTCGAGGCGTCTCAGTTGTCCAGGCCGGGCACCTGCATGCGGCGGTTGGCCTCGGACTTCCTGCCGCCGAGGAGCTCGTCGGGGACGACCTTGAGCTGCTTTCGTTTCTTGGACTTGGCGATCTTCTGGATCGTCTTGGGGTTGGTGACCCGCTGCAGCTTGGTGCCCGTGCGCAGCACGTTCTCCTGCTTGCGCTTCTCCCGCTCCTCCCGCTGCTTCCGCTTCGCGATTTTATTCTGCCGGATCTCTTCCTTGAGCTCCGCCACGCGCGCCTGGTAGGCGCGCTTCAGGGACTTCTCCCTCGCGCGCTGCTCCAGCGGGGTCGGCTTCCGGGACGCCACCACCGCGGAGGCGCGCCGCGTGCGGGGCTCCTTCCAGCGCCGCCCCGAGACGCGCCCGGCGATGACGCCATCGTAGGTGGGCTGCCCGAAGGAGGCCGGTTTGGAGGGGTCAGACAGGGAGGGCACCGCCCGGAGCTTGGACGGGCGGGGCGCGTCGGCGTCAAGGTCCATAGAGTCGGCGGCCTCGGCCTCGCGGCGCTTGCGCTTGCCGCGCTCGCCGCCGAGGCCCTCGTCGAGGTAGCGGAAGTCGAGGTGGGAGGCCATGGGGGCGATCGAGAGCTAGGGTCTCGCCGCCTCGGGTTTGAGAGAGAGAGAAGCGGAGGCGTGTGGAGCGGTGGGTTTATTAGGGTTTCTATGAAGGGAAAATTTGTTCAGTACCACTGAAAGCTCTCCTCTTTCGAAAATACCACCAAAAAAACAGGGTACCGGATATTACCACCGAAATTTTCATTTTTCTTCGGGATTTACCATTCTGGACAAAAATACCCCTCTCGCTCCCCCTCCCTCACCTTCTCTCCTCTGCGCCGCCCCGTCCGCTGCATCTTCCCCACCGCCGGCCTCCCCGCCGCCTCCTCCGCCCGCCGCTCGCCTCCCCGCCTCCTCCTCCGCCCGCCGCTCGCCTCCTCCCTCTCCGCGCGCCCCCTCCCCGCCGCCGTTGGCCTCCTCCTCCGACCGCCGCCTCCCCGCCTCCTCCTCCGCCCGCCGCTCGCCTCCTCCCTCTCCGCGCGCCCCCTCCCCGCCGCCGTTGCCTACCTCCGCCCCCACCTCCCTGCGCCTCCTCCTCCTCCTTTCCCCGCTCCCCCGCGTCCGGCCGAAGAGGTGGCGCTGGTAGCGGCGGTTTTGCTGCGCGCGGAGAGGGAGGAGGCGAGCGGCGGGCGGAGGAGGAGGCGGGGAGGCGGCGGTCGGAGGAGGGGGCGAGGAGGAGGCCAACGGCGGCGGGGAGGGGGCGCGCGGAGAGGGAGGAGGCGAGCGGCGGGCGGAGGAGGAGGCGGGGAGGCGAGCGGCGGGCGGAGGAGGAGGCGGGGAGGCGGCGGTCAGAGGAGGAGGCCAACAGCGGCGGGGAGGGGGCGCGCGGAGAGGGAAGAGGCGAGCGGCGGGCGGAGGAGGAGGCGGGGAGGCGAGCGGCGGGCGGAGGAGGCGGCGGGGAGGCCAGCGGTGGGGAAGATGCAGCGGACGGGGCGGCGCAGAGGAGAGAAGGTGAGGGAGGGGGAGGGAGAGGGGTATTTTTGTCCAGAATGGTAAATCCCGAAGAAAAATGAAAATTTTGGTGGTAATATCCGGTACTCTGTTTTTTTGGTGGTATTTTCCGAAAGAGGAGAGCTTTCAGTGGTACTGAACAAATTTTCCCTTCTATGAAGCGGCGGATGGCAGCGGCAGCCGGCAGGTAGGATGGGCTAGAGTTGTGAAAATTTGGGCCGGCCCAGTTAACTCTAACCTTATTCTGTAGGAATAAATTCTTTACCTACATTGCTACCACGAGTACGATTAGGGTTCATGCATATTAGGAATAAATTTGGATCGTTTACATTTGGACTTCAACCCACTTCTCTAAAATCAATCAATCGGGTATAGATTTCTAATAAACATCCAAATGTTTAGTGCATAAGTTATCAACTCAATCTTAACGAATCACGCAATTCAAAAGTATAAATCCACGCAGTAACCAGTGCAAGATGCATAAGAGGATCGTTTTTATAATTTCTCTTGTTTTCAGTTTAACATCGCAAAAAAAAAAATACTGCGTGAAAAATCAATCCTGGATTCCAGGTGAGTTGCTCCATTACTCTGAAGCAAAGCCGGAAACAAGATACCTGAAGATGTGCAAGTGCTTGTGCAAATAAAGCGATTTTATGATTTATATATGTGGTTTATAATTTTTGGTTCTAGTGCTTATGCAAATAAAACAAAAGTTGATAAATCGCTTCTAAAAGACTATCCCGATAAATTGCTTCGAGACAGTAGCAGAGAAACTATCTTATTTATTTATTCTATTTATTTATTCGAGAGAAATTATAAATCATAATTTAAAAAGAGTAGTCCCGAAAGCATTTCACTTTTACCCCCGACAAAATCTGTAGGTGTCAACCCCATTTTTCTGGAATCGAATCCTCTGACTTTGCGCGATCTGAGCCGTCCGGCGGAAAAAGAACGGCCCAGATCAGCTGTTGCTACAGTATTTTTTTATTGTAGCTACAGTAAAAAATACTGTATCAACAGCTGATCTGGTCCGTTCTTTTTCCGCCGGACAGCTCAGATCGCGCAAAGTCACTCTGACTTTGCCTGTGCAAAGTCAGAGGACCCCATTCCATTTTTCTGGCCTAGACACACCGGAATGACCCAAAATTTTGGTCATGTTCTTTTGGTTTTTTTTCTATCTCTTAAGATGGTGCTCATTTGGACTTTTTTTTATGGCTTATAGCTAAAAAGCACTGCAGCTGACAGAGGCTTATTTAGCATAATTAAATTTAAAAAAATAAAAAAAAATATGTTAGCCCATTACGTATAATATAAATAAATACGAAAAAAAAGAACCGCCAAAAAATCTCAACAAAAAGCCAAAAGTTCAGAAAAAGACGAAATTTATGAATAGTGAAAAATAAGCCGGAAGCCAGAAGTTGAAGCCATTTTGAGCACAGCCGCATCTGAAAGTCAAATTAAACGGGACGACTTTTTAAAGTGGATTTTCAAGTAGTTTTTTATTTTAAAACCCTATGCGCCACCCATATCGGCATCTCTGTCGTTCACTGTCGTCTCGAAAAACAAAAACAAAAACCATTAGCCATAATCAAGGCTCTGTTCTTTTGGGCTGTGGCTGATATCTTTTGTTTGTGTTTTTCAAGATGGCAGTAGACGACGAAAACGCCAACACATGTGACGCATACAGTTTTAGGTTCAAAACGTTGTTTGGAGAAGTCCCCTTTATTTTGACTTTTGAAAAAGTCAAAAAAACCAAAAGAACATGGTCTAAAAACCATCAACGGCAGTCCAAAGAGAATATGCCTTTTTTGGCGTCTCGCTTTCAGAAGTTATTTTAAACGTGTTGACTCCGGGTTTTTTGTTTTTTCTTTGCATTTCTCTGTAGAGATATAATTTTTTTTTCTTTAATTGGATGTCTCAGCAGCTGTTACCGTGCTTATTTCAGATGTAGTAAGAGCATCTCCAGCAGGAGCCCCCAAAACAGAGCCCCTACTTTTAATTTGAGGGCTCCCCCTACTTTTGAGAGCCCTGTTTTCTGGGCTGCACTCCAACAGGAGCCCTCAAAACAAGGCCCCTACTTCTTAATTCCCTCTATTTCCTCACACACTATATGCATATGTATTTGAGAACATCACATTAGATAATAATTTATTTAAACTATAACTCTAAAGCACTATACTTAAATTTATGAATGAAAATACAAATATTCAAATTTAAATTCAAAGACAAATTTGGTCCGAATTTAATGATAGTCGATCACAACATAGTTCATAACATCTCTGCAAATCAAATGACATAATCATCAAACATATAGTCCGACAAAACAATTAAACAACTAACGTGCGCCATGTCGCGCCCACAAATGCTCCACAAGATCATTTCGGAGTTTCTCATGCCCCTCTTTATCTTCAATCTCATTGTGTATCATGAGAAACTCGGACAACACATTTGGATTACGGCGTTGGTATTCCTCCTGCCTCAGCTCCTCACCCCCATCTTGATCATAGTCATATCCCCCAACATCGTCGTCATCTCTCTCGTTCTCAATTATCATATTATGTATGATCACACATGCTGTCAATATGTACCATAGCATATCCTTGCCCCAAAATCTTGCAGGACCCCTAATCATGGCAAAGCGTGACTGCAAAACACCAAATGCTCTCTCAACATCCTTCCTAGCTGCTTCTTGAGCTTGTGTGAAGTGAGACTTCTTGTTACCTTGTGGGTTTCTATAGCTCTTCACAAATGTAGCCCAAGAAGGATAGATCCCATCTGCCAAATAATAACCCATGGTGTACTTGTTGCCATTCACCGTATACTCAATTGGAGGTGAAGTTCCAGAAGTTAGCCACTGAAAAAGGGGAGACCTTCGAAGAACATTGATATCATTTAGTGATCCTGGTAATCCAAAAATGAATGCCAAATCCACAAATCCTCCGATGCAACCGCTTCAAGGATCATAGTTGGACCATCCACATGTCCCGAGTACATACCTTTCCATGCAGTCGGGCAATTCTTCCACCTCCAATGCATACAGTCAATGCATCCAAGCATCCCTGGCCAACCCCTATTGTTGTTTATCTGCAGTAACCTTGCAGTATCCTCAACAGTGGGTGGCCTCAAGTATTGCTCACCAAAAACCTCAACCACTGCTCGAACAAAGTGCTTGAAGGCCTCAATCATAGTGCTCTCAGCGATTCTCACAACCTCATCTATGGAATCTGCAGGAACATCATACGCTAACATCCTAAAAGCTCCAACCACTTTCTGAAGGGCAGTGGCTCCAAGCAACCCTACTGCATTTGGCCTTTGCCTGAAATAGTCATCATGTGCCTCGACTCCTTGAACAATTCTTAAAAACACTGGTTTAGACATTCTGAATCTCCTCCTAAAAAATTTGTCATTGTAAATTGGAGGATCTGCAAAATAATCTGCAACAATGCGCAAGTTACCAGCATTCCTGTCTCTTGGCACCACTTGACGACCAAGCACTGAACCATGCCGAAGCTTCTGACATTCCTTGTGAATTGTCGCCCACCTATGCTCTAGAGAATTTGCATTCCTATCAGATACAAATTTTTTGTTGGCATGAAAGTTATCATGAATTCGCTTCCAATACGCTTTGCTAGGTTGCTCATTTCCAGTGATAGGATCCAAACTTATGTTCTCCCATGATTCACATAATTGGAGATCTTCCTCCTGAGTGTAGTTGGCAGCACGGATTGACTTCCTCTTTGGTGCACTTGGATTCATGAAGTGAAGGTTATACATATTATGATTTCCCACCCTGTTCATATATCTAAAACAAAATGCACTAATTTCTAATAGGAACATACACTTGGATAGAAAATCATAACATATGCCATTTTATGGATGGATCTCTGATCTAATTCAGTCATTGCTTGGAACACTATTGTATTCATCTACTCAATTTCTAGGTATACAATCATATGTTCCAGAACTGGATAGTTGTAGCAGCCATCAAGCCAACAAGTGTAAAAGTATGTAAGCCGAACTAATCATGTTCAGTTGCATAGGGCTTTTCTATATCAATGGTTCCAAAACATCAAGTGAATATCAAATTAACCAGAATAACATCTCAAGAAAAGTTAGTACAGATTAGGATGTTTCATGTACTCTTAGTTAGAAAATGACATAATCAATGCACATATCAAGTAAGCCAATGCTAGAACAACACATATCAACACACACATATCAGATTAGGGTGTTTCAACAACACGTATCAACACACACATATCTGAAATTGTCTACTACACTCCGAATCTATATCAAATTAACAGCACATATCAAATTGAATCACATATGCATATCAAATTGAATCACATATACATATCCTAATCCCAATCTGAAATTAACAAATCAAGCATACATGAGGTTGTCTATTTACATCAAGCAGCATAGTTCATCATCACTTTCTGCAGTGGAAATTGGAAATTATATACATGATCTTGGAGATAAGAGGTTTTCCATATATCATACATCTTAGCAATCTCAAGCTATCAACCCACAAAGCACATCGGCATATATACATACAAAGCACATTTCAGCATAATCCCAATCTGGCGGTGGCGCAACGGAGGGGGTACAGGTGACGCAACGGAGGTGGAGGTGGCGCAGGAGGAGATGGCAGCGGGCGAACCTGGCGTGAAGGATGTCCGGGTTGGCGGCCGGCGAAGTTGGAACCGCTGGTGGTGGTCGCGGTAGAGGTCGGCGATGCGGTCGAGGCTGGCGATGCGGTCGGCGATGCGGTCGAGGTCGGCGATGCGGTCGAGGCCGGAGGAGACCGGTGATGCGGTCGAGGCCGGAGGAGACCGCCGATGCGGAGGAGAGCGAGGTCGCGGAGGAGAGCGGCGAGGCGGGCGGCGCTCGGGGGCGGGGGAAAGAGGCGGGCGGCGCTCGGGGGGCGGGGGAAAGAGGCGGGCGGCGCTCAGGGGCGGGGGAAAGAGGCCGGCGGCGCTCGCGGGCGGGCTGCGGGAGGGGAAGAGGCGGGCGGGGGAAGAGACGGACGACGCTCGCGGGCGGGCTGCGGGAGGAGTTGAGCCGGGCGGCGCTCGTGGGCTGCGGGAGGGGGAAGGACCGGGCGCGGGAGGGGAAAGTGTCGGGCGGGAGGGGAATCGGGACCAGCGCGCGCAGGAAACTGTGATTTGGGGGCTTGGCCTAGAGCCCCCAGGAATGAGGGCTGGAGGGGGGATTTGAGGGCCCCCTCAAATTTGAGGGCTCTAGTAGGGGCTCTGCTGGACCTCTGTTTTTACCTCAAGCGCTCAAATTTGGTTTTAGAGGCTCAAGTAGGGGCCCTGCTGGAGATGCTCTAAGAACAATCGGTAGAAACTGTTTTGAACCGGGCAGCTTGCCCTAATCCATGGCCCCCCTTGTCCCCCCCAAATCCCCATCCCTCTTCCAGATAAGCAGAGCAAACCCCTTCCCCTCTCCTCGCCTCCCCTATCCATCCCCAATCCTCCGCCTCCAAGGAAGGAAGCCATGGCCTCCCTCTCCGCCGCCTCCGCCTCCCTCCTCTTCCCGCCCACCACCTCTTCCTCCAAGCCCCGCCTCTCCACCCCACTCGGCTTCTCCGCGCCAGCGCGGTTCCGCCGCGCGGCGGTGGCGGGGAGCTCCGGCCGGCGCGCGGGGGTGCTGGTGGTGCGCGCGGCGAGGGGCAAGTTTGAGCGCACCAAGCCGCACATCAACATCGGCACCATCGGCCACGTCGACCACGGCAAGACCACCCTCACGGCGGCGCTTACCATGGTGCTCGCGTCCGTGGGGGGCAGTGCGCCCAAGAAGTACGACGAGATCGACGCAGCCCCCGAGGAGCGCGCCCGCGGCATCACCATCAACACCGCCACCGTCGAGTACGAGACCGAGGCGCGCCACTACGCGCATGTCGACTGCCCCGGCCACGCCGACTACGTCAAGAACATGATCACCGGGGCAGCCCAGATGGACGGCGCCATCCTCGTCGTCTCCGGCGCCGACGGGCCCATGCCGCAGACCAAGGAGCACATCCTGCTCGCCAAGCAGGTCGGTGTCCCCAAGATTGTTGTCTTCCTCAACAAGAAGGACCAGGTCGACGACGAGGAGCTGCTCCAGCTCGTCGAACTCGAGGTCCGCGATCTGCTCACCGCCTACGAGTATGACGGCGACGATGTGCCAATCGTCGCCGGCTCCGCCCTGAAGGCGCTCGAGGCCCTCATGGCCAACCCTGCCATCAAGCGCGGCGAGGACGAGTGGGTGGACGGCATCTTCTCGTTGATTGGTTCCGTGGATAGCTACATCCCTGTGCCGCAGCGGCAGACCGACCTCCCGTTCTTGCTCGCTGTTGAGGATGTGTTCTCCATCACTGGTCGTGGTACCGTCGCCACTGGCCGTATTGAGCGTGGCACCGTCAAGGTTGGGGACACTGTCGATATTGTCGGCATCCGGGAAACCCGCAACACCACTGTCACTGGTGTTGAGATGTTCCAGAAGACCATGGATGACGCCATGGCTGGGGACAATGTCGGCCTGCTGCTCCGTGGTATGCAGAAGGACGATATCGAGAGGGGCATGGTGCTAGCTAAGCCTGGTTCCATCACACCGCACACTAAGTTTGATGCTGTTGTATATGTGCTTAAGAAGGAGGAGGGTGGTCGGCACTCGCCGTTTTTCCCTCGTTACCGCCCGCAGTTCTACATGCGGACTACTGATGTGACAGGAAATGTGACAAAGATTATGAATGACAAGGATGAGGAGGCGAAGATGTGCATGCCTGGTGATCGTGTCAAGATGGTTGTTGAGCTCATCCAGCCCGTGGCTTGTGAGCAGGGAATGAGGTTTGCCATCCGTGAGGGTGGCAAGACCGTCGGTGCCGGAGTCATCAATTCGATCATTCAGTAAACTGGATGGAGCATATCCACCATGAGAATTTTCCTCGTTTATTCTTTGTGAAATGCTCTGTAGTTATTATGCATTGAGTTTTAGGGGTTGCTCATGTGAAATTGTAGTTTGGCCCTTTTCTTTTGAAGTGAATTTGCATGCTTTGTGATATTCACGACAAAGATACATCTGTTTGCAATTGATTTGTCTAAGAGGTGCCTATCTACTGTTATGTGTTCAATTGTTCGTCCTTTGCATTTTCTTATTGTTGATATGCTTAGGATGATTTTTTTTTGAGCTTGATGCCACAAGTACTTGTTGAGTTACAGGCGTATGATTGTAGCTTACTTTCTAAGTGGGATGCGATTTGCTTCCTATGCTTGCTTGGCAGACCAATTTTCTGCCGGTTAACCAGCTGAAAAATGGTAATCAGTGAGAGGAATAGGACACATGATGCGCTTGTGATTCCTAACTTATACTTGGAGTGAGATGAGAGTTTATACTTGGAGTGAGATGAGAGTGAAAGAAGTAGAGAAATTGCTTCGAGAAGCTGGATATTCATATTACCTTTTGACTTTTTCAAGTAAAAGCTAATTCGAACGTGGTCTAATATTCTAGTCAACAGCTTTTTGAAAGCATGTAATATCATTACTTGTTATTGCAAGCCTCCACAAGTACCTGAGAGACTAGGGGTTGTTTTTTTTTGGGAAAATTTGTTCAGTAGCACTGAAAGCTCACCTCTTTCGGAAAATACCACTCAAAAAACGGAGTACCGGATATTACCACCGAAAAATGCATTTTTCTTCGGGATTTACCATTCTGGACAAAAATACCCCTCTCCCTCCCCCTCCCTCACCTTCTCTCCTCTGCGCCGCCCCATCTCCTCCTCCGCCCGCCGCCAGCGCCTCCTCCCTCTCCGCGCGCCCCCTCCCCGCCGCCGTAGGCCTCCTCCTCCGACCGCCGCCTCCTCCGCCCGCCGCTCGCCTCCCCGCCTCCTCCCTCTCCGCGCGCAGCAAAACCGCCGCCGCCGCTCGCCTCCCCGCCTCCTCCTCCGCCCGCCGCTCGCCTCCTCCCTCTCCGCGCGCCCCCTCCCCGCCGCCGTTGGCCTCCTCCTCGCCCCCTCCTCCGACCGCCGCCTCCCCGCCTCCTCCCTCTCCCTGCGCCTCCTCCTCCTCCTTTCCCCGCTCCCCCGCGTCCGGCCGAAGAGGTGGCGCTGGCGGCGGCGGTTTTGCTGCGCGCGGAGAGGGAGGAGGCGGGGAGGCGGCGGTCGGAGGAGGGGGCGAGGAGGAGGCCAACGGCGGCGGGGAGGGGGCGCGCGGAGAGGGAGGAGGCGAGCGGCGGGCGGAGGAGGCGGCGGTCGGAGGAGGAGGCCTACGGCGGCGGGGAGGGGGCGCGCGGAGAGGGAGGAGGCGCTGGCGGCGGGCGGAGGAGGAGATGGGGCGGCGCAGAGGAGAGAAGGTGAGGGAGGGGGAGGGAGAGGGGTATTTTTGTCCAGAATGGTAAATCCCGAAGAAAAATGCATTTTTCGGTGGTAATATCCGGTACCCCGTTTTTTGAGTGGTATTTTCCGAAAGAGGTGAGCTTTCAGTGCTACTGAACAAATTTTCCCTTTTTTTTTTTGGGCTGTAGCTTTAGCTTTTGGTTTATAATTTTTAAATTCTGGTTGTTCGTAAGAGATAGCATGAAGATGTCTACTTCACCACGGTGAGAAAGTTCAAGGTTTTGCAGCTAGTGCTTTCTTTTCAGTCGCCCGAGAAGCCTTGTCCGTTCTTTTGGTACGTTGATGGTTACATTTTATTTCTATTTCTGTAGAAGTGATGTGAATTGATGTGAGGGTATCTTCCTCTCTGCTATCGTGTGTTCTTGATCCCTCCTTTCCTTTTTAAGAAGAAGAAATGCCGGTTCTTTTAAATGCATCTACAACTCAAAAGGCAACCAAAAATTCCCAATCGAAGGATGCTGACCTGCTTGGAAATTGAACGGAATTTTCCAAATTTCAGATGCTAGCACAACGTATGCCATGCATCTGAGCGGGAGATAGGACATGGGTCGTGTGCAATCTGATCCCTGACAGTGTCACACATGTAGCTGAAAAAAATTCGTATCATCGTATGTAGTAGAAGGTCATCTAGGTTTCCTTGAGAGAGAGAGAGAGAGAGAGAGAGAGAGAGAGAGAGAGAACCAAAAACAATTTTGCTGCACGTCCAGATGGAGAATTTTCGAAGCACCAGTTCTTCTACAAAACCAGCCTTTATTCCAAAACTCCAAAAAGGCTGAAATTTCCACGAGCTTGAAAAGGAGAGGAGCATATAGGCTGAGATGGTCACCCACAGGCACAGCATCTCCACGCGTCGCGCCGTCGGCCGTGGCAGCCGCTGTCACCCGAAAGCCTGCGGCGGTTTACTCGTACGCCGCCGTGCTGCTGCAACACGGCCATGTTAACACTGTCCCAAGTCCGACAACAACGGCCAATGAAGAAGATGCAAGCGCAGGAGCAGATGCAAGTACAGACGCTGAAGCAAGCCGGGTTTCCAAACCCATTCGCAAACGCCGGCCCAATCCGTTTGTAACCGGCCCAGATTGGATGTAATCGAGAGTATTTAAGAGAGAGTTCGGGAGGCTAGTTGGACACGAACTTTGTGAACCATTTTTCTGAACTATTCTGAACTCCTGTCTACCTTTCTTGTCCTATCTACTGTCTTCTTCTTCTTCTAGTCCAAGTTTGCGCTAACAACCTGGTATCAGATTCATCTCGATCCTTCTCTTTCCCCACCCTCTGGTTCCACGCTGGACCAAGCGACCGACGCCAAACACCACCATTACACTCGCCGGCAACGGCGGCTTGGTGCCATGGATCCCAACCTGAAGCTTGTCCTCGACGAGTTTGGACGCCGTTTCGACGATCACGAAGCCCGCTGGGAAAAGCGCTTCGCCGATATGGAGCGCGAGCGTGCGGATCGCAACGCTGCTGTTGATCGCCGACTCGCTGGCCTGGAGGTTGCCCACTCGGATCATGAGGTGGTCGTCTCCAAGCGCCTCTCCGATCTCGAGTCAATCCGCGTCGCGCACATCGCCGATGAACGCGATGCACGTGTGACCGCTCTCGAGGTTGCTGCGGCGGACTTCCATTCGTGGCGTCCCGAGCTGGAGAGCGTCGTCGACGACTTGAAGCTCGAAGTGCAGAAGGTCGCAAAGACTTGGGACCGCGCTGTGTTCGACACTGCGTCGCACCGCCCGGGTCTCCTCTCGTCTCCAATATCGGTGGCCGCGCGCCCATCTGCCGGAATCCCCACCGATGGGCCCAAAGGGCACGGCGCTGCAACTTTCGCACGGGATGGTGGGCTCGGGTCATCACTGACTCAGTCTTCCGTCCCGGACAATGGTATGCACACTGGTTCCCATCAATTTGCCACTCCTCGTTTATTTCCGCAACCGCGACCCCCACCTCCAGTACACCACCCACCTTCCACGGGACGTCTGCCGAAATTGCAATTCCCTAAATTCGACGGTGACAACCCGCGTTTATGGCGTTCTCGGTGTGAGAAGTATTTTGAAATGTATGGGGTTGATTCTAACATGTGGGTTCGGGTAGCTGAAATGCACTTGGAAGGATCGGCAGCGCGATGGCTGCAATCTGTTGAACCACACCTCGAACAGGCGTCTTGGGCACAATTCTGTTGTCTACTTAGTGAACGATTTGATCGTGATCAGCATGAGCTTTTGATACGACAACTTTTCCATGTGAAACAAACAACCACTGTGTCTGAATATGTCACACGTTTCACTGAACTGGTAGATCAGCTCACCGCTTATGCAGGGGGCATTGACCTGGTCTATTTCACCACTAGATTCATAGATGGGCTACGTGCTGACATACGCTCTACTGTTCTTGTCCAAAGATTAAAGAATCTGGATGCTGCTTGTTCCTTGGCTTTATTGCAGGAAGAAGCTGGGAGTGTTCGGGATCATACCCGGACTTCATGGGCATCCGGGGCAAAACCATTGCTGAAGTCTCCAATGCCACTTCCTCCACCACCCAAAACTGACAAGTCCGGACCTGGAATCCACGACGCTTCCTCAAACAATGCAGCTATGGATTCAAAATTGGCGGCTCTGAAAGCTTACAGATGTGCTATGGGGCTCTGTTATAAATGCTCGGCCAAATGGTCTAAGGACCACAGATGTGCACCTGATGTATTACATGCGGTCCAGGACCTTTGGGAATCTGCTTCTATTGAAGAGTCAACACCACCGTCGGATTCTTCTTCAGGTGCGGCAACTGATCAAATTTTTTAGCAATTTCTAAGGCAGCTGTTTCTGGTGCTCCTGCCCCGCGTACTATCCAGTTCTGTGGATCGTTACAAGGCATTCCTGTTACGGCTCTTGTGGATTCGGGAAGTTCCTCTTCATTTTTCAGTAACCTTGTGCTTAAAAGGATGAGCCCTCAGTCTGTGCATTCTCAGCCGACTTCAGTACATGTTGCTGGCGGTGGTGTTCTTATTAGTCCAGGTATCCTGCATAACTTGAAGTGGAGTGTTGATAGATGCACATTCGTATCAGATTTTAAGGTCCTGTCATTAGCTCATTACGATCTGATCATTGGCATGGACTGGCTGGAAAAGTACAGCCCAATGCAAGTCCATTGGGCTCAGAAGTGGCTTCTCATTCCTTATGAAGGATCTCATGCCTTTTTACAAGGAATACAACCTGTAGTTTCTGAAAACCTACTGTTGCAGATCTCTTATGCTACTTCTGATACATCTCCTTTGGACTTAACTAATCTACCTACTGAGCTTCATCCTTTGTTACATTCTTTCGCTCACCTCTTTGACCCACCTACAAGTTTACCTCCCACTAGAGCCTGTAATCATGCAATTCCTCTGATTCCTGGCTCTAAACCCCTTGCCATCCGACCCTACAGATACCCACCCAAACTGAAGGACGAGCTCGAAAAACAAGTACAGGATATGCTACAGCAAGGTATTATACAGCCTAGTGCTAGTATCTTTTCCTCTCCTATCCTGCTGGTTCCAAAAAAAGATGGAGGGTATCGATTCTGTGTGGATTTCAGGCAGCTGAATGCTATCACTCTTAAGTCCAAATTCCCTGTTCCCGTCTTTGATCAGCTGATGGATGAGTTAGCACATTCACAATGGTTCTCTACTTTAGACCTTCGAGCCGGCTTCCACCAGATATTACTTCAACCAGGAGAAGAACACAAAACTGCCTTTCAGACACATTTAGGACAATATGAATTCAGGGTAATGGCTTTCGGATTGACAGGAGCCCCCGGAACGTTCCAAGGTGCCATGAACACAACATTAGCCCCAGGTCTTAGAAGGTTTGTTCTAGTCTTCTTCGATGACATCTTGGTCTACAGCAAGACCTTCGGAGACCATCTGTCTCATTTATCCCAGGTATTTCAATGGCTGTCTAATGACCAGTGGAGGTTGAAATTCTCTAAATGCAAGTTTGCTCAGAGATCCATAGCATATTTAGGCCATATTATCAGTAGTGCTGGCGTTTCTACTGATCCTGCTAAAGTAGCGGCAATTCAAAATTGGCCTGTTCCTAAATGTGTGAAGGACGTAAGAGGATTCCTTGGACTAGCTGGCTACTACAGAAAATTTGTCCGGCACTTTGGCATTATTGCAAAACCATTGACTGAGTTATTGTGCAAAGATACTCCCTTTTTGTGGAAGGAGGAACACCATCTAGCTTTTCAACGTCTGCAGCAAGCTCTCAGTTCATCTCCTTGCCTTGCTCTTCCGGATTTTACTCTCCCATTTCACATCGAGACTGATGCTTGCGCTACGGGAGTGGGGGCAGTTCTTTTACAGAATGGACACCCGTTGGCTTACATCAGCAAGGCTTTAGGACCAAGAAATCAAGGGTTATCAACTTATGAGAAATAATACTTAGCTATTTTAGTAGCTGTGGAGCAATGGCGACATTATTTGTTACAAGGGGAATTCTATATCCATACTGATCAAAAGAGCCTGATCCACCTCAACGAACAGCGGTTGCACACTCCTTGGCAACAAAAGGTGTTTACCAAATTGTTGGGGCTACAATACAAAGTCATATATAAAAAAGGAGTCGACAACACAGCGGCGGATGCCCTGTCCCGTTGTCTAGCCTCCGATCAGCTACTGACAGTAACTTCTGTGCAACCACAGTGGCTCCAGGACATTTAGCAAAGTTACATGTTTGATCCAGCAGCTCAACAACTTTTGACGCAGCTCTCAGTCAATCCAGAGGCTGCTCATCACTATTCTCTAATCAATGTCATTATCAGGTATAAGGGTCGGATTTGATTGGGCACTAATACCGAGCTCCACAATAGAATATTTGCAGCCTTACACTCCAGTGCATTGGGGGCCATTCTGGGGCTCCAACTACTTACCATAGAGTAAAACAACTCTTCTATTGGTCTACCATGAGAGCTGACATTTGGTCCATGGTACAATCCTGTGACATTTGCCAGCAAGCTAAACCTGACAGAAACAAGTACCCTGGACTCCTCCAACCTTTACCAGTCCCTTCTGCTGCCTGGGACGTCATCTCTATGGATTTTGTCGAAGGGTTGCCAGTCTCGGGTTCAGCCAATGCCATTCTGGTGGTTATCGATAAATTCACCAAATTTGGTCACTTCCTACCTTTGCATCATCCCTTTTCGGCACATACAGTAGCCCGGCTGTTCTTGGATCAAGTGTATCGTCTTCATGGCATGCCAACGGCAATCATCTCTGACAGGGATCGCATTTTCACTAGTGCCTTTTGGAAGCAATTGTTCAAATTGGCTGGGACTGAGCTTCGCATGAGTACCGCTTATCATCCGCAGACTGACGGACAAACAGAACGCCTGAATCAATGCCTTGAGACATACCTACGTTGTTTCGTTCATGCTTGTCCGACTAAATGGAAACAATGGCTATCTCTCGCTGAGTTTTGGTATAATTCCAGCTTCCATTCAGCCCTCGGCCGAACTCCATTTGAAGTTTTGTATGGATATTCACCTCGGCATTTTGGGCTCTCTCCCGACCTTGTGGGCGCGACTATTCCAGATTTGAATGACTGGTTCTCCGAACGATCTTTGATGCAAGACTTGGTCAGACAACATCTTCTCCGAGCTCAAGATCGTATGAAGCACCAATCGGATAAAAACCGTACTGAACGACAATTCGCGATCGGCGATTGGGTCTTCCTAAAATTACAACCCTATGCACAAGCTTCAGTTGCTCGGCGCTCCCATCAGAAACTGGCATTCCGCTTCTTTGGACCGTACAAGATTGTCGGCCGTGTGGGTGCTGTGGCTTACAAATTGGCACTGCCTCCTTCGTCATCAGTGCATCCCGTTTTTCATGTTTCACAGCTCAAGAAATCACAAGGCTCCGCTCCGGTAACAGCTCTCTTGCCCTCTACTGACGTTGAGTTTCAGGTCCCTGAGCGAGTATTGCAGCGCCGCTGGACGTCGGGCGATCACCCAATCGAGCAAGTGTTGATCAAGTGGTCGCTGATGCCTTCCTCCCTCGCTACTTGGGAACCCTATGAGCAGCTTCGTCAGCAGTTTCCCCGTGCTCCGGCATGGGGACATGCCGGCTCTTATGGGGGAGGGAATGTTAACACTGTCCCAAGTCCGACAACAACGGCCAATGAAGAAGATGCAAGCGCAGGAGCAGATGCAAGTACAGACGCTGAAGCAAGCCGGGTTTCCAAACCCATTCGCAAATGCCGGCCCAATCCGTTTGTAACCGGCCCAGATTGGATGTAATCGAGAGTATTTAAGAGAGAGTTCGGGAGGCTAGTTGGACACGAACTTTGTGAACCATTTTTCTGAACTATTCTGAACTCCTGTCTACCTTTCTTGTCCTATCTACTGTCTTCTTCTTCTAGCCTAAGTTTGCGCTAACAGGCCACGCCTTCCAGGGTTGTGGGGCCTACAGGCAGGCTGTAGCGGAATCATGGAATCTGTGCAGAACAGAAGAGAGAGAGAAAGGGAATACTACACGCGTATATTATTCCAGTGGTGACTGTGAGTTCGGTTAGGCTGTCTGGAATATCGAAATTTTGTAAAAATATATAGTAGATATTTTATAAAAAATAATTTTTTTTGTATAGATAGAAAAAAAATCTATATTGTAAACGGTGTCATGGGAGCTGAAAGTTTTTAGAATGTTTCTTATAGATCCTATGATTTGTATGGACGAAAAAAATCCAGTTAAAGCGATAGCCTTGCATAAGGAGTGTAATTATTAGGAAAATAAAAATATTTCACTTCTAGGTTATAGACCTCGCAGGTGTTTCTAAAATGGGTTTTGCACATGGACTATCTGTAGAAATCACACAGGTAAACCGTTGTTTGACAACCGATCGTGCGGCTCGTGCCTGTAGGCCGGCGGGCAGCGGCGCTCGTCTCGTCGTTTCGTAAAGTCGCTACCAATTTGCTTGGCAGAGTTTCTTCCCCACGGCGCGCACGCACGCACGCACGGCACGCGCGCAGAGCAGACGCATCAACATTTCCGCAGCCGCGCCACGCTTTACCGCACCCGCCTCCGCCTTTTCCCCACCCCACCCGACTCGGAATCGCCTCCTCGCCAACCCAACTCCAACCCCAAGCAACCCCTTCAGATTCGAACCCCTCGCAGCTCTCGCTCCTCCAACTCCGACGGCGACATCTCAGTTCACATCACCGCCGAAAGTCCAAACCACCCTCCCGCATTCCCCTTGCCGCCGCGCAACGCCGCCGTCGCCGCCACCTCCTCCCCCGCCTCTGCCACCCCCTCCCCTCGCAAAACCCTAGCCACCTTCTCCAGTTCTCCACGGCTGCAGCCGCCGCCGCTCCCCATTTCGTCCCCCTCCGCCTCCAACCCTAACCCTCCCTGTATCCAGTAGCCATCCGGAAGGGCGACGCCGTGAGGGCTGAAGCAAGCTCCATTCACATCATCACCACCACGGCTACCGTCTCCGCTCGGTCTCTCGAGTCGGAGCTCTTGTTTCCGCGCCCAGACCGAGGTTTTGGGTTTGGTTCGGAATTTCTACCCCGATAGCTTGCTTCGGTTTTTTCTTCGGTGAGTTCCTGTTTGGCGGGCGAAGGGAGAGGGAGAAAGGGTGGTCGGAGCCGGGGCGTTGTGAGGGTGCTGTGTGTGCGGTGAAGCCAGGGGTCTTGCGGGGAGGCTGGTGTGGCGGTCCGCGGGGGAGTTTGGTGGCGGTCGGGGGAGGAGGGGCGTTCTGCGCTTGTGGACTGTGTTTGCGGCGGAGGAGGTTCGTGGCTGGGGTGTGCCGGGAGGGGTGGCTTTCTTGGTCGGTTGGAGCTGGAGGTTCCGGTCGGTGCTGGGGGTCGGCACTGGAGTGCTCTGGAGGTGGGGCGGAGATGAGCAATCCGGTGGGCAGCGCTGGGGAAGACCTCGACGGTCTCCTCTGGGGTTTGAAGCTGACGGAGAGGGAGAAGATAGGGGTGCGCGGCGCCTGGAGGGCGGAGGTGGTGGAGCAAACAACGCTCCCGCAGGCGGTGGGGAAGCTGTTCGCCTCAAAACCGGGCTATGCCGACGGCCTGGTGCAAACAGTGGGCAGAATTTGGTGCCCCCAGAAGGGGATTCGCTGCAAGGAGCTGGGCTCCAACCGGTTCCTCTTCACTTTCTTGCAATCAGGAGGTAAGCGCAGGGCGATCCAGGAGGGGCCTTGGGAGTTTGGGGGTGATTTGTTAGTGGTGGTGGATTTTGATGAGACGAAAAGATTGAAGGACCTCGAGTTCACTCAAATTCCGGTCTGGATTCGTGTCTTCGATTTGCCGCTGGGATTGATGAATGCTGAAACGGGGCGCCGGATTGGCAATGGAGTGGGCAAAATACTGGAGGTGGACAAGGATGAAGACGAACTGGCGGTCGGGGAATATCTCAGGATCAAGGTCTTGATTGATATTCGGAAGCCTTTAGCTCGGGGGATCATAATGGAGAAAGGGGAGGATGAGGGGGAATTTTGGTGTGGATTCAAGTATGAATTTTTGCCCAACTTCTGTTATTCGTGCGGCCAGTTAGGCCATGTGGAGAAGGATTGCGACGATAGTAGCTGGAGGCAGGAAGAAAAGCAGTTCGGAGACTGGTTGCGTGTTAATCCAGTGAGGAGGAAGGATGGCAGGGGGAGGTGGCAGGAAGGTGGAAGCTCAGGGGGGAGTAAACAGCAGGCCAAAGAGGCGAGCTGGGGAAAGAACCGGGGGACAAGAAAGATTGCTAGCAGTGATGGCTCACGGAAAGCAACTCGGGTGAGCGACGGGGAGCTGAAGGACGACGGCGAAAGCCCGCTTAAATGTCTAGCGGATGAGGAGAGAGGAGGCTTGCCGAGGAGGCTGGAGTTTGAGAATCAAGCTCTAACAGTGCGGACTGCGGGTGGGGAGACATTACCAAATTCCGAGGGCAGTGCTAAAGGTGCATGTACAAGTGAGGTGGAAACCGGTCTCCCCGGGGCGGTGGCGAGTCCAAGTTTGGCTCCCAATCACAGCACAGATCGAGAGAAGCCGAAGGGGGAAGGGGAGGTCCACACAACTGGCCGGCCGTTGGTGGGGGAGCAACTGGATGGCAAGGTGGGCATGGAAGTAGATGGAAACGGGAATGAAAGGGTGGAGGGGAAAAGAGGGTATGTTGAAGGAGCAAAAGAGACAAAGAAGGTGGAGTTGCACGGGGAGATGGGGGAAGACAGGAGGGAGATGGCTGGGGGTTTGTCAGAAGTGCTAAAGAGGGCGACGTTTAGGCGGCGTCCCCGTACTGCTTCGGGGAAGGGGAAGTCCGACACTGCCCTGGGGGATGAGCACAAGAAGAGACCTGCACCAGAGGAGGGCGAAGAGGGCATGGAAAGGAAGAAGAAGCAGTGCTTGGAGGAGGGGGGGTGTCAAGGGAGGGAGGAGCAGTACATGTTTGTTGAGGCGGGATTGCTCGGTCAATCCCGCCAGACCAAATGAAGATAATTGCTTGGAACTGCCGGGGATTGGGGAGTGGCCCGGCAGTTCGTGGTCTTCTGGATGTCCAGAAGAAGGAGGCCCCGGATGTGCTGTTTTTGTCTGAAACAAAACATAACAGTGCATGGTTGGAGATGTTTCGGTGGAAATTAAATATGCCAAATATGTGTGTTAAGGATAGTGTGGGTGCTAGAGGTGGTCTAGTCTTGTTCTGGAAAAAAGGGGTGGAGGTTACGGTGGAAAGTATGTCACGTTACCACATTGAGGCTACGGTGCAGGAGGAGGACGGTTTAAAATGGCGCTTCACGGGTTTTTATGGTGAGTCTAGAAGTGAAGAAAAGGAGAAGTCATGGAGACTGTTGAGATTGCTGAGAGATAGGAGTGATATGCCATGGCTGTGCTGTGGTGATTTTAATGAGATCATGTTCAACTGTGAGAAGGAGGGAGGACCCCCCAGAGCGGAAAGGAGCATGGAATCTTTCCGTGAAGCCCTTGCAGACTGTGATTTGCATGACTTGGGTTTTGTTGGGGATGTGTTCACTTGGAGGAACCATCATCATAGAGCAAAGAGTTATGTGAAGGAAAGATTGGACAGGGCGGTGGCGAATAGCTCTTGGAGGACCAAGTTCCCCCTCGTTCGGGTGGTCAACGGTGATCCTAGACACTCTGACCATAGGCCTGTCATACTGGATACGGGAGGGAGGGAGAAGCAGGCTTGGAACAAACCGATGGAGATCATGAAAAAATTTGAAGCAAGGTGGATAGAGGAGGAGGAGTGTGAGACTAGGGTGGGAGAAGCTTGGAGTGAAGCACTCGAGAAGGGGGAATCCAGCCTAATGGAAATCCAAAAACACCTGTTGGCGGAGTTGTGGGAGTGGGACCGCAGTGTCCTGGGAGAGTTAGAGAAGAGGATCAAAAAAGCTAAGACCGAGCTTGAGAGGTGTCGAAGGGGGAGGATCAGCCAAGACCAAGTAAACAAGGAACACGTGTTGCGGTATAGGTTGGAGAGGCTGCTGGATCAACAACATGTTTACTGGAAACAAAGAACCCACTCGTCATGGCTAACCCAGGGAGATCGTAATACAAAGTTCTTTCATGCCAAAGCCTCGGAGCGGAGTCGGAAAAATCATGTGGGAAAGTTGGTAGAGGATGGGGGCGATGTGGTGGCGGGGAAACATCTAAAAACCTTTATCGCTAACCAGTACCAACAACTTTTCAGGTCAAATGCAGGAGATCATGCGGAAGAGGTGCTCGTATGTATGCAAAGACGGGTCTCTCATGTCATGAATGAGGGGCTGATTGCGCCATTTACAGATGCGGAGGTTTGGAAGGCTTTACAAAGTATGGGGGATCTGAAAGCACCCGGTACAGACGGAATCCCTGCAATCTTCTATAAAAGGTTTTGGTCATTGGTAGGGGCCCAAGTGAAAAAAGAGGTGCTGGATGTTCTGAATGGAGGAGCTATGCCAACAGGGTGGAATGACACAGTTATTGTGTTGATCCCCAAAACCAGTAAACCGGAGAAACTAAAGGATCTTAGGCCCATTAGTCTTTGCAATGTGGCGTACAAACTCATCTCAAAAGCATTAGCAAACCGGCTTAAAGGTATCTTGCCAGAGATCATCTCGCCTTCACAGAGTGCCTTTGTTCCTAGCCGTTTGATTACGGACAATGTGCTACTGGCCTACGAGTTCACCCACTATTTGTTTCAGCGCAAACGGGGAAGTAGGGGTGTTGCAGCCATAAAACTTGATATGAGCAAGGCATATGACCGAGTTGAGTGGGTGTTTCTGAGACGAGTGATGCAGAAGATGGGCTTCCATGAAAGTTGGGTCGAACGCATCATGCTTTGCGTTACTACTGTGTCTTATCGAATCAAAGTGAATGATGACTACACAAGCAGAGTGATCCCACAGAGGGGGCTTCGACAGGGTGACCCGTTGAGTCCCTACCTTTTCATTCTCTGTGCAGAAGCGTTGTCGGCCATGTTACAGAAAGCGGAGGAAGAAGGAAAAATTGAGGGGATTAAAGTCTGTAGGGAGGCGCCACGTATAAATCATTTGTTCTTTGCAGATGATTCCCTTATCTTGATGCGGGCACAGAAGGATGACGCTACAGAATTACAGAGGATCCTCGATGTGTATGAGAAAGCGTCAGGGCAAGTGATTAATAGGGACAAGTCATCTGTCTTGTTCAGTCCTAACACAAACCAAGTAGACCGAGATCAAGTCCGCAATGAACTTCGCATCTCAATGGAAGCAAAAAATGAGAAATACCTGGGGCTTCCGGTGTCCATTGGCAAATCACGCAAGAAAGCATTTGGGTACATAAAAAGGAAAATCTGGATGCGGATACAGGGGTGGCAAGAAAAGCTGTTATCAAAGGCAGGGAAAGAGATTCTAATCAAGGCAGTCGCCCAAGCAATCCCTTCATATGCCATGTCGTGTTTTGATCTGACGAAGGGGCTGTGTGATGAACTAAACTCCATGATAGGTAGATGGTGGTGGAGCCAGACTGACAAAGAAAATAAAATCCACTGGTTGAGTTGGGACAAGCTGACATTACCCAAAAAGGAGGGGGGTTTGGGATTCCGTGATCTGCACCTCTTTAACCTAGCCATGCTTGCCCGACAGGCGTGGAGAATCCTGACCAACCCGGAAACTCTCTGCAGTCAAGTCCTAAAGGCCAAATATTTCCCAACCAGCAACATTCTGCAGTGTAGTGCAAGAGAGGGCATATCTTATACCTGGAGGAGTATTCTGCAAGGAGCCCAGTTGCTTAGAGAGGGAGTGGTGTGGCGGGTAGGCAATGGTAACTCGCTCAATATTTGGACTGACCCGTGGATACCGTTTGGGATGACTCGCAGAATAGTAACCCCTAGAGGGGCTGTTGTGCTGTCTCGGGTGTCCGAGCTCATGAACCCGGCTACTGGATCTTGGGATGAGGCTTTAGTGAAAGACATGTTTTGGGAGTCCGATGCAAACACCATCCTAGCTTTACAGACGGATGCAGATATGGACGACTGGCCAGCTTGGCAGTTTGATTCAAAAGGAGTCTTCTCGGTGAAATCAGCTTACAAGGTGGCTGTAAGGAAAAGGGATCATGAACAAGCAAGAGACGCCTCGGGGTCGGAGATGGGAATGAGAGACGACGCCGGTTTTGACTGGAAGAGGATCTGGCAGCTCGTAGCACCAAATAAGGTCAGGATGTTTGTGTGGAGGTTTGCTCATAACAGCCTGGCAGTTAGGAGGAATTTAGCACGAAGGGGCATTAAGCGCGACACAATTTGCCCGATGTGCAATAGAGCTGATGAGGACGGAGGCCATCTGTTTTTGAAATGCAAAGGTGTAAAGGAATGTTGGAGATTAATGAACCTGGAGGATGTGCGAGTTAGATTGCTGAGCTGCAACACGGCGAAGGAAACAGTGAGGGCAATCTGGAAACTGGATGCAGGGAGGCAGATGCAGATCTGGGTGCTACTTTGGAGATGGTGGTCAGCAAGAAATAAAGTTAATGCAGGGGAAAGAAGAGCTCTGGGCCCAGAGATTTGCTCATCAGTTGACTATCATGTGAAGGAGTTTGAAAAGCTCAAAAAACCAAAGGGCCAGAAGGGAGTAAAGGAAAAGCTGAGGTGGGAACCTCCACCGATGGACATGTACAAGATCAACGTAGACGCATCTTTTAGGGTCAATACACAAGAGGGTGGATGGGGATTTGTTGCTCGCAATAACAATGGTGAATTTCTGGCGGGGGGTTGTGGGAGGCTGAAAAGAGTTTCGAGCCCCTTACAGGCCGAAGCACAAGCTGCTCTGAAGAGTCTTCGTCGAGTTGCTGAGCTGGGAATGAGCCGAATTTTACTCGAAACAGATGCAACAAACCTGCAGAAAGGGCTGACCTCTACGGAGTTGGATAGAAGCACTGAGGGGTGTTTGTTTCGTCAGATTAGAAGCTTCATTGCGATGTCTTTTGTGCAATGTGTGATCCGGGCCTGTCCGAGATCATGCAACAAGGTGGCTGATAGCCTAGCTTGGTATGGGGCGAGCGTTGTATGCTCGGGTTCAGAGCTGTTCATGAACCAAGTCCCCGCCTTTGTTACTGATCTGGTCTCTGGCGACTCGCCTAGAGCCATTGGTTAATGGAAGACCTTGTTTTCCTTCTCAAAAAAAAAAAAAAAAACTCCAACCCCAAGCGCCTTCTTCCTCCCCCTCCCTCCATTCCTCCACCTGCCCTCGCCTGCCGACCCGACCCCAAACCCTAGATCTCCGCCATGTCCAAGGCCTGGGGCGGCCTCGGCGGCGCTGGCGCCTGGGCGCTGGACGCCGAGCGCGCCGAGGAGGAGGAGCGGGAGACCGCCTTCCGGCCCCCCGAGCCCCCCGCCGCGGCCGGCGGGGCCGCCAGCTTCCCCAGCCTCCGCGAGGCCGCCGCGGCGGGCGCCGGGGCCAAGTCGAAGAAGAAGAAGGGGACAACACTGTCGCTCTCCGAGTTCGCCACCTACGGCCCCGGCGGCTCCCCGGGGCGGCGGGCTGCCGCAGCTGAGCCCAAGGGGCTCACGCCGCAGGAGATGATGATGCTGCCCACCGGTCCACGGGAGCGGTCCGCGGAGGAGCTCGACCAGTCCCGCCTCGGCGGCGGGTTCCGCTCCTACGGCTCCGGGGAGCGCCGCGGCGGCGGCGGCGGCTTCGACGACGAAGGCCGCCGCGGGCCGCCGGGTAGGGCCTCGGATCTCGATATGCCCTCTCGCGCCGACGAGGATCGCAACTGGTCGCTGAGTAAGAAGTCCTTCTCGCCGTCGCCCGCCGACTCCGGCCCCCGGAATCGGTACGAATCCCTGGGGGGCGGAGCGGCCGCTCCCGTCGGCCGCGCCGACGACGACAGCGACTGGTCCCGCGGGAAGAAGCCGCTGCCTTCCCGCTACCCGAGCCTCGGCTCTGGCGGCGGCTTCCGCGACTCACCTGGCTCGACCGACTCCGACCGCTGGGCCCGTGCCGCGCCGCACAATGGCGAGCGCGAGAGACCACGCCTCGTGCTCGATCCGCCCAAGCGCGAATCCTCGACCACCCCTGCGCCACCTGCTGATGCGGGAGTGGGACGCAGCCGGCCGAGTCCATTTGGTGCTGCGAGACCCCGGGAGGACGTGCTGGCCGAGAAAGGGCTGGACTGGAGGAAGATGGAGACTGAGATTGATGAGAAGAAGACTAGCCGTCCCACCAGCTCACAATCGAGCAGGCCTGGCAGTGCCCACTCCTCACGACCCGGGAGCCCTGGGTCACAAGTTTCGGCTGTGGGTAGTGAAGGCGCACCGAGGGCACGGCCAAAGGTGAACCCTTTTGGTAATGCGAAGCCAAGAGAGGTGGTTCTGCAGGAGAAAGGGAAGGACTGGAGGAAGATTGACCTTGAGCTGGAGCATCGCCGTATCGATAGGTATGCCATATATGGAGCTGCTTCTTGATACCAGAGTATATGTTGCAAAGTATGCACCCTTAGCATTTGCCTGTGAATGCAATACCGACTAAGGTTAACAAATCTGTGGCCTTTCATAGATATAGCCATATAGGATTCTATTTAGCCGAGACCTTTCGCTATATTTTGCTAGCGGCACTTAAATAAAACATTTTAGGCAAAAACTTTCAGTAGTTCAATAGTACCCACCAACCACAAGTTAGCTTACCATTTTGGTTGTTGTGCTTTCAAAGGTTGTTTCTGTGCTTCTTCTGTCAATTATCTACAATGTGCATAAGAGACAAGGAAGTCGGAAGTGCTAACTTTGTTGCTTAGACCTGGTTATTTGTGGGGTATGAAATAATGGCACGACGATGGATGTTAGCAAGTTACTTGAATTGATTGTCAGAAGTACATGATGAGTAATGACAATCACATCCACAGTAATGCCATGGTCATAAACAATTTTGCTTGCATGTTTTGAATGTAGTGACACTTGCACTTGTTACATTACTAGTTCCATTCAACACCTTTTTGCCCCTAAGTTTAATTTTAGAAAATGTGGCAACAGGAAATTGGGAAAATTGATGGATTCCAAACCAATTTTGGTTGGGACCAGAGCTTGGATTTTTTTTTCAGTAAAAACAATAAGGATGTGATCAATAGCAAAAGGCTAGTGAAATTCCAGAGATATTTTACAATGTTAGTATGATATCGGCAGAGGTTATTAAAGCTAGAGACACAAAAAGAGGCAAAGGGATATGTTTAGCTGTGTTTTTCATACAATGTTTTTCTTCTATTACATACAAATCAAAATATTTGTTACATGTGCTTTTTATAGTGTATTAGTGTTAATGTGTAATTGTACTTTTGGATGGCAAGGTGATGTTAATTGATTGAATTACTTCGTTGGTTGCCCACTTACCCTACATCTTGGAATGGTTATCATGTACCGGAAGCCTAATAGTACCCTGCCCAAGTCATGGGTTTCTCAGTGTCTATTATCCCACCATATTCGAAGAAATCTTGCTGCCAATATGAACAGTTTTGGACAACATTGATGTGTACCACCTGCCTTTGCTCCTAACATTCATCATGTAGGATGGATCATCACTCCTACCACATGTGTAACTACTATGAACAACTTAGCAAGGTCATTAATTATACTGGTTGCACCAGTTGTTTTTAGAAAATTTTCATCATGATATATGATAATAGCTAATCTTCATTGCTAGCAAATGCTTCATCAGTTCATATGCTTTGCAATTTCTTAACTGATGACAAGATTTTGGTTACTTTGTGATGCTGTAGTTGACACTACTCAGTCTACTCCAAGGCTACTGTTGGTCATGCACTTGTCTAGGATTGGCATTGAATCATGCATGTTCCAATTGGCAGTTTTCTTCGTATCTTTTGGAGAACACATTGCTCCTTCTCTGTCAATATCCTGACCTTCATATTAAGATGTAGAGGGCATCGAACAAATTTTGACCATTTCAGAAAGAACTGTTCTGTACCTAATCTTGAGAGTTTTACTGAAGATAGCATCAGCTCCTCTTTAGTTTAGATACCTTATAGGTCTATAATCCATTACTTTTCTCGTGGACCTCAGAACCCCCTTTTACATCTGTGCCTTCAATAATCTATCAATAATTGGTAACAAAGACCTGTTGTTCTGGCGTTTGGTAGGATTAATAAGTGAATATTTGGCACAGCCAGTCACAGGGGGGAATCAACTTTAACACTTGGCTAGGTGGTCTGAGAAAATGAACCTTCCTCAACTCAAATTTAGCCAATCATTTAGAAACTCAACCTGGTGAACTACCTATCATTTAATGTTTTGAATAAATTAGTTGACAGATAAGTAGATCCAATAGTTGTAGGTGATATGTTTAATCTATTCCTCAACCAAACAAGTCCATTCAAGATTCTTCGCTGAAGTAAATGGACTTTGCTACTTAATCCTGTTAAAATACATATACATGCACTTGGGCCTTCCCACTGAAGTTCATTCCTGCAGCTTCAAGTGATGTTTTCCAGTTGCGGAGCCATAACTTCATACCTGTGGGGTCTAACACACATTTATAATATCTGTGGGGGTCTATCCCCATAAGATTTCTTGTACTTTTCAAGGTTTCACGAAATATCTTGTATATGTAAGGTCTATTCCTACAATATGTGTGCCCTATGTTTCCCATTTGATTTGAACATGTGTGCCCTATGTTTCCCATTTGATTTGAACACAAGTACATGAACTTGAATATTTCAGGCCAGAGACAAATGAAGAGAGGGTGTTTAAAGAAGAGATCAGCCTACTTAAGGTGGAACTAAGAGAAACTGAAGAAAAGATAAGCGACGAGGATGCAAAAAGTTTGTCTGAGAAGATAGCTCAGATGGAAACGGATCTAGAGCTTCTTACGATTGAGTTGGATGACAAGATTCGATTTGGGCAAAGGCCTAGTTCTGGAGCTGGCAGGGTTACTGCACCGCCACCAACTAATATAGCAGAGGTATCTACTCAAATTGTAGAGTCCGTGGACAGGCCACACTCCCGTAGCGGCACAGAGCAATATCCAAAACCGATGGAAGAAAGGTGGGGATTTCAGGGGAGCAGAGATAGAGGCTCTTTTGGTGGCAACAGAAGTTCGGACAGGTTCGTTTGGTGTGCTTGATGTTGTTATGGATTTGGTCCAAACATGATTCCAACAAAAATTTCTACTTTCTTTGATGTTTACACGCTTACACCTTTCTTGGTTTTGTGATTATCATCGATCACAGTGACCTTGGTATGCACTTTTTTAACACAATATGTGTCTAACCCGTGCTGATAAACATAATTGTTCTTCTGTCCTGTATTATGTCCTGTTAGGATTCTGAATAGTTCTATTAACCGAACATTCATCATGTATCAGCTAGTGGAAACCATAATCTCAGTGATTTGTTTTCTGAAACTGTATTGCTACAAATCTTCTTTTCAAGTTTGTTCATTTAATTTTTTAGTTGATGGTACCTGTAAACTTTTCATTTACATGCTTCTCAGGTCGTTGACAGGGCAGAGATGGTGAAGCCCTGGTTTTGGCACTTCTATTCTTGGACGGATTTTTCTTCTCTGTTTTTAAACAATGGACAAATAAGTTGATATGTTCTTGTTGCTGCTTGACTCCCATTTTGTTTGCCTTGGAAGAGTGGAGAGGATGATGGACAAATAAGGGTCCAAGCTATTTATTACTACCTCTACGGTGGTGCCTCTGTTTCCTTTTTTTAATTTTCTTTTTTCCCCTCTTCCATGTCAAAACAAGTGTCACCAACCTTTGATACACTAACTATTGGTTTTGCTTCATGCATAACTGTGTTTCAGCATCCCATTCTGGCGTGGATGTCTTGTATTATATTGATCTTTGTATTTGTTTCAGTCAATCAGCGTGCCGCACCCTATAGATATGTGCACTATTTTTGAGAGCTGGACTGAACTCCATCGTTAGCTGTGCTGTCTAGAATAATCCGTTGCTTAGTATGGTTCCTTGTGTTGCTTGGCAGACAATGGTCATTTATAGAAATAATGGAAGAGAAGTGCTCCATATCCCTTGGGTTAACTCATGTGCATCATTGAATATAAAAGGATCACTGGTTGCTAGTTATAATTGTTTTGCATATGAAGCAAGTGCAGTTCCTTCCATCTTGGAAACATATTGAAAGGGAAACCTAAGCTTATTCGATAGTGTGAAAGCAGTTGAGCCGCTTTCGAGGTACAAGTCATCATGGCATTAATTTGGATGATATATCTGTTAGCATCTATGGTCATCTTAATCAACCAGCATTAATTTTTTTCTGCTGCGTAGACATTGTTAATTTGCCCTTCAAGCTTACATATGAAGCTGAATAATTTAGCGGGTGGTTTAGCTCATTGCTGCCCCTACCGACTACCAGAAAAGCAATGCCATACAGTCCTCTTGGCCTTTCATTATGCTTGGAGGAGTATCAGATGCATACACTTCACGCTTTACACAGTTGACTATGAGGTGCAATCGGTGGCAATGTGCTAGCCATCACTGTATGCCTGGTGTAAACTAATCTTAATAATCAGAATATCTCTGTCATGTGTGCATTTGATCTTTTATATACAATATTAATATAATGGCACAAAAGCTATTTATAGGAGGCTATTTATAGACAATATTGATACAATGACATAAAAGTTGTCTATAGTAGCCTATTTTCTCGTGTTTCGATCGTTCATAGAATTACAGTTAATCTTCTTCTCTTTTCTCTTTCTTTTTTATTCACCTTAGCAAAATTTCTATATAACATCTCTCATAGATAGCTTATGTCCCATTATTGATCGCCCTCTAAAATCGTCAGCTCGTGATCTCGCGACTGTTAAGTATATCAAGGCCCATATACTATAGGCTCATATGGCCCATGCGGCTATCTATATATTGACATCTCAACTATTGGAGTCATTGTCTTCTCAAATCCTTGATGTAAGTAACATGGTATCAAAGCTCATGGATTAGGGTTAGGTTAGGATTATTCTAATCCTCCTCCCACGATCCAAAATCCACCCGCACGTGGTCTCTGCCTGCTGCGGCCAGTCGGCCGCTGTTCCTTTCGCTGCAGAGAGGGCAGCCGCCTGTCACGGTTTCCCTCAAGCCGCCGTCCGCCCGTCTTCGGGGTCGTCCGCCCGTCGCAGTCGGCCGCCGTCCGCCTCTTCATCCTCGTCGACTCCGCCGCCTGGTGCCTCATCAGATCCGATCGGATCTCAGGAGGCGCCTCCCGCTCGCCGCCGCCCGAAGCCTCGTCCGTCGCTCCATCGCCTCGCTCGCCGCCGCCCGAAGCTTGGAGGAGCGCGCTCTCGTCAGCGCCCGCCTCGTTCGCCGCTCCATCGCCTGGGGGCGTCCGCCTCGTCTGCCGCCTCCATCGCCTGGAGCCCGCCTCGTCGGATCCGCCTCCTCCTCCAGCGGCACGTCTCCTCCAGCAGCGGACACGTCGATCCGCCGCCGTCAGATCCGCCTTCGGGGCCATCGTCGCCGCCTTTGAGGTCGCCGTCGCCTGGGGCCGCCTCCTCCTCCGCCGTCGGCTCCGCCTTCGGGGCCATCATCACTGCCTTTGAGGTCGCCGTCGCTTGGGGATCTTCTTCGTCGTCTTGGATCCGCATCTGGGCGGGCCACTGTTGCGTCGCCTGGGGGTGAAAGTGGCCACTGTTGCGTCGCCTAGGGGTGAAAGTGCAGGGTAGATTCTTCCTCTGCCCTGGTATTCGAGTGCCTTCAGCTAGGGCTGGCAAAAAAGCTCAGGCTCGTGAGCTAGCTCAGGCTCGGCTCGGGCTCGTGAAGGCTCGGCTCGGCTCGTGAATGAAACGAGCCGAGCCGAGCCAGCAAAAAAGCTCAGGCTCTAAACGAGCCGAGCCCGAGCCAGCTCGCGAGCAGCTCGGTTGGCTCGTCCCGAATAGGCCCAGCTCCTTCCACCGAGGCACCGACACCTCACGGCCTCAGCCCTCAGGCCCTCGCCCCTCAGTCTTCCTCCCCTGCCGAACCGTCTGCTGAGTGCCGATGCCTCCTCACCTTCCCCACTGGCCGCCACTCCCTCGGCTCTCTCTCTCTCCGGCTCTCCCTCTCGGTTTCCCTCTCTCCAGTCTCCACTCACGCGCCCCTCCCGTCGCTCCCGACTCTTTGCCCTCGGCGCCGCACCTCGGGTCCTCCGTCCCCGGCTCCATGCCTCCCCTCGGTGCTCGGTCTCAGCTCCTCCGCCCCGGGCCCCGGCTTCTCACTTCACGCCGCCGCGTCGCACCGGTGCAGCTTCCCCCTCCCGCGCCTCCTTGCCTTTCGGCGCCGCCTGGTGAGCCACGGCCCGGCCGCTCCCGCCTTGCTGCTCGGCGCCGCCCGGTGAGCCATGGCCAGATCCGGCCGATCTGGTGCTTTTCTCCAAATCCTACCCCGGTCTACCGGTTTTGGCTTGCTAATTTTGTTTGGTTTTGCCCGAGGTGTTGGGTTGGGAGGCAGGTTGCCTCGGCTGGCCACTGTCGGCTAGCCGCCGCCCGTACGCCGCCCGGGGGAGTACTCGGTGGCAGCTAGCGAGGTGGCTCGGCGCCTCGGCCGACGGTAGCACGCAGCCGCCGTCCTCGTCGGTAAGCCTCCTCTCGTATGATTGATTGCTTAATGTCTCTAGTTCACTATTAGCTATGCTTGGATGAATGTGGGATGAATCTCTGGGGTATACTGTTGGTTGGCTGATTGCGAGAAAGGGTTAGGGTTTGGCTGGTTGATGATGCTTGCTTGCGGTGAGGTTCTTCTTGGCCGTCGGTTCCCCTCGGTGGCTCGGTGGCTGTCAACTCTGTTGACTGTTGGTTTGTATTGTTGGCTCGCGAGCCCTCGCGAGCTGGCTCGAGCTGCACCACGAGCCGAACCGAACTCACAAAAAAGCTTGATATCCTAACCAAGCCGAGCCGAACCGAGCCTCCATTCCACCAAGCTTTCACGAGCCGAGCCGAGCCAGGCTTGGCTCGGCTCGTTGCCACCCCTACCTTCAGCACAGTCAACACTGCAACTGTGGTAATTGCTATCTGTCCTCTGTTCTGCTGTTTTGCCTGCCGTTGGTCAAGCCCTAGCACATCTCAACATGTCTCAGATAAATGCAATAGTTATCAATCTCACCCTAGATGGTCAGAATTATCCAGAGTGGGCTTTCTGTGTAGAGACTGCATTGAGGGGCTATGGTTTACTTTTTCACTTAACTGAAACTCCACCTGTGCTTAAGGATGATGGTAGTAATGCTGCTGCAGTAAAAGAATGGCATATTAATGATGGGAAAGTAATGGCTGCTATGGTGAATAGTACTAAGCAATCCATGATTATGAGTCTTTCTAAGTTCAAAACAGCCAAGGGAATATAGGACAACTTGAAGAAGCACTATGTTCAGGATAGTGGTGCTCTTTTGCATACCCTTATGCAGCAAACTCAAGAAATTGAGCAGCATGATATGTCTATTGATGAGTACTACTCTGCTTTTGATCGTCTGATGGGGTCATTGACTTCCATGATACCTGAGTGTACAGCTGTTCTCTGTCCAGCACATAAGTTTATTGAAAAAATTTTTACTTACAAATTTGTCATGGGAGTCCGGGCTGAGTATGATTCCATCCGTACACGATTACTTCACAATTCTTCTGCTCTCACTATGGCACAGGCATTGTCTGATTTACTTGCAGAAGAAACACGTCTTAAGTCTATGTCTTCTTCTGCATCTGTTCCTCATAGTGTGTTGGCAGCTTCTCAAAGGATCAGTGCACCAAAAAGTTCCTCTTCAGCACTCTGTAAGCATTGTGGCAAGTCTGGTCATCTTCCAGAAAATTGTTTTTCTCATTATCCAGAGAAGTTGGCTGATTATCGTGCACGTCGTGCGGCTCGTGGTCGTGGTACTGGTTCCACTCCTAGAGGTTCAGTGTCCGTTGCTGCTGCTTCGCCTGTTAATGCTTCTTCGTCGTCTTGGGTGCTTGATTCAGGAGCTTCTTTTCATGTGACATCTGATCAGTCCCAGTTGGTTGCTTGCAAGCCGGTTACTGATGGTGCTTCTGTTCAGACAACTGATGGTACATCTTGTCATATCACTCACCAGGGTTCACTTTGCAATCCTCATTTTTCTGTACCTGATGTTTCTTTTGTACCTCAGTTGTCCATGAATCTTCTGTCGGTTGGTCAAGTTACCGACCAACATTGTTTTGTTGGATTTGATGACTCATCTTGTTTTATTCAGGATCGTCGAAGCGGGAAAGTGATTGGGACTGGCCATCGTCGTAAAGGTGCTCCTAGCCTCTGCATCCTCGACACCTTGCGTCTTCCTTCTTCCATTGAGTCTCCAGCGTGTGTGTCATCCGCTGCTTCGTCTTACGCCTCTTCCTTCGCACAGTGGCATCATCGTCTTGGTCATCTTTGTGGGTCCCGATTGTCCACATTAATAAATAAAGGTTGTTTAGGTCATACCCCTATTGAGTCTAGTTTTCATTGTAAGGGTTGCAAACTTGGAAAACAAATACAACTACCATATTCATCTAGTGTTTCTCATTCAGCTAGACCTTTTGATCTTATTCATTCAGATGTATGGGGTCCTGCACCTTTTGCTACAAAGGGCGGTCATAAACATTATGTTGTTTTTATTGATGATCATTCTCGATATACATGGATTTATTTCATGAAACATCGCTCTCAGTTGTGTTCCATTTACCAGTCTTTTGTTCGCATGATTCACACACAATTTTCTACTCCTATTAGAGTTTTTCGCTCTGACTCTGGTGGTGAGTATTTGTCTGATGCTTTTCGCCAGTTTTTGTCCTCTGAGGGCACTCTTGCTCAGCTCTCTTGTCCTAGCGCTCATGCTCAGAATGGTGTTGCTGAACGCAAACATCGTCATCTTATAGAGACTACTCGCACGCTTTTGATTTTATCTTTTGTTCCTTCTCATTTTTGGGGTGAAGCTGTTTCTACTGCTGTCTATCTCATCAATAGACAACCCTCATCCAAACTGTCTGGCAAATGTCCTGGTGAAGTTCTTTTTGGTACTTCTCCTAGGTATGATCATCTCAGAGTTTTTGGATGTACTTGCTATGTTTTACTTGCACCTCGTGAGCGAACTAAGTTGACTGCACAATCTATTGAGTGTGTTTTTCTGGGTTATAGTCCTGAGCATAAAGGTTATCGGTGTTATGATCCTTCTTCTCGTCGCATACGTATCTCTCGTGATGTGACTTTTGTTGAGGACCGTCCTTTCTTTTATAACCCCTCAACTCAGCCCTCATATTCTCCCACAGAACCCACATCGTTCATGTGTGTTCCTCCTATTTCATCCCATCATGATGTCACTACACCTTCTCCATATATTACACATCCTCCTTCTATTTCCATCACGCCACCTTCACAGGAGACTACACCTCCTCCTGCACCACCTCCTTTTCATTCTAAACCACCTATTACACATGTTTTTCATCGTCGTTCCACAAACCTCACAGCACCTCCATCTAGTTCTCCCACCATGGCCAGTCCTGATACGACCGCTGTTGATGCTTCTAATGGTATTGATGAGTCTCATACTGTTTCTGATGAGTTACAGGTTGGCCCAAGATATAATCTACGAGATCGTACTGCTATTGGTCCGGCTGACAAGTATGGTTTTCCACGTGTGAATGCCGTTGTTGATGAGCCATCCACTTACCAGGAAGCTTCTAATATTCCGGAATGGCAGCTTGCTATGTCTGAGGAGCTTGCTGCCCTTGATCGTACAGGCACTTGGGACCTTGTTCCATTACCGTCACATGCAGTGCCTATTACATCTAAATGAGTATTCAAAATTAAGACCAAGTCTGATGGTTCTATCGAGAGATATAAAGCTCGTCTTGTTGCTAGAGGTTTTCAGCAAACTCAGGGTCGAGATTATGAATGGATGTTAAGAATGCTTTTCTTCATGGTGATTTGCATGAAGAAGTTTATATGCAACCACCTCCAGGTGTTGATGCTCCTCCTGGTCATGTTTGTCGCCTTCGTCGTGCTCTGTATGGTCTTAAACAGGCTCCTCGTGCTTGGTTTGAACGCTTCGTATCTGTGATACGGGCTGCTGGTTTTTCACCTAGTGATCATGACCCTGCTCTATTTATTCATCTCTCTCCACATGGACGTACTTTGCTTCTCCTATATGTTGATGATATGTTAATTACGGGAGACGACGTGGAACACATTTCTTGTGTGAAGAAGCAACTTAGTGAGCAATTTCAGATGTCTGATTTGGGTCCTCTCAGTTATTTCTTAGGAACTGAGGTGTTGCATTCTGCAAAGGGCTACTATCTCTCTTAGACCAGATACATACAAGACCTTATTGCTCGTTCTGGCATTACAGATAATCGAACGGCTGCGACACCTATGGATCTTCATTTACAACTTCGTCCTACCGATGGTACACCTCTTGAGGATCCCTCTCGATATCGGCATATTGTAGGTAGCCTTGTTTATCTCACTGTTACTAGACCTGATATTGCTCATGCGGTTCATATTCTGAGTCAGTTTGTGAGTGCTCCTACTTCCATTCATTTTGGACATTTGCTTCGTGTACTACGGTACTTAAGGGGGACATCTTCTCAGTGTTTGTTCTATGCTCGTGATAGTCCGCTTCAGCTTCATGCTTACTCGGACTCCACCTGGGCGAGTGATCCAACAGATCGTCGTTCTGTCACAGGTTATTGCATTATTCTTGGTTCTTCTCCTCTTGCATGGAAGTCTAAGAAGCAGGCGGCTGTATCTCGTTCTAGTACAGAGGCAGAGCTTCGAGCACTTGCCACTACCACTTCAGAGATTGTATGGCTTCGATGGTTGTTAGCAGATTTTGGTATTTCTTGTAATGCTCCTACACCTCTCCTATGTGATAATACTGGAGCCATACAAATTGCCAATGATCCTGTAAAGCATGAACTTACAAAGCATATTGGTGTTGATGCCTCCTTTACTCGGTCTCATTGTCAGCAGAAAACAATTGTTCTTCAATATGTGCCCTCAGAACTGCAAGTGGCATATTTCTTCACTAAAGCACAAACTCGAGAGCAACATCAGCTTCACTTGCTCAAACTCAATGCTTCAAAAACTCCGTTCCCACCTTGAGTTTGAAGGGGGGTGTTAAGTATATCAAGGCCCATATACTATAGGCCCATATAACCCATGTGACTATCTGTATATTGACATCTCAATTATTGGAGTCATTGTCTTCTCAAATCCTTGATGTAAGTAACAGCGACTCCTCCGGATTTTCTTGCAACAACTTCCATAATCTCCACCCGTGCAGGTCGCCATTGCCGCGGTTGGACCGTCCGCATCACATCGCATCGCACGCAACTTTCCCCTCCCCCTCCTCTTTGCTCGCCGCCGGTGGACCCCGTCATCCCGTACTTGTGCGCTCCCTGCCGCGCGCACCATCGTCGGAGCCTCCGCCACCTCACGAGCCCACTGCCACCGCACGCGCCTGAGCGGACATCGCCGCTGCCGAGCTTCGGCCCCACCGCTCAAGGGCTACCGGGTAAGGAGGTGGCGCCAACGTGGCCTTCCCGTCGCCCCCCCCCCCCCCCCCCCCCCCTCAAACCTCGCCGGCGCCAGCGCCCCGCTCCGCTACATCTCACCACTCGCTCCCTCCATCTCCCATTGCGTCCGCGTCCCCCCCGGTGCAAGAGGCTTTTGGATGCAACCTTCATCGAGCAATAGATCATGGATGTCTACAACATTTATGAGCGGCTGTGCGACGCGCCATATTTGTGGCATGTACATTTCAATAGTCAGTTTCCTAATCAATGTCGTAATTTGACATATACTCTTCGTTTTGTTCTCAAGAAATTGATATGTCAACTTTACTTCAGCGAGGTTTTAACACACAAAGTATTGGGGCATGAAGGATGTGTTCGGTACGGTTTACCGACGAGCGGCGAGGAGATGGCCGTGTTGGAGAACACACCACCGTCGAGCTTGAGTTGCTCCAACCATTCGAGCACTCTCCTCCTCACCCAGTGGAGGAATAGTTGCCATTGTTACACTTGGGCCTAGTTAAAATCCACTCTATTATGTGTAAGCTACCTTCATGCTGTTTTTGTTATTTTATCTTTACTGAAATATTTTATGTCCCAACTTCCAAGGGAGCAAGGGCATGCTATTTAACCCAAGGTGTTAGCATTTCCACCATTGCTCATACACGACATGGTATATGCTTCGGTTTGCTTTGTTCTTATCTCATGCTTTTTTTTTGTTTGATTGGTTTAATTTTCAACGATTTCAGCTTGGCATAATTTGCACGTTGCTCCATTCCTATGGAGGTGAGATTAGTTTTGGTGTTGTATACTTCTTTCCTTTATGTTTCCGTTGATTGTTCTCTCATGTTTCTGATTCTTCTCTTTTGTTTGTGGAAATCTCAACAATCTTTTCTATTAACTGCAAAATACTCCATATATTAGTCAAATTCCATATGAGCTAAATCACAACTGTAGCGTACTAATTCACACGAGGTGGACAAATAACATTTGCTTGACAGTAAGTACTTGGGATATTACTGCTGGCTTGTGATCTGCTTCTCACTCCACCATCAAGCATTCCAGACAATTGTCTAAATTGACTTACTGACATGTTTGTTCTAAATAAGCTTCAAATTTTAAATCCTTGAACCACTTGATCAATAGATGGAAGATGAATCCGGTTGTTTTCCATGCATGCATGTTAATATCCTTTCAATCTCGGCATGTTGGCACTTGGCAGTACTGTTTCATTACTTTGTGCTGATTTTCTGATTTTCCTATGTCAATCTGATATGGTGCAGGTCCTACTTATCACACCACACTCGTGATCACTGCCTACTGCTTATGTTTTATGTCTAACGCCTAATCTGATTATTCTAATCTGCATTGAGTTTTGGAGGTATTCACAAATATTTCAAGGCCTAAGTTGTTCATTTGTTGCTTCCTTGATTAAAGTTCAATTTGTTAGTTGAACAGTCATACTACCTCATTGCTAATGCTACTTAAGTCATCACAATTTTGTTTAGGCACTTTAATTCGATGCATAGTTCTGCACTTGTGCTTGTATGCAACAGAGTTTGTTTGTTTTCTTCTACACATTATTCTTGTTATGAGAGTTTTTCTCTTAGTTTTGCTCCTTGGTTTTGTCTATAATAATCTCTTCCTAACAACATCATGAGTGCTTAGGCTAGATGTCTGTCATCATTGGTCATGCAGATGACAGGTTACAAAAGTTTGATTGACATTGATATCCTGGTCTCCTTGTAATCTGATATCTACTGCAAGTGCTAATTTGATATCTTCTGCAAATGCTACTTATATTTGTTACCTGTATAATGTGGAAAACATACCCTTGAGTTCCTGAAATTCCTAGTGATGTGACTAGGACTACAACAATTGGCTTGAGATGGAATTTGGCCCCTCAGCTCCTGTGACTGGGTTAGGGAGTTTGGAATTGCTGTTTGTACTTCTATGAAGATGGAATTGCAGCTGCAGTTGTAAGGGCTCTCACCGCAATAGGTGCTTGCAGAAGAAATGTTCCTAAGATGCAAACTATACAAACATTACATGAAACGCTTGATTAGTGTTTTTTTTTTGTTTTATCTGACTGAGGATGCAAATTCGTATGATATTTCACCTTTATGTTATATTCCCTGATCATCGGTACGCATAAAATACAGGCAAAATTGATGCTTGATATTGTAACTGTTGTAGGGGTGGCCCCCACCTAAGCCCAGCCGGCCTGTTAGAAGAATGTAAGGCCCAGAATAGGCCATGTATAATGACATAAGTGCCCTTGAAGGGAATACTCAGATGTAAGGGTATAATTGTAAAAGCACTCCCCATGTGTATATATGTGGAATACAGGCCATGAGGAAGACCCAAGCCATTACTCATCACTCTCTCCCAACTCTCCACTACCACATCTATCTCTGTTTGGTTTGTAGCCACAACAGTTGACGCCGTCCGTGGGGAGGACAGGAGCAAGTCCGAAGTCCGAAGAAGGATGGCACCGAAAAAAGCTTCGTCGACGGCGCCGAAGGGAAAGAAGGCGGCTGGGTCGGAGCGTCGCGTGGGCACCAGGGCTTCGGCATCGGCTGTTGCGGGCGCGGTGGTCAAGGACGTCGACGCTCGCACTGCGACGACCAGCCCCGCCGCTGACGCTGCGACGATCGACCCCGCCGACGCGATAGCGACCAACCTCGCCGCCCTCGCCGCAACGCTCGCCGGTAGCGCGGACCGGGCGGTTGGAGGTAGCCGCAACGGAGCGACCGGCAGCTCGGGAGCTCGCGAGGCGATCGTACCCGTGCAGACCCGTCCGCTGGGCGCGCCGGCGGCCTCGCCCGCGCCAGCGGTGGAAAGCGCCCTGCTGGCGGCCCTCAAAGCGTTCCAGCAGGAGCTAGGGGATCTTCGCGGGGCTGTCCGAGACATGCAAGAGGCTCGGAGCCAGCAGGCCGCGCCAGAGCCCACGCCGGAAAGGGCAGACAGCCGCGACGCCCCCACATCCAGCCGCGCGCCGCTGTGACGCGCCCCCACATCCAGCCGGAAAGGACTACAGCAGGCAGCGTGGCCCGAAGACTTCAAATTCCCCAGTGTCATCGAGCCCTACAAAGGCGATACGAACCCCCGCGAGTTCGTGCGCGTGTACGAAACCGCAATCGAGGCCGCGGGTGGAGATGACACCACAAAGGCAAAGGGACTCCCCCTCGCGTTGCAAGGAGTGGCGCTTTCCTGGTTTTTTACCATAGAGCCAAACTCCATCTACGCGTGGGAGCAGATCCGCGACCGCCTTCATAACAACTTTCAAGGAAATTATGTTGAGCGGGTCGACGCGGAACAGCTCTTCGCCGTGAAGCAGAAACCTTCGGAGAAGCTCCGGGACTACTTCAAACGCATCGCGAGGATACGTTGTCAAGTCAAAGACGTTAACGAAACCACCGTTGTCAATGCAGCCATAGAGGGCCTTCGCCCGGGCCCGATGGCCGAGTACAACGCACGGAAGCCAATCAAGACAGTGACGAAGCTCTTCGACAAAATGGAGGAATACGCCAGGGCGGAAGAGGACGCACGGCGAAGACAAGACGATGACTCCGACACCAACTAGGCCGGTGCTTCGGCGAAAATCGAAGATCCGCCGAAGGACGGTTCTTCAAAGGGAAAACGTAAGCAGGAGTCGTCCAAGGACGCGCCTGAGCGCAAGGACGTCCCGCATAAGGAGCCGTCCGATAGGCCCAAGCGTGGCCAGCAGAAGTCGCGGCGAGGTCGGTACGTCCTCGACATCGAAGGCGGTTCCGAGGAAAGCGCTCCCGCGGGTCGTGGCGGTCGGGGGCGCCGAGGCCGGGGACGCGGCCGTGGCCGCGATGATAGAGGACGCGGAGATTACGACGACCAGCACCATGGGTTGTGGTGCGAAGTCCACGGTCGCGGCACCCACGACACGCGCGCGTGCACCTCTATCGCGGCGCTCCGCCAGAGCGTTACCAGGGACAGGAACCTGGAGGCACGCCCACCTGTGGTGGCCCACGTGCAGCACCCATACGAAGCCCCCAGGCACAAGGGACGCAACCCCACGAGGGCCCTCTGCGGATTCAGACCCATGTGCAGCAGCCTCGGGAGAGCCTCCTGCAGCTGCAGGCTCCGGAGGCCGCCCACCGCAGGGTTATCAATGTCATCTCCGGAGGCTCCTCGCTGGAGTTCGCCTCGGCACGGCAGCGGAAGGCCTACGTACGGAGGCTATACCACGTGGCGGCGTACCCAGCGCAGACACCGTCGGACTGGGCACAGCACGAGGTCACGTTCACACCCGCCGATGCCCAAGGCGTGGAGCTTCCTCACCAGGACCCCCTGGTCGTCCGGGTCGTTATAGCGGGATGCGACGTGGGACGCGCCCTAGTTGACGGCGGCAGCTCCGCGAACATTCTGTTCGCGGCAGCCTTCGACCAGATGGGGATCCCCCGAAGCCGCCTCGGCCCATCGGGAGTCCCGCTGCAAGGCTTCGGAGGACAACCTCTACGGGCGCTCGGCCAAATATGCCTTCGGGTCTCCTTTGGCCAGGACGACAATGAAAGGGTCGAAGATGCCACATTGGACGTCGTCGATCTCCCATATCTTTACAATGCCATACTGGGGCGTCCAATCCTTAACTCCTTCGGGGCGGTACCGCATCACGGCTATTTATGCATGAAGCTCCCGGGGCATGGCCCGGCGCATCGAGCACAGCACTAGGTATCCCCGTCGCGACGATCAGCGGCACACTTAGAATCGGCACCGCAGCGCGGGGACCACGGCGTCATCCGGGGACGGCTCGGCAAGCCCTACAGATAGTGCAACCACTAGAGGCTCCGGCCGCGCCAAAGACAAGTGGTTAGTACCCCCGCCATATGTAATAGCTTACCCGCGCAAACGGGAATGTAATAGAGTTCTGTTTGTCACCAACCTATTATCATTGTGCAAAAATTACGCGGCGAGAGCGCGCGCAGGCTTCGCCTACGCGCGTGCTTCCGGAGTATAAACCAAAGACGCATGTTCGCGTGTGCACTCTCCGTAGCCAGGGGTACGGGTATGAGTATAAACCGAAGACGCACGTTCGCGTGTGCACTCTCCGTAGCCAGGGGTACGGGTATGAGTATAAACCGAAGACGCACGTTCGCGTGTGCACTCTCCGTAGCCAGGGGTACGGGTATGAGTATAAACCGAAGACGCACGTTCGCGTGTGCACTCTCCGTAGCCAGGGGTACGGGTATGAGTATAAACCGAAGACGCACATCCGCGTGTGCACTCTCCGTCAAACATACGGGTATGAGTATAAACCGAAGATGCACGTTCGCGTGTGCACTCTCCGTCAAAGACACGGGTATGAGTATAAACTGAAGACGCACGTTCGCGTGTGCACTCTCCGTCAAAGACACGGGTATGACTATAAACAAAGACGTGTGGGAGGACGCCTCTGCACGCACTCTACGGAGTATAAATAAGACGCGGATGTTCTCCCTGCGCACTCTACGGAGTATAAACAAGACGCGAATCCCGCGCATGCCACGGACGTCGTCTGTGTGCATACTCCTCGGAGTATAAATAAGACGTAGACGTCGATCCCACGCACTCTGCGGAGTATAAATAAGACGCGGATGTTCTATGAAAATCAATTCCGAGAGCTTCAAGAAGTACCGACGCAGCGCGCCAGAGGCTGGCCCTAGCAAGGGCGCGCACGCGGAGTACACAGTACACCAGAGGCTACCTCCACCTTGGGGTAGGGGGACGGAGCGCGCCTTCGCACGCGCCAGTCTACGGACTTTAAACAGACCGCAGTACAGAGGTCCGCCTTCGCACGCGCCAGTCTACGGACTTTAAACAGGCCATAGTACGGAGGTCCGCCTTCGCACGCGCCAGTCTACGGACTTTAAACAGGTCGTAGTGCGAAAGTCCGCCTTCGCACGCGCCAGTCTACGGACTTTAAACAGGTCGTAGTGCGGAGGTCCGTCTTCGCACGCGCCAGTCTACAGACTTTAAACAGGTCCTAGTGCGGAGGTCCGCCTTCGCACGCGCCAGTCTACGGACTTTAAACAGGTCGCAGTGCGGAGGTCCGCCTCCGCACACGCCAGTCTACGGACTTTAAACAGGTCGTAGTGCGGAAGTCCGCCTTCGCACGCGCCAGTCTACGGACTTTAAACAGGTCATAGTGTCAACGACTGCCTCTGCACGCGCTAGCTCTACGGAGTAATCAACACGCGAACCCCGCGAGCGCACTGGCACCCGTTCGACGGGCAGGAGACAGCGCTCGCACGACTATTCCACTAACGGCGCACTTTGAATGTGGGGATCTCGCCCCCGCACAACATGACCGCTCAGACCACAGCATGCAACGCATATCCTAGTTACTAGGAAGTCTATATATTGAAAAAATCTTACAAGTACAGAGGCCCGTCAACATCTTTGCCGCTCTAAGTAGCTATTCGACAGGCTCGTCCTTAGCACGCGCTAAGGCCGAGGTTCCGCCGGAAGAAGATCGGCCCGCCCAAAAGTTTAGCGACTCTTCGGCCCTTCGCCAGCGTCGAAGGCGTCGCCGGGTCGCAAGGTCGGACGCAAGTAGTCGACCCCAGCAAGGAAGTTGTCCGGGACACAGGTGAAAGTCAGAATCGGTAAAGCAAGCGCGTGCTTTATTCACAAAAAAGGAGGGAGCATTACAACGCACGCCTACACCTAGCCACCTCGGCGTCACACCTGCGGGTTCCCAGTGCTTTCGGAGGCCTCAGCGCCACCCTCGTCGCGCCGCGGGACCTCGTCCAGAAATTGGCCGAGGCTCCCCTCCCCGTAAAGTGACTTCCGAAGCTCGACCCGCGCGGCAGCTTCCCCAACGTAATCCCAGATCCGCTCGTGGAAGTACTTGATGGCGCGGCGAACGGCGCGGACGGCACCGGACATTACTCCGGCCCCGCCGGGCATCTCTAGCTGGGGGTCCTCTAGCTCGGCGACGTGCGTGCAACCGCGGTGTCGTAGGAGCGCGCACACCATGCATGCCGATACGTACGCACAGTGGTTGCCGAAGGTCGTCGCGGCGCCGCGCGCGATGTCGGCGGCATCTCCGATCCAACGGAGGGTCCGAGACAGCTCCTCCGGGCCAAAGGTGCGGTCCGGCACCTTAGCCACAAGCCCTTGAAGATGGCTTTCCAGCGCTTGCATGGCATCCCATGCAATCACCGAGGCTTCGCCAAGCGTCTGGTCACGCTCCGCTAGAGTTGAGGCAAGCTCGCCTTTTTCCTTCTCTAGCGAGGCGACCTGTTGCAGAAGGCCGTCCCGCTCCGCTGCAAACTCCCGCTGCGCCGCCTCCGCGGCCGACTCCCGCGCCGACGCGGCAAGTCCCTCGGCGTGCGCCTTCGCCTCAGCGCACTCCGCTTCCAGCTGGCGGACGCGGGCATCCTGGGCAGAGCGGGCTCCCACGGCTTCGCGTAGCGCCTCCTCGGTGACTCGTAGCCTATCCTCAAGCGCCCTTTGGGCGCGAACATAGGCCGCTTGTAAGGCCTGCCCCAACACAAGTGTCTGCACAATACGAAGGCTTAGCAAGCTCAGCATAGCCAGGCATTGTCATACAAGAAAATGCTTACCCTCACTCCCGACACCTCTAAGGCGTCCCCGAGACACCCCGCCTCGTAGGCCTGCAGCGCTTGCTGACCGACGCTGGCAGCCGCGTCTTCCACAATCCCGCGCCACGCCCTCAGCGTCTCCGGCGGAGGCACGAAGTCCACTGGGCTCGGGCGCACGGTGGTCATCCCGCCGGCACAAGGGCCCCCATGTTCTGCCAAGGGCTCCTCCTCCGGAATAAGCGACGCTGCAGACAGGGACGCAGGTGAGCACCGCAAGGCACAACGAAGAATACACCAGGGTAAGCTAAGCCACCCTACCTTCGGTAGCGGAAGGACGGCTTCGGGGACCCGTCCCCTACTCCCAGGTGGGGTCGCGGTGGCGCAAGTCCCCGCGGAAGGCGTGGCCCCGCAAGGGACAGAAGCCTCCGCGTTCGGGGCCGGCGTCGACCGTTCCTGCAGGGCGGGCGGTGTGGCCTGGGGGGCAGAGGGGGGGGGGCGCCGCAGGGACTTCGGCATATGCATCGGAGTCCCACAAGCTCCCGATGCCCGTCGCCACGACGAATCCCCTTGACGTCCGGTGGAGCTCCGGCCGTAGACACGGCCGCTTAGCCGGAGCAAGTGGCGACGACAACGCCCAGCAGCCGCTGCCAGAGAGGCCCCCGTAGCTGCAGCACCCGTGGGCGAAGACCCCGCCATGGCAACCTCTGCGGAGGGCACCTCGGTTTCGGCCGCTGCTGTCGGTGAAGACTCAGCTCCGTGCACCCCCGCGGAGGGCGTCTCCGGCATCATAGCAGCCACGGCCGAAGGCTCCACCTCAGCACCGCCGGTCGGCACGGATCCTGCCCCGACGACCGCCGCGGGTGACGAGACTTCCCCTCTCCGGCTGCCCGCGGCGAGCTCGCCGTCCAGGGCACCCCCCGAAGATCCTTCGCCCCCGGTGTCCGCGCCGCCCAAGCCCGAGTCGGCGTACCTCGCCGAATCCGACTCTGCGTCTGCCGCGCCATCGGGAGCGCTAGCAGCAGCACTTGCAGCTAGTACACCAAGCACGGCAGACGCTCCGCCTCGGCCCCTCTTGCGAGACGGCGCCTTCCTCTTCATTGCGCCGTCATCTTGGTGTTGCGAGGCCGGATCAGCACGGTCCGGCACGGCAAGGCCCAGGGCCTCGCACACACGGTTTATCCGCCCCAGCCCCGCCTCGGCGGTAGTGGACGCGCGCTGCTCGCGGCCCGAGGAATACGCGCGCGGCCCGCTCCGCATCCTCCAAGCGAATCTCTAAAGCAAAGCAGGTGGTAAGATTGACATGTAACGCACTCTGCGTGAACAAAGGGGAAATACGGGCGAGGCTTACGAGGACCGGAGGGCGCCGGCAGCGAGCAGACTCACGGCAGAACATTATCTTCTTGACGCTTCTCGGCGGCGAGGCGCCAGTCACGGGCGAGCGGCGCCACGTCGTACATCGTGTACTCTTCGGTGAGGTCGCGCATGTTAAAGCGGGCGGCCACGCCTACGAGACGTCGGGCCCTCCGCCTGTCCTCGTCGTCGAGCGTCCGGCCGGGCGAGGTCTTGAACGCGATTGGCTGGCTCGTGCACTCGAGGCCGCTCCCGCTCGCCACACGGTGGTAGAACCACCGTTTCATCCAGTGGGATTCCCACTTCCCGCGAGTGGAGTTCGCAGGGAAGAGCTTGCTGCAAGTTGACCGCAGAATAAAGGTGACGCTGCCGAAGCTCGACAGTGTCCCGTCCTTCCGCTCCTTGGGCTGGCACCGTGCCTCGTGTAGGTAGGCGAACAGTGAAGCACTGGGCCAACACGCTCCCGAGCGCAAGGCCCAACTGTACACCGCGAGCCGGGCCACGGCGTTCGGAGTCAGTTGTGCCAGCTCCAGCCCAAAGGTCCGCAGCACGTCGCCCACGATCGCCGCCGCCGGGATGCGGAGCCCTGTGTCAAAAAAGGCGACGAATACGAGCGCCTCTGACTCCTCGGGGCGCGGTTCCGTCTCGTCGGCGGTGGGTAATCGTACCACCTGGCAGTCGGACAGCTTCCTCGCGCGCAGCAGCGCTTGGATTGTCTTCTCGGTCACGAGCGAGGGGCCCAACTCGCCGGAAAACGAGCCTTCCTTCTCCACCGCCAGCCACCACTTGTCCGCCGCCGCCGCCGGGTCGCGTTCGTTGAGCGAGTATTTCACCTCTAGCGGTGAAGACCGCCGGCGGATGCCGCAGGCACCAGCCGCCTGGCTACGCTGGCCACCAGATGCCATCGCTTCTCACAGAAGGAACAGCACAGCGGTGAGAATACCACAGGAGTGTAGAGGGCGATGCAAGCGAGAAGGGGGCGTAGAACTGCGGGGGCGCGGTTACGGGGGCTATTTCAAGCCACCTCGCCCCGATGCCGAAGCGTCGCGAAGGTCCGCATGCCGAACGCGACCGCAGTCGTACAGAGGCCCGTCCCGCACAACCCCCCATAACCAAAGACGAAGCGTCGTGGCGGCACTCGCCAGGCGCAACCACAGCGGTAAGGACCATCAGAGCACGACGCTCCAGTGGCCTCCCGCCGCGTGGCAACCCCTGCGTGAAATAACTGGGGCACACGACCCGATGCGCGACTTTAAGACGGAGCCTCCGCCCCAGCAGGAACTCCCCCGGTCTTTGGCCCGACCTTCGCACGCAATAAGGTAGCTTCCGGTGCTCGGGCCAGGACCGCACCCAGAAGATGGCCCCTTCACGCAAAGGCCAGCCATCGGGTCACAGCCTTGGCCGAAGGGTCGAAACCCGTGGCAGGAATGCGTTCCGCCGCGTGCCCCACCCACGGGGAGGCAGGCTGCATGACGCGACAGCCTGCCCTTTGACAGGCCAGGCGTCGGCACGACTCCAACCGCCATTAAAAGCGCACTAGCAGGCCATGGGATCATAACGCTTCGAAGCATAGCAGTACGAGCCATTCCTCGCCTGCCCCGTGTCCCCCTTCCCTAGGAAAGAGGCGAGCAGCTACGATCGCGCAATCGCTCACATCCCGTCGCGCACCAGTTACAGGCCGTCGCGTGCCCCACACGCGCCGAGGAGAGTCGCACGGTAGGACAACCTAGCTCTGGCAAGCCAGGGGCCGGCGCGATTCCAGGAACCATTACAGCGCATTACCGGATCGTGAGGTCGCAATCACTGCAGGCGCGGCAGTGTCCGCGGTGCGAAGTATCAACTCAGAATACACCGCTGAGCCTCTACCGCGACAGGCTCCAGTCCCGGCTTCGGCTTCAAGGACCGTGCGTCTACTTTGACTAGGCGCCAGCTCCGCTGCCACCCGTTCGAAGGGTAGGGGACGGAGCGCGCGCGACTACTTCGACTAGGCGCCAGCTCCGCTGCCACCCGTTCGAAGGGTAGGGGACGGAGCGCGCGCGCGTCTACTTTGACTAGGCGCCAGCTCCGCTGCCACGCGTTCGAAGGGTAGGGGACGGAGCGCTCGCGCGTCTACTCCGACTAGGCGTCAGCTCCGCTGCCACCCGTTCGAAGGGTAGGGGACGGAGTGCTCGCGCGTCTACTCCGACTAGGCGCCAGCTCCGCTGCCACCCGTTCGAAGGGTAGGGGACGGAGCGCTCGCGCGTCTATTTCGACTAGGCGCCAGCCCTGCTGCCACCTGTTTGAAGGGTAGGGGACGGAGCACGCACGCGTCTACTTCGACTTGGCGCCAGCTCCGCTGCGTCGACTTCGGCAGCTTAAGACGGGCGGGTCTCCGCTTTAGTAGAGAAACTTTGCCACCCGCCTCGACCCTGCGCCGGGGTATAACGGCAAGCTGCCACGGGCCAAGCAACCTCGGCGGCAGCCTCGACGGGAGCCCTGCCTCCGGAGGGGGGCAGCGCAGGCGGCCACTTCGTCTTCAGGGCCCACGCGACAACCTCATGGCCTAAACCAGCGGGGATCTAGGCACCTGGGTTCTGTATTTCGGGAGCGCAAGAGCTGATATGCGGCAAGTTTTGACGGGTTCTCATAGGCAGATAAGCTTCAGTACATCAACATTCCCTGATGATAGCGCCAGTCGACACAATCAGCGGACGCAGATGAACTCAAGCATATCTGTCTACGAGAACAGGTCAAACCTTGCCATCTTCATACGAGAGCACGACGTGCACGTAGGGGGCCGTATTTTCTATCACCACACCCACCTGGCCGCAGCCGCGGCTTCAGCCTGGACCTTGACTCCGAGGAGCGGACCCGCGCGCATGAACTCGCCCGTTGGCACCTCCCGTGCATGGTAGAAACGAAGGTCATGTCGTGCAAAGTTTGGCTTGTTCTTATAAACAGACCACCTCCAGTGCACGAGCATTCTTTCAAAGTAATGTGGACGGGCTCCATCAGGAACCCCGACTGAAGGTGGGTCTGTCTACGAGAGTAGGGCAAACCTTGCCGTCGTATGCAGAAACGCAGCGCGAGGGCAGGAAGCGCGACTGGCTACCGATAACAGACGCTAACCAAGCTCCCAAGAAAAATGGACCTCCATCAGTACATCAACATCCCTCAAGCCGCGTAGCGCCACTAGGGAATGTGGATGTACTGAAGGGGCCCATTTTAGGGGGACAGCTTCTATCCAAGGGCACGATGCAGGAACAACGCCGCACCAGCGCCACATATATACCCCATCAGCGGGGGAGCCAACCGGCGGAAGTCCGTCGCCACATTAAATGGCCACGACGCCTCAAGACCTGTACCGCGCCAAGCACACTTCGCCACGTGGACGGCCAGAAGAAGGAGCGTCGCAGCGTGTCCGCCATCACTCGGCGCGTGTGCGGCGACTCGGGCCCGCTGCGCCTACCTATGCCGGTGCAACGCCTCCGACTGGGCCCAGGCAACCACCGACCCCGTCAAATCGGAGGCAACTTCAACCTCGAATCCACCCCCTGCGTAGACGTCGGCCCTCGGTCGTAAGACTGACCTCGGCTTCGACACTCGCCCCGGACGACAACCCTGACCCCGCGACAGCAGGACTCGGGGGATGACGAGGACTTCGCCGGGCCGCCCGGCGCCACACCCTCGCGATAGTGCGAACACTACACCTCGACAAACGTTGAAAAAGCTCACATGCCGCAGGGACGGAGGGGGCCAAAGGGCTCGGCAACATGGCTTCGGCCCGTGAGACCCTTTACCATGAGAGGCTCCTGTTGTAGGGGTGGCCCCCACCTAACATGGCTTCTCAGGCTTTAAATCAGTGTGAATGAGGTGCAATTCATGCATAACTGCAACACACATTACAGACAAGATAAATATGTAAACAGCCAAAAGAAAATTAGATATTCCTAAAAGAACCATGAAGCAAAGAATAAGAAACAGTCATCAACTGATGACAGCCTGCAATTTATCGAAGAATGATGTACACTTGCATACTAATGAGGGTAATAAGGGTAACAGAAGGAACTGTGCACACACATGCTATACATTCCAACAGTCGTTTGGCAACCTCCCGAACTAGGGTAATTGGGAATGACCTTCGCCCATTTTTGCATTAATCTTATCTGCAAGCATGAATCCCCAACTGACCTTCGCCCATTTTTGCATAATCCTATCTGCAAGCATGAAAACAAGACATAAGAACAAACCATGTGAAAACAAGTACACAAAAAAGGGGCTAACTGGTGAAATTTTTGGAACTGAAAAGGCACAAAAATAATTGAGAAACATTGCATGGTTATATATAGAATTACTCAATTGCATGTAAACAAACCAAATTCTGGTTAGTTAATTACAGCGAAATGTGAGGTTGTCTCCCACAGCAAAAACATAATGCCCATCCTTGTCATCTTCCCTCAGAGGAGGAGACGCAAAGCGAGGGAGCCCTTAGGCCCCATGAGAGGGTAGAATACTACCCGAAGACAGCCCCAGTGTCACAGCACTGATGACATTTGCATCTTCCCGCCCACAAAATCCTATCTGAACCTACAGACAAATACCAAAATTTAATCATCCAGCCAACTGAATTTATTAAAAAAAAAACTAGTGTGCTACTGCAATCAAAAGTTCCATCAAAACATTTAGGATGTTACAAAGGGGATGAGATATGTTACTTTTTAGTGGTCTTATAATCTGCAATAAATCATGAACAATTGAATCAAAGGCTTTCTACCGTGTATAAAAAAACTAGTGCTTTTAGCCCTTTAGCATATAATTACTTAAGCCCTACAATACATAAAACCGTAAGAAAATTAAACGCTCAGAATAAGAATTTTACAGATTATCGACAGATCTCGCATAAATTAACATCAAACAACAAACTAGACCCAAAACAGAATATGTTACTACACTACACACTGGATAACAAAAGCCAACATGATTCAGTTGATGATTTAAACCTGAAACTCTCATCAGTAATCAGACCACATGAATACCCAGACAAATTGCCCCGAAAGGCCAAGAGGTGTGCCAGTCATCACTTCAGTGGCCTAATATACACCCAGACAAATTAATCTCATCCGTACCAAAACTAAGTAATAATTTCGCCCATGCACCTCCTAATCCCGAAACACACAACCAATATCTAGTTAAACTTACACAAGCACGGTAGGTGACTCGAATCTACGCAGAAACCAACCATTATTTCCATGAGAATTATGGTAGGTCGCTAGCGAAACGACTCAAATCAACATCGCAGCAACAACAAAAAATTCTACCATGCGATAGATCTGCGAGGTAAAGGTACACGGCGAGCCGTATCGGGGGCATACCTGATGGATCTCCGGGCCGACGTCCCACCCCAGCCGCTGCCGCCTGCGCGGGCGGCGGTCCAGCGGCGCGAGCGGCATCTCGGCCAAGCACTCCATCCTAGATCAATCTCTCCCAAACTAAACTCTCGAATCGAAGCCGGCGGCGGCGGCGATTGGTTTGGTATCTGGATGCGGAGGAACGAGCAATTCCGAGGCTCTCCCAACCCTAGCCTCCGCGCTTTACGGCGAGAGCGCGAGACGGGAGGAGATTAGGTGGAGGAGGCAGTGACGGACACGGCCTCGCGGGCGCAGGCGTCGACACGGCTACCGCCTGTGCCACTGACGCTTCCGGACCACGCGGATCGTAGGAGCAGGACGGCAGTGTGGCCCGCATGTCAGTGACACGTTGGCGAAGGCGCTGGTAATAGCTTCAATGAGCGTGGTTGCCGCGTCCCTTGCGGGTCGTGGGCCGCTCGTCTCTGCGTGCTCTTGCCGAACGGATTCGCGCACGCAGTTCTCGTACCTGGTATTCATTCAACTCGATGACATGTAGGCCCCACAATGGAGTGGACCCACATGTCGGTATAGAAATGGTATATTTGCAAGGCTCTCCGTAAAATTCTTTTCATCTTTTACTCGTTTCCGTTTGGTAGACCAAACTCCAAAGGCAAAACCGTGCGCTCCACTTGCGCATCCATTGGAACGGGTCGCTGGTTTAGCTGAGACTCTAGAGGAAGGGATACACTCGTGAGGATGGCATGTGGGCCAGGGATAGTGGGGCCTACCGCTCAGTGAGTTGCGTACGGAGCGCTGCCTGTGGGGTTACTGGGACATGTGACTGTGGTTTGGGCTTCTAACCCAGGTTAGGTTAGTATTTGGCATCTGAAGATTTGCTGAAGGAATATGCGGCGCCAAAATCGTCGAGGGGGATAGCGTGTCGGATTCTCAGCTTCAGCCCGAACAGCAAGCCCGAAAGGGAATTTGCTAGGGCAAAGCACTATTTATATTAGCTTCCGCTAAACCAAATATTAATATAAACATCTAATTTTTTAAAATAATTTTCTCACTTCTGTTACTCTCGCTCCCATCGCTCTGAAAATAAAGAGATTACAGACGCATCACGTACTCTACTCTTGCTCCTCCAGTTTTGCGCACGTATCTCGAGCTTATTTTTCGTACGCTCATTCCTTCTTCTAACAACTTCTTTTAACCTTTACTATTTATTTTCAACCAAAAATCATCAGACGTAGCTAATATAAATAGACCTAAAAAATTTCCTAATATCTTTCCTATTTGCAAATCAGCACACGACTTGCAAAAAGACTGATCATAAATATTTTCCTATTTGGATTCTGGAGGCCCACGGCCCACCCATATAGCCCGGCCACCCCGCCCCTACGGAATCAGTTCGGCGGCCACGACAAAATATAAGAAACCCTAGAGCCTTGCCCCGTGACCTAACTGCGGGCGGCGGAGGGGGAAAAATAGGGGGCGAGGATGATTGGGAGCAGCAGGTTTCCTTGGGTCATAGAGACTGGGGCGGAGATGGAGGTGGAGGCGAAGGGAAGGAGTGGCGAAGGGAAGGCCTCCGGGAAGATCCGCCGTGGGGAGGAGGGGGATGGAAGGAGTGGCGAAGGGAAGGCCTCCGGGAAGATCCGCCGTGTGGAGGAGGGGGATGGAAGGAGTGGCGAAGGGAAGGCCGCCGGGAAGTTAAGGAGGATCGACGACAAAGTTGGCAAGTCAGCCAAGGACGAGGAAAGGATGAGCAAGATGGAGGAGGAGGAGGAAGAGGAGGATGAGGACGACGACGAGGAGGAGGAGGAGGAGCCAACGGTCTGTAAGATGGAGGAGGCGGAGATGATCTATTACCGGTACCCCGAGCAGGAGGAGGATGAGGAGCAGATGCTGGATTACCGTCGCTTTTGGGAAGTCTGTTGGGGCGGCCGATACGGTTCCTTCGAAGATATCAGTAAGTCACTCCATCATCTGATTTTTGCTTTGCTCTTGTACATGTGCTTTTCGTTCATCTACTCCGCATTGCTTAAGTTGACTGGTATTATTTTTCTACATCTTGCCCTTCAATAGCTGCTGAATTCTTTCTTAAATTAACGTTAGATTTCTGGGTTGGATTAAGTGAAACAATCAGATGAATCAATATCAACTGCGCTCTTTTCTGATTACATGAATCAATCTCACTTAATATGGCTGCAGCTTCTGTGCCCGCCATGCGCTATACCAGTGGACCCATCCCAGCATCTGCTTCCGTCGAAACAACCTTGCAGATCTTTTCGGTTAAAGTGGCGGAAATAAATGAAGAGGAGGGCCTCGAGTGGCCACTGCATGTCTATGGTTTTGTTGCCACCCGAGACAATGTGGATCACAATCGCGACTTCATGTTCCGCCGCGACAGGGATAACTGCCAAATCCTCACTCAAAAGGTGGAGGACCATCTATCTAAATGTATCTTAATCTGAATGTTTCCGTTTATTTATATTTTTGTTTGCTCATTTTTTGTGCTGCGGGTCTTATTTATCCTAATCCACTATTGTTCTGTGTACCTGTATATGCATGTATTCCCGTCCCTAGCTACTTTTTTTTGTCTGCATTTGCTACATTCACAGTGCGATTGCGCCTGAATAATCTACTCAACAATCTAGCTTACCATAATGCTCCTTTCTTACCCGATGATCCAGTTTTATTTCTTCATCCACTGTTTCAAGTATGAAAATACCACATGTTTATGGAAAGAGTGTACTCCTTACTGTTTCACATTGCCTAAGCTCAGCCCTTGGTAGTTCAAGGTTGAAAGTATGAGAACGCCTGATAGTTTATGGGTAAAATGCACTTTTCCCTATGTTTATTTCAATTAAAATCATGTAAAAAATGAACATATAATAGAGCACAGGAAAATAAGACATGAAAATTTGTACTATTTGAATGTCATATGATATACATTTGATGGTTGACACACTTAACTAAAATACCAATATCAGACCTGCATAACTTCTTGTTACAAACTGTATGCATAGAATTGTCACTTGTATAATCTACACACAAGTTGTGACAGGTCTTATATCCTCTTCTGCTGACTTTAGAGTGGTCAAGCAGGCGATAACTATTTCCATTAATGTGGATTGGCTTTATCCTCTTTCCTTCTTATTTGGAGTGAACCAGACATCTCTTATAGTTAATTGATTAATTAATGAGGGATGATGCTTGCAGGATTCATTTTTGCAGTTGTCGGGCCCATCTCGTGCAGTTGTGCTTACTGATCCAGTCGACTTTGAAGTTCAACTAAAAGTAAAAGGCAGAACAGAGTCTGAAGATAAAGCATTGAGCTTGCAATTAATCCGATACAAATATGACCGATGCTCTCCTGTTTTTGGTGCTCCTACACTGATCTGTGAATGTTACCCCAACAAGCTTAGCACGCTAGAGTACACCTTCGCACAACTTCACAAATCAGTTGAGGCCACTATCCGCAGTGTCAAAGTTGTTAAAGGATCATGGCCATGTCATTTTCGAGGACTAGTTGTTTCCCGTACTGCCAGTATAGCCAATGAGGACATCCTTCTTTTTGACTCCCAACATGCGGGAACAATGCCTATCAATTCAGATGGTGTGACGTTTAAGCTTTCAAGGTGTGTTGTTTCTGTAGAATTAAGTGGACAACTGATAGTTTCTGTGGTGGCCTTGCGAGTTGGTAACAACATTACAGATGATGTTGTTTCAAAAGATGAGGCCTATTTCAAACCCCAAAAAGCCGGCAAAAGCTGTGGTATGTTTAAGCTTGGCTTCTGTGAGGTGGAAATTATTGTTGCTTGGTCCCTCCTTGGGACGTTGTTTCCTAAATTGAGTTGGTAACAACACTACAGATGATGATGTTTTAAAAGTTGAGGCCTCCTTCAAACCCAAAAAAGCTGGCAAATTCGGTGGTACGTGCAAGCTTGGCTTCTGTGAGGTGAAAATTGTTGTCGCTTGGTCCCTACTTGGAGTGTTGCTTCCCAAATAAATTAGTCTGTCATTGTACTACGACTAGAGCGTCTCGTTTATTGAATGTTTCATGGTGCTCAGTCATGTTCATTTGGCTGTTATCTATTTGCACTTTTCGGTGGTACTGTAAAGTTGTCGAATTATACCTTCCAGTAACATATGTTTAAGACGTCGAACTATTTGGGTACTCCATTGATTAGCAAGTCATGTTATGGCACTCTTTTTCCTTTGCTCAGATGTTAGCTTGTGTTTTCATATAGCACTTAGCATATATAATGTTGTGCTATGCATCTCCTCGGACAAAATGCTATGCAGCAATCCACACTTTATGCACTTCACTCTGCTAATTGTCGATACGGCCGTATCACTAGCTAGGTCATGGAAACAAACAAAATGCTTTAAAGTGCTAGACTAGTAACTCTTGAGAAGACGTTCCAGCTTTTTTTTTTTGTGCAGACGGGGACACAGTCAGTGGCCGAATTAATGTTGCAACCAAGCGCTAGAGAAACAAAATGCCCCGAGGCAAACCTTGGACCGGGGTGGGGCTGGGCACTATCATACCAGCAACAAAAATATAGTCTTAATTCGCATACAGACAGGCAGCTCCAACTGCAGGTGCATGCTCCAGCCTTGTTCAGAGGGGCAAAAAAATGTTGTTCCTGCCCTTGGAGTGATCATTTACTAGTACACAATCCAGAATATAACACGAATATGACGAGATAGTAATTTGGCTCGACAAGTGTAGTTCTTGTGGCCCGGTTCTACTATTCTCTGTTTCGATTCAATTGGATTTTTCTGGGATTGTCTTTTGCTTAACGTTCTTCGCCAAAATAAAAATGCAGTTCTCATTGCAGCCACAATTCATCCAGCATCTAACTCACCCAACTACTCGTGCAGCTCAGTTCGTGGATAAACCCAACCGAACAGCTGAAGCTAACAGAAGAACCCTAATAAATCTGACTACATCTATGCAAAAATCAACTCCTATCTGGAAAGAGACATCTCACTGACCATACGGGAAACAATGACTGCAAGCGGATCATTTCAATAAAAAAAACATCCAAAATGGAACAGCTGCATAGGTGAATGAATGCTTGATTTAGTTTATGCAGGTACATAAACCTGACACAAAATATGAGCCATAACCAGCCCAACCAACCACCAGGATACAACCAATAGAGTTTGTAACTGACGTAAATTCCACAAAAAAAAATTATTCTCGGAAGAGACTTTTTGTCTACTCTACTCTGGGGCAAAACACAACTCCCCTGTATCTTAATGCCTTAGCTAGTTGGTGCTGTGCACGTGACGGATCAGGTCAATCACGCGAGAGCTGAAAAGAGAGAAGAAATGTGGATTCAGTTATTTGTTGCGCACATATAGAGAAAGTGCGGTTCCAATCTTATTGTGATATTGCAGGTACTAACCTGTATCCCCACTCGTTGTCATACCAGGACACAAGCTTCACGAACTTGTCGTTCAAAGAAATACCAGCCTTTGCGTCAAAGATGCCGGACCCGTTATCAACAGAGCGAAAAAAATGGTGAAGACATAAGTTAGACGTTGTTTAGTAGTAAGATGTAATCAACATGCTCTATAAAAAAGCAGGTTTGATAATGTTTAGTAACAAATACCTGTTGTCACCCTGGAAGTCAGTGGAAACAAGGTCCTCCTCAACGTAACCCAAAATGCCCTTACGGTTACCCTCTGCCTCCTGCCTGGAAAGATGCAAGAAAATCAGTAACCATATCAGCATCCAAAATGAAAATGTGGAGCAAACACAAAAGCAACGTCTGCAGTCAGTCCACACCTTTTCAAATTGCATCAACTAGTGAAAATTACAAAGTCTACACTCTATAGACACTAATTACTAGTACACATTACTCACTTGATTGCAGCCTTGATCTGATCATAGGTGGCTGACTTCTCAAGCCTAACGGTCAGATCAACGACAGAAACATTGACAGTGGGAACGCGGAAGGCCATTCCAGTCAACTTTCCATTTAAGGGCAGGAAGCACCTTGCCAACAGCCTGAGAGAAATCAAGCAGTCAAAACTAATTGAGCGTACGCATAATAAATCAACAGGCAGGCCCAATGCAGAATTTACTTAGTGTAATTTATACAAAAAATCCATAATTAAAATGGTCACTACATTTTGCAAGATATAAACCGCTTCATCAGATAAAATACAGCTAGCATATTAAAAGGCAAGCACTGCGATCAATTGATAATTGAAAACAAAGGTAAACAGTGGCGAACTTTCAAGGTAAGAGGAAAAAATTGATTGGAAGTCCATGGGCGTGTTTGGACATGGGGGGACTGGGTTGGGGCCTAGCCAAATCCCCCCATCAGCTCATCCAAACAGGGACACTCTTGTTTAATCTATATTTGGAAAACTATAACAAAATTGCTTGATGTTATATTTGTAATACAAAGGTGATATACAAATTGACTGGTCCACATGCAATACAATATGACTAATCATGAGATACGTGAAACATGCTCTAACTTTGTTTCGCTCCCGATATGTTATACACTCTCCGTTGCATATATATAAAGGGATGTCAATATTTAGAGTTGCAAATGTCCCATGGGATTATTGTCGTATAAGAATATACAGTACAATACACAAACAAACAAAAACTAGAATAGTTTGATTCTATGTTACCTTTGCAGCTCCAGTGCTGCTAGGAATGATGTTAAAGCTAGCGGCCCTTCCACCCCTCCAGTCCTTGCTTGAGGGCCCATCAACAGTCTTCTGGGTTGCTGTACGAATTCACACGTTTGCCACATCAACTATTACAGGGCATAGATTACCAAACTAATTGTTTGCTCAACCTAAAATGTCTTCTAGTAATGCTTACCAGTGATGGCATGAACAGTGGTCATCAAACCCTCAACGATGCCAAATTTGTCGTTGATAACCTGCAACAAAACATATTATCAGCCCAGGACTCCAGATGGGAGTAGTTATATGAACAGCACAAAATCATGATTAAAAGCACCTTAGCAAGAGGAGCAAGGCAGTTAGTGGTGCAGCTAGCATTGGAGACAATGTTAATGTCAGACTTGCATTCCTTCTCGTTGACACCAACAACAAACATGGGGGTGTCCTTGCTGGGAGCAGAGATGACGACCTTCTTGGCACCACCCTGTAAATGTAAGCATACAAAACTATTAGAACCATTCTATATATGAACGATTCATTGTATCTTGAAATAACATAATATTTGACAGAAGAATGTACCTTCAAATGAGCTGCAGCCTTGTCCTTGTCAGTGAAAACACCGGTAGACTCGACAACATACTCAGTCCCAGCCTCAACCCATGGGATCTCCTCAGGGTTCCTACATCCGAATATCAGATCATCAGCCAGTAATGCTTAAATTGTATACGAACTGAATTACTACAGAAATGAATGATATCAAACCTGCAGCCGAACACTGCAACCTCCTTCTCACCAAAGAGAAGGGTCTTGGAGTCCTTGACATTGACCTCATGATGCTTCCACTGTCCGTGTACAGTGTCATACTTGAACATGTATGTCTGCAAGCAAGAACAACACAATTCAGCACGATATCACAAATCAAACCCAATTACAACTTAAATAATCAATGGAAAATCAAAAGGCCTGCTAAAATAGGAAATACCACTCTACATTAATATTATTAAATCCACTGGAAGGAAGAAACTAGGATTATAAGAAGACGGCCTGTTGAGAAGTACAGATCTGGATACTACAAGTACAATGGTGTACATCGCCTTAAAATACCACAGTGAAATGGATTCTCTGCACATGGATCTACAGGAGCATTTTTCCTTGGGAAATCAGACAGCCTAAATAACAGATCCAAATCGACAGGTACATCATGGTGAAGATATGCATTGCATCTACAGATCAATTGCCTAAACACCTCAGCATTCCTCTAGAATATAATAGCATCAAATCCTACTCATCGTCAAATTAGTAAATTAGTGTGCTTCAAAGTTGAAACAGAGTGCGGTGCAGTTCACTAGTGCAGGACGAATATTGCATCTACAGATCACAAATCCAAGCACATTTAGAACAAATCTACACGGTCCCTATCTCCAATTCGTAATCTCTTACACTGCAGCTAGGCCAAAACCCAAAAGACCCAAACCGTACAAATATACTTCCGTCGAACGAACGCGCACACTAATACTCTCAAGAAGAAACAGATCAATCAATTCACAAGAGATGAGAAGACGATACCATGCAGTCGGTGGTGATGAAGGGGTCGTTGACGGCGACGAGCTCGACATCGTCGCTCTGCAGCGCCACCCTGGCCACCAGTCTGCCGATCCTGCCGAACCCTGCAGCACCAAACACCCATTACAAATCCGCCCAAAAGCAACAACTCAAAAAAAAAACAAGCAAACCAGATCCGAATGGAGGCTCGAACTCACCAAGTCACCATTGATGCCGATATTAATCGTCGCGGCACAGACCACTGAAATCCAACAAAGGAAAAACAATCAGCCAAAACACCACCAAAATCCAAATCACAACAAACTAGGTGCTTGAAATGACGGGATTACCCATGGGAATCTGGAGACGAGACGGACGGAGGAAACGAGGATTTCAAAACAGATCGAGGAAATGTTATCAAGCAAAACGAAGCGGAGAGGTTTATATATAAGAGCAAGTATAATAAGAGTCTGTTAGTAGGCTGAATGCTGAGGTGGAGGAGAGAGAGGAGGAGAGAGAAGAGAGGTGGGCTGTAAGTTTACAGCTAGCTGAAGCACAAGAACCAAGAAACTTTGTGAGAGAAAGGGGTGGGTCATACGGCCTTCAGCTGGCTGTAAACTACTATATGAATAGGCTGATAAGTGGGCTGTAAGTGTCCATACAACCAGCTGAAGGCTGTATTATTAGCCTTGCTCTAAAGGGTGCTATGGTTTGAGTCATGGTCTTTGACGGTGGGGCCCACCCGGCGCCGCTGGTTGCGGGAATGGGTGGGTGGGTCCAGGCGCCACGTGGTTGACATGTGGGGCCGGGGCGATGATTGCTAGAATGTTCCTGCGGGTACGAACCTTGGGAACCCTGGACGCAGCTGGATTTGAGCCCGCACATCAGAGAGGGGGAAGCGGGTGGTGTGGTGGGGATGATCGGATGCCTGGCTCCCTGCCTAAGAGCAAGTCTTATAATACAGCCTTCAGCTGGCTGTATGGATACTTACAGCCCACTTATCAGCCTACTCATATAGTAGTTACAGCCAGCTGAAGGCTGTATGACCTACCCCTTCCTCTCATAAAGTTTCTTGGTTCTTGTGCTTCAGCTGGCTGTAAGCTTACAACCCACCTCTCTTCTCTCTCCTCATCTCTCTCCTCCACCTCAGCATACAGCCAGCTTACAGCCTCTTATAATACTTGCTCTAAGAAGAAGAAACGACCGGCCGGGTGGTTTTTCTGCGGCCGTGGAATGACAGGTGTTTCTGTGGACTCGGGACGGTAGAGTGAGCCTGTTCTTTTTAGCTACGGTTTATGGTTTTTGACTGAAATTTTTGAATTTTGGCTGTTTACGGTACAGATTATGGAGAGACAGATACTCACTTGCGATTTTGGCTGGTACAGATATTGGGCTTTTAATGTGTAGATTGTTTAACTTGTAGACCCTGTCTTGAGAAAATACTTCGTTTGAAAGTTAGGTATTGTAGTAAAATCCAAAAGCCGCCAGTTTTTGACTTAAAGAATAGGCCCAATGTCTGATTTAGGCTTGGTATGAGGCATGAGAATATGAGATGTATGACATGATCCAGAGGAGAACAGAATGTTCTTTTTATCTGATAGAAGTGGTTGTATTCTCGATTTGGCGCAATAAAAAATCGTGAACCACAACAATCAATACTGCATGAGATGTTTGCAACAAATTTTCAATGAGACGCAACATCAATCCAATGAATATACAACAAAATTCACCACGGTTGCAACAACCAATCACAAACAAAAACGGTGCAACAAACTAACAACTAACTATAACAAAAAAAACACCATGATACAACGCATAATAACTCTGATGCAAAATCAACAAATTTCTAATGCAATAAAATAAAATTTCTCGTGCAACAAATCAATACAATTGATGCAACAAAAAATACTATTATCGTAACAAAGGGAAAAACAGTTGCAACAAAATAGTAAATCTGATTGCAACAACCATTTTAGAGGAGACATACAAGTCTGCAACATTAGAAGAAAACTTGTGCAGCAACTCGATTTAACTATTGCAATAAGCCAGCAACTAACACAAACATAAATGAGGAGACGACAGACAACCACACCACCATCTCATTACTGCCACGGACTCGTCGTTGACCACGTTGTTGGCCCTCTCATGAGGGGCATTGCCAATACAGGTAGTGTCCGATAAAGTAAGAGTGCAGACAGCAAAGCAACACCTAGCCGATGCCAGCAGATCTCCATTGGCCTCGATGGTGCTCGTGGATGTCATTGCCAGTGGCCGGACTCGGCTCGGCCCAACGCTCTTGTGGAGGCCATGTCGATGGCACCTGCTCCCAACAAAAGTGGAGCTCTGTCGTGCATGGAGGGACAGGGGAGGAAGGAGCTCGTGTACTTGTGCGTGGTAGAGAGATGCATTTAGCCATAACTTGCTGAAGAGCTCGATGGTAGTGGCTTGGCCGAAGTAGTCGAGAGAGACTCATGAGGTAGAAGAGTGAGGAATAAGCAGATGATTAGTGCATACCTCCTCTCATCTAGGGTAGTTCGGTTGCCAAAAAGCATACAAGAGTGAGAGAGATGAAAAGGATCAATAGGATAAAGCCTTGAACGAGTGGTGGAGAATGCGTAGGGTAGAGGAGTATGGGTTAGCTCGACTGTTGGACATCTATTTTTTTCTCTTACGTCAGACGCTCGAAACATAGCAATTCCTTTTTTTTATACAACTATGACAACATTATCACAATTTTCTTTTGGTAGAGATTGCTTTGGGGCACTACAACTAATGCCATCACCAACCCTCAAAATTCTTGGAAACACCATCATCGTCACATTTTCCATCCTAAGGCTACGAAATGACCACCCCCATTCTTTCTTCTGCTTTCTCCTCAACTTCCACCGTGTGCCAACCTCGTCCTCGCCTTGGACCTCGTCCGTGTGTTTGTCACCTCGGGTCATTCGAGAGATTTAGTAGATGTATCACCATCTTTCTTTCTCGCTAAAAATCCACCAAAATCAGACCCCTTCTCGTCTTCCTCACTCCCTTACAAACTCATTAGGCTTTGCAGAGAAAGATAAGTATTATAAGCTTGCGGAAACATCCATAATTTGCCAGCGAAGTAGTGATCTTGAGCGCTATCATACGGACTAGAGCATCTTTGGTCTAGACATGGCCAAATAGGTTGTGCCTAATGGTTGGTCCAAGGCACGGCTCGAAGGCCGGTGGGCCAGGCTGACACGGCACGAGGCCATGGACCGTGTCTGGGCCGGTGCCTCAGCCCACCGAGTCGGCATGATACGACACGAGAAGTGTCAGGCCTGGCCTGATATGGCACAACACGGACCAGCACAACACGGGCCATTAGGACCATAGGCATGATTTCTATAATTTTCTATAATTTAATATGTCTTTTCTATAATTTAATGTGTCTTTTCTACATTTTATATAATTTATTATGTGTATTCCACAATTTCTACAATTTAATGTGTATATTTTATACTTTCTATAATTTATTTTGCTTTTTTTTGAATTCTATACATTTTTCTTAACAAATCAGTTTGATCTTTTTTTCGGGTCGAACAGGCTACATGGGCCAAATAGGCGTGTTGTGTCGACCTGGCCCGATGGGCTAATCATGCCTTGGGCCAGCATGGCACATCCCGAATGGGCCAGTGCCTCGTTGGGCCTAGGCCGTGCTGTGCTGGACCGCTCATTTGGCCACCACTTCTTTGGTCTTGCAGTTTATCTTTTCCAACTAACTGATTGGTCCCATCATCAGAGTGGTTTTTTCTTTCTTTTTCTTTTTTGAGAGTATCATCGTGATTAGAGGTGACAAAAAAATCTCGTTTTTACAACTAGTTGGTTCGGTTCAAAATTGCTTCAATTATACTCGTTAATTAGTTAAACATTGAGATAAGTTGATTTCAAATTAATTTGAATTTTGCTCTATCTCAGTTCGGCTCGTTAGCTCGTTTTTAAAATACTTTTAAATTATATATGAAATGATATTAAATTAAAATGTTAATTTTTAAAAAAGCCCGTTAAAATAAGGAGTTGCTCGATATCTACCCTAATCATGATCCCACTGGTACAGATGACCCTTTCCCGCCACCATGGCTGGGGTTCCAGCTTCCACCAGTCCTCTTAAGTCCAAAATCCACCAAAATAGGCCACGAAATAGACCGCAAGGCTGGGCAGCGTGTACTGCACGCCGCAAGTTCGATATGTGGTAGTTAGCTGATGGGCTGTGGGCCTGTGGCCTCTTACTCCTGCTCGGCTATGCCTATGTCCTCCCAACTTCCAATCCACGAGTTCAATTCCCACGTGGCCCTATTTTGGTGGCGATTGTATTGATTTTTCTTAATGCCTTTTGGTTGCTACTTTTGACTTAAATAAGTGGCTTTAGATGGATGAACGAACTATGTAAAAAATAAGGGAGATATATGTGTATGTGACGGGAGCGAGAGAAATGAGGTGGGTGATACACCCGTGACCCATGTCTTATCCCCGGAGCAAGACGGTAGCGAGAGGAGTGGAGAAGCCACTCCGAGAAATCAGATGTTTGTATTGACTTTTGACTTTTTTAAGTAGAAAATCAAAAATAAAAACCAATACAAACAAATCTTTAGCCTTTCATTACTTGAGTGCCAGCCTAGACCCCCAAGCCATCAGTTTGTAGCCCCCCATCTTTTTGTTTCTCAAAGGGAAGGAATAATTGGTTAGTGTAGATATCTTTAGACTTTAACATTCGAATTAGTATGTATGATTCAGATCAATTGATTTTATGCAATTTAGTTTTATTGTGCGCGATGCTACAACCTTTCAACTATATAAAATGCTACAACGTGTACAACTGTGTGAATCATAGTGGCATTAGGTACTAAGAGAAATCCAGCCTAAAACCATCATCGGAGGCACAGGACATGGTGCCCTCAAAAGGGAGAACCTAGTTGTCTACTTGTCACTTTGGCCATTTGGCGCGATATAGATCATAGATGACTCGATGGACAGATTCATTGAAAGGACATATTATTGTGCTTTGAAATTGCTGATTCATGAAGCCTAGGATAAATTCATGGTCTTATAAAATACCCACTGACACGCACTATGTGTGCGTAAAAATGAACATCATGATTTTATCTCTGATATATGGAATTGTACACCCAAACGTCAACCACTCGACCAGAGATGGTTCCCAAAGGTCGATCATGATTTGTAGGGCCAGTTGTGCTCCATCGATCATGATTCTCTTACCCTTGCTGGAACGATGTCTTTGGGCGACTGTGGCGAAGCAGAGGTGGCACCAGGATTGATCATGAAACATCTTGTGTTTTCTCCAAATGGAACATGAAACAATATCATGCATCTAATACATTTTGCACTTACTTACGGTGCTGGCTGTATCAGAAATGCCTCTTCCAATTTGCAGCTACATGATACTTCATCCAGCCGAATAGCAGCTTAAACAAGCAGTACCTGCCGATGGGTTCTTGGATTGCTTGTGTCTACACTGCAGTAGCTGATTCGACTGAGCTGATCAATAATCGCTGCTTGACGTAGGCAGGAAGGGAAGTTGGCCTAGTTATATGAACTAGATACAAGATACAAGGGTGGGTTTCTTTTCGGCTATAGTTTATGGCTGCGATTTATGATTTTTGGTTCTAGCATGAGTATTTATATAAATGAATCGAACATCGATAAGTCGCTTTAAAAAGACTATTTCAATAAATCGCTTCGAAATGGCGACGGTGAAACTATCCTATTTGTTTGTTTATTTGGGGGAAGCTATAACCATAAACCAAAAAGAACTCGACCATAGTAAAAATATTACAAGTAATGGTAATGTTAAATAATCAATATACTTCCTTAGCAACAACACCTTTGTTTAAACAATGAGGCGGTTCTGCAAACAAGTGAGTTTCAACAAAGGTCAATGTTAACAATAGGTCTTAGAGGCAATCATGAAGATAATTGTTATACTTCTATATTTAATATTTTCAAACAATACATTATTTTGTTGTTGAATAAATATCTTTCGTATTGATCAATAAGTATATGACTTTTTCGTCGAACTATTTTATTCATGTTTTGATATTATCCCTGATCTTACATTATTATGTGGGACAATTACAATTTATAGATCAACATATGTATTGATTGGTGATTATGTTTCATGGATCATAGATATGTTGATATCACATCAATAATATAGAGACATATTGGAGAACATGGTGTTGGATTGACCCATCTTGAGACATTGTTAAGATTGTTATATTTTTATGTGTCATCGGTTGCTCTTAAGCAATGGTGATATATAGTCCTTTTACTTGAGATCAACATAATTTTCTATATGTGTAATAGTGCACTTAGAGTTACCAAACATTACTCTATAATTGGGTAGTTATAAATATAACTTTTGAGTATGCTATAAAACATATGGAAGAATGTGATTGGTTGGATATAAGATTTGCCCCTCCTACATAACAGGAGAGATATCTCTAGGATCCTCGATGTGATTGGGTAAAAAAGTGCATGACAGTGCCACGAGTGGTCAAAGGATCAACCACATGAAATTATCCATAACTAGATCAAAAAATATTGAACAGCCCATGAATGACATTTTTCTCACCTGGAGTTCGATCAAATATCATGAGGCAAAAGGAGAATACGTAAACAGATCGTTTAGTCTGACTAGACATAGACTGGTTATGTGGGTACACTAACTGGTTGTGAGCTGGTCAGACATATCACAAACTGGTATGTGAACTGGTCATAACTAGATACGAACTAGTCGTAAGGAGTTATGAACTAATCGTGAGTGACTAAGACCTGGTTACAGATCATATTGCATAAGGTTCGTTCAGCTTAATCTATGTGTACATTTGAGGTCGATGTCCTATTAGGACCATTACCAATTAGTGATTGAAAATGTGTTTCTGGGTTGCATCTAAGTATACATGGACCTACATGATCACACATTTAATGGGTTGAAAAAATAATGGTCCAAGTGAGTACAATCTATACTCGTATCGGATAAGGATCCGATCAGAGATTATCCGAATGGAATATGATCTCTACTCATGATGGATAAATATTTGATCAGAGGCTCCATATAAAGGGTTCATAGGGTTATGGAAACGTGAGAGACATCGCACCATTCCACGAAACCCTAGTCGTCTCCTTCCGAAGGCCATGTTGTGCACTCTGGTGTTAGCACACCGGTACACTGAGTTCCATCTTTAGACATGTGAACTTTAGTAGTTACGTTGCTGCGACTGCGATGTTGATCAGGATGATCCAAGGAAAAGGCTATTTGCTGGTGGAGATCAATCACAGCTAGAGAACAATTGACTGCGTCCACTACATTGGCGCGCACTATGTTAAATCGGACTATTTCAACTCTTTTTTCGCTAAACTGCGTGTCTAGTGATAGTGATCCATGATCTTTTATTTACATAGCTTTTTGATTTACACGATAGAAATTTTAATTTGTGTTAGTATAGCTAACCTATACTCCCAACAATGTGTGCATGGAACTATTGGAGTTCTACGTAGTCAGAGTGGTTGACAAATCTTAGGTGTCGAATTTGGAAACGAACAGAGTCAGTTCCCGCCCGCCATGTTATTTTCCCCCCGAAAAGTGCCCTGCCGTGTTTTCCTCTGCTTTTGAGTCCTAATCGCCATGCATTACGTACTTATTAGAACAATCTCTTTTGGACCAACCTGTCGGTGATTTCACACGCAGCGGTGGTTAAACATAGGTCCTATTATTCTAGCTTCTGTCTTTTTTTAACATTAAAATAAATAGAATAATTTTTAAATAAATTTTTTAAACAGATTTTCAAATAGAGACAAAGAGACAACAACTATTAGCCTCCCACGAGCACGACGTGTGCACGCACCAGAGCTCTCCTTCCGCGAAGCGACACCCATGGCTGTAACGGATTGAGATCCTCTGACTTCAAAGTCACGGTGCCTTTGTCACTGACAGGTGGGCCTGCGAGCGGAGGGGCCCACCTGTCAGTGACAAAGGCACCGTGACTTTGAAGTCAGAGGAATCGCATCCGGCTGTAACTGCCTTTGCCTGCACTCCCACAGCGACGTGAGGCGCTAATTTTCGTCATGGAGAATGTGAATAAATACACGTCATGGAGAACGTACACCTCAGAGGCTCAAACAGAGCCAACAGGGTGGCATCGTGCCGCGCCTGAATCATCGATAAGTGACGAAGAAGCCAATGTTAAAACTTGATCCAGAAAAAATGCACACATCACAAATAAACTGAGAGAATACATAAGAATTTCTGAATTTCTCTATTCTCTTATTTGCACTCTTTTTTCCTTGCTTTTCTCTTCTTCTCTTCTTACAAAATTGGTTACAAGCCTCCTCAATATATAGGCTAATAATCTCCTACTCGTATATGTATTTGGACTTCAAGTTGGATACTACTTCAATTTGAGTTACACACGGAGACGGACTCTACTGCGCCTTGGACTCGAAGTCAAGATTATTTGTAACAATCTCCCCCTTAATCTTGACTTGACATACTCTAGTTTTAGTTTCAATACATTATGAACTACTAACCACGCCTCCTCATGAAGCGTTCTACATGCAAACTACATGTAGTAACTCAACTCAACTAACACAGGTTCATTCGGATGCAAAGATTCTAAAACATTGAGGCAGTCGCTCTCAACTACGTCTTACTAAACTCATACTTGATACAGAATGGTGACACATCTTCTCAACGTTCCGATTTCTTTTCACTTTACTTGAGTTTGGACGGTGACACATCTCCTCAACGTTCCGTTTCCTTTTCACCTTACTTGAGTTTGGACGATGACACATCTTCTCGACGTCTCTGACTCAACTCATCATCAGAGCACTGTTGATGCATCATCACTAAGTGCTTTAGCAAGAAACGCTTTCTTCATCTTGATTGCCTAGGCTGCATAATTGCTCATCGTGAGCATCGGATAATGCAACGAGACAGAGAAACTTTTCTTCGCCATCATACTGGATAATGCCTCGCCATTGGTGACACCACTTCCCGGAGAACGCGACATGATCTTGAGCACAGATCTAGATCCTGGGCTACTTTGAAGTGGCTCTTGGACCGAGGGAACGGAAGGACGTGCCATGCGCGTCTTTTTCATGGGAGAGCTGCGCGAAGACGAGCGACGTGCGCCTCAGGAGCATCGTGCGAGATGTGCTGAAACGGAATCGCCGAGATGATTTTTCAACGACTCGCTTCTCGCCTAGATTCTGATACCACTTGTTAAAAATTTTGATCCAGGAGAAAACGCACACATCGCAAATAAATTGAGAGAATATAGGAGAATTTATGAATTTCTCTATTATCTTATTTGCTCTCTTTTTTCGTTGCTTTTCTCTTATTTTTTCTTACAAAATTGGTTATAAGGCTTCTTAATATATAGGCTAATAATCTTCTACTCGGTCGTATATATATTCGGACTTCAAGTTGGATACTATTTCAACTTAAGTTACATACGAAGATAGGCTCTATTGTGCCTTACATTTGAAGTCAAGATTAGTAACAGCCAAACCAATGGATTCCAAGGAAGTTGGCGCCAACGAAGAGCCGGCGCCTGCCTGGAGCCAGCGCGCGCCGCCGGCAACCGCCGCGTTCCCGCTGATGCTGTTTGGGGCCACGGTGACCATCGGCGCGCCCGCCCAAGACCCAACAGTGCCTTGGCCTCGTCTGTTCGCGGCGCTGCTGATCTGGCTCATCGGCTGCCTCTCGCTCGCTATTCATGCCGTCGCTCTGACGCCACCGCAGTCTCCGTATATCGTAATGTTATGTTGTCACTCGTTTGGTCTGCTGCAATCATTTCGGTTAACTTAGGGCATCTCCAATGGGTCTATAGCAGCTATTTACAAGAGAGTCCATGTCATCAACTGTCCTACGTGGAAGATATTAAATGAAGAAAGAGAACGCAGCTCTCTACAGCTCTAGAGATAGTCTATAGCGCCAAACGAGGCAGCCTCCATAAATTCTGTGTGTGCATGTAAGCATCAAATAGTTATCATTATAGATAGTTCTTTAGAATGCTAACTTTAGTGTGTACTATATAGATGATGTGGAAGTCTTATAGTTAGTTGCTAGCTATAACCATTGGAGATGCCCTAAGGTCGCGTCGTATCGCATCATAGCATATTTTCCTCGAGAAAAATTGCCATCAGAACACTATTTGTGCTACTAGGTCCATATGCATATGTGGCGTGTCGGTCGTGTTTGCTTGAGAGGGCAGCTAGATTTGACCCAAACATTTGGAGAGTGCAAATCATCTTTTAACCTTTCTGACAGATCTGTAGATTTATTTGGGGGTAAGGATTTGTTGGACGCCGAGCAAACAAGCTACAGTAATGCTGTGATCAAAATGGCTTCAGCTTCTAACTTTCGGCTTATTTTTTACTATTCATAAATTTCGTCTTTTTTTGAACTTTTGGCTTTTTGTTGAGCTTTTTTGCCGGTTCTTTTTTTCCCGTATGTGTTTGTATTATACGTAATAGGCTAACATATTTTTTATTTTTAAATTTTTTAAATTTAATTATACTAAATAAGTCTCTGTCAGCTACAATACTTATCAGCCATAGATCATAAAAAAAGCCCAAATGATCAGATGTCTATCGGTTTGGACCGTTTGGTTGCGCAGTTTGTTTGTATTGAAGTTTGGGTTGTGTAGAATAATAAAAAGGGAAATACTCATGGTTAAATCATGCTTGTGAGCTGATACTCTCAGCTCTACTTTAATTTACTACTTCAAGGGATTGTAGTTCATTAAAAAAAGGGATTGTGTGGTTCATTCGGTTATTCAGCTGTGTTTGATTTGAATCTTTTTTTTAAGGCTGATATCAATCTTTTGCAATACTAGTGATTGATTTTTCAAGTACTGTTGCCAAAACGGTGAGATCTTAAGAGCATTTCGTGAATCTGCTTCACCTGCTATGAAGTATGAACCTGGATGATCACCACGTAACTAAAAGAGAAAGACACTTTAAAACGGTCACAATCTTACGGACTTATCTGACATAATCAAGTTAACGTTTATGGATACATGAACAAGAGTATTTTTCTTCCTGGAACAAAAGGGCAAATTATGCCTAATCTGCGACAAGGAAAGGCAAACAATCTTAACTGTCGACAAATATCGATTATGAAAGTCTGTGCCAAAATATATACGCCCAACCTTCTGCGTGTAGAGTTAGACCATGTACCATAAGGCCAGTCTCAGTGCAAGATTTCACCTCCCAGTTTCCAAGATATAAAACAAAACATGAAACAAGTCTTTTCTCTCAGTGTATAGTTTCATTGCGCGGTTTCATAGGTTATTTTAGCCTTTCTGTGGTCCCCTCTTCCTTCTCTTCTCCAATCAGAAGCACGCTCGCACGGGATGAAACCCAACAAGGCTCTCAGTGGGGATTTCACACGATTACCAACGTTTTGGAAACAACGCTTAAAGGTTTCATGGGGATGAAACGTTTTCCTTCTCTCTCCTCCTAGTTTCATGCAAAAAGCTTCTTTTGGCTGATGTGGCACCGTATTTAATGTGCATGAAACCCTCCATGAAACTCCATTGAGACTGGCCTAAGAAAGCAATGTTTCGATAATTAGTCACGCCATTGTTCTAAAACATTAATGGCCGTGCTCAATTAGGCTGAATAAGTCTGATTTATGACTTTTTTTACTGATTTATTTTGTATTATAATTGATGGTGGCTTATTAGCATAATTAAATTTAAAAAAATTTAAAAATAGAACAAACATGTTAGTCTATCACATATAATTCAAATAAATACGGAAAAAAGAACCAGCAAAAAAACTTAAAGAAAAGTCAAAAGTTCAGAAAAATATGAAATTTATAAATAGTAAAAAAATAAGTCAGAAACTAGAAGCTGAAGTCGAAATAAGCGGGTCTAGTTCCTATATATATTTTGGTTAGAGGCTAAAATTGTTTGTTTGTCCAAGGATTGGGCTAAAATTATTAAAAGTCAACTCTAGAAAAAAGATGAACGGAAGCAACAAGATGCAAACTTGTCCTCAACAACCTCTTCGACTCGACTCGGGCAGCGCCGCCCAGCGCACCACGATCGAAATCTCTCTGCCGTCCGATAAAAAATCAAACGGTCCGTATACTCATCGGTCGGGTTAGCGCAACCCTGGCGCCTTTCGCCTCATTCCCACTGCTCTAACCCCACGCAGCGCCTTCAAAAAAAGAAAAAAGAAGATAGAAAGAAAGAAATAAAATCCCCGGCAGGAGGGAGCCGCGGAAGAGGGAGCGGAAGAAATGGAGAACGGCGGCAACAAAGGCGACGTCCCCCAGGATGCCAACGAGCGTAAGAAATCACTGCCTCCTATGGGTCTTGATTATTACCTGTTCCCCTTTTTCTTTCGGTTTGGGGTCGATTTATGCACTCACGTTTTTCTGTTTTCTGGATCGTCTTGCGATAGAAAAAGCGGCGGATCTTTTCCTTGTTTTATTGGTTTGTTGCTGGCGAAAAGATTAACTGATATGCATGAAAAAATTAGGGCCTTTTGCAGTTGATTCTACTGTTTTGCTTTTATTCAGGTTTATTTATTTTTGCAGGAACAAGTGTTTGTTTCGCTTTTAGCCTATTCAAAATTTAGTGTTCTTGGTTCAGGGATGTTAGTGTTTCTAAGTTTGCTTTTGTTGGGTTTGGTTCAGATTGCCCCGAATGCAGTCGGAGGATGCGGGGAAGGCAGAGCCGCAGAGGCCTGCGCCGGATGCCCTAACCAGCAGATTTGTGCCACCGCCCCCAAGGGCCCCGATCCTGGTAATCAGATTATTCATGTCCTTATCTGGCAAAAAAATGATACAATTTTGCAACTTGCTCTGATGCTGGTTTGTTATCATCTTTCGTATTAGTTCAGTTTATTTGTTTGTTGAGAATTAGTTCGGTTCGGTTTAGGTAGGTTTTGTTGCAGTAGCTGCATATTTGGTATGTTTTTAGCACGAACTTCCCGTAAGCTTAGTATATTCAGGGGTGGTGTTTCGTGTTTGCTGGATTTTGAATGAACCACATATGACTGGGTTAAGATGTAAGAGTCATGCATTTTCTTTGTAGAGCTGGTAGTGCATACTGACCTACACCTGCAGGGGCTCAGAAGAAAATCCAATTAGTAGTATGAACTAGGAACTTATCTGTAGTTTTGATAAGGCAAGGGCCAAAATACTCTAAGGAAGTTGAATCTGGAATTTAGTATGCGGCCAAATAAAAATTCGGATTCTTCATCAGTTTGTTGCATTTTTTTTCGTAAGTTTAACCTGGTTGGTGTTGGTTTTAGATCCAATCTGATAGTACTTTCAGTTGGGTTGGTTTGGCTGCATACCGGTGGCTGAGCCCTTTGGTATTTTAGGGTATGGTGGTTTTATTGGGTATTTACTATTTAGTCTGCCACACTGAAAGGACTAAGAACAAACATATCTATGGATGTTTGCTATAAATTTGCAAATGTATCAAACATATATATGGATGTTTGCTATAAATTTGCAAATGTATCATAACTCCATAAGTAATCAATTATAATTCAATTATTTAATAGTAAAGCAATTGAATTTACGGATTCTTCAAAAGCTAGACTTATGTCCTGACACCATGCACCTTAAATCCATCAAAAATTTAACGCCACGGTTGCCGCTACTAGAGGAGCTTCCACTGCCAATGGTACTGAAGAAGATGGAACTGCTGCTGCTGAAGTTTAAAAGCTGTGATGAATCTTGAGTCTTTGTTCTGGAGAGAGTTGAAGGGTTCTATATTTGGATCTTGTTCCTAACATTTGAGGGGTTTGCTTGGTTCATTTAATTCAAACCTACAATTTCCTTCCCTAGAGGGAGTGACAGCTCACAACCAAAAGAATCTACTGGGGACTATCGTCGGAAAAATCAACTGTGTTTTCCTTTGGGTGGGGAGGTTGGTAGGTGCTGATTTTCCGTCAGTGATGACCATTACCATTTTTCTACTCCAAAGAACTGAAAGAAGAAACATTTTAGCCTTGAGATCTTTGTGATCTGTTTTATCTTCTACTATGGAAGATGGATATGGTAGATGTTACAGTTTGATATGCGTTACTTGAATGTTAGTGTGTTGAGATAATTAGTTCAGTTGCTCCAATGACTTGCCCCATATTTAATAATGAACAGTTTCTTAAAAAAATATTTTTTTAATGAAAAATCGGACATGATCTATCTGCCTGTAGAAAATGTTGGGGGTTGAAGAATTCCAGATTGATGAGGAAATCACTGCTGTGGTCAGCATCTATTCCTGTTTTATACTTCTATTTATAGATGTTAAAGGGTGTGTAGGAAGGTTGCAGTGTGACTCCAGTCAATGCTAAAGCTAGATGCTTAACCTGAATGTATTTATCAACAAGAAGATGAGATCTTAAATATGCCATGAAAAAGTACCATTGTGCTATCTTTATGACACATCTGACCTGGACCAGAACATCGTGGTTCAAATTTTAAATATGTGTTTGCCTCAAGATTGTAATAGGTAATGTTTCATTCTTGATTTATGTCATGAACCGACTAGACCATGACAATTTATCCATTTTGGCATGTACTTCAGTGTGATCATATTGTTCGCCTTGGTGGTTGATACATGTACATTGTCACGCTGAGGCCTCAAGTTGTACGGGTGTGCTGCAAGAGGCCGGACGCTGGAGGAAGTAGGTGGCGCCGTGCTGGGCGCCGGAGATCAGATCAGTCGGCGGAAGGATTTCACGCCAGATGAAGCCAGAGAGGAAGTAGATTGGGAAGAGAAGACAAGATTCAGGTAAAATCCCTCCCTCCTTTATTATGATATGTCCTCTTTATATAATAGAGGGGAACCCTTGGCTAAGCCAGACAACTTCCAAAAGTACTCCTAATACAATTCTACTTCATAACCAAACCCGAGTCCTATACGACTCCTTAACCGAATTGGATACTAATGCAAACCCTAACCTGCTGTGGCGGCGGCAGTAGAGTCTGCCGCCTCTCCTGCCGTTGATGCTGCTTCTGCTGTCGCTGATGGCTGCCTGGGGCGGCGTCGTCTCACATAGACCTCTCCAAACCTTCCAGCCCTGACATTTCTCCCCTCCTCGACAAACAGCTCGTCCTCGAGCTTGAAGAATGGATAACGACGACGAAACTGATCAAACGGCTCCCAGGTGGCATCAGTGGCTTGCAATCCTTCCCAATGGACCAACACCTCCCGTTCCCCATTGAGGCTGCGGGCGCGGATGATATGCTGTGGAACGGGGGTCACGCGACCATGGAGTAGTTGCGGCAATGCTGGCGGCTCAGTAGGAGTACCATAGTATGGTTTCAGCAAACCCACATGGAACACGTCATGGATACGGGCGCGGGCTGGTAACTGTAAACGGTATGCCACCTCTCCAATGCGTTCCAATACCTGATACGGTCCATAGTAGCGGGGAGCCAATTTGCGATTGACATTGGTGGCGAGAGACAGCGCTTGATGCTGGTGAAGACGAAGCTAGACCCATTGCCCCTGTTCAAAAGATAACTCCCGATGCTTGGCATCGTAGGCTTGCTTATGATGCTGTTGGGCCAACAATAAGCGATCTCTAATATCCGCAATTAATTGGTCTCTCTCCAAAAGAAGTTGATCCACGACCTGTAAGCGAGTTGCTCTGGACGAATGCGGCCGGAGGCAGGGCAGCTCCCGCCCATAGACCACCTTGAACGGGGTCTCTTGCAAGGATGTTTGAAACGAAGTGTTATAACAATATTCTACCCACGGCAACCAATGAATCCACTGTCGTGGACAATCTCCTATCAGACACCTGAGGTACATAGCAATGATCTTATTGGTCACCTCTGTCTGGCCATCGGACTACGGATGGAAAGCCGAACTCAAGTGGAGTTTAGTACCCGACAACCGGAAGAATTCTGACCAAAAGGTGCTGGTGAACACGGGATCTCGATCACTCACAATAGAACAAGGGATCCCATGTAGACGGACGATCTCATCAAAAAACACCCTGGCCACCGAACTTGCAGTATAGGGGTGAGCCAGCGGAATGAAATGTGCATATTTGGAAAAGCGATCAATTACCGTGAAAATGACTGACTTGCCATTAACTCGTGGAAGTCCCTCCACAAAATCCATTGAGATAGCCTCCCAAATTCGCGAAGGGACTTGTAATGGTTGCAACAGCCCTGCTGGGTGAAGCTGTACTGGTTTGTTGCGTTGGCAAGTCTGGCAGGAACGAACATAGTCCTCCACTAGCTGGCGATCTCGCGGAATATGAAAGTCACTCTGGAGCTGATGCAGCGTCTTCTGGACTCCCTCATGGCCCGCTGTATGCGCTGCACGCAAGATGGCCGGTAGTAGGGGCGATGATGGGAGTACATGGACTCGTTCGTTGTACAGAAGCAGACCATCGGCAATCTGCCATGGTGCGCCCAAGGATCCCTCTCTGATCTGCGTGTGCAGTGCCACCAACTCCGGTGTGGATTCGTTTTCTTGGCGCAGTTCGTGAAATATAGCAAAGTCAGGACCGGAGATGGCATGAAGTGATGCGGTTCCCTCAGCACAACGAGACAATGCATCTGCTACGACGTTTAATCAGCCTGGCTTGAATTCGACATGAAAATCATACCCAAACAACTTGTTGACCCATCGGTGTTGCGGGATGGTTGAGAGGCGTTGATCCAGCAGAAATTTGAGGCTATAGTGATCAGTTCGGACCCCAAATCGGCGCCCCCACAAATAAGGTCTCCAATGCCGAACCGCCATCACAAGGCCCATCAACTCTCTCTCGTATGCTGCCAGATGTGAATGGCGGGCAGCCAGCACCCGACTGTAAAATGCGATGGGGCCCTGACCTTGGTGCAAAACCGCCCCGACGCCGGAGCCTGATGCATCGCATTCCACTATAAACTCAAGCTCAAAGTTTGGAAGTTGCAGGACGGGCGCCGTGGTGAGGGCATTTTTGAGGGACTGAAATGATTTTGCCGCCTCCGTCGTCCAAGCGAAAGCATCTTTCTTAAGCAGACGCGTGAGTGGTTCTGCAATCGCTCCGAATCCTTGAATGAACTTGCGGTAATAACCCGCTAAGCCGAGGAATCCCCGAAGAGCCCGAACGGTGCGTGGGTCTGGCCAGTCTCGGACCGCTTGTACTTTGGTGTCATCCATGGCCACTCCCTCTGCGGAAATAACATGTCCCAAATATGCTACGGTCGATTCGCCGAAGAAACACTTGGAGCGTTTAAGGAAAAGCTGGTGGATTTGTAGGAGCCAAAGAACTGCTCGAACATGGCGCAAGTGCTCCACCCAAGATGAGCTATAGATTAAGATGTCATCAAAGAAGACCAAAACAAAGCGGCGCAAATAAGGACGGAGTATACTGTTCATGAGTGCTTGGAATGTGGCTGGCACATTAGTCAGGCCAAAGGGCATGACCAGAAACTCAAAGAGGCCCTCATGGGTGTGGAAAGCGGTCTTCTCAATATCTGGAGGGAACATCCGGACCTGATGATACCCCGATCGAAGATCCAATTTAGTGAAGAATTTGGCTCCCCTCAACTTATCAAGTAGTTCATCCACTACCGGAATTGGAAATTTGTCTTTGATCGTTTTGCTGTTGAGAGCCCGGTAGTCTACGCAAAAACGCCAGGTGCCATCATGCTTCTTCACAAGCAAAACTGGTGAAGAATAGGCCAATGTACTTGGGCGAATAATCCCTTGTTTCAGCATCTCCCCACATTGTCGTTCTAGCTCGTCTTTAAGGAGTTGTGGGTAACGATATGGACGGACTGAGACTGGAGCTGTTCCCGGAAGGAGGTGTATGTGATGGTCATGTTCCCGCACTGGGGGTAGGTTCTGTGGTGATGCGAACAAACCGTCAAATTCTTGTAGTAATGTGTTCATCAATGTCGGCCCTGAGATGGTGCAGGCCTGCGGTAGCCCTTGTGTCGTCTGTAGTCCCTGCCATTTGATTTTGTGATCCCCTCTCCAGAACGTCATGCTCAGCTTGTCAAAATCCCATAGGATAGGTCCCAAGGTGCGGAGCCACTGCATGCCGAGCACCACGTCGAATCCATCCAGAGGAAGAGAGTAGCAATCTATGGAAAATGCTTCCTAATCAATCTGAATTCCTACGGCTGGACAAAACCCGGAGCTCTGCACCTTATCGCCGTTGGCCACTAACACCCGTAACCCCTGGCGTGGCTGGACCGGCAGGTTGGCGCGCTTGGCTGCGGCTGCCGTGATGAAGTTGTGGGTGGAGCCGGAGTCCAGTAGAGCTAGTAAGGTCGCCTCACCTACGGCAATGTAGAGCTGCATGGCCTGTGCCGCATGTGGTGCAATCCCCGTTGCCGCATACAATGATATGCGTGGTTCTTCTTCCTCCGGGGCGACATCCCAGTCTACGTCATCATCTGAACCACCGCTGGGAGCAAACAAGAGGAACAGCCGCTTACAGCGATGACCGGGTGTGAACTTCTCGTCGCAATTGAAGCGAAGTCCCGCCGTCCTGCGCTGTTCCATCTCCTCTGGCGTGAGAAATTTCCGCTGCAGTGTCTTGCGGGGTCGAGCTGTTCCTTGAGCAGGTCCTGTGACGGTGCCAGAAGATGGGGCTGGGAGGGCGGGTACTGACGGTTTACTCTGTAATCCCAGTTGCCGCGTCATTGTTGCCTGTGTTGCGGTTGCTGCCGGGCTGGGAGTCTGTAATGGCCGTTTGGGCAGCACGCCCATATCTTGTCCTGTCACTTGTGCTCGCTTCTCGTAGGCTCGTGCCAGCGCCATTGCCATCTGCAGATTGGCGGGGTTTTGAAGTTCCACATCCGTGCGAATCGGTTCCCGCAATCCCGGAGTGAATAGTTGGACCTGCTGCCGTGGTTGAAGATGCTCAGTCCTGCAAAGAATTGCTAAGAACTTCTGCTGGTAATCTTCTACCGAACCAGTCTGTATAAGCTCTTTGAGTTCGCCCAAGGGATTGTGGCGAATTGATGGCCCAAAGCGCAGATTGATGTACTCCTTGAAGCGCTGCCAACTGGGCTTCCCTTCATCCCTTTCCAACTGAAAATACCATTGCTGCGCTACTCCAATTAAGTGATATGATGCGAGCCATACCTTCTCATTCTCCGAAGTTTTCTGTCCGCGGAAGAATTGCTCACACCTTTGCAGCTAGCTTAATGGATCTCCTTGTCCATCGTAGGAGGGAAACTCCAATCTGTGGAAGCGAGGAGGCTTCTCTGTGGCTGGTCCCCCCCGTTTCCGAAATTGTTGACTGTCGGCATGCTCCCGACTGGAAACGGCAGTAGCCCATCTCCTACGGGACGCTTCTCCAATGCGGTCAGCCTATCTCCGAGATCTTCTCCTTTTTTGTGCTGATCGGTAATGAGTTCTATTAGTGTATCAACCTTCTTGGAAAGACTGAAGACCACTTTGTCAAGATTGGTATCTGCCGTGGTTGCTATCTGCTCATAGATTGCTTTGTCTCTGTCGTCAGCCATGAGCTCTGATACCAAGTTGTCACGTCGAGGCCTCAAGTTGTACGGGTGTGCTGCAAGAGGCCGGACGCTGGAGGAAGTAGGTAGCGCCGTGCTGGGCGCCGGAGATCAGATCAGTCGGCGGAAGGAGTTCACGCCAGATGAAGCCAAAGAGGAAGTAGATTGGGAAGAGAAGACAAGATTCGGGTAAAATCCCTCCCTCCTTTATTATGATATGTCCTCCTCTTTATATAATAGAGGGGAACCCTTGGCTAAGCCAGACAACTTCCAAAAGTACTCCTAATACAATTCTACTTCTTAACCAAACCCGAGTCCTATACACTCCTTAACCGAATTGGATACTAATGCAAACCCTAACCTGCTGTGGCGGCGGCAGTAGAGTCTGCCGCCTCTCCTGCCGTTGATGCTGCTTCTGCTGTCGCTGATGGCTGCCTGGGGTGGCGTCGTCTCACATAGACCTCTCCAAACCTTCCAGCCCTGACATACATACAATATTTATTGCTTCTATATCTTTCTTTTTAAGCGAACTAATTGTTTGACAGTGTCGTTTTTTCAGATTGGTTGCTATTGTTGAGCAGATGGCTACTGTAAAACACAAGATACTGGTTTTGTCAGGAAAGGGAGGTGTTGGAAAGAGCACATTTTCAGCCCAACTCTCATTTGCCCTAGCTGAAATGGACCTTCAGGTTGGCCTTCTTGACATAGATATATGCGGCCCTAGCATCCCAAAAATGTTAGGCCTTGAAGGTCAGGATATTCATCAGAGCAACCTTGGCTGGTCTCCAGTCTATGTTGAGGTCAACCTTGGTGTCATGTCCATTGGTTTCATGCTGCCTAACCCAGATGATGCTGTCATATGGAGGGGTCCTCGCAAGAATGGATTGATCAAACAGTTTCTAAAGGATGTTGACTGGGGGCCTGGGGGGAGATTGACTATCTTGTAGTGGATGCTCCTCCAGGAACATCTGATGAACATATATCAATTGTGCAGTATCTACAAGCCACAGGAATAGATGGTGCTATAATCGTCACGACTCCACAGCAGGTCTCTCTAATTGATGTGAGGAAGGAAATCAACTTTTGCAAGAAGGTTGGCGTGCCAGTCTTAGGTGTTGTGGAGAACATGAGTGGCTTGAGGCAGGCACTCTCAGATTTCAGATTTCTGAAACTAGGTGCGGCTGGCAAGACAGATGCTACAGAATGGGCGCTGAATTATATCAAGGAGAAAGCTCCAGAGCTTTTGTCACTTGTTGCGTGCAGCGAGGTGTTTGATAGCAGTAAGGGCGGTGCAGAGAAAATGTGCCATGAAATGGGGGTCCCTTTTCTTGGCAAGGTGCCCATGGATCCGCAGCTGTGCAAGGCAGCCGAGGAAGGGAGGTCTTGCTTCGTTGATCAGAAGTGCAGTGCCAGTGCACCGGCTCTGAAAAGCATAGTCAAGAAGCTGATCAAGACTGAGTGAGGAGATAGTGTTGGCTTGTTGGAAAACTACTAAACAATGATACAACGATGTCTGAGTTCTCATTGTACATGTCTGTTACACGCCTGAGTGTTTTTAACTCCAATCTTGGTTTTTACAATTTTTTTCGATTGTCAGATAGTTTTGTTTCAGCAATACTGAGTGGCGGTGCGATAGATGCAGAAACTGCAGAAATCAGAATGCTATTTTACGCAGTAACATGGTTTGAGTTAGTTGCACCAGTTGCTTGCTTTGCATGTCTTCATCATCTGAACTGAAAAATGTTAACAAAAGCAGAGGAAGGCTGCCTTCTCTTTACTTGAACTGAACAATGCGTAGAACCCAACAGGTAACTGTCAGAGCCGGGGATGTCTGCACACCGCGCCTGTTTTGTTTGTCTTCAACATCTGAGTTTGCACCATTTCTTCTATCGGCAGCAGAGGCTTCACTCATTTGGCCTAGTATAGAGCGGCTGAGAACCTTTGCCATGCTTTCCATTCTATGCCATGCTTTCCATTCTATAGGTTTGACATGTCAACTTAGATGCATCCTACTTATGTTTCCATGCCATCATAACTTTTGCCATCTCGTTTGTAAAGAAAACGTGATGCCTTTCCAGGCGTTACGTAAAGATTCGCGAAGCAAATGTTTACTTACTGCTAACCATCACAAAGGTGTGCAAAACAAAATATGCTAGTCATCTAACGCTCGAAGGAGGGGTGTTCTCCCATCAGAAAGGCGTGCAATTGTGGGTACAGTTTCAGTGGAGGAGAATTTCAAGACTTTGCACAATACACACGAGTTGTTTCAATCAAATTCGGTCTGACTTTTATTCGCTTTTCTTTCCCAAACAAGATGCCATTAGAAAATATCAAAAGAACCATTTTTTAGAAATAGAAGAGTCATTTACTGTGCTCAGTTGAGCTTTTTTTTTTGTGGCTTTTGCCTTTTTTTTATTAAAGCTGGTTTATTTTACGCTATAGTAGCTGATAGTTTTTTTTGTCATAATTAAATTTTAAAAAAAATTAAAAAAGAAAAACATATTATCCCATCACAGATAATATAAAGGAACACAGAAAAACAAAAAGAAGAAATAGTAAATTAGAAGCTAAAGTCAAAATAAGTGGGGCTGAAATCGCACTAGTCTGGTCGCTATAAATGAAATTAGTAAACTTCTGCACGAGTGATCTGTCGCTAATGACTCCGACGTCTTAAATTATACGCACTACTAGTAATACCAATCATAGTTGTCAAATACCAACACTGCACGTATTTGGAATAGTATGTTTTGGTACCGGTTTATATGACGTACTGTTTTTGAATTTAATATGATAACACGAGTATATATATTTATTAGTATATTTTATTTAATTATATACACACTAAATATCGCTAGTAATATTATTTCAAATATATAGCAGTCTATCAAATATAATATATATAGTTCAATAAACGATATTATCAATTCCGTCGGTACCGACCAGTATTGACCTGTATCAAAGTCGGTATGGCCGGTATTGAACCGGTAAAACTGGTATTTTAGACCGGTGTAATACGTAGACGTGCTTTACATCAGTTTAGGTGATAGTACGGTATGTACCGGCCGATATAGCCGATACCAAAATGACATGAAACAGGTGGCAGTTTCTGACTCCCGGCAGCGGCGGAATAAACAGCGTTAGATAGCCGACGAGCCAAACCACCAAGGTCGCAAAAAGACGGGGCAGCGGCACAGGCACCGCGGCGGCACCAATGAGCATGGTCGCCCCGAACAGCATGAGCTGGAAGGCGGAAAGGCGCAGCGTGTAACGCCCCCGCTTCCGGGGACGGTATGGAACATCGTAACCGTACAGGATGTACAGTTACAATGTTCGTGGAAATGAGTGAACGTCACAACAGTACAAGCTTACATCAAAGATCCAACTTTATTACAATATAGAGTTATCATTTCTTTACACAGCGGCTGAGCAAGCCCAAATACCACAATACATTACAAAAGGATCACACGGCCTGAGCGTAAGCTAAATCCTAAGACCAATCCTCATCAGAGTAAATTGGTTCTTCGGGAGTTTCCTCTTCTGCAGGCTCATCTTGATAGCATTGATCTTCTGTTAATTATGTTTAGCAAGTAATGAGTACAACCGTACCCAGCAAGTTACAGGGGTAAACCTTAGTTTACTATTTGCAAGGATATTCAAAGGATGGGAATATACTAGTTTTATTACACTTGGTGGATGCAGTTTTATTTGCAAACAAATAAAATTTAAAACATTTACTCCTTAAGATCAGAGGGTTTTGTTAACAGATAAAGTTCATCATTAATCAAGTTAAAATTATCACAAACCCTACTTATGCCTTGTTGCTGGAATCACCCAAATAACACAGCTTCATTAACCGGAAGCACGGCGTATTCGAATACCATTTATTTCACTCTGCAGAGTTGCTCAACTTTACCCACACGATCCCTTACTCCCGCGACAGAGTTAAGAAAGCCAAGTCGTTTCACTGCTCAATTCTTTATATAGGCTCTACCCGGTAGCAACACTCAGTCACGGCCAAATCTTAAAATAAACTTCTCACTGCCGTTTTAAGTGAATACTACCGTTGTTAGGTACCCGCAGCATACCTAACTCCCCGGCATCCTGTCATCTCATCCTATAGAGTTTCAATTGAACTGAGCAGCTACTAAACCAGTGTTGACAAGTCAACTCCTATGGTTTGAGCGGTCACTATGTCTGTTACTTGACACAAGGTTCTTGTCCTTATATTTTTTCACCAGAGGCAACCATTCACAACTTCCCCTGTGCTCAACAGCACCACCACCACCAAACTAACCAGCCTCTCTCCTCAGGTAAAGTGGTGGGCTAAGTCCGCCACACGGAGCCGCACTAACTTCTTTACCCAAAGTCCAACCTAGGGTAAGACGGTGGGCTAAGTCCGCCACATGGAGCCCCACAACTCTCTTACTCTAGATCACATTCCTTTTTGAATTCTATAGGCCCACGGCCAATGTCACTTAGCAGTAATAAATGCTGTGTGAGATGATCATATGTGTATATTTATACCTTATTTTAATTTTTACTAGGGTTGTCAAGGTGAATATGGCCATCAATCAAAGCATGGTATTTCTCAGTAGTAGGATGTATCTAAATAGCATGTCATTCTAAACATTTTATTTTAAGTAATTAACATTTCATAATTATTCATAATGAAAATACATTAATTAAATAATATAAATTGCATGGGATTCAATATGAGCAAAAACATGTAACTTGCCTTGCTGATTTGGAATTTCAATTAAGTCATATATTTGGACTTTTGCCTCTGGCTCCTGGACTGCAACCTCAGCGACTTCGGAAGCTAGCGCAAACACATAAAATAACAAACATAAGTCTAAATTTGAATTCAATCAAGCTAATGAAAATAATCTAAACAAAAGGAATACATTGCACAAAACCTCCAATAAACATTAATAGAATATCAAGATTGAATTTTTGGTGACAATGAAATATCAAAAATTGAAAATTTTGAATTTATAGAAATTAAATTTATAAAGTTAGACTTTGGAAATGACGAGATTTAAATTTTTGGAATTGGAATTTAAAAGAATGGACACTAGATTTGAACTTAGGACATTAAACTAATCAAAATGATGTATTTTGGTATTTTTGGATTTTTCTGGGATTTTTGGGGATTTTTCTAGTTTTTTCTGAATTTCCTAATATCATATAAATAGTTTTGGGCTCGGCCCGAGCAACAGTGTAGCTCGGCGGTCCTCTTCCCGTGCGACCAAACCGGCCCATCGGCCTGGCTTCGTGTTCGGCCGAGTAGGTCGCAGCCCATGCGCGCGCGGGCGAAGCACGTCTGGCGCTAACGGTCAGATCTTACGAGCGTGAACGCCCGGATGGAGGTGAGCGCAAGCGTTGACGGCTCAGATTCAAACTTAGACCGACGCTCGGATGGGTTGTTATCGACGGTGGAGCGTCGTCGTCTACCTCCCGACTCCCGGCGTTGGCGGCAAAACAGAGTCCACCGCCCACGACCAACGGCGATGACGGGGATGCCCGGGAGGCATGGCCTTTACCAAAATGTGCGGTGGCGAGTAAGGATTCCATTTTTGGTCTTGCGGAGTGGGGAGGGGAAATGAGAACAGTTGCCGGCTGCCAAGAAGACAATGGTGCCCACGGCGGTGATCATGAACTCCGGTAAGGCTTGAGCCAAATCGGCCGCGGTTTTACCATCTAGGAACCCTAAAGACCATACTAGAAGTGGTGGTGAAGCTCGGGAGTAACTCACTTAGGCTAGCCATGGTGGGGTCTCTGGGTGTAACATCCTAAAAATTTAAATTTAAAATATGTGGAGCTTTTGAATTATTTTTGCAATATGTTTTATTTGGATTTGGAGTTTATGATTTATATCTGAAAATTTGGTTGAGGTTCCAAAAATTAAAAAAAAGTGCAAAAAGGATCAAGAAGAAACAAACATGTTTAAATAATAGAGGATTAGAACTTAAAAATAAGAATATGAAAAGATGATCCATAAAATACAGGGAGAGAATTAGGTTTAAACATAAAATCTCAATCCTGAAAATAATGGTATGAATAGCAAGGAGTAAATAAATTAAAAAGGTCAACATTTATGAATAATATATATATAGCTATGCATAATAAGAAAAGGCACTTAGGGGAATAAACCATAAATAGGGGATAAATATATATATATACATACAAATATATATATACCCATAAGTATATATATATATATATATCCATATACATATATTGATAATAGCAAAAGAAACTAATAATAAAAATAAAACAAAAAAATATAAAAGAGAGGGGGGTCAGACCAGGCCGAGCCGGCCCAGCCCAACCCCCTTTCCTCTCCCATTCAGCGCGGCCCACCTCCCTTCCTCACTCTCTGCCCGAGCGGCCCCTCCATGCTACTGTTTTTCTTCCTTCCCCAATCTCTTCTTTCTCCCTTTCCTTCCCAGGCCGCAACCAGCCCCGCGCTCGCCCCATTCCCGTAGCCCAGCCCGTCTTCCCCCTCGCGCGCACGGACCAGCGGACCTCCGCCTCGGACCGAAGGTCGCCGCCGCCTTGTCCGTTTCCGACCGCGTCAATCTGGCCACCGCCGCCCCCGACAGCCTTTTTCTCTGCCCCGCTCCGCTTAGTCGCATCAGGCAGTGCGCGGCGCCAGCTCCCTGCCGCACGGCACACGCGACGCAGGCAATCATGCCAAATCCCCGCGAGATCTCCCTTATCCTCTGCCCGCCGCCTGCTCCGCCGCGCGCCGATAGGACCAAACGGGCGGCCTCCTAATGCCAGCGTCGCCCGCGCCCCTATAAGAACCCCTGAGGGCCTCCCCGAAATCCTCACGCCACCTTCTTCCCCAGCTCCGGCCGTAGTCCTCCCTGCCGATTGCCGCCACTAGAATCCAATTGTCGCCACCCCCACCACCCTCAGGACATCGCGGATCTACCCCCCCCCCCTCCTTAGAGCCTCCCGAAGGCCCTACACCACTTGCGCCGATAACCCCTCCCGGACCGCCGCCACCGCACGCCGCCGGCCGCCACCACGCCCCTTTGGCCCTCGCCGACCGCACCACCGACACCATCGTGATCCCGGGGACGCGTTTTGGGTGTCACCTGGTTCCCTCCGACCACCGCTCGCCGTCGACACCGCAGCCCCACCGTCGCCGTCGGTCTCCTCTGCCCCGCCCCCTCCGCGAGTTAGCATAAGGGGATAATATCTCCTATAAGGGTAAGCAACACCCTTGGGCTCACTTGGCTAGCAGCGCTCACTTCTCTTCCCCCCGACTCCCCGGCTGCGCGCGTTCGAGCCTCCGACTCGGCAGCGCCGTGTTGAGTTTTCTACATTTTATATCGGGCTGACAGGTGTTCCCCAACAGTCAGTGGCAGCAACCCCCGAGCGGCCCGCTGACAGTAGGGACCCATCTGTCAGAGACACGTCTGATTAGCAGTAATGGCTGGTGATTAAGGTTAATAACAGTTGATTAGCAGATACTCCTCACTGACATGTGGGCCATAACCTGAATATAATAAAATAGCCTCTGGGCCCACCTGTCATAAGTACAGTACATAAGAATTAAAAATAAAGGAATGAATTAAAAATGTTAGTGGGACCCACCTGTCAGGATTTTCTTATTTTCTGGAATTTCATTGGACTGAGAACTTCAAATGAACATAACTTATTCAATTTAACTCCAAATGGAGTGAGACAAATTTCTAAATTCATCTAAATTCAAGATCTACCCAATGGAACTAAAATCATGATTTTTAGAGTTCATTTGAATTTCTAGTGATATTTTGAGTGATTTGTTGCTTTTCTTTTTATTCGAATTCCGCGCACGATAAAATAGCGTACGAGGCTCAAGAGGAAGAGGCCGAGGCAGCAACTCTAGAAGCTCAAGACAACCAAGACCCAGACCACTGTGACTAAGGCGAGTCAATACTTTGATCATATTGAACCTACAATTTCTGTAAATTTACTTTTGTTTAAATTATCAAATTGCATGCTGTTATTTCATATGCAAATATATGTCTATTTGAAGATTCTAGTTACATACCCATTATTCGATTTGCTAGTATTATATCTCCTTGGGAATATTTAAATATATGAGCCTTGTCACCCTAGCAAAAATTATAATGGTTACCTTTCGAAAATAAGTCCATAAGTATACGCCATGCTTAGTACTGCTTAGATAATCGGGGCACCAACAATGCCCCAAAGCATCACTTTGAAACATGAGAAATTGGTTTGGGCAGTCATGGTGGAAATGACTGGTATATGTTGATATGATTATTTTATGTTCCCAAAAACTGCAACTTGCTTAAATATCTGGGCGGATGGTTCAAGGGTGTGTGGGAGTGGTGCAGTGGAAGCACAAAGTGGTTAGTGGTAGAACCGCCCAGGTAACCCTAAGGACCGAATCTTGTGATGATCTCCCAGTGTACAACAGTACAACCACAAGCTGGCAAAGTGTAGGCAGGGTTTACTAATTTGTGTGGCTCTAAGGTGGTTACGTGAAGGTATGACCACAAGCAAAGGGATGGATGGTCTCATCCCCGCCTTTGCCCGTGATGGCTCACAAGGGACCCTTCCCGAGTGATGTGCACATCCTACGGAAGATAGACCTTAGCGGGCGTAACCACAGTAGGACTATGCATTGTAACAATCCTGTGATAGTCTACTCAACCGCATGGCTAAGGAATTATGTGGGGCAATGAGTAGAATTATCTCTTGTGGGTAAAGTGTGCAAACTCTGCAGAGTCAAAACTATTCGAATAGCCGTGCCCACGGTTAAGGGCGGACATGGAAACTCAACTAGATATAGTTCTATTTCAAAAATTTTGTGGGTGGAAATGGTAAAGTGGAGGGCAGAGAAAGGCCCTTATTTGTGTTGCCCTGGGTGTCGCCCCAGTGATAAGTTAAGCGGTTATGACGTTGAAGGATTAAGCATATGGTGCAGAAGCCATGTATGGTGGATGGAATCTGAATCACTATTAATATTGCATTCTTTCACAACTTATGTTTTGGTTCAAACGGCTAGGTCTTAGGAAATTTCTATGTATTGTATTTCGAAAGCAATTTATGGCAAATAAAATAACCCGAGCCTTTCCTTGTTAAGCCATGCATATTATCTAATTGCATCCTGTGTATTGGCTCGCGGAGCACGGTGGTTTGTACTCACACTCGCTTTCACAACAAATCCAGAATTCAGGAATCAGATCACTACGCCTCAGCAATACTTTTGGTCATAATGAAGAATAAGATGAAGTCGTCAAGGGCTAGGTCGCGAACCTCCAGTTGGCTGCCTGTGGGCATGTCCTGAAGGTCCCACCTGTATGCTTCGTTCTTCCGCTGCTGCAATTTATTGACTTCGGCCTAATCGGCCCATGTGTAAGTTTACTATTGTATTTATGCTTCCGCATGATATGTACTTTGATGTGCATTTCTGTATCTGTGAGCACTATCTACTGATCCAGGGAATATTGCGGTGGAATCACAGAGGATTCCAGATTGTAAAATCTGGGTCCGACACTGGGACCGACGGCGGTCGCAGGTGTGAGCCTTGTAGGCAAATGCTATTGCGAAATTAAGTGTTCCCCGTGAATTAGCATACCCTAAAGACTGTAATATTGCAAGGAATTGAAGAATCATAGACTCAATAGTAGATTTGGGTTTAGGGTTAACCGGTACCAGGGGAGACGATTGCTGGCAGCAGGAGCAGCGAGAAGTCAATTGGTTGCTTTGGGAGGTGTATGAGTGTGCTAGGAGAAGCTCTGTGGCGTCCAAATGGCTTTATAGTGAGCGTAGGACGGTGGCCACAGTGGAGCGTCCTCGGTCGCGTTCTTCTCATGCGAATGGAGAGGGGGAATGCACCGGAGCTTCACAGAGATATGTGAGAGGGAGGTGGCGGGTCTCCTCTGCCTGATTGCACGGCCGCTTGACTCCAAGAGGCGTTGGAACAGTAAGGTAGGGGATGGGCTGTGATACAGCGTAGGGAGTAGACTTGCAGCGGTGGCGCGCGGCCAAGGGGGAGGAACGGAACTGGAGGCTACTGACTTGTGGGGCCGGTGTGCAGAGATGACGCAAGGTGAGGGAGAAGTGGCGTCGCAATCCTTCGCGGGGAGAAAGCGACGCATGCGGCTGCAGCTTCGGGAAGAAGGGGAGAAAGCGGCGCGCGCGGGAGAACACCAAAGAGAGGGAGTGGCGTATTTGCCAAGAAGGGAAAGCATAAATTCAATAAAATTTGCCAAATTGGGAAGGTTTTACATTCAAACACTATTTACAAAAAGTTTGAAAAAGTTCAGGGCTGTTTCACAGCGCCCCACGGTGTGCGGCAGCTCTGGTGTAGGGTCTTCCTTGATGCTAGTCTCCTTATTGGGAGCCATTGAATGCACGATCGAGGACGCCAGGCAATTTTTGAACGGGGCGAGGGGGACCTGTCCGACCTGACCTAGGGATATCTTGGGTTGGTAGTTAGTTGCCCACCTATCTGAGCGTTCTCTGAGCCTGCCAAGCACGAGAATTTATACCCTTCGTCGCCGCTAACGGACAAATCCTGGCGTTGAAATGGGTGTCACTGCTAATGCTCGCACCCTTGTTTCTCTCTGGGCAGGGGCTGTGCACCAGCATTGGTGTGGTGATTTTGCTGGCGACCAAAGGGAAGAGCTCGCACATACTGGTGTTCAGCAAGGAGCCGAGGACCTCTTCTTCATATACCTCCTCCCTCTGATCATCTTCAACACCGGGTAAGCGAAACGACGTTGTTCTTGGGATTGCTTCGATTCTCACTCAGCACATGTTCGGTTGATTCTGTGGTACCACAAGATTTGTGACCTTAAGGTTTTTTGGCGAATCTGTGTGTGCACAGTACAGATGGAGTGGAGCAGGCTAGTTGCGATGAAGAAATGGTCCTGTAAGGAGTGATTATGTGATCAGATTCTGAAATAATCTGCCATGATAGTCTGAATTTGGTTAAGCATTTAAACCCCTTCTGAAGGTTATTGGGTCGTGCAATCTAAATTTGAAAGTTACCACCTCTTGGACTTCTTTGACACCCATTACTATATTTCAGCTGCCATAACAATTTTCAGTAGAATGAATATTAGAACACTTGATGTAGGAGATTTTCTTGGTAAGCCATTACTAGTGTGCCACATGATCCTCGCCCTGGCGCTAATATTGTTACCATATGAACCTCATTCTTTCAGTTATATTACATATGCAACAATTAGAGCTATCTTTTCTGCGATCGATTCTGTCTACACATTGCAGGTGAATTATTCAAATCTTCTCATTTCTCAATCTACAACCTTTATGTATTCTACCGAACAATATTTTTATAACTTTGAACATCTTCTTTGAAATTTCTGAATTTACCACTGGCCTGCACATAATATATACAGGGCCAACCGTCTTTTGCCAAGTGTCCTGCTAATAGGGCCCACGGTCTACTAATTAAGATTAACAGATGCATTTACCATTTGCCCTATTATTATTATTATTATTCTCCAAGTGGATGCCCGTGCAGACATCAAGCAGACCCACGAGACGGCCGGACGAGCAGAGATGGGATTGGTACAGTTGTATCGACGGACGTGCTGCCCGGCAGGCTGGAGAGCAACCGCTTAGGCAGCCACTCGAGCGCGGCCACGCTCACTGCACTGTATCCACTGCCTGCGTTCAGTCCATATTTTCTATTGATATATAGATAAAAAAATAGTAAAAATTATTAGATTATCTCTAAGTACTATATTTAATATATACACGTAGAGAATAGCAAATAAAGTTACAAATTTATTAGAGTATAAAAAGAACACTATATTAATTTTGTATTAGAATATAAAATACTCTCTATATTTATATATAAAATTATTTAAAAATACGTATTATAAACTTGGACCAATGGAGTAGCATATTTGCAGCAGCTGCAGCTCATTAAAAGTTGAAAACAGTGTGTAAACGTAGAACATGGTATCTGTTATTCCCAATTGTAAATGTTACACTCTTTTGACAAGCAGAAAGATCTTATTACAAAATCCCTTCAATATTACTACAGGCCAGACATATTTCCCCCAAGTAATTGTCGATAAACCCAGATTAAACAGCGCGCACTTCCCTGGTTAAACAGCACTTGATAGCAGCTTAAAACTATGCTAGCGTAGGTGGTATCCATATGTGCCCATGGGTCTGCACATACCCAATCCTCTTGCTCAATTCATCGGCCTCTGTAGGGCCTCGGGTTCCCGGTTTGTATGGCAGGGCCTTCAGCTTGCCAGCATCAATGTCGTGCAGCAAAGGAGTGAAGATCTCCCAAGCAGCCTGAAACAAACAAACACTGTCGGGATTCAGCAGGGAGTCCACTGCAAAGGAAGCGCGGATGTAAATGGTACCACAAACCTTCAGCTCATCTCGGCGAACAAAGTGCTGCTGATCTCCTCTTATCCTGTCAAAACAAGCGTCGGTATCAATAAGTAGATCGAGGGTAAGGAGGTATGGTTGTCCTTTCAGATACAAATTGATAAAATTAAGTGCTGGGCACAACGTGTGAAACATGCAGAGAACTGAACTGAATGTATCAGAAACAAATCTAGCATAAGGATGGACCAGCACATACGTGTCCAAGATGAGACGTTCATATGCTTCTGGGATTTTTACATCTTGGTACCGTAGCCCATAGGATAAATCCAGTTCGCTTTGTTCAGTTGCCATTTCTAATCCAGATTTCTTGACCTGCAACAGTTCATGCAGTTTATTTAGACAATATAAACCGACAGTTCTACTGCATCTTCTATCTTTGACCAAAATAAAATTTTCGCAAAGTGGGGTTTACAGAAGTTGTGCATACAGTCAATTTCATATACATGGCTTCTGATGGCTGCAGGCGTATAACAAACTCATTCCTTCCTTGCTTCTTGCCTTCAATAGGGTAAAGTAAAAAAAAAACAGAGCTTTAGATACCGTTGGTAGAAACAAACAAGATTGAACGGAATTGTATTGATTCAAACAAAAATCCATGGCAGTAATAACAAGAACAAGGTAATCTTTTAAGACAAAAGTGTTTGTAGCATTTAACTGTGTTGATATATTTTGGTCCCTCTTTAGTTAAGGCTTAAGATTACCTTGGGGTTTAAACATTACCATTTATGCCAGCTTATTTGAGCCTATAACTCATGACGAAAATTATCATTTCTCCTATAAAGGTACTAAATACAATTTTTTTTAACTTTATGCCACATTTCTTGAGCTCTACTAGTGCGAAAATGATCAATACTCCTCCAAAGGTACTAAACACAAACAACAGGGTCAACCCATGTGGAAGAATCAGCAACTATAAGTCTATACCAATTAGTAAGGTACTATGGTCAAACTGAGTAATAATCTTAGTGCAAATTAATTACCTAGCATGTAGTAAACCATCTCATGCTTAACTATTATGGTGATTGTTACTGGGAGTGTGTTCAAACTAAGTTATCGCTTCATTACATAGTTTTAGCAAGTAATTTCATATCAAAGCATTGACACATTCTACACTACTCAATATATATAATAGAATTTGTCTTTCCCAGGGGCTAGGTCCAGTCGCCACTAACTCTTGACTCAGATGCTTTCACATACTAGTGGCTTTGCAAGAACAGACTTGATGATGATATGTTTAAAAACGAGAACAACATTTAGTACATACATCTGAAAATGTCACCCGGAGCATCCTTGAACTGCACACGAATCTCTGCTTTCCTAGAGTTTAGTGCTTTACCAGCCTTGAGAATGAAAGGAACTCCTGCAGCACACAATTATTCATACGTTGGTGCTGAAAGATTAGATACTAGTATCCGGAGGTTCAGAAGTATATTGCAATGCAGCTTCATTTTTGCCAGTACAATATTGACATATGCTAAATGGAAATTTTCCAATCTAAAGCAGAAGCTTTTCTGCACAATGCATCACAAACAAATCTCGTTGAAGTTGTAAAATTAATCTTGGTTTTTTTTTCTTTACTGGTGTACTATGACATGAAAGTTCATACAAGAATCCACAAAAAAGAAGTTACTGCACCCAAATCGCTTCCAGAAAAGTACAAATTTTGACAGATTACATGAACTCTGCTTTGTTTATTTTTCATCGGTCACAAACTCTCAATGAAATAGCAAAGTGGAGAAACAAGCGTGCTCTACTCACAACTGGGCAGCGAACTGGTGTGCTCAGAAGTTGAACCATGCTTACAGAGGGGGTGGGGGGCAAAAAACATAGGAAAAGTAACTTACAAGGATTCACGCAATACAATCTTATCATTTTGCACACCGAGGGAAGACTGATGGAGGCAATGCCAAATACAATAGTCTGCGGGAGCTTCCTGGTTGGTTGTTCCTTGCTGTTTCATGCTCTGAAATTGCCTTGTTTAACAATTCAAATCCTTCCCCACTATCATAGGAACCACTAACATATTTAATCTGTAAGAAAATTCAACTTGGTCACAAAGTTGAACACATCAGGGGTATGCATAATATTGGAAACTTACTAATTTCAAAAATTGTGAAAGATGTTCATCGTGGAACAAATCAGGAGCTGTGCATACCATTAGAAACTTACTAATTTCAAAAATTGTGGAAGATGTTCATCTGAAGCTCCTTTGAGGTATCTGCAACCATAAAAGTATGATGTTCAGACAGGGGAAAGAATGATGGAATTAAGATTTCCGGCACAATAAAAATGTAGGATACAAGAAGGCTTCATCATACAAACGATACTGAATTCTTTATACTTGAAATCCTTATATTAGTTCAAGGAATATGGATCTTACCCTCGAATGCGCTCTCTTAATCCATCATCAGAAAGATTTGATCTTGCATACCCAAACATATGGACTTCTTCAGATTGTAGAAATCCCTATCGATATCAGACAGTAAGATGCACAAATATGTATGTGTGCCAACCTGAGAATCATTATGTATATGGCATGCAATGCGCTATACAATGATGTTCTATTATTTCTGTACACTTGGGTGCAAGCTGATAAACTCAACACAGATGGATCAACTTTTGCACAAGTTTAACTCAACACAGACGGATCAACTTTTGCACAAGTTTATAAACTCAACACAGACGGATCAACTTTTGCACAAGTTTATAAACTCAACACAGACGGATCAACTTTTGCACAAGTTTACTCCTTTTGCATCACATCTTTTTAAAGTTTGTAAAGTTAATATGTAAGAATGATCTATTTATGATCAAATTACCTGGTGAAAAATATGAAATAGTGCTGGGAAAGTTTTCTTCTTAGCAAGGTCGCCAGAAGCCCCAAGTACAACAATGGACAAGCAACCAGACTCTGAAGAAGGGTCTAGGTCCTTCAAATCTGACAAAGAGCGAAAGCTATTCCGTGCCGATGATGGGGAAGATCCAGACGACCCTCCTGACATGATAAACTGGATGGTTTTCTTCGTCCTTTAGAGATAAACCTAAGAATATTGCAAAGGTACAATTAATCACCGAATGTATAAGTTGTTCAACTAAATAACATAGAACCAGTATAATTAGAAAAGGGACATCTTTAAAGATCACCATGTACCAGTACAACTTAATTATCGTAACAATTAACTGATCTAGTTACTAGTTGCTCATAGATCAATCTGAAAGCATGCAGCAAAAATGCAAGAACTTACGGTTCCACTGGACTTATGCGTGTTTGAGCCGGTAGAGTGTTGCCCTACAACCACTTGCTTCCCTGAACTAAGCATCTGTATGCCAAACTGTACCATCATCAACTGCTGAAATGGCTGTTGGATATGAGGGTTTTCTCATTCGAAACCTTTCAGCGGGAAGTAATTAGAGGAGAAGCGATCTAGGAAATACTCACAGGCTTTGAACGTAACCACTTCAAGGTAGGCTTCTAACTTAGCTTAATCCTCTCCTGGCTACGATTTCGGGTACATACTCCTCTTGATACTTGAGAATTATCAATTCTCCTACTTCAGAACCCACTAAAAATCGGAGCTCAGGCACTTGACTGTTTTCATCGTGCAGCACCAGCCTGTAACTGCTTTCAGCTTCCACTAAAGCATCCTCCCTCCCGAGGATATACCGATATGAACATTTACTCAGCACTGCCCATATGGTCACACGCGCAGCAAGTTCTCCAAGCGGATGAGAGGTTCCAGCGGCAATGTTGCCGAGTACTCTGTCTTGGATAGACCTGAATCGTTGAGTCTCACCCAGCATAATCATTGTATAATGTAAGGCTCGGCACCTTTGGGCATCCATTATCATCCGGTTGGCAAGTGTGTACTTAGAGAGCGTCAAGACAATTGCCTCCAGAGAGTCACGTCCCAAAGTGATATGGGTACTGTGGACAGGAATTTTCAATTAGCATGAGAAGAATAACAAATTCAAAAGGAGAATAAGATTATTGAGGGTAGCGCCACTGCGCCAGCACTCACATATCCCGACTGTAGTTAGACAGGTAGTCGATCGCGTTACACTTGAGGAATAATGGAAATCGATGTACCTCGGCCTGATCTGAAAAAGCAAACCAACCGCCTGGATCGTTGTTTCTATCATCTCCTTCAATGCGTGGACGAAATGCGATGAAATATAGGTCGGTCTCTTGGAAGAGGATCCACGGAACGGCCGTCCTCCTCACGCACAAGCTGCACTACGTGGTAGGTGTGATACTTGCGGTTGTTCCTGGCCGCCTCGGGGTTAGGGTGAGGGATGTCGTGAGGAGGTGTCACCGGCACGCCCTCCACCAGCATAGATGCCAACGAGAGCATGCGTTGGTGCCTCTCCTCCATGAGCTGCTTGAACGTTGGCTCGTCAGCGGTCACCGACAAACGGTACCTGGGTAGGTCCTGTTTCACAATGCACAAACAAGCATCATGTATGAATATACTACCATCAAATCCCCACTAAATCTGAAAGGAATCAATCCAGGAAACACCCAAGAACCCAATGATTTCAACCGGATCAAAGACAATTTTGGGGAGTGGAGAGTATCGGAGAAGACACAGAACGCTCAGGGCAATTTTCGGTTTCTGCACTATTCACCGTAAAACTCTAAGTCTGCATACAACTGAAGACACAAACTTAACTCTGAACATTTCAGAGAGTAACAACCCAGTACGCAAATTACGCCACAGCCCGCACGATCCGCTAGACTCGGACTCCACTACTGCATAACCGACAACAAAATACTAAAACGTGCTACACTGCACGATCACACGGGAGATAAAATGCACACAACAGAATACTACAGATTTTCGGCTGAGAGCTTCAAAACTGAAACTAAAACCTGACAAATGACTAAACAGACCAAAGTCCAGACCAAGTCTGGCTTATTTTCCAACATGCTCCCCCCTAAGCCTGACTTGGCTGATTTATGTGCTTCACTCCCAGCAGTTCTGACATCTCCACAAATTTGATTCTTGCAAGTGCTTTGGTGAGTATATCTGCCCTCTGCTCATCAGTACAAACATACTCCACATGGATCTGCCCTTTGTCAACACAATCTCGAACGAAATGGAATCTTGTGTCAATATGTTTGCTTCGTCCATGAAACACTGCATTCTTCATGAGGGCAATTGCAGACTTGTTATCAACCCGAAGCAACACCGGTTCAGACTGCTGTCCAATGATCTCATTCAGCAGATTTTTCATCCAAATTCCCTGACAGGCAGCTGATGTCGCAGCCATGAATTCCGCTTCACACGAAGACAAAGCTACACACCTTTGCTTCTGAGAACTCCATGAAACCAGATTGCCACCAAAATAGAAAGCCATACCACTTGTACTCTTTCTATCGTCTATGTCACCTGCCAGATTGCTGTCAGCATAACCAATCAACCTTTCCTCTTCTCCATTTCTACCATAGATGAGTCCCATGTCCAGAGTCCCTTTGAGGTATCTCAGAATCTGCTTGAGTGCTTGAAAATGGCTGGTAGTTGGCTTTTGCATATATCTACTGACAACTCCAACTGCATACGCCAAATCTGGACGAGTGTGCAGCAAATACCTCAGGCTTCCCACCAAGCTTCTGAACTCTATTGCATCCACTTGTGCTCCTTGAGAATTCATGCCAAGCTTCAACTTCGGTTCCATGGGAACTTTGCAAGGGTTACAGTCACTCATTCCAGAGTGATCCAAAATCCTTCTTGCATAAGTGGACTGCTTGAGAGTGATCCTCTGCTCCTTTTGCTCAACCTCAATTCCAAGGTAATATGACAGAAGGCCGAGATCACTCATCTTGAATTCTCCCATCATTTGCACCTTGAATTGTTCAATCACAGCTTTGCAGGACCCCGCCACAATCATGTCATCAACATACACTCCAACAACGAGTCTTTCTTCTCCCATTTTCCTGACATATACACTTTGTTCTTGAGCACACCTTTCAAATCCAATTTGCTTGAGACTCTTGTCCAGCTTGAGGTTCCATGCTCTCGGAGCCTGCCGAAGCCAATACAAAGCTTTTGTGAGTTTGTATACCAAATGCTCTTGCCCTTTCACAACAAAACCCTCGGGTTGTGAGACATATACTTCTTCTTGCAGATGAGCTGAGATAGCAAGCAACATTCGGACTATTTCCATTCTTGCCACCGGAGCAAACACCTCCTCAAAATCAATCCCTTGCCGCTGCACATACCCCTTTGCAACCAATCTCGCTTTGTGCTTGACGGTGTTTCCCTCTAAGTCCTTTTTGAGCTTATAAACCCATTTCAAACCAATGGGTTTGAAACCATGAGGCAAGCTTGTGAGTTTCCATGTCTTGTTGCTTTCAATGGATTCAATCTCCCATTTCATAGCTTCTTGCCAATTCTCATCCTTTGCAGCTTGGTTGTAACTGACAGGCTCATCAGCATCCACAAAGTTCAACTCATCTTCGAGTTCTACTTCACTAGTTTCAGCATAGATCTCACTGAGGGATCGAAATTTCCTGGGTTCACTTTCTACGTCTGACAACACTACTTGTGATGAAGACAGACCCGGATTTCCTGCGATTTCCTGAGAAACAGGTGTACCATGCATTTGGGAAGGAGACAAATCTGTCATTTCTTGCGGCTCACCTGAACTCAGTTCCTCTCCATCTCCTGTTGTCCGATCTTCAACAGTGAACGATACCCAATCTTGCTTGTGCTCTTGGCTGACTTCTCCCCAATCCCATTTCTGGTTCTCCTCAAACACAACGTCCCTGCTTACACAGACCTTGTTTGCTGCAGGATCAAACAATCGGTGTGCCTTGCTCCCTTCCTTTGCGCCTAGATATACCATTTTCTTGCTGCGATCATCCAGTTTCTTTATATGTGGTTTGGCCACCTTCACATGAGCTGTGCACCCGAAAACTCTCAAGTATTCCAGGTTCGGTTTCCTCCCAGACCATGCTTCATACGGCGTGCAGTCTTTCAATGCTTTTGTGGACATGCGGTTGAGCAAAAACACTGCATGCCTAACGGCTTCTCCCCACATTTTCCTGGGAACTTCCATGCATTTAAGCAGACTTCTTGCTGTGCCCAATATCGTCCGATTCCTCCGCTCTACCACCCCGTTCTGCTGGGGGGTATAGGGTGCAGTGAGATGCCGAGTGATGCCTTCCTCTTCACAAAAGCTTGTAAATACCTTGGACAAAAATTCTCCCCCTCGGTCAGTCCTCAAGGTTTTGATCTTGTGATTAGAGCTCTTTTCAGTCACAGCCTTGAACTTCTTGAAAGCTGCAAAAGCATCATCTTTGCCTTTAATCACATACACCCACATATACCGTCTAAAGTCATCAACAATCAATAGGAAGTATCTGTTTCCAGCAATTGTTGAAGGAGTGATTGGGCCACACAAATCAGCATGAACCAGTTGGAGTGGTTGTTCTGCCCTGAAATTTGCTTGAATAGGGAAAGGAAGCCGATTCTGTTTTGCAGCTATACATGCTTCACAAATCTGATTTGGATGGTGAATCCTTGGTAATCCTGTGACCATATGCTTCTCAGCCATCACCTTGAGTGCCTGAAAGTTGAAGTGTCCAAGTCTTGCATGCCATAGCCACCCTGGATCATCAAGTCTTGACAGCAAGCAGATTGGTTCACAAGTCTGAATCGCCATCTTGTACAATCTGTTTGCAGTGCGCTTCACTTTCATCAACAATGTCCCATTCCTATCAAACATCTTCAGGTACTCTCCTGCAAGCACTATCTCACTTCCACTTTCAGTCATTTGACCAAGGCTAATGATATTATTCCTCAAGCTGGGAATGAAATACACCTCTGGGAGTATGAGTTGATCCCCATTTTTGTACTTAATCAATATGGAACCCTTTCCCTTTATCTGCACAGATGAACCATCACCGAACTTGACAGCTCCTGTGATGCTTTCATCAAGCTCCATAAACTTCTCTCGGTCCCCAGTCATATGATTACTGGCACCATTATCTAAATACCAAATGTCCGAGCGGACGACGATCTCTTCAACCTTGCAGAGTTCAGGAATAACGGCTTCTGCATTCAGTAACACGACTCCTTGGATATCCGCAGCACGAGCAACTTGAGGATTCACAACACAGACTGACAGCAGCAATGTGGTCTCTTCTTCTTCTTGGGTGCGTATCAAATTTGCCTCCTGACGTTCCCGCCGTGGTTTGCGGCACTCAGACGCATAATGCCCAAACACATCGCAGTTAAACATTTGACATGTTTCTTGTCTTTACCTTTGCTGGTCGCATCTTGGCGTGGTGCAGCGAAACCACCACGGCCTCCTTTGCCACGGCCGCGACCTCTCCCGTGTCCGCCGCTCCGGCCGCTCCCGTATGAGCCAGCCACGCCACGACCCTTGCCGCCTGACGATGAACCTCCACCATCATTCTTCTTCCACGCCTGCCACTCTTCGTGAGTGAGCAGAAGTTTGCCTTCGCTGTTGACGTCGCCTTGCCTCCTGGTACGCTCCTCGTACGCTTTGAGGCGCCCGATCGCCTCATCAAACGACATGGTGTCGATATCAGAGAACTGCTCGATTGCTGCGACGACTTGCAAATATTTGTCCGGCACAGAATCCAGCAGCTTCTTGACGAGAGTCTCTTCCTCCAGGGGTTTCCCGAGTCCACTGAATTTGGTTGCCAAGGCACTGATCTTCCCGGCAAAATCATCAATGGATTCAGTCTGCTCCATGCGCAAAACATCGAATTCACTTTCAATGTCTGCACTCTCGCCTTCTTCACCCGGTCAACACCAAGGTACCGTGTCTTCAGACTCTCCCACGCCTCCTTCGCCGTCTTCTTCTTGGCGAGTTGCAGCACCACGTCCTCCGGAACGGCTTGGAAGATGCACGCAAGTGCCATCCTATCCTTCTTCTTCTCTACGACCACCCCGGCTGCGGGTTCAATGGCGTCCCAGACCCCCTGGGCTTCCATGAACACTTCCATCTTAATCGCCCAAGTGGAATAGTTTGAAGAATTCAGCATTGGATAGTGTACCGAAACACCACCATCTTTCGCCGCTTGCTGTGTGGTGAGTGCCATTTGATCCAGCCGTGGGTACTTGGGCAGGAATGTGAAGCCTGCTCTGATACCAAATGAAAGGAATCAATCCAGGAAACACCCAAGAACCCAATGATTTCAACCGGATCAAAGACAATTTTGGGGAGTGGAGAGTACCGGAGAAGACACAGAACGCTCAGGGCAATTTTCGGTTTCTGCACTATTCACCGTAAAACTCTAAGTCTGCATACAACTGAAGACACAAACTTAACTCTGAACATTTCAGAGAGTAACAACCCAGTACGCAAATTACGCCACACCAGCGCGATCCGCTAGACTCGGACTCCACTACTGCATAACCGACAACAAAATACTAAAACGTGCTACACTGCACGATCACACGGGAGATAAAACGCACACAACAGAATACTACAGATTTTCGGCTGAGAGCTTCAAAACTGAAACGGAAACCTGACAAATGACTAAACAGACCAAAGTCCAGACCAAGTCTGGCTTATTTTCCAACAAAATCCCCCCATCTCGCTGCTTTCTTCAGGATCGGCTGCGTGGCAGCACGATCAGAGTTAAAATGGCTGCTGCATGGCACATGCAAGAGGAATGCATGGCACATGCAAGAGGACGTAAGAGTGGATTACCGTAATATCGTATTGTCGACGCCCCAGCACGAGCGCTCGAGACACCTCCGTAGCCTTCCGAAGGACTGCATCTGATAGCTTCTTCTTCCTACGGGCCTTATGTGACAACATGTCGGATTTGGTGGCGGCGGAGTCGGCGGAAACTGCACTAGCTAAAACCCACGGATGATTCGGTGGCGGTGGAGTGCGGCGAATCGGTAGCCTTCGGTGGCGACGGAATGCGGCGGAGTGAGTCGGCGAACATTGGAATCGGCGGACACTGCTTCTCATGAACTCTAGCCCTACGCAAAAGGAAGTAAAGAAAAATGTGCGGAGATGCTCTAGAACTGAGTCGGCGGCGGACACTGCTCCTTACGGACTCCAGCCCTTGCAATAAAGTGAAGACACCCGGGAGTCACCACTCGAGCAATCTCGGCCGACCGATCTAGATCCGACTGTTCAAATCTAGACGCGGTAATTTTGCAAAAAACCGCCCGCGTTTGGCGTAACAATTTTGCGAATACCCCCGTCCCGACCCCCATCCGGCGGCGTCGCGGCCACTGGCCCTCCGCCCGTCTCTACCTCGGTCGCCGGGTTGAGTCCAGCGCCGTCGCCCGCCCCCATTCAGCGCCGCGCAACGAAAACCGTACGGTTTGTGCTCACGGCGTTCACGACGTTCAGATTGGCAGTGCAACCTTTATTGGTTCATCTTTAGAGCAAGCCTTATAATACAGCCTTCAGCTGGCTGTATAGATACTTACAGCCCACTTATCAGCCTACTTATATAGTAGTTACAGCTAGCTGAAGGCTGTATGATCTACCTCTTCCTCTCACAAAGTTTCTTGGTTCTTGTGCTTCAGCTGGCTGTAAACTTACAGCCCACCTCTCTTCTCTCTCCTCCTCTCTCTCCTCCACCTCAGCATACAGCCAGCTTACAGCCCCTTATAATACTTGCTCTTAGAGTTACACGAACTGCAGGTTCAGTAGGGTGGACCCACAGGTATATCGGATTGGCCACGATATACCCTAGGCCCCAACCGAACCCAGTACCGGCGCCAGTCAATCCGGTCAATCCCGGCGCTGCTGACGGTTCGCTGCCGCACGCGCCGCCGCGATCCTCACGCCTGCAGTGTGCAGAGCCGCCACGGATTCGCCGGCGTCCTCCCGTCGGGGCCGAGCTCGTCCTGAGGGGTGAGTAGGGCGGCCTTCTCGAGGCACCGGAACTGGTCCGTGCAGGCGATCTTGGAGACGAGGTTGCTCCGGTGCGGCGGGTCGAAGAGCTCTTGGGAAGGCGTGTCGGGCAGGCGGAGGCGGCGCCCACTCGCTCTCCGCGTCCTCCTCCTTGTCGCCGGCGGAGCCGCGGAGGGCACTCCTCACCGCGCTCCTCTCGCGTCCGGCGAGACCTTCCGGCCCATGCCGGGCCCCCGCGCCGCCGGAGCCACCGAGGCGAGCGTTCCACGCCTCTCCGAGCCCCCCTGGGGTTCAGGGCCACCCCGGCGTCGTGGGCCAGCCGGAACCCGGCGTGGCCGTGGGGGACGGCGGGCTGGAGATCTCTAGGCTGGGGATCTCGGGCCGGATCGTCGAGGGGCTCGCCGCGCGGGGCATCACCAGGCTCTTCCCCATCCAGGTAGCGCTCGAGCGGTCCGCGGAGGACCTCGACCAGTCCCGCCTCGGCGGCGGGTTCCGCTCCTACGGCTCCGGGGAGCGTCGCGGCGGCGGCGGCGGCTTCGACGACGAAGGCCGCCGCGGGCCGCCGGGTAGGGGCTCGGATCTCGATATGCCCTCTCGCGCCGACGAGGATCGCAACTGGTCGCTGAGTAAGAAGTCCTTCTCGCCGTCGCCCGCCGACTCCGGCCCCCGGAATCGGTACGAATCCCTGGGGGGCGGAGCGGCCGCTCCCGTCGGCCGCGCCGACGACGACAGCGACTGGTCCCGCGGGAAGAAGCCGCTGCCTTCCCGCTACCCGAGCCTCGGCTCTGGCGGTGGCTTCCGCGACTCACCTGGCTCGACCGTCTCCGACCACTGGGCCCGTGCCGCGCCGCACAATGGCGAGCGCGAGAGACCACGCCTCGTGCTCGATCCGCCCAAGCGTGAATCCTCGACCACCCCTGCGCCACCGGCTGATGCGGGAGTGGGACGCAGCCGGCCGAGTCCATTTGGTGCTGCGAGACCCCGGGAGGACGTGCTGGCCGAGAAAGGGCTGGACTGGAGGAAGATGGAGACTGAGATTGATGAGAAGAAGACTAGCCGTCCCACCAGCTCACAATCGAGCAGGCCTGGCGGTGCCCACTCCTCACGACCCGGGAGCCCTGGGTCACAAGTATCGGCTGTGGGTAGTGAAGGCGCACCGAGGGCACGACCAAAGCTGAACCCTTTTGGTAATGCGAAGCCAAGAGAGGTGGTTCTGCAGGAGAAAGGGAAGGACTGGAGGAAGATTGACCTTGAGCTGGAGCATCGCCGTATCGATAGGTATGCCATATATGGAGCTGCTTCTTGATACCACAGTATATGTTGCAAAGTATGCACCCTTAGCATTTGCCTGTGAACGCAATACCGACTAAGGTTAACAAAGCTGTGGCCTTTCACAGATATAGCCATATAGGATTCTATTTATCCGAGACCTTTCGCTATATTTTGCTAGTGGCACTTAAATAAAACATTTTAGACAAAAACTTTCAGTAGTTCAATAGTACCACCAACCACAAGTTAGCTTACCATTTTGGTGGTTGTGCTTTCAAAGGTTGTTTCTGTGCTTCTTCTGTCAATTATCTACAATGTGCATAAGAGACAAGGAAGTCGGAAGTGCTAACTTTGTTGCTTAGACCTGGTTATTTGTGGGGTATGAAATAATGGCACGACGATGGATGTTAGCAAGTTACTTGAATTGATTGTCAGAAGTACATGATGAGTAATGACAATCACATCCACAGTAATGCCATGGTCATAAATAATTTTGCTTGCATGTTTTGAATGTAGTGACACTTGCACTTGTTACATTACTAGTTCCATTCAACACCTTTTTGCCCCTAAGTTTAGTTTTATAAAATGTGGCAACAGGAAATTGGGAAAATTGATGGATTCCAAACCAATTTTTGTTGGGACCAGAGCTTGGATTTTTTTTTCAGTAAAAACAATAAGGATGTGATCAATAGCAAAAGGCTAGTGGAATTCCAGAGACATTTTACAATGTTAGTACAATATTGGCAGAGCCGCAGAGGTTATTAAAGCTAGAGACACAAAAAGAGGCAAAGGGATATGTTTAGCTGTGTTTTTCTTCTATTACATGCAAATCAAAATATTTGTTACATGTGCTTTTTATAGTGTTAATGTGTAATTGTACTTTTGGATGGCAAGGTGATATTAATTGATTGAATCACCTCGTTGGTTGCCCACTTACCCTACATCTTGGAATGGTTATCATTTACCGGAAGCCTAATAGTACCCTGCCCAAGTCATGGGTTTCTCAGTGTCTATTATATGAACAGTTTTGGACGACACTGATGTGTACCACCTGCCTTTGCTCCTAACATTCATCATGTAGGATGGATCATCACTCCTACCACATGTGTAACTACTATGAACAACTTAGCAAGGTCATTAATTATACTGGTTGCACCAGTTGTTTTTAGAAAATTTTCATCATGATATATGATAATAGCTAATCTTCATTGCTAGCAAATGCTTCATCAGTTCATATGCTTTGCAATTTCTTAACTGATGACAAGATTTTGGTTACTTTGTGATGCTGTAGTTGACACTACTCAGTCTACTCCAAGGCTACTGTTGGTCATGCACTTGTCTAGGATTGGCATTGAATCATGCATGTTCCAATTGGCAGTTTTCTTCGTATCTTTTGGAGAACACATTGCTCCTTCTCTGTCAATATCCTGACCTTCATATTAAGATGTAGAGGGCATCGAATAAATTTTGCCCATTTCAGAAAGAACTGTTCTGTACCTAATCTTGAGAGTTTTACTGAAGATAGCATCAGCTCCTCTTTAGTTTAGATACCTTATAGGTCTATAATCCGTTACTTTTCTCGTGGACCTCAGAACCCCCTTTTACATCTGTGCCTTCAATAACCTATCAATAATTGGTAGCAAAGACCTGTTGTTCTGGTGTTTGGTAGGATTAATAAGTGAATATTTGGCACAGCCAGTCACAAAGGGGAATCAACTTTAACACTTGGCTAGGTGGTCTGAGAAAATGAACCTTCCTCAACTCAAAGTTAGCCAATCATTTAGAAACTCAACCTGGTGAACTACCTATCATTTAATGTTTTGAATAAATTAGGTGACAGATAAGTAGATCCAATAGTTGTAGGTGATATGTTTAATCTATTCCTCAACCAAGCAAGTCCATTCAAGATTCTTCGCTGAAGTAAATGGACTTTGCTACTTAATCCTGTTAAAATACATATACATGCACTTGGGCCTTCCCACTGAAGTTTATTCCTGAAGCTTCAAGTGATGTTTTCCAGTTGCGGAGCCATAACTTCATACCCGTGGGGTCTGACACACATTTATAATATTTGTGGGGGTCTATCCCCATAAGATTTCTTGTACTTTTCAAGGTTTCACGAAATATCTTGTATATGTAAGGTCTATTCCTACAATATATGTGCCCTATGTTTCCCATTTGATTTGAACACAAGTACATGAACTTGAATATTTCAGGCCAGAGACAAATGAAGAGAGGGTGTTGAAAGAAGAGATCAGCCTACTTAGGGTGAAACTAAGAGAAACTGAAGAAAAGATAAGCGATGAGGATGCAAAAAGTTTGTCTGAGAAGATAGCTCAGATGGAAACTGATCTAGAGCTTCTTACGATTGAGTTGGATGACAAGATTCGATTTGGGCAAAGGCCTGGTTCTGGAGCTGGCAGGGTTACTGCACCGCCACCAACTAATATAGCAGAGGTATCTACTCAAATTGTAGAGTCCATGGAAAGGCCACATTCCCGTAGCGGCACAGAGCAATATCCAAAACCGATGGAAGAAAGATGGGGATTTCAGGGGAGCAGAGATAGAGGCTCTTTTGGTGGCAACAGAAGTTCAGACAGGTTTGTTTGGTGTGCTTGATGTTGTTATGGATCTGGTCCAAATAGGATTCCAACAAAAATTCCTACTTTCTTTGATGTTTACACGCTTACACCTTTCTTGGTTTTGTGATTATCATCGATCACAGTGACCTTGGTATGCACTTTTTTAACACAGTATGTGTCTAACCCGTGCTGGTAAACATAATTGTTCTTCTGTCCTGTATTATGTCCTGTTAGGATTCTGAATAGTTTTATTAACCGAATATTCATCATGCATCAGCTAGTGGAAACCATAATCTCAGTGATTTATTTTCTGAAACTGTATTGCTACAAATCTTCTTTTCAGGTTTGTTCATTTAATTTTTTAGTTGATGTTACCTGTAAACTTTTCATTTACATGCTTTTCAGGTCGTTGACAGGGCAGAGATGGTGAAGCCCTGGTTTTGGCACTTCTCTTCTTGGACGGATTTTTCTCTGTTTTTAAACAATGGACAAATAAGTTGATATGTTCTTGTTGCTGCTTGACTCCCATTTTGTTTGCCTTGGAAGAGTAGAGAGGATGATGGACAAATAAGGGTCCAAGCTATTTATTACTACCTCTACGGTGGTGCCTCTGATTACAAGCTCTTGTTATTTGTTAGCATTGACTAAGGCTCATGTATTGTTGATTCATTAATCATCACCAGCCATTAATCTTGTTCGTTGTTCTGGGGTAAACTCTTTTTTTGTTCTCTCATGTATTGATTCTGCAGCTGTGTTTTGCTCAAATTGTGTAATCTTAGTTCCGCGGATTTCTTGATAGATGTAAACAGTACAAACCTACCTTTTGCTTTCTTGGATTTGGGTCATCCAAGAAACAACATCAACTACTATGTGTGGACATTCTGACATTTGTTTCTGATTTGATTTCTTTACTGATATGTACATATATGTTTTATTTGATATATGTATAAGAGAATATTGATATTCATTGTACGGTTTGGAATCATGCTTGATATGTATCGTCCTCTTTTACGCACGGACACCTTAGCATTCACAAGGAAAAGAAGCACAGCAAATTGCCTTATAGCAAACCTTTACCCTTGGATTGTGAAACAAGGGACCAGATCAAAAGCTACAATGTGCTCCTCTACTAAATTCATGCTACAGTAAAAAATTGTACGAAAGTGTATCTCGTCCTATGATCCTAGTGTAGCTGAGCAACAGGGGAGAACACCCAGGCATCAAAGTATTTTGAGTGTATTTCCTAGATTCGATGCGGATGAAGGTAGCATCCACCATCCCAGTTGGAAGGCAACTAGGGCAAGGGAGAAATCACAGGCAAATTATTTAGCTCACCACCAGTTATACCACCAATGGCTGCGGATTGTACGTTTTTCAGCTTGCTGTTCTAGAATTTATTAGATCACTCGCAAAGTTTCAGAAATTCATATATATCAAAAATAGTAAAGTTTGAGTACCATGGTAACTCTCAACGCTAGTAACCCATTGGTGTAAAGGTACAGATTACCACCGAATTTATTTCATCCATCGAGCACTCTTTGGAACTTCGTTGGTTTTGTACCGCCTGGCATATTACAACTGTAGTGTGGTTAATATCTGGATTTATTACTACCTCTTATATTAGGACGAATTACAACGGATTACCACCTTTATTCGTTGAGGATTTCCAAGATTCAATTGGCCAACGAACAAAAAGCGATCGTATTACATACAGGTGGTTCAATATACACAGGTGCTCCGGTAAAGTTACAAACAGAAACGAACGGATTTCAAGGGCCTTCAAGAGCCCACGACTTGACACCGCCCGAATTAGGCGACAAGAGTTGGTCAACATTTGACGAAGGTAGTAAAGGCGCATCATCTTCGGTCACTCCGCTCTGTCAATAATGGATGCATTGGGAGGTCAGTCGGCTAGCTGGATCATACCTCAGCAAGCCTTGCAAAAGATCGATGAAATCCCCAGCAGAATGATCTACATTTTGCATCACCAGATTCTGCTTGCATAAAAAGGCAATCAGTTCCATATGCCACAGATTAAGATGGCCATATCAGCTTAAAACAACAGGATGTGAGACATACCTGAAGCCGGGGCAGCTTCATGACAGCTTTCATGCTCTCTCGTGAGGCGCAGCCTTCAGGCCAGTTCAAACGGCCTTTTCTGACATATTTCTCACCACGTCGACTACAAACAAAGGAACAAATGAGCACATAATGCTTACCACACTGAGATGGATCGAGGACAGCAACATACTTTGCCCTTTTAAGCATCTGGTATGGCAAAGGACCAAACACCCTCTCCATCATAGCCAGATGCTCCATGTTTTCATGAGTCTGAAACAGTGCCTCTCCCTGCAGTACCTTTGTAACTCAAACCCCCGTTGTTGTGATTCATGAGAAGGCAAAATAAGCCCCAATGAGTCAATGACATACCGTGCAAAGTGCAACCAGAATACAACCAACACTCCAGATATCACATGGGTAACTCCATCCAAGTCCTGAATAGAAGAACGATTGTGCTATTGTAATTAACACACATAAAAATCTGGCTGAACAGGGGAAGCTTTCCCCAAGAAAAAATGGATACCCAAGATAACTTCCGGAGCCCGATAATGCCTAGTAGATACCACGTAGGTCTGGTCCTGTTGATCATGTGTAGTGCTACCAAAATCGATCACCTTGATAGCACTAGACTTTGGCAGCCGTTTATAATAGGAGCCCTCCTTGGGGGAACAGAATGAAACCTACTTGGGGGAACAGAATGAAACGTAGCAGTTGTTATCAAAGGATTAGCAACATCATATATGTTTTTAAAACTTCAATGGCTCATACACCAGAAACAACTAAGCACAAGAAAAATAAACATAATGGCTAGAAGATCAAATAAGTAAAAGAACAAAGTATACTTTGTAATCGGGCACTTTAATATACTCTGGAGAAACAAGAAGAATGTTCTCAGGCTTTAAATCAGTGTGAATGAGGTGCAATTCATGCATAACTGCAACACACATTACAGACAAGATAAATATGTAAAAACCCAAAAGAAAATTAGATATTCCTAAAAGAACCATGAAGCAAAGAATAAGAAACAGTCATCAACTGATGACAGCCTGCAATTTATCGAAGAATGATGTACACTTGCATACTAATGAGGGTAATAAGGGTAACAGAAGGAACTGTGCAAACACATGCTATACATTCCAACAGTTGTTTGGCAACCTCCCGAACTAGGGTAATTGGGAATGACCTTCGCCCATTTTTGCATTAATCTTATCTGCAAGCATGAATCCCCAACTGACCTTCGCCCATTTTTGCATAATTCTATCTGCAAGCATGAAAACAAGACATAAGAACAAACCATGTGAAAAACAAGTACACAAAAAAAGGGGCTAACTGGAGAAATTTTTGGAACTGAAAAGGCACAAAAATAATTGAGAAACATTGCATGGTTATATATAGAATTACTCAATTGCATGTAAACAAACCAAATTCTGGTTAGTTAATTACAGCGAAATGTGAGGTTGTCTCCCACAGCAAAAACATAATGCCCATCCTTGTCATCTTCCCTCAGAGGAGGAGAGGCAAAGCGAGGGAGCCCTTAGGCCCCATGAGAGGGTAGAATACTACCCGAAGACAGCCCCAGTGTCACAGCACTGATGACATTTGCATCTTCCCGCCCACAAAATCCTATCTGAACCTACAGACAAATACCAAAATTTAATCATCCAGCCAACTGAATTTATTAAAAAAAAATACTAGTGTGCTACTGCAATCAAAAGTTTCATCAAAACATTTAGGATGTTACAAAGGGGATGAGATATGTTACTTTTTAGTGGTCTTATAATCTGCAATAAATCATGAACAATTGAATCAAAGGCTTTCTACCGTGTATAAAAAAACTAGTGCTTTTAGCCCTTTAGCATATAATTACTTAAGCCCTACAATACATAAAACCATAAGAAAATTAAACGCTCAGAATAAGAATTTTACAGATTATCGACAGATCTTGCATAAATTAACATCAAATAACAAACTAGACCCAAAACAGAATATGTTACTACACTACACACTGGATAACAAAAGCCAGCATGATTCAGTTGATGATTTAAACCTGAAACTCTCATCAGTAATCAGACCACATGAATACCCAGACAAATTGCCCCGAAAGGCCAAGAGGTGTGCCAGTCATCACTTCAGTGGCCTAATATACACCCAGACAAATTAATCTTATCCGTACCAAAACTAAGCAATAATTTCGCCCATGCACCTCCTAATCCCGAAACACACAACCAATCAGGGGCGGACCTGCCCTTCGGGCGAGCCCGGGCGGCCGCCTGAGCTCCCCTCGCCGGCCGGACCCCCCCTCGCCGGAGCAGTCCCTCTCGACGTCGGCCGCCACTGACTACTCGATGGCCTTGTCACTGGATAACACGGATGGCTTCAACTCGGAAGAGAAGTTCCATATTGACGACAGCTTCTGGTCGGAGACACTGGCAATGCCGGTGGACAGCTCCGGTTCCGGGATGGAGAGCGGCGACGTCCCCTTTGGCGCGGACGGTGCTTCGCCGCCGTTGTCGAGCAACGACGACATGGACTTCTGGCTCAGAATGTCATCAAGGCTGATGACATGCAGAGCTTGTCCCAGATTTAGGCAGACCGTTGGCTTCTTGGCTGATTGCTTGTTCATTTTCCTCTCTCGCTATTCTTTGAATCTTTGCTGTGCTGCGTTTTGGAGTGTGTATATCTGAAAAATGGAAGAGCTTGTGAAGCGAAAAGTAATCGTTCATGGCGTTGTTCATCGAGAAAAAATGGGGACATGAGAGTCAGTATCCGCGGGCACATATTTTCGTCGAACCTTTGTCCCATGTAAAAGAGAGGCGAAATGATCCTAAATTCTAAATCGATGGCTTCTGAAATTATTTTGCGAAAAAGCGAAGTTTCTTGTGCAACGTTTCAAGCTTTCCTCACAAATGGCAAACATGGCTAAAATTTTGTAGACAGAAACAGTTTGTACAGCATCTGCTCAGATTGGTATGGTTGGAAACTTGAAACTTCAATTTACAAGATCTCCGGCCTCTAGGTTAGTTTCTACTTTCTAGTGATTTAGGAGAGGTGCTGCCAAAGTGCCAAAATCTTTCTTTTTTCTGGTTTCCTGAGCTTAGGTTTGTGAGGATTAGAGGATAAGTGGGGTTCTTGCTCTAAATTTTGGCTCAGATTGTTGATTGTTAATTGGAGATTTGGAGTTGTTGAGAAACTAAAACTCTGAAGTCTGAAGGATACTGGCTGGGCAGTGGCCAGTGGGCATTACTGCATTAGCACGTCGAAATGATTTGTTGAGAAACTGAAGTTCTGCTTATATGCTTAATGCTATAATTTTTTGTCTATTTAGGTGGAACATGCTCCTAACTATCCCTTCTACACCACGTTGGATCGTCTAGACCATAAGAGGAACATTGAACATTTTGACATTATGGGCTATCAGATGCTAAAAACATGGTACATGTAAGTTTTGTGTTTCACAAAAGAAGTTCCCAACAAATTTCAGTAATGTAGACATTAGAGACCAATCTGAAATGTATCGCTGAAACATGCATTCTCAAACCAATCAAGGTCGTCTAGCTTTGGGTGTCAGAGATTTCAGTACAACTCAATCCAGTTACCAGGAAGAACTTCAGCATCTCGACAGGTCTATCTGACAGTTATGTTCTACTGCCTTATGCGAACCAACAACCTTTAGTTTATTATGGATAATACTGTTTGCTTTACGGCTTACAAGTCTGCCCTAGCTACATTTTAATTCTGGTCCGCTACTGCAACCAATATCTAGTTAAACTTACACAAGCACGGTAGGTGACTCGAATCTACGCAGAAACCAACCATTATTTCCATGAGAATTATGGTAGGTCGCTAGCGAAACGACTCAAATCAACATCGCAGCAACAACAAAAAATCCTACCATGCGATAGATCTGCGAGGTAAAGGTACACGGCGAGCCGTATCGGGGGCATACCTGATGGATCTCCGGGCCGACGTCCCACCCCAGCCGCTGCCGCCTGCGCGGGCGGCGGTTCAGCGGCGCGAGCGGCATCTCGGCCAAGCACTCCATCCTAGATCGATCTCTCCCAAACTAAACTCTCGAATCGAAGCCGGCGGCGGCGGCGATTGGTTTGGTATCTGGATGCGGAGGAACGAGCAATTCCGAGGCTCTCCCAAGTCCCAACCCTAGCCTCCGCGCTTTACGGCGAGAGCGCGAGACGGGAGGTGGTGGAGGCAGTGACGGACACGGCCTCGCGGGCGCAGGCGTCGACACGGCTACCGCCTGTGCCACTGACGCTTCCGGACCACGCGGATCGTAGGAGCAGGATGGCAGTGTGGCCCGCATGTCAGTGATACGTTAGCGAAGGCGCTGGTAATAGCTTCAATGAGCGTGGTTGCCGCGTCCCTTGCGGGTCGTGGGCCGCTCGTCTCTACGTGCTCTTGCCGAACGGATTCGCGCACGCAGTTCTCGTACCTGGTATTCATTCAACCCTAGGGAATATAAGAAACCCTAGAGCCTTTCTCCGTGACCTAAACTGCGGGCGGCGGAGGGGGAAAAATAGGGGGCGAGGATGTTTGGGAGCAGCAGGTTTCTTTGGGTGATAGAGACTGGGGTGGAGATGGAGGTGGAGGCGAAGGGAAGGAGTGGCGAAAGGAAGGCCTCCGGGAAGATCCGCCGTGGGGAGGAGGGGGATGGAAGGAGTGTTGAAGGGAGGGCCGCCGGGAAGTCAAGGAGGATCGACGACAAAGCTGGCAAGTCAGCCAAGGACGAGGAAAGGATGAGCAAGATGGAGGAGGAGGAAGAGGACGACGACGACGACGAGGAGGAGGAGGAGCCAACGGTCTGTAAGATGGAGGAGGCGGAGATGATCTATTACCGGTACCCCGAGCGGGAGGAGGATGAGGCGCAGATGCTGGATTACCGTGGCTTTTGGGAAGGCTGTTTTGGCGGCCGATACGGTTCCTTCGAAGATATCAGTAAGTCACTCCATCATCTGATTTTTGCTTTGCTCTTGTACATGTGCTTTTCGTTCATGTACTCCGCATTGCTTAAGTTGACTGGTATTATTTTTCTACATCTTGCCCTTCAATAGCTGCTGAATTCTTTCTTAAATTAACGTTAGATTTCTGGGTTGGATTAAGTGAAACAATCAGATGAATCAATATCAACTGCGCTCTTTTCTGATTACATGAATCAATCTCACTTAATCTGGCTGCAGCTTCTGTGCCCGCCATGCGCTATACCAGTGGACCCATCCCAGCATCTGCTTCCGTCGAAACAACCTTGCAGATCTTTTCGGTTAAAGTGGCGGAAATAAATAAAGCGGAGGGCCTCGAGTGGCCACTGCATGTCTATGGTTTTGTTGCCACCCGAGACAATGTGGATCACAACCGCGACTTTATGTTCCGCCGCGACAGGGATAACTGCCAAATCCTCACTCAAAAGGTGGAGGACCATCTATCTAAATGTATCTTAATCTGAATGTTTCCGTTTATTTATTTTTTTGTGCTGCGGGTCTTATTTATCCTAATCCACTATTGTTCTGTGTACCTGTTTCAATTTTATTTCTTCATCCACTGTTTCAAGTATGAAAATACCACATGTTTATGGAAGTATGAGAACACGTTTATTTCAATTAAAATCATGTAAAAAATGAACATATAATAGTGCACTGGAAAACAGGAAAATAAGACATGAAAATTTGTACTATTTGAATGTCATATGATATACATTTGATGGTTGACACACTTAACTAAAATACCAACATCAGACCTGCATAACTCCTTGTTACAAACTGTATGCATAGAATTGTCACTTGTATAATCTACACACACGTTGTGACAGGTCTTATATCCTCTTCTGCTGACTTTAGAGTGGTCAAGCAGGCGATAACTATTTCCATTAATGTGGATTGGTTTTATCCTGTTTCCTTCTTATTTGGAGTGAACCAGACATCTCTTATAGTTAATTGATTAATTAATGAGGGATGATGCTTGCAGGATTCATTTTTGCAGTTGTCGGGCCCATCTCGTGCAGTTGTGCTTATTGATCCAGTCGACTTTGAAGTTCAACTAAAAGTAAAAGGCAGAACAGAGTCTGAAGATAAAGCATTGAGCTCTCAATTTATCCGATACAAATACGACCAATGCTCTCCTGTTTTTGGTGCTCCTACACTGATCTGTGAATGTTACCCCAACAAGCTTAGCACGCTAGAGTACACCTTCGCACAACTTCACAAATCAGTTGAGGCCACTATCCGCAGTGTCAAAGTTGTTAAAGGATCATGGCCATGTCATTTTCGAGGACTAGTTGTTTCCCGTACTGCCAGTATAGCCAATGAGGACATCCTTCTTTTTGACTCCCAACATGCGGGAACAATGCCTATCAATTCAGATGGTGTGACGTTTAAGCTTTCAAGGTGTGTTGTTTCTGTAGAATTAAGTGGACAACTGATAGTTTCTGTGGTGGCCTTGCGAGTTGGTAACAACATTACAGATGATGTTGTTTCAAAAGATGAGGCCTATTTCAAACCCCAAAAAGCCGGCGAAAGCTGTGGTATGTGCAAGCTTGGCTTCTGTGAGGTGGAAATTATTGTTGCTTGGTCCCTCCTTGGGACGTTGTTTCCTAAATTGAGTTGGTCACAACACTACAGATGATGATGTTTTAAAAGTTGAGGCCTCCTTCAAACCCAAAAAAACTGGCAAATTCGGTGGTACGTGCAAGCTTGGCTTCTGTGAGGTGAAAATTGTTGTCGCTTGGTACCTACTTGGAGTGTTGCTTCCCAAATAAATTAGTCTGTCATTGTACTACGACTAGAGCGTCTCGTTTATTGAATGTTTCATGGTGCTCAGTCATGTTCATTTGGCTGTTATCTATTTGCACTTTTCGGTGGTACTGTAAAGTTGTCGAATTATACCTTCCAGTAACATATGTTTAAGACGTCGAACTATTTGGGTACTCCATTGATTAGCAAGTCATGTTATGGCACTCTTTTTTCCTTTGCTCAGATGTTAGCTTGTGTTTTCATATAGCACTTAGCATATATGATGTTGTGCTATGCATCTCCTCGGACAAAATGCTATGCAGCAATCCACACTTTATGCACTTCACTCTGCTAATTGTCGATACGGCCGTATCACTAGCTAGGTCATGGAAACAAACAAAATGCTTTAAAGTGCTAGACTAGTAACTCTTGAGAAGACGTTCCAGCTTTTTTTTTGTGCAGACGGGGACACAGTCAGTGGCCGAATTAATGTTGCAACCAAGCGCTAGAGAAACAAAATCCCCCGAGGCAAACCTTGGACCGGGGTGGGGCTGGGCACTATCATACCAGCAACAAAAATATAGTCTTAATTCGCATACAGACAGGCAGCTCCAACTGCAGGTGCATGCTCCAGCCTTGTTCAGAGGGGCAAAAAAATGTTGTGCCTGTCATTGGAGTGATCATGTACTAGTACACAATCCAGAATATAACGAGTAGTAATTTGGCACTAGAGATAAAAATTTACGTATCAGCAGTATAATAAACAGGATAAAAATATGGCAGCAAAACAAGAAAAGTACAAGAACAATCAGGAATTCTGATTAACAAAAGTAGTCCTATGGTTCCGCTGAACTTATGCGTGTTTGAGCCGGTAGAGTGTTGCCCTACAACCACTTGCTTCCCTGAACTTAGCATCTGTATGACAAACTGTACCATCATCAACTGCTGAAATGGCTGTCGGATATGAGGGCTTTCTCATTCTAAACCTTTTCTTGCTTGTCACCTATAAGGGGGAATATCTCCATCTGACTTCTTGGCGAACTCGTGTGGGTTGTTCTAGGGCTCACTGGGGCAGTTGCATAACCACTTCCAGGTATTTCCTTTATAGTGGAAACGTGTATTTCTTCTATCCTAACTTTCTAATTTCGATTGGAACCATTCAGATTTCTGAATTCTTCTAAATGGTTGGATGCATTTCTATAACATGCATGCTAGAGATCGTCCGTGGTCCATACTCCATACGACCCGTACCTTCAACGGCATCACAAATTTGTTCGCTTGCTTGGGAGGTGCAGGATTTACGCTGATGTTGACCAAACTGGTTGACATATAACGGCTCGACAAGTGTAGTTCTTGTGGCCCGGTTCTACTATTCTCTGTTTCGATTCAATTGGATTTTTCTGGGATTGTCTTTTGCTTAACGTTCTTCGCCAAAATAAAAATGCAGTTCTCATTGCAGCGACAATTCATCCAGCATCTAACTCACCTAACTACTCGTGCAGCTCAGTTCGTGGATAAACCCAACCGAACAGCTGAAGCTAACAGAAGAACCCTAATAAATCTGACTACATCTATGCAAAAATCAACTCCTATCTGGAAAGAGACATCCCACTGACCATGCGGGAAACAATGACTGCAAGCGGATCATTTCAATAAAAAAAACATCCAAAATGGAACAGCTGCATAGGTGAATGAATGCTTGATTTAGTTTATGCAGGTACATAAACCTGACACAAAATATGAGCCATAACCAGCCCAACCAACCACCAGGATACAACCAATAGAGTTTGTAACTGACGTAAATTTCCACAAAAAAAAAATTATTCTCGGAAGAGACTTTTTGTCTACTCTACTCTGGGGCAAAACACAACTCCCCTGTATCTTAATGCCTTAGCTAGTTGGTGCTGTGCACGTGACGGATCAGGTCAATCACGCGAGAGCTGAAAAGAGAGAAGAAATGTGGATTCAGTAATTTGTTGCGCACATATAGAGAAAGTGCGGTTCCCATCTTATTGTGATATTGCAGGTACTAACCTGTATCCCCACTCGTTGTCATACCAGGACAAAAGCTTCACGAACTTGTCGTTCAAAGCAATACCAGCCTTTGCGTCAAAGATGCTGGACCTGTTATCAACAGAGCGAAAAAAAATGGTGAAGACATAAGTTAGACGTTGTTTAGTAGTAAGATGTAATCAACATGCTCTATAAAAAGCAGGTTTGATAATGTTTAGTAACAAATGCCTGTTGTCACCCTGGAAGTCAGTGGAAACAAGGTCCTCCTCAACGTAACCCAAAATGCCCTTACGGTTACCCTCTGCCTCCTCCCTGGAAAGATGCAAGAAAATCAGTAACCATATCAGCATCCAAAATGAAAATGTGGAGCAAACACAAAAGCAACGTCTGCAGTCAGTCCACACCTTTTCAAATTGCATCAACTAGTGAAAATTACAAAGTCTACACTATAGACACTAATTACTAGTACACATTACTCACTTGATTGCAGCCTTGATCTGATCATAGGTGGCTGACTTCTCAAGCCTAACGGTCAGATCAACGACAGAAACATTGACAGTGGGAACACGGAAGGCCATTCCAGTCAACTTTCCATTTAAGGGCAGGAAGCACCTTGCCAACAGCCTGAGAGAAATCAAGAAGTCAAAACTAATTGAGCATACGCATAATAAATCAACAGGCAGGCCCAATGCAGAATTTACTTAGTGTAATTTATACAAAAAATCCATAATTAAAATGGTCACTACATTTTGCAAGATATAAACCGGTTCATCAGATAAAATACAGCTAGCATATTAAAAGGCAAGCACTGCGATCAATTGATAATTGAAAACAAAGGTAAACAGTGGCGAACTTTCAAGGTAAGAGGAAAAAATTGATTGGAAGTCCATGGGCGTGTTTGGACATGGGGGGACTGGGTTGGGGCCTAGCCAAATCCCCCCATCAGCTCATCCAAACAGGGACACTCTTTTTTAATCTATATTTGGAAAACGATAACAAAATTGCTTGATGTTATATTTGTAATACAAAGGTGATATACAAATTGACTGGTCCACATGCAATACAATATGACTAATCATGAGATATGTGAAACATGCTCTAACTTTGTTTCGCTCCCGATATGTTATATACACTCTCCGTTGCATATATATAAAGGGATGTCAATATTTCGAGTTGCAAATGTCCCGTGGGATTATGGTCGTATAAGAATATACAGTACAATACACAAACAAACAAAAACTAGAATAGTTTGATTCTATGTTACCTTTGCAGCTCCAGTGCTGCTAGGAATGATGTTAAAGCTAGCAGCCCTTCCACACCTCCAGTCCTTGCTTGAGGGCCCATCAACAGTCTTCTGGGTTGCTGTACGAATTCACACGTTTGCCACATCAACTATTACAGGGCATAGATTACCAAACTAATTGTTTGCTCAACCTAAAATGTCTTCTAGTAATGCTTACCAGTGATGGCATGAACAGTGGTCATCAAACCCTCAACGATGCCAAATCTGTCGTTGATAACCTGCAACAAAACAAATTATCAGCCCAGGACTCCAGATGGGAGTAGTTATATGAACAGCACAAAATCATGATTAAAAGCACCATAGCAAGAGGAGCAAGGCAGTTAGTGGTGCAGCTAGCATTGGAGACAATGTTAATATCAGACTTGTATTCCTTCTCGTTGACACCAACAACAAACATGGGGGTGTCCTTGCTGGGAGCAGAGATGACGACTCTTGGCACCACCCTCTAAATGTAAGCATGCAAAACTATTAGAACCATTCTATATATGAACGATTCAGTGTATCTTGAAATAACATAATATTTGACAGAAGAATGTACCTTCAAATGAGCTGCAGCCTTGTCCTTGTCAGTGAAAACACCGGTAGACTCGACAACATACTCAGCCCCAGCCTCAACCCATGGGATCTCCTCAGGGTTCCTACATCCGAATATCAGATCATCAGCCAGTAATGCTTAAATTGTATATGAACTGAATTACTACAGAAATGAATGGTATCAAACCTGCAGCCGAACACTGCAACCTCCTTCTCACCAAAGAGAAGGGTCTTGGAGTCCTTGACCTCATGATGCTTCCACTGTCCGTGTACAGTGTCATACTTGAACATGTATGTCTGCAAGCAAGAACAACACAATTCAGCACGATATCACAAATCAAGCCCAATTACAACTTAAATAATCAGTGGAAAATCAAAAGGCCTGCTAAAATAGGAATTAGGAAATACCACTCTACATCAATATTATTAAATCCACTGGAAGGCAGAAACTAGGATTATAAGAAGACGGCCTGTTGAGGAGTACAGATCTGGATACTACAAGTACAATGGTGTACATCGCCTTAAAATACCACAGTGAAATGGATTCTCTGCACATGGATCTACAGGAGCATTTTTCCTTGGGAAATCAGACAGCCTAAATAACAGATCCAAATCGACAGGTACATCATGGTGAAGATATGCATTGCATCCACAGATCAATTGCCTAAACACCTCAGCATTCCTCTAGAATATAATAACATCAAATCCTACTCATCGTCAAATTAGTAAATTAGTGTGCTTGAAAGTTGAAACAGAGTGCGGTGCAGTTCACTAGTGCAGGACGAAAATTGCATCTACAGATCACAAGTCCAAGCACATTTAGAACAAATCTACACGGTGCCTATCTCCAATTCGTAATCTCTTACAGTGCAGCTAGGCCAAAACCCAAAAGACCCAAACCGTACAAATATACTTCCGTCGAACGAACGCGCACACTAATACTCTCAAGAAGAAACAGATCAATCAATTCACAAGAGATGAGAAGACGATACCATGTAGTCGGTGGTGATGAAGGGGTCGTTGACGGCGACGAGCTCAACATCGTCGCTATGCAGCGCCACCCTGGCCACCAGTCTGCCGAACCCTGCAGCACCAAACGCCCATTACAAATCCGCCCAAAAGCAACAACTAAAAAACAAGCAAACCAGATCCGATCGGAGGCTCGAACTCACCAAGTCACCATTGATGCCGATATTAATCGTCGCTGCACAGACCACGGAAATCCAACAAAGGAAAAACAATCAGCCAAAACACCACCAAAATCCAAATCACAACAAACTAGGTGCTTGAAATGACGAGATTACCCATGGGAATCTGGAGACGAGACGGACGGAGGAAACGAGGATTTCAAAACAGATCGAGGAAATGTGATCAAGCAAAACGAAGCGGAGAGGTTTATATATAAAGGGTGGTAGGGTTTGAGTCGTGGTCTTTGACGGTGGGGCCCACCCGGCGCCGCTGGTTGCGGGAATGGGTAGGTGGGTCGAGGCGCCACGTGGTTGACATGTGGGGCCGGGGTGATGGTTTCTAGAATGTTCCTGCGGGTACGAACCTTGGGAACCCTGGACCGCTGCTGGATTTGGGCCCGCACATCAGAGAGGGGGAAGCGGGTGGTGTGGTGGGGATGACCGGATGGCTGGCTTCCTGCCCAAGAAGAAGAAACGGCCGGGCGGGTGGTTTTTCTGCGGTCGTGGAATGGCAGGTGTTTCAGTCGACTCGGGACGGTAGAGTGGGCATGTTCTTTTCGGCTGTGGTTTTTGGTTTTTGGTTGAAAGTTTTGAATTTTACCTATTTACGGTACAGATTATGGAGAGACAGATACTCACTTGCGATTTTGACTGGTACAGATGTTAGGCTTTTAATGTGTAGATCGTTTAACTTGTAGACCCCGTCTTGAGAAAATACTCCGTTTGAAAGTTAGGTACTGTAGGCAGCCCAAAGCCGCCAGCTTTTGACTTAAAGAACAGGCCCAGGCCTAGAGCACAAGCAGTGGCGACCTCATACCAATAGTTGGAATTAGAGCTTGAGATGTTGGTGGTTGGACGGGCTTATGACATTAGTAGTCGTCACTTGCTTCAACGGAGGAGATGCAGGGAGGGAGAGGAGCCTATCTCTAGTGGCGATCTCCGACCATCGCTGGCTCATCAGAGCTCTAGCTTACCACAGGTATAGGAGGGACACAGGGGGGACCAAGTGGTTGTATTCTCGATTTGGCACAATAAAAAATCGTGAACCACAACAATCAATACCGCATGAGATGTTTGCAACAAATTTTCAATGAGACGCAACATCAATCCAATGAATATACAACAAAATTCACCACGGTTGCAACAACCAATCACAAACAAAAACGGTGCAACAAACTAACAAGTAACTATAACAGAAAAACACTATGATACAACACATAATAACCCTGATGCAAAATCAACAAATTTCTATTGCAATAAAATAAAAAATCTTGTGCAACAAATCAATACAATTGATGCAACAAAAAAATACTATTACGTAACAAAGGGAAAAATAGTTGCAACAAAATAATAAATTTGATTGCAACAACCATTTTAGAGGAGACATACAAGTCTGCAACATTAGAAGAAAACGTGTGCAACAACTCAATTTAACTATTGCAATAAGCCAGCAACTAATACAAACATAAATGAGGAGACAACAGTCAACCACACCACCATCTCATTACTACCACGGACTCGAGGATCAATTCTTGCAAGCAATCGAGAACAAGCGAGAACAAGTATACTGAGCAATATGAAAATTGCTAGATATAAAAGTCGCATAAGGATAGTTGAGGTTCTGTAACACGAATCTGTTGGTCTAGTCGACACAAGAGACAACGTAGAGTTTGCACAACTGATCTAAACAAAACCTAAAGAGTTCAAAGGGGGTAGAGGATGAATACATGAGTTGGAAAAGAGAGAGTGGCGACCAAGGGTCGTCATAGGGTTGGACACCCACCCTAAAGAATTTACAAAGCCTTGGGCCAAGTGAAGATGGCGCGGCACCTTTAGACTAGGATTCAAAAATATCCTTGACTTTGTTTCCATGATATCTTTGCACATAGAAGGAATTTTGAGGTGAGGCCAGATCCATTGAAAAAGAGGATAAAATAAGTTTTCCATCAAGTACTCACCCATCCAAACGGACTTCGGATGCGAATTCTATGCATGTTAGAACTCGGTCCTATCAGGCTGAATTAGCGTCGGATTGTTTTGGTGATTGCGACGCGAACAAAAGGTTTCTGAAGCTGAGGTCTTACCCATTGGATAGGTCTTGTAATAAGCTTTCTAACAAGCACAATAACACCCAAAGGTTCTCATCAAGGAGGGGGATGGAAGGAGTGGTGAAGGAGATTGGTTGATTAGATTGCTCTACGACTGTACTCCCATCAATTCATAGAAACGAGTTATTTTACAATATATGTAGTTAAACTTTGGAAACAATAGTTATCGATATCTTTTTAAATATTTAGATTAGATACATGAAAATCATAGGTATAGATTTATCTTAAACAGGTATGATTTATCTTAAAAATACAAAATAGTATTATAATTTTGTTGGATTTGTCACACACACATATATATTATAACAGTAATTAGTGATTAAAATTGTATTTTGAATAAGATTGCCTCTGCAATTATAGATCCAGATAGAAGCATTTATATAAGTAACCTCTTCACGGCTATAAATATAGCCTCCTCATTTTTTTGAGAGAAGACCTATGTAATACTTGTATCCTCTACACTTTATCTCCACAATTTATAAGGCTCCGAATAGTCCTTTTGTGGTTTTTTTGTAGCTTAACTATTTACTTTTTGGTCTGTAATCATAATAGAGACCGTGTCTATGTGTGTCATGATTTATTTTTGTGATGCGGAGAGAGTAATTTCGTGGCAGTGTCCTCTTAAATCCGGTTATTATTAGAGAAGGATGAACAGATCAGCACACGGCTGGCAAAAAGACTGATCATAAATAGTTTTCTATTTGGATTCTGGAGGCCCACGGCCCATCCATATAGCCCAGTCACCCTGTCCTTGCTGATCAGTTCTGCGGCCACGGGATTTCATGCTCGGCTTTTCTCAAAAAAAAAAAAAAAAGTTCTGCGGCCACGAGAATATAAGAAACCCTAGAGCCTTGCCCCCTGTGACCTACCCGCGTGCGGCGGAAGGGGAAAAAATAGGCGGCGAGGATGATTGGGAGCAGCAGGTTTCCTTGGGTGATGGAGACTGAGGCGGAGATGGAGGTGGAGGCGAAGGGAAGGAGTGGCGAAGGGAAGGCCTCCGGGAAGATCCGCCGTGGGGAGGAGGGGGATGGAAGGAGTGGCGAAGGGAGGGCCGCCGGGAAGTCAAGGAGGATCGACGACAAAGCTGGCAAGTCAGCCAAGGACGAGGAAAGGATGAGCAAGATGGAGGAGGAGGAGGAGGAGGAGGAGGAGGAGGACGACGACGACGACGACGACGAGGAGGAGGAGGAGGAGGAGCCAACGGTCTGTAAGATGGAGGAGGCGGAGATGATCTATTACCGGTACCCCGAGCAGGAGGAGGATGAGGCACAGATGCTGGATTACCGTGTCTTTTGGGAAGTCTGTTTTGGCGGCCGATACGGTTCCTTCGAAGATATCAGTAAGTTACTCCATCATCCGATTTTTGCTTTGCTCTTGTACATGTGCTTTTCGTTCATCTACTCCGCATTGCTTAAGTTGACTGGTATTATTTTTCTACATCTTGCCCTTCAATAGCTGAATTCTTTCTTAAATTAATGTTAGATTTCTGGGCTGGATTAAGTGAAACAATCAGATGAATCAATATCAACTGCGCTCTTTTCTGATTACATGAATCAATATCACTTAATTTGGCTGCAGCTTCTGTGCCCGCCATGCGCTATACCAGTGGACCCATCCCAGCATCTGCTTCCGTCGAAACAACCTTGCAGATCTTTTCGGTTAAAGTGGCGGAAATAAATAAAGCGGAGGGCCTCGAGTGGCCACTGCATGTCTATGGTTTTGTTGCCACCCGAGACAATGTGGATCACAACCGCGACTTTATGTTCCGCCGCGACAGGGATAACTGCCAAATCCTCACTCAAAAGGTGGAGGACCATCTATCTAAATGTATCTTAATCTGAATGTTTCCGTTTATTTAATTTTTTTGTTTGCTCATTTTTTGTGCTGCGGGTATTATTTATCCTAATCCACTATTGTTCTGTGTACCTGTATATGCATGTATTCCCGTCCCTAGCTACTTCTTTTTTTGTCTGCATTTGCTACATTCACAGTTTGATTGCGCCTGAATAATCTACTCAACCATCTAGCTTACCATAATGCTCCTTTCTTACCCGATGATCCAATTTTATTTCTTCATCCACTGTTTCAAGTATGAAAATACCACATGTTTATGGAAAGAGTGTACTCCTTACTGTTTCACATTGTCTAAGCTCAGCCCTTGGTAGTTCAAGGTTGAAAGTATGAGAACGCGTGATAGTTTATGGGTAAAATGCACTTTTCCCTATGTTTATTTCAATTAAAATCATGTAAAAAAATGAACATATAATAGTGCACTGGAAAACAGGAAAATAAGACATGAAAATTTGTACTATTTGAATGTCATATGTTATACATTTGATGGTTGACACACTTAACTAAAATACCAACATCAGACCTGCATAACTCCTTGTTACAAACTGTATGCATAGAATTGTCACTTGTATAATCTACACACAAGTTGTGACAGGTCTTATCCTCTTCTGCTGACTTTAGAGTGGTCAAGCAGGCGATAACTATTTCCATTAATGTGGATTGGTTTTATCCTGTTTCCTTCTTATTTGGAGTGAACCAGACATCTCTTATAGTTAATTGATTAATTAATGAGGGATGATGCTTGCAGGATTCATTTTTGCAGTTGTCGGGCCCATCTCGTGCAGTTGTGCTTATTGATCCAGTTGACTTTGAAGTTCAACTAAAAGTAAAAGGCAGAACAGAGTCTGAAGATAAAGCATTGATCTTTCAATTCATCCGATACAAATATGGCCGATGCTCTCCTGTTTCTGGTGCTCCTACACTGTTCTGTGAATGTTACCCCAACAAGCTTAGCACGCTAGAGTACACTTTTGCACAACTTCGCAAATCAGTTGAGGCCACTATCCGCAGTTTCAAAGTTGTTAACGGATCATGGCCAGATCATTTTCGAGGACTAGTTGTTTCCCGTACTGCCAGTATAGCCAATGAGGACATCCTTCTTCTTGACTCCCAACATGCGGGAACAATGCCTATCAATTCAGATGGTGTGACGATTAAGCTTTCAAGGTGTGTTGTCTCTGTAGAATTAAGTGGACAACTGATAGTTTCTGTGGTGGCCTTGCGAGTTGGTAACAACATTACAGATGATGTTGTTTCAATAGATGAGGCCTATTTCAAACCCCAAAAAGCCGGCGAAAGCTGTGGTACGTGCAAGCTTGGCTTCTGCGAGGTGGAAATTATTGTCGCTTGGTCCCTACTTGGAGTGTTGCTTCCTAAATTGAGTTGGTAACAACACTACAGCTGATGATGTTTTAAAAGTTGAGGCCTCCTTCAAACCCAAAAAAGCTGGCAAATTCGGTGGTACGTGCAAGCTTGGCTTCTGTGAGGTAAAAATTGTTGTCGCTTGGTCCCTACTTGGAGTGTTGCTTCCTAAATAAATTGGTCTGTCATTGTACTACGACTAGAGCGTCTCGTTTATTGATGTTTCATGGTGCTCAGTCATGTTCATTTGGCTGTTATCTATTTGCACTTTTCAGTGGTACTGTAAAGTTGTCGAATTATATCTTTCAGTAACATATGTTTAAGACGTCGAACTATTTGGGTGCTCCATTGATTAGCAAGTCATGTTATGGCACTCCTTTTTCCTTTGCTCAGATGTTAGCTTGTGTTTTCATATAGCACTTCGCATATATAATGTTGTGCTATGCATCTTCTCGGACAAAATGCTATGCAGCAATCCACACTTTATGCACTTCACTCTGCTAATTGTCGATACGGCCGTATCACTAGCTAGGTCATGGAAACAAACAAAATGCTTTAAAGTGCTAGACTAGTAACTCTTGAGAAGACGTTTCAGCTTTTTTATTATGCAGACGGGGACATATACAGGCAGGTAGCTCCAACTGCAGCTCCAACTGCAGGTGCATGCTCCAGCCTTGTTCAGAGAGGGGCAAAAAAATGTTATTCCTGCCCTTGGAGTGATCATGTACTAGTACAAAATCTAGAGTATAACACGAATATGATGAGTAGTAATTTGGCAGTAGAGATAAAAATTTGCATATCAGCAGTATAATAAATAGGATAAAAATATGGCAGCAAAACAAGAAAAGTACAAGAACAATCAGGAATTCTTATTCACAAAAGTAGTCATATGGTTCCGCTGAACTTATGCGTGTTTGAACCGGTAGTGTGTTGCTCTACAACCACTTGCTTCCCTGAACTTAGCATCTGTATACCAAACTGTACCATCATCAACTGCTGAAATGGCTGTTGGATATGAGGGTTCTCATTCTAAACCTTTTCTTGCTTGTCACCTATAACCGGGAGTATCTCCATCTGACTTCTTGGCGAACTCGTGTGGGTTGTTCTAGGGCTCACTGGGGCAGTTGCGTGCTGTTGGTAGAGGTGCGTTGTAGTTTCAAAATTTCTATTGCACATTTGACATAAGTAGTTGTTAGGCGCGGGGCTGGAGGAGGAGCGAAGGCGGAGAGATCCAGGGAGGAAGCTTATGTGGTTTTGACCTATTCTGGGTAGGGCCTTGTACTTTACACATGTCAATAATTAGTTGGTTTATTATACAAGCCTGTATATACCATGGTGATACAATAAGATTTTTCTGATGGAGGAGGCCATTTTTGTAAAAATGAGCTTCTGGAGGCCATCTTAAAAGAAAAAAGTTTGCTACAGGGCTATATCCATAAACAGTTTCAATCTCGGAGCATGTACATATTGAGAATTTCTTTTATCAATCTGGAAAAAGTTTAACGGTGCACTGCATAGAAGGTAAAATATGTTATCTAGTATGTTCAACTGCAAAGAGAACAAAACTGTTTACTAGCAAAATTTATGAAAAACAGAGTCAATGCTGCAGGAGCATTGCAATGACCTACAGGAGCATTTTACTAAGAAGGAAAATAGATACTAGAATCACGAGGGAAGTAATTAGAGCAGAAACGATCTAGGAAATAGTCACAAGCTTTGAACGTAACCACTTCCAGGTAGGCTTCAGACTTAGCTTAATCCTCTCCTGGCTATGATTTCGGGCACATACTCCGCTCGATACTTAAGAATTATTAGTTCTCCCACTTCAGAACCCACTAAAAATCGAAGCTCAGGCACTTCTATTTTCATCGTGCAGCACCAGTCCGTAACTTTCAGCTTCCACTAAAGCATCCTCCCTCCCGAGTATATATCGATATGAACATTTACTCAACAATGCCCATATGGTCGCACACACCACAAGTTCTCCTAGTGGATGAGAGGTTCCAGCGGTAATATTGCCGGGTACTCTGTCTTGGATAGACCTGAATTGTTGAGCCTCACCCAGCATAATCATTGTACAATGCAAGGCTCGGCTCCTTTGGGCATCCATTATCATACGGTTGGCAAGTGTGTACTTGGAGAGCGTCAAGACAATTACCTCCAGAGAGTCACATCCCAAAGTGATATTGGAACTGTGGACAGGAATTTTCAATTAGCATGAGAAGAATAACAAATTCAAAAGGAGAATAAGATTGAGGGTAGCGCCACTGCACTAGCACTCACATATCCCCACTGTAGTCAGACCGGTAGCCGATCGTGTTACACTTGAGGAATAATGGGAATCGATGTACCTCGGCTTGATCTGAGAAAAAGCAAACCAACTGCCTGGATCTTTATTGCCATCATCCCCTTCAGTGCGTGGACGAAATACGATGAAGTACAGATCGGTCTCTTGGAAGAGAAGATCCACAGAACGGCCGTCCTCCTCACGCACAAGCTGCAGTATGTGGTAGGTGTGATATTTGCGGTTGTTCCCGGCCGCCCCGGGGTTAGTGTCAGGGATGTCGTAAGGAGGTGTCATCGGCGCGGCCTCCACCAACATAGGTTCCAATGAAAGAATGCATTGGTGCTTCTGCTCGATGAGCTGCTTGAACGTTGGCTCGTCAGCGGTCACCAACAGATGGTACCTGGGTAGGTCCTATTTCACAATGCACAAACAAGCGTCATGTATGAAGATACTGCCATCAAATCCCCACTAAATCCCCCTATCTCGCTGCTTTCTTCAGGATCGGCTGCGTGGCAGCACGATCAGAGTTCAAATCGTTGCTGCATGGCACATGCAAGAGTACGTAAGAGTGGATTACCGTAATGTCGTATTGTCGACGCCCCAGCACGAGTGCTCGAGACTCCTCCGTAGACTTCCGGAGAACTTCATCTGACAGCTTCTTCTTCCTATGGCCTTCTGTGACAACATCTCGCCTTTGGTGGCGGCGGAGTCGGCGGACACTGCTCTAAAACTCACGGATGCTTTGGTGGCGACGGAGTGCGCGCGGCGGAGTCGGCAGACACTGCTCTAAATTTCACGAATGCTTTGGTGGCGGCGGAGTGCGGCGGAGCCGGTGGACATTGCTCTAAAACTCACGGAGCCTTTGGTGGCGACGGACTGCGGTGGAGTGAGTCGGAGGACACTACACCAAGACTGGAGTCGGCGGACACTGCTCTAAAACTCACGGACTCCAGCCCTACGCGATAGGAAGGGAAGGAAATTGTATGGGGATGGGCCTTGGTGGGGAGTAACTAGGGCTCTACACCGATTGATGACGCGTGAAAGCACTAATCTCAGTGTCTCAGCGATGCCCAAGTGCTCTACTCTTTCTCTTGAGCGAACTAGAGATTTTGGTCGAGGTCCAAATCGCGGACGAGAGGGGAAGGAATGAGCAGGGCGCGCGGACGACCACAGATGCGTCGTCGGCGAGGCCCACCGTCGTTCAATTTTATCATACTCAAACAGACCTTTGTGAAACATTGAAGATTAGGTTTGGCAACAAGACATACCATAGTTTCCTCATTAAGATGTATAATTTGAAGAGGTAAAACCAGACTGGTTAGTAGCACAATTTCAATGTCTTATTTTTATATTTTAATTAAAATCTATAAGAATGTTCTTGCGTATTGCCCCATCAGTGTTGTGGTGTAGCATCCTCCATCAATTTTTGGAGTCAATCAGTTATTCTGTCGCCATGAATAAGCGCCGTTCCTTGTAATTCATCAATGAATTGTGTTTTGCTGCGAGAACTCAGAAAAATATAGTATAGTTAATATTAACACACATATCTTACAATGTACTGTCCAGTAATGGTTGGAACAGTCATTAACTCCAGTCATTATACCAGAAAAAACAGGAAAAAGAAAAGGAAAGGTGTGCTAAATTGTTTATTTAGTCACATGGTAATTTTCATCAACTAGAGCTTTTCATAGTAAATTCTTTTCTGCATGTGACACATGCTACTTCATCAGAAGCAAAATTGCATGAAACACTTGCTAAACAATGTTCATTCTTAATCTATCGGTGTGCCCTTTTCTCTTAATGCACATACCCTTTTTCTAGTATACAAACCTCCGAAGATAATTCAAGCAGCAATTTCAGAAAACTAAGAATGAAAAAGAAAAGGAGGATGGCAGAATGGTTCCAGTGATTGCGTCGTTTGGATGCAATTATCTACCAGATATATCAACAATATACCAACATGCATTTAGAAAGAAGTATCTAATAAGTGTTGGACTTTTGAGGGCATTTAGGTAATTTTCCAATTTGAGAAAAGGAAAAAAAGAAAGGAAAGGTGGTTCCTCTTGTCGGTGGGACAAGTCAGGAGATAAGGCACTAGCCTCATCTCACATGCACTTGGGGGAGCTTGGCTTGACCATTTCTTGTGGTGGCCGAGACATATGACAACGGTGACGCACTGGAGGCACCACCGGCCCGTGTGCCTCGGCGCGGGCCGTTGGCTGCAGCCCGCCGGCTGCCTCATCTCTCCTCTATATATGCCAGCCTCCCTCTCCTCGTTTGAGCACCGAAAAAGTTAGTGAGTTATTTTCTTCCTCGATCTCTTCCTCCTCTCAGTTGGGTCTCAATTTGAGCTTTGGGGCTACTGTTCTATGGTGTTTCTGACCAGCGTCGACAAACGTGTGGTCCAGATTTTTCTTCTCCAGCGTTTCCTGTGTGGTTCCTTGAGCCATTTCTCTTTGAGATGTGGCTGCGAGGAATTTAGGGATTTTTCCCAAGACAACTGAATTCGGTTGGTTCTGTATTGAGTTGAGGGAAGAAAAAATTGAGGTTTGTTGCTTCGTGATCTTCCCTGTACCTCAACTTTGCTCTTTGGTGTGTCTTGAAGTGTGAAGATCGGCATTGTATATCTGTCAACCACGCCACAATGAGGTGCTTGGTTTTCTAGGATAGCGCTGAGTGCGTGCCTTGCCTTGTGCACATTTCAGTGGCTTTGACTGCCATCGCATTCATGAGTATCACAGTGTTTTATTTCAGCTTTATCTTTGCATATGTGCTGTGCTAGCTAAAATTTTAATTAACTTGATTAATACTAGCACTGGGAGATATTGCAGAGAGATTATGTGGGTTTGGTTTGATAGCTCAATGATGATAATAGTCATATACTGAAATTGAAGTGTTCAAACTTGAGCTTTAAAGTATTGCTTTTGCTGTCATTTTGATCTTCAGTCTTGCAGTCTGTGACTTTCGAATATGCTTAGATGTTTTGAACTTTTATGTTCTGTGATCTCTGGTAAGTCAGAGTATATGCTCATTTTGTTAGCCAATTAGGCTTATTGCTAAACTGGTTAATATTTGATCTTTTATACTGTGAGTTAATCAAGTTTATTAGCTAATTGGAGTACTATCTGGTGATCACTTTGCATTGATGTCCTATTGGCCAAAAGTATAAATTGTTGCCTTGAGTCTGAAATCAATTTTGACAGATTAGTAAAGTATTATTTAGAGCTCAAAGTTTGAATCTATACTGTCGTATTCAATTAGTGAAGAGTATAGGCCATAGTAGCGAGAAGGCCAAGATTATATCTTGAGCAACTCTACATCTGAGAGCAATAATCAAAACATAAATCTGAGTATTATGCTGATTTTAATAGCCCGCATGTTCTATGTTTTAAGCATATTATTCAGTTTAAATGACTTGGAGTATTTACATATCTATATGTTAATTTTGTCATTTAAATCTTGCTGGAATCATACTTTAAATCAATTATATTTTGCTGGAATTAAATCTGAATTCATGCTAAAACCGCATTATTTACAACAATAAGTAGTTGTTAATTGCAAATGCATATTGCAAGGACTATGCTACTGAACTTTATCTAAGATCAGAGAACTGAAAATTCATAATAGAGCTTAATCAAGAACCAAACCAATATAATGGAAGGTTATACTTTATCAGTATACCCAATTCACTTAATGCACATACCCTTTTTCCAAAAAGCCTAATCTCCAACAGGGAATTTAAGGAGCGATTCTAGAAACTCCATTGGGTATCATATAGAAAATCCATTGGGTATACTGAAAGGAAGTATACTTTCACCTCGTGCTCCTCAATCGATGGTGGCTCTACGACTGATAATCCTTGCATGTAAATTCATCTCGTGCTTCCCAATAGGCCAACTTTGTGCCCTCCCGATCAGCCAACACCGATCAAACATCTGCGGTGGTGGGCATCCGGCGCAACTTCTCTGACTTTACTCTGTAAAGTCACGGCGTGACTTTACTCATGGAGTCCATCCGATCGGTGATCAACGACCCAGATTAATTTAGTGTTTTTTGATTTGTTTTACTTCTAGTTTTTAGTTTTTTATTTTTATTTTTTCTAGCTTTTTTCTTTTTTCTTATATTACTTTATATTATCTGTGTTAGGTTATTTTAACACAGATAATATAAAGAAATATAAGGAAAAAGAAAAAAGCTAAAAAAATAAAACTAAAAAACTAAAAACTAGAAGTAAAACAAATCAAAAAACGCTAAATTAATCTGGGCCGTTGATCACCGATCGGATGGACTCAATGGAGTAAAGTCACGCCGTGTCACGCCGTGACTTTACAGAGTAAAGTCAGAGAATCCCGCTCGGTGGGCATCACGCTCCAGCTCAGTCGTCACCTCTGATGAAAGAAAGGATTGATTTGATAGATTTCAGACGGCGTAGAGACAAGGATGGGGTTGTAAAGAAAATCCCCATGGTCCAAGGGTCTCCAATTTGGATACAGTAGAGAAAATTGGGGTTTAATTCTCAGCATAACCAAGAATAGATTGGAATACATCTATAATAAAAAAGACTGCACCTCAGATCCAACATCCTCAAGACCATATCTACATATCCAAATCATTGTCAATACTATTGGGCAATGCACGCTCCTTTGCCCTCCAGATCTACAAGCAATGAGAGTAAATTTTTGATTTGCAGGAATATCAAAGAATAGAATGGAAAACTAGGTGCAAAAATATGGAAGGGGGAAGATACTTGTGCACATGGCGGCCATCGGCACAGCAGATTTGGTTGCTTATTTTTGGCTGCTACCGTCAGCTACCAATGGTAGATGGATGTGAGGAGATGCGAGGAGGTTGCCGAAACCACCACTGGACATGAGAAGGTATGGATGATGCCACCGCCAGACGCGAGGAGGTATGGACGATGCCGTCGGACACAAGGTGAGATGCAGGTGCCCAACATCGTCGTAGTGGAATTGATGAGTGCTCCGAGGTGCAACCCAACAAGTTTGGTGGGGGCCACCTAATATGCAATTTGGACAATAGTGTTTTGCTCAATATTTTTTATTACAAAAAATCAAAACAGGTATGCCCTGTACAACCCGGTAGCTTGTCAGTGGGATCAGTTTGATCGAGAGGAAGCTAATCGACAATGGATCGAACCAACAGTACGTACTCTTGTAGCGGAGAGCCATTTTCCTACGGCAATGTTTGCTTTGCACTCACATCTCCCGTGCACTCATGCCATCCAGTCCATCCTGGCGCCAACGGACGCTTCAGATTAAGGCGGGCGGCCACCCAGTGACATGCTGTCCGATTAGGAACGGACGGCCCAGGTGCACCCAAGGGCAACACCCTGACATTTTGCAAAAAAAACCCTCCCGCGCCCGATGCCGACGCCCTCGACCACGACCACAACACCATGGTCATGGTGTCGTGGTTATGGCGCCGTGGTCAAGGCGCTGTGGTCGTGGCACCGTGGTCCTAGTGTCGTGGTCGAGGGCATTGATATCGGGCGCAGGAGGGGATTTTTGTAAAATGTCAGGGTGTTGCCCTTTGGTGCATCTGGGTTGTCCGTTCCTAGGCATGTCACTGGGTGGCTGCTCGCCTCAATCCGGAGTATTAGTTGGCGTCCGGACGACCTGGATGGCATGAGTCCATGAGTGCACCGCTCACGTGAGTGCACATCATACGTCCCCATGTAGTTTTCCCTTGAATATTTGATAAAAGATGCCATGCATGTGTGTGTTACAAAATGTAGAAGTGTTGCCCTTTTTTTCTTCAAAATAGTAGAGGTGATCATTTTATTGAATTGCAGATGGTCAAATCATGCACTACTGATGGTAAAATATGTTTTTAATTTTTTTGTGCTACACTGATGGTAAATTAGTCATCTAACGATGACTTAGTGTGGTAAAAATGCATCTAAAATTGTTGATTAATTTCTTTTTTAAAGCACACACACGGAGGTGCATCTGATAGCTCACGATTGCCACACAATTTAGTGGGAATACACAGGGGTAAAAGCCTTGCCATATTGATACACGAATCATGGATAATTTTGATTGATAAGTTTTTGTGTATGATATGAGCAATCTATTGATGCAGAGATGATAAAGGCAGAATTTCGCTCAAAGGTCGGTGGATGAAGCACTGCCTTCTTAACAAATGGTCGGCGCTGGAGTCGATGATAACCAGTTTCGTGCAGAGAAAGTCATCCACAGGACGACAAATCATTGTAGGTCCATGTACTAGCCATGTGCCTAGGCCACGGATTGGACCATAAGGGTTTTGGGGCGGCGGTTGTTCGCTACCACACTTGGGCCGTAAAAGGGCGAGCAACCCATGAGAGTAGTGGCGTAACCAAGAATTAAATATAGGGAGGGCCAAATAGAGACAATAAAAAAACAAAATTCATTTAACAATATCTCCATACTTCAACATGGCTAGTGTAACTAAGCAAACTAGGTATTGCATTTCCTTGTTTGACAAATACAAAAGATTGACACATGCTTCTTAAAGGGGGAAATCATAAGCAGCTAGAACTCCATCCCCATATAGTTTTTGCATATTGTATATAGTATAATGTGCTTACTAACAAGTAAAGCTACGAACAAGAAACATTGAAATATCATTAATTTTCAATGATTTATCGATCAACAAGATTACTAACAAGTCTTGTTGCTTGCTTCCTCGTCACCATTACTAGGCAACCGAGACATCGATGTAGCGATCCGAAAATTGGAATGATGTTCTGACTTCCTAGTTTGTGGCTAATTACTAATAAGGAAAAGACCTATGGGATACAAAAGATAGATGACATAACAAAAAAACATGTTGCATGGTTGTGTATCAAGAGCAAACACCGTCCATTAGTTGTGCGTGAAGTGTTTCATGCTTTTATACTTGTTTATCAATTAAGTTAATTAAGATGACCCAATATCTACTAATTACTGCACCCTGATTATGTGCCTACAAATTTCTTTAGGAGGGCCAGCCCCATTCGCCCCATTCTCTTCACCACTGCATGAGAGTTGATGGGGGTGGTGGGTTGGGGCACGTTTGGTGAAAACAAAAGATCCAAGTAGGTCAGTGGGTGCGCTATTAGGCTAACACGAAGATAGACGGGTTGTAGTCTCTCTTTATTCTAATCCTTATCATCATCTATAAGTGCTAAGATATACCAAATATTTTTAATTTTATCATCTAAATAAATAATCACATAAAAAGATAGAAGAGAAACGTTCAGATTACCACTAACATCGGCTGCTAGGAATTACGTGGCGGCTGCCTCATCGGTTAGCATCAACGCCAACAGATTTGTCTCTCCTCTAGCTTCTCGCTAGTAAGCTCGGTGTCCCTCCCTGAACCTTCGCAGCTCTGGGATGCGGCTTCCCTATTTTCTTCGTCTGTTCTCCTTTCTGTTCCCTCCTAGGTGGCAACACTTTATTGGCTCTATTTTTTTATGGTTATTTGTGATCAAAGTTGAGCGTGACCATTACGAGCTGAAAGGCGTGGTTATTATAAGTAGGTAACATGGTCATAAATCGTACAATATAATTATAACCATCATCCGAGTACTCGTTCGGAGGATATGACTGCGTGAGTAGTAAATGGTCTAAGCTAATAGTGTTGCCACCTGGGAGCGCACAGGCAACTCTGCTCTCTGCAGCCTCTGCTTCCAGAGCGGGCCCACACGCCATCGTCTCCACCCCGGAGCAAACATTCCACCACTCCCCTCCCCCCAATTCCTTCTCTCTTCTTCGGCCATGGTTTGATCGGACCCCAATCCGACCCGGCCCAGATCTAGCGCCGCCGCTGCCGCGCCCGCCATGGCCGATCACTCCGACTCCGACTCCTCCCCCACCGCCCGCAACCGCTCGCCGCCGCGGGCCCGGGCCCACTCCGACGAGAGCGGCAGCAGCGACGGCGTCCTCGTCGAGCTCCCCTCCCAGGTACCAGCACCGCGTCCTCACCCCCTTTGCCACCTCACCTCCATTCCGATGCCTGGGTCCGCTCGAACGGAACGGCTTATAGAAGCTTCTCCCCCCTGGCCCCTGCTTCATGTAGGAAGCGCGGAGCCCCGGGGCCGACCCCGACGGCGGCGTCCTCGTCAACATGCCCGCCGACGACGCCACCAGCGGCGAGACCTTTGAGGACGCCCCCGACGATCTAGCCACGGCCCGCTCCCTCGACGAATCCATCGCCGTCATCGACTTCCCAGACGAGTCCAGCGCCGCCGCCGAGTGCCGCAAGTACAAGGTGCTACTTCCTTTGCCTCCTATACTAGATTAGTTTCGTGTTATTCCGCACGTTATTTGCACCGCGCCAGCTCTAGTCTTCAATTCTAAAGTTGTAGCGCGATATGGAATGGTTTTATTGGTTCAGGAAGAGAGGGAGGTGTTTGCGCGGGAGGCAGGGGCACTCCGAAGGATGCTACGGGAGTTGGTGGGGCAGGAATCATCGGGGTTGTTGCAGGTAGGGGATCCTGATGAGAGGGTGCTGGCGTCGCCAACACCGCTGCACTCGATGTTGGATGATTGCTCGAGACTTGTGCTTGAACTTAATTCAGTGGCACGTGCCAGGGAGCAGGAGGTCGAGAGCCTACGTGCTAGGGCTGCAGAGGCAAAGGTGTCAAGGGAGGTTGTGGATGCATATCTTGGTTCATGGAGGGAAGGGTCAGAACTAGCGATTGGGCGAATCGTTGCATCAGTCGATGCCGTGGTTGGGCAAGATGATGTCAGCTTAGAGTGTGCTGATCAGGACAGGATATCTGCTGTGGAAAGGAAGACTTCATTGCTAGCGGAGAAGTACAGGCAGGTCTTGTTGGGTATCGGACAACTTGAGCAGGTTTTAGCGGAGGTGAAGCCTGGTTTTGTGGCCATGGGGCAATGTGATCACGCTACCATCTTAGGTATCGCTTCAGAGGAATTGGTCAGTAGCAAGAGAAATGAAGCAGATTTCCTGCAGAAGGTTAGCAATATCGGGGAAGAAAACAAGGTTCTTGCTGAAGAGCTTGAGATAGTGAAAGCTGCTCAAGATGCAGCGAACACTGAAGCACGCAAAGCAAGGGCAGAGTTTGAACAGATGGAGCATAAATTATTGACAACTAAGGAGAAACTCAGCATGGCTGTTACAAAGGGCAAGTCGTTGGTGCAGCATCGCGATTCCTTGAAGCAGGTGTTGGCTGAAAAGACAGGTGAGCTGGAGAGGTGCATGGCAGAGTTGCAACAGAAGTCTGATGCATTGCAAGCAGCTGAGGGCAGAGTCGAGGAGCTCAAGACGTTGTTGGATGAAAAGTCGAATGAGCATGAGAAATGCTTGGATGAGCTTCGAGAAACATACAACGCATGGGAAGCTGCTAAGGCCAGCATCGAGCAACTGAATGAAGCAAACACTGCACTTACTTCTGTTCAGGCCTCCCTTTCACTAAAGGATGGGGTTCTTCAACGCATTGAAGAGGTCATGTCGGAAGCATCATTTCCAGAGGATCTGCTTTTTTTGGAGATGACCGACAGGTTGGAATGGTTGGTTGAGCAAAAGAAAATTGCTGATATGATATTCTCAGAGCACCGCAAAGTTAAAGATATCCTAGGCTCAATTGACTTTCTACACTCAGTCTCAACTGGCGAACTTGATTCACAAATCACTTGGCTAGTCAACTCGTTGAGCCAGGCCAAAGATGATGCAGTCCGGATGCAGAATGAGTCTTCTGATATGCTGTGTAGACTGGCTGCACATGAATCAAAACTGGTCTCAATGCATGAGGAAATTGACCATTTGACCATAATTCTACTGGAAGAGAAGCAGGAAAAGGACATCCTTGTAAATGAACATTCTGAATTGATGTCCCTATACAATGCTGCTGTTAATAAATTATCTGTTGTCTCTTCGCGGAATACTGAGCTTGTAAAGGCATTTGCAGAGGTTTCTGATGTCACATTGGAGGGCAATGAGCCCCTGGAGACTACCAAGTTAGTAGAGCAGTGCCTAAGCAACATCCAAATGAGAGCGAAATCCTCTCCTGTCGAGCGTGCAAGTTTCGAGAAGTTACAAACACTAGCATATACCCTAAATCAGGAATTAACACTATGTAAAATAATTCTTGAAGAAGACATGATTGATAGATATGAGAGAATGAGACTGTCTGGTGAACTACACAGAACAACAGAGGAGATTTATGTCCTAAAAAATGAAAAGGACTCATTACAGAAAGAGCTTGAACGGGTGGAGGAAAAATCATCTTTGCTTAGGGAGAAGCTGTCAATGGCCGTGAAAAAGGGGAAGGGTTTGGTACAAGAGCGTGAAGGACTCAAGCAAGTCCTGGATGAGAAGAACTCTGAGATAGAGAAGCTAAAACATGCTCTGGATGAAAAGAACTCTGAAACAGAGAATTTAAAACAAGCTTTCGATAGGAGTAACTCTAATATAGAGAAGCTAAAACATTCTCTGAATGAAAACAACTCTGAAACAGAGAATCTAAAACAAGCTTTGGATGAAAAGAACTCTGAAACAGATAAGCTAAAACAAGATCTGGATGCAAGGAACACAGAAATGGAGAATCTAAAGTACGAGATAGTGTCAAGAGAATCTTCAATTATGGATCTCAGAGGACAAGTTGAGCATCTATCTTCTCAGGTTACACATTTTGATAAGCTGCAGTTGGACATTCTTGCCCTTCATGATGAAAAGGGTAAAGTAGAAAGCATGTTGGAAGAAGCCAAATTTTCCTGGGGCACTCTAGTTGATTCAATATCCAGCATTGCTCTTCCTGTTGATCAGCCCTTTGAGCAGCCTGTGGAAAAAATAAACCAGATTGCCCAATACATCAAGGAATCACAAGCTGCTAAGAGTTCTTTGGAGAATGAGCTACACAAAGCAAATGAGCATGTTGCCTTGCAAGCTAGCAGGCTTTCTGATGCCCTTTCCACCACAAAGATATTAGAAGATGAATTGAGTAAATTAAAGGAGTATGTTTCTTCTAGTTCTGAAGAAAAACACCAAATACAATTGCATGCTGCTGCTGTAGAAGACGAGTTGAAGAAAACAAATGAGGAACTTGTTCGTAATGCCAACGAACTAGAAGATGCATTGTCACAGGCTAGAACGAATCTTTCTATTCTTGATGCTGAAAAGAATGAAGTTGAATTGAAACATGAAATGGAAATTAGTGGTCTTAATGCTAAGCTAGCCAAATGTTTGGAAGAGTTGGATAAAACTCATGGAAACTTACAAAGTCATTCAACTGAACATCATGGTTACCTTGAGAAACTTAGCACATTTGTAATGGATGATAGTTTCGTAACGTTGATGGCTGAAGAATTTGGAAAGAAGATCAGCAGCTTGAGAGATATGAGCCTTATAGTGAAGAGTATGCATGAACAACTTGCTGCAAGGGGGTTTCAGATTGATCCAATTATGGAGGTAAAGTGTTCTTTTCATGGTTATATGATTTTTTAGAAAACTTTTTTTGGTTTCTTTGTTTTGTGTGTAGCAGTGAATTTATTATTTTATCTAACTGGCTTTCTAGCGTTATTTATATAGTCAGGACCCTACTACCAGTAATATTTTACTACCAATAGACTTAGTTGAATGCTTCATGTTGTAGCCTTGCTACAACCAGGAGTACAGGGTACCCTTTTCGCCATGGGAGGAGGTGAAGCTAAAGAGAGCTAGAGACAGGAGAGAGAGAGAGAGCTCGTTTGTAAAATGAATAGATCCCTCTTTCTCATACCCCTCTTGGGGGTTTATATACATGAATGAGGTAGGATGGGAAATTCCTGTTCTACCCATTGATAATTACAAAAGATGAATGTATATGGTACATTCCTCTATACTATTGGGCCTATTACATATTAGGCCAGTTGCAAGGTCTAGTCATAGGGGTTGGGCCACTCTTACAACACCTCCACTATCATTATAGTTACTCCTCTTACATGTTTGCAATGTAGTTCTTATGTTACTGGACCTGTCAGCTTTGTAATGTAGTTACCAATGGACAAGATGGTTGAATGACTTAATCAAATTTGTACCTGTCAACATGTCGTGTCTGATCATGTTAGTGAGATAACTAAGGGGGAAAAAGAATCCATATACCTATGTTGTAGCTTTATGCTATGGGCAAGTTGGACATTGCCCATTTAGCTCCATATTATTTTGCATGCATGATCCACACATAATGAAAGAGGTGCATATAATTTATACATCTCTCTCTCTAAGCATACGCTTTGGTTTTGTGTTGCTTGGTTTTAGAATTCTTTGTCAAGTACAACAATTGTGCTGACTTGACCTCATCATGCTCAAACATAACCTGACCATTTAATGTTCTCATAAGCAGGATTCAGAGTTTGCCACGCTTTTCTCTCTTCCTGGCTACGATAACTTTGTTACTGAAAGAATGGTCGTCAGCAAAACTAGAAAAGGAACAATTGATGATGATTCCTCCTTCCCTACTATTGTTGAACAGTTCAGCAACCAAGCTGAATATTTGTCTGGTTTTTTTAAAGATTTGTCAGGCTACATAACTGACAATATTATGCTGGTGCTACGTGCTCTGCAATTGGCAAGCAACTACTTTGCTCGTACTTTAGAAGAGAATGACACCTTGAAGATTGAATTGGGGAACAAGGACGCTCATAACAGAGCTCAAGAAGCTGAATTGGTTTCTCTACAAAAGAAGCTGAGGGCAATGTCATCAAAATGTATTTATTGCACCCAACAGATTCAAATTATTTTTGATGGTATGCTTGATCTAGGCTATGCAATAGAGTTGGCAACAGGCAACTCCAGCATTGTATCAACAGTAGAAGGGAATTTGTCTGATTTGAAGGATGAGGATGCTGATGATTATACTAAGGTGGCAGACGCTTTGCTATCTACCGTGAACAAACTGAAGTCAGAGTCTGAACAGTTATCTGATATTAAGGGGGTAGTGATAACTTCGTTAGATGAGCTGAAAATGAGGCTGAAACAAGCCGAGTCAACTGCAGAAACTGCTTCAAAAGACCATCAGTTGTATGTTGAAAGAGTATGTGAGCTGGAGAAAGATCTCAAAACATTACAGGATGAGTGTAATGGAATGGAAATAAAGAATCGGGAATTCCAGGAAAGGGAGGATATGTTGAAGGCAAGAGAGTTAGAGTTGCTGTCACTTGAACACACTCAAACTACAGCAGACAAAGGTAGTTTTTACGGAACTATTGATTAGACATTCTTATATTGACAATGTTTATTTCAGACTTATTTTGCTTATTTTCTTGTGTTCTCTCTCTCTCTCTCTCTCTCTCTCTCCAGGTATAACTGACGTAATTTCAAAGGATCAACTGGACGCACTTATTGAGAAAATAAATAAACTAAATATACCATCAGGCGACTCACATTTGCAGAGAGAAGTGGCTATGTTCTCTAGTCCCATTGACAAACTATTTGTTGTCATCGATGAAGTTAATGTACTTCGACATGAAATGGAGACCTTAAGATATGAAAATGAAGATTTACAGTTAAATCTTGAATCCCATGCTCGTGAAATTGAACAGCTAAAGGAGGTCTGCAGAAATAATGATTCAAATTGTAGGGAATTGGAATCAAAAAGCAGTGAACTACTTGAGGTAACAGTTAGTATGGAGCGAATGATTCAGCGGTTAGGATATCTTGGAGGAAAAGACGCACGAGAGGATAACAAACCTACAAGCACACAAGCACTCTTATCAAAGCTGGAAAAACTAATAATCGCCTCAAGTACTGAATCTGGGAATGCCAAGTCTGTAATGCAGGAGCTGGGAGCTAAGTTGCAGGCCAGGGAAAAGGCAGTTGATGAGTTATCAACTAAAGTTAAGATGCTTGAGGACTTGCATCATGCTCGGCTTGTGCAGCCAGAGGCTAGTAAAGACAGGGCATTTGAAGCATCTTCCTCAGCAATTGGTTCAGAGATATCTGAGATTGAAGATTTGGTAAACCCTTTTTGTCTTGTGGTTTCATCATTGCTTTTCCTTCTCTATATTTTGTCTTTTAAGTTATGTTACTGGAATTTCTAATGTTTTTATATAGCAATATTACCGTTCTTACATTGTGATTTGCCTGGCAACAAATCTTATGCTTGTGTTTTTGTTATGGCGTCTCATATTAATAATTTACCAGTATATATTGCACAGGAGCTATACTTTGAATATCAGCACATCTCTTTGCAGATTTATGAAAATTGCATATATGCTTGGTTGTAATAATATAGTATATCATACTAATATGCAGGGACCAATGGGGAAGGCATCAATTTCATCTGCCCCTACCGCCGCACATGCTAGAATAATGCGGAAGGGGTCATCTGACCATCTTGTTCTTAATATTGGCACAGAGTCTGAACGACTAATTGCTGCGCAGGATTCGGATGACAAAGGTAATGTAGAGTATTTTTTGAGTTATTTCTATTAATATTATTAATGTGTCAATGACAGTGCTGTATTTCTTGTATTGAAGGGCGAATATTTAAATCACTGCATACATCTGGCATGATTCCAGCACAAGGAAAGCATATTGCTGATAGGGTTGATGGCATCTGGTAAGCTGTTTACAAATCTTGAAGTTATGCTGTTCAAACTCAGATGGCGTTAGGTGAAACAAAAAGTAGATCTTAATTTTAACTTTGCCTTTTTCCTTTTGTATTTACTTATAATTTATAGTTTGTAAGGATTTTGGTCTTTTTTTTGTTTCTCATAACACATTCAATCTGAATTTAGAGTTTTATTTGGACATAGCATGAACCAAAAGAACCTGCATAGTTGCACCTAGCCATTAGTTTGCACTAGATATGCCCCTTACAAATAATGTGATTACAACGACAATGACATAGCTTTTTGCCCTAACAAAGTTGGAATATGTTAAGAATAAAATCTCCTCAAAGTAAAAAAATGAGAGGATTGAGAGCCTTGTATTAAAAAACTTACAAGGCTAAAACTGTAAACTCTATATCTTGCAATATAAACCGAGAGCCTAAAACAATAAACATTGCCCGTAAACCTTCTTCTTATGTTATGGTTCTGTTACGTAGATCGTTAACTTCCATACACTCCTATTCAAAGTTAACTCTTTGGATACATTTCTAACCCTCTATTTTTTTTAACTACTTTTTCCTATATCAGTCTTGGTCGATCTTTGCTAACTCAAATTTGTTTCCAAGAGAGGAAATGAAGAACCTTTTGCTATATACATTTTATTGGTTGGTCGATTGTTTCATTGACGACTATGATTGTTGTGTGGAAGGGGAGTACTGCATATTAGCAATTTTCTAGAAGTGTTCGTTTTAGTCTAAGTACCTTGTATCTTTCTGTAGGGTCTCAGGGAGCCAAATTCTGATGAACCGGCCACGTGCAAGGCTAGGGCTCATGGTGTATTGGCTCTGCTTGCACCTATGGTTGATAGGCAGCATCCTGTGACACTGCTTGTCAATAACCAAACCCGCTCGCAGCATAATTATACAATAGCACGCCTTGACAGTTTTATCTTTTTTTCTTCTATTTCTTATATTTTACCATAGAAATGCCATTCTTTTTCATTTTCTGCCCTCTGCTCAAATTTGTACTCTAGCAGTATATGTTGAATTTCACACACATGATGTAATATGTGCAGAAAATAACAATATCATTCTTTGTTACGCTGAAGTAAGTGAATGTTTTAGATGTGGCCATGATGAGTTCATGTTTTTTGGGAGGCTTGATGGCTTTGGTATGAAATATTCTTGATCAAAATGAAAGCGTTTGAAGACTCGAGCTTACTTTCGCTTATCATTGTGCATCAAGAGGTGTTTTGAAGCATCCAGAGAACTGGGTGGTTAGCGACGCATTTCGTCAAATCCGACGCATAGTGATCCTAAAAAGCAAAATTAATAAATCTAACGCACAGTTTTCAATTTGGGGCATGGAAAATCGATTAATTATGCAGTGACAAGACTTTCTTGTGAAATCCTGAAAATTTTAATGTGTTAGAAACAAAAAAAATCAATTGAGATTTGGTATTTGGAACTGTCCTAAAAATTATCTCTAGCAAAAAGATGCAAATTTTCCTTTGAACCCCCCCCCCCCCCCCCCTAATTCCTCTCGCTCCAAAACTTCTCAAACTTTCTCGTTGCCTCGTCTGTTTCGAACTCCCGTCCCATGGCGGGCAAGACAAGCACGTCAAGACTGCACTGAAGATGGGTCAATGCTTGCGCGGCGCCGACGGGGCAGGAGGGCGCCGAGGTGGCGCCATCTCACTTGCCACGTAGGCACCTAAGGCAGCGCCGGCCGGAGGCGACGCTTGGGCGCGGCGGCAACGGTGCTCTGGTGGCCGGCGGCGATGATCGGAAAAGTGAGAGGAGCACGTGGGGATCTCGACGCTACCTGGCGCGGGGTTCGACGATGAGCGAAGGCGGCGACGTAACTAGGGCTCCAGCGGGGACGACGCTTTGTCGGTGCTCGAGCCGGACTGAGGGGCGGAGGAGGTTCAGCGTGGCACGGCGAAGCTTGGGGTGGCGTCGGCCGGGCGCGAGAGGGCTCGGATCGGCCGCAATTTCTCGCCGGAGCGGCTTCGGCAGCCGAGGTGGCGATGTGAGCGGCGAGAGGCTCAGGAGCTCGGGAGAGGGGAGAGAGGGAGCCGGGGAAGGCGGTGCGGAAGGAGGCGGAGCCGATGGGGTATTTATAGGGGGGACGAAGAGCGGGGCAGCCGCGGGAATTCCTCGCCAGAGAGGACGTGGGCGGCGGTGGTTGCGGGGAGAGCCATGGGGAGGTGGGCGACGGGCGCGAGGAGAGGGGAAGTGGGCGCGGAGTTAGCGGGAGTGGGGGTGGCAGCGTGTGGGACACGAAGGCGAAGGTGGGTGCGGCTGGGAAGGTGGAGGCAGCGTTTTCAGCAGCGGGCGCGGGAGGAAGAAGACAACCGGGGAGGGAAAAGGCGGCCTGACGGGTAGGGCCGAGGCGCAGAGAGAGAGTGAGGGAGGCGCGGGCGGCAGGGATGAGGCCGCGTGGCGAGGGAGGAAATCGGGCGGTGGAGGAGGTTAAGTGGGAGGGGACAGCTGGATGGGCTCGGGTGGCGGCGTGGCTGAGATCGGGCTGGCCACCTGTCGGCCCGAGAGGAGGGGGAGGCGGGATGCGCGATGGCGACGTGGGCGGATCCAGGCCGTCCACGCGTTGCCCGCGGGGAGGGGTAGGGATTTTGGGATTTTTTTATTTTGATTTTTGATTTTCAGAAAAACCAAGAAATTCCAATAAAGCTCAGAAAAATATGAAATAACTTAAAAAATTCTAGAAAAATTCACAAAAGTTTTTAGAAATGTTTTGGACTTATTAAAATTATTTCCAACTAATGTTGGTATTATATTTTCATACCTAAAATACTTTTTATTTTCAAAATAGATTTTAAACTCTAGAAAACTCAGAAAACCCAATAAAGCCAAATAAACCAAAGTAATTAATTTGAATTAGGATTTTCATAGAAAATCAAAATAAAATTTTATTTAATAATATTTCTAGATTTTACTTAAAATACTTTTCAATCTAGCCTTTTCCAAAAACAGAAATTCAGGGCAAATCCAAGATTAAAATTTAGGCACCAAAACACATGTTTTTATTTTAAAACAAATTAATTTAATTTAATAATTTTTCTCCAAAAACTTGAAATAAACAGCTGGGCTGTTACATCGACAAACACCAAGAGTAAAAGATCAAACGCTTCGCTTGACGACAATCAAGTTCCAAAGGATCAATTGAAAGATGCTATGCACTTGTTTTAGCTCAATCACCTCAAATAAATGGACAATGAAAAAGAGAGATGTGGAGTGAAGCTCAATGCTAAAAGATGTTCAATATGGTCTATTCTACCTATCCTTAAGCAGGTGAGTGGGTATTTATACCATCACCAACCAAAACTAGCCATTAGAAGTAAATTTTAGAAAAATTCAGGGTTAGCGGAAGTACCACTGGCCATCGGCCGGTACTTCCACACCTGTTCTAACGCGACAGTAATGGCTATGTCAGAGCATCTGAACTAGCCATTAGAAGTCAGTGCAGAACTACCGCCATTATAAATCTGGTAGTTCCGTTAATCGGTAGTTGCAGGAAGTCGGCGTAGTACTTCTATTTGAACAGAGGCTGAGAGTTGGCGCTCTCTGGAAAAAAGTTCCACTTGACCTTTCAGAACTTCTGTGCTCCGGAAGTACCGCTTAAGGCTGTGGTACTACCGCTTTACGGTAGTTTCGCCGTTGAAACTCCGGTACTTCCATTTGCCGCGGACTCAGAATCATCCCGGAGGTGCTCTCTGGAAAAAAGGTTCTGCTTAGTTTTTCGTAGCTTCCGAGCGCCGGAAGTACCGTTCAGAGCTGTGGAACTTTCGCTCTAGGGTAGTTCCGCTGTTAAAACTCTGGTACTTCCGTTTTTTCAGACAGAGCACAAATTTGGCTATCTATTTTAATTTTCAATAAATGCATGATCCTAATTTGATCCAATAGCACAAGAATATGCTATCAAGCTACTTGCCATGATCCATCTTTATGGTATGACATTTAGCCTATAATCCGGTCTTCTGTCGGAACCCGGAGTAACGACTCCTGGATCCTCTGTGTAAATCGCACTAGTCCAGGATCAGCTAGTGCACACAGTCACAACAAAGATAAATACCAAGCACAAATGACTGATTATATTAAATAAATGGTACGGCCTTATGGCCAAGTCTTACATCAATGCTCATTGGCAAAATAAATAAAGAAAAAATAACTGCGGAAGCAAACTGATAAAAGCGAAGCCCAAGCCTGCCCACCGGCAAACGATAGTAAGACGCGGCCTACTCGTCCAGATCTTCACCGTAGTTGACGTCTTCCTTCTCTGTGTGGAAAAAGCAAGGTGAGTACAAACTTGTACTCCGCAAATCACCCGGGAAAATGCAACATAATGATAAAGGCTTCAATGGAAGACTTATAGGGTTAGTTTGCATAAAACAACATTTAAGAAATACAATAAGTAGATTGAAATTGCTGAATTTAATACAGTAAGTAAAAACAATACTTGTAATAGAAAATAATACCGTCAGTGTCGGCTCCGACCAAACACCAACCTATCCACGGGCATCCCACCCGGACCATCTTTTCCAAAAGCTCACGTATGGATTCCATCCATCCACACGCTTTCACTGCGCAACTCTGATGAATTCCATCCATTCACCAGATTTCAATCTCTCACGGATTCCATCCATCCGCAAGGTTTTCGAAAACGTTTTTGAAAATCAAGATCTAATCCATGAAAAACTTTTACTCAGCATGCCCATGACCGTGGGCACGGCTATCCAGGATAGATTATACACTCTGCAGAGGTTGTACAGCTTTACCCACAAGACACGATCATCCTTTTGTGCCACGCGAGTTACACACTTCCTTAGGTGTGCGGCGAGGAGTCATGACAAGGTCTTTACAATGCAAAGCCTTCAACCTGGTTGAGCCAACTCTAAGGTTTCACCCCAGTAAGTAATCCACCAGACCGGGACCCCCTCTTGAGCCTAGACGAGACTTCTCATGGCTTAACCACGCTCGCCCAAGTGAGACTTCACATAGCACCAACCACGCTCACTTTCAACCTACAGCTCGGCTCAGGTTGGGACTTCACAAATTATTCGGCCAGGGCTGTCCCATACCAGCCATGTGGTAGTACGATTAGGGCTTTGCAACAGTAGCTCACAGACCGGTCCTTAATCTGACTCAGGCCCAACCACATACCCCTGTGCACGACAATCAACCACTGCGGCTCCAACCAACAGGGCATGCCTGCACCCACCACTCTAACCAATTGCCTAAGTCTAAACTAGTTTTATATTTTGTTTTCAAAATAGTTTCATAAACCTCCTTGACTCACCAAAGTCAAGAGTACATATTATTTTATGTAGAAAGGGTCGTCATTTTATGTGAAAGAATATCTCAAAACAAAATTATATGATTAAGCAGGGCTAAGCATTTGATTAAACTCTCTAGCCAACACTAATGTATTAACTAGAGTTTGATTCTAAGGTGACAAGGCATAAGGGGTTCAATAACAATGGAGGAAATAACAAATGGGCAATAACTAAATTTAAAACTGAATTGAAATACGTTGAATAGAAATACGCATGCAATATAATTTAAATCAACATAATTTTATTTGCAATTCTGGGATCAACATGATCAAGGAGGGTGACTTGCCTTGCTCTTCAACTTGGTTCAAACCTTCGTCGTCGAATTTTCCCGAATCGTCGAAGTCTACACGTGAAAATAACCCACCAAATTCAAATAAATTCAAATTAAATTCAAATTGACTTCAAATATTTGAATTGAGGCTAGAAATGGATAGAGGGGAATTTTTGATGAATTTAAAAATTTGAATGGGCCAAATCGGAGTTAAAACGAGGGAGAACGGGTTCTGGGAAATTTGAAAAGAGAGAAAAAGGAAAAACTGGATTTTTGGAATTATTTTCTTAAAGGAAAATCTGACTTATTGCGTCAGCAGGGATTTTTGATTTCGGCCGAATTATTTTCCAACGGAAAACTCTGGTTTATTGCGTCAGCATGACCTCAGCACGGAGGTGGGCCGGCTGACGGGTGGGCCTCGGTCCATGTGGACCGAGTCCACGAGCGAGGGGGGTGCCGAGGTGGTGGGGCGGCTGACGGGGCAGGGAGGCGTCGACGCGGCCGGGCACGTGGCGCCCACGTCAGCCCCGGCTGCTGACGTGGCCAGGCCAGCGGAGGGAGGCGCTTGGGTCTGGGGGCTCGCCGGCGAACGGCGGCGAGATGGCCGGCGGCGAGGTCGGCAACGGGGAGAGGAGGTGCGGGGGAATGCGATGGTGGGGTTGGCTTTTACCGGAGAAGGCCGGAGCAGGGCCGGCGACGAGGGGGAAAGCGGTGGCGCTCGGGTTCACGGCGCGGCGGAGCTCTGGTGATGCTCGAGCCGGGCGGAGGGGCGGCCGAGGTCGAGGGCGGTGCGGCGATGCCGGAGGTGGCGACGGCGAGGCACGGCAGGGCCTGTGCCTGCAGCAATTGCTCGCCGGAGCAATTTCGGCGGCGGCGGCGGCGTGGGCGCAATGCGGACGGCCGGCGCTCGGGAGAGGGAGGGGGAGGGCGAAGAGGTGGTGCGAGGTGTGGGGGAGCCGGGGAGGTCCTTAAATAGGCTCGGGGAGGGGAGGGGCGCAGGAGATTGCTCGCCGTAGTGGCGGATGTGGCGGCGGCCGCTGCGGACGGGAGGTGGGGAAGTGGGCGCGAGAGAAGCGGGCGCACGAGGGGAGGTGGGCGCGGCGCGTATGGGGGCGGTTAGGGAGTCGGCGGCGCACGCGGGAGGTGGGGGAGAAGCCGGGAAGTGCGGGGCGGCGCAACGGCCTGGCGGCGGCGCGGCCAGGGAAGAAGGGAGGCGGCGTGGGGAAGATGAGCCCGACAGGTGGGCCCGGGCTGGCAGAGAGAGGAGCGGGCATGGATGGTTGTGATTGCGCCACGCGGGGAAAGGGGGCGATCGGGTGGCTGGAGGCGGTGATGCGGGGTGGATGGCCGAGATGGGTTGGGCCGCGGGGCGGGAGATCCGGGCCGCACACGCGTCGCGAGGGGAGGAGGGGGAGGCGGGATCGGCGGCGGATCCAGGCCGTCCAAGTGGCGGCCGGGGGGAGGGTGCTGGGTTTATTTTTTTTGGATTTTTTTATTTTGTTTTTCAGAAATTGCTAGAAAATCCAAATAAACTCAGAAAATTACCAAATGACCTCCAAAAATTCCAGAAAAATTCCTAGAATCTCTTGGAGACATTTGGAACCTAATAAATATATTTCCAACTAATGTTGGTATTTAATTTTCATACTGTGAAATACTTTTAAATTTTAAAAATACATTTTTAAACTCCAGAAAAACCAGAGCACCAAACAAAATCCAAATAACTCCAAATAATTAATTTGACATAGAATTTTTTATATTAAATCAAAGTATCATATTATTTAATATTTTTGGGTTTTTCTTAAAATGCTTTTCAAATCCAGCTTTTTCAAAAACAGAAATTCAGGGCAAATCCAAATTCAAAACTTAGGCACAAAAACACTTATTTATTTTAAAGTTTTATTTTATTCCATTTTTAACCTTTATCTAATTATTTTTATTTTAGCAAAAAGTTGGGATGTTACAAATCTACCCCCCTTAAAAAGAATCTCGTCCCCGAGATTCAGGTTGGCTAGCAAGAATGGGTTTGGATCTTACTCTGCACGGCTTGAGCTGATATCTGATTCAGGTGTCCTTTGACGAACTTCTTTGGCCCTCTATTTGCTGCCTGAAGCTGGTTGGCAGTCGGTGCTCCTGGGGTACCATTCTTCATTGCCTGCTGCTTCTTGGGGCAATTGCTGGCGTAATGTCCCATCTCATGGCAGTTGAAGCAAGTGACTCCTGCTGCATGGTTTGAGTCCTTCAAGACCTTGTTCTCTTCAGTATTTGGGGAGGGGTCCATGGGGACTAGCTCTCCTGTCGATGACGAAGGCAGAAATCTGTTGGCCTGTGGTGGAACTCTTCTGACCTTGGAGAAGCTGCTGGTATTCATATGCTGACCATTCATCCGTCTCTTCCGGTTCTCGATCTCCTGATGCTTGGACTCCTGGCGTATCGCCTTGCTGACAAGCTGGTGGAAGTCAGCGTAGTCGTTGGAGAGGAGTTGGACCGATATGTCATCATTGAGTCCTTCGAGAAACCTTTCTTGCTTGGCTTCATCGGTGGCAACATCTTCAGGTGCATAGCGTGCCAACTGGTTGAACTTCTGCAAGTACTCGTTCACAGTACGGCTTCCTTGGCGCAGTGCTCTAAATTCCCTTTTCTTCAGAGTGACGGTGCCAGTGGGAACATGAGCTTTGCGGAAGTTCCGTGCGAACTCATTCCAAGTGATATCTTGAGCATTGGCATGGGCGGCGGTGTAGGTGTCCCACCATTCTGATGCTGGTCCATGCAGCTGGTGCGAAGCAAACAAAACTTTTTCCCGATCAGTGCATTGGATAATGTCCAGCTTCTTTCCGATTGCTCTGAGCCAATCATCTGCGTCCATGGGTTCAGTGCTGCTGGAGAAGGTCGGAGGACGCAAGCGCATAAACTCCGATAGCCTTGATTGTGGTGCTTGAGCTGGCACAAGTGGAGCTGGTTGTACAGGGTTGTTGATGGTCTATGTCAGCAGTTGAATGAGTTGAGTCTGGTTTGCCATCATCTGAGCCCAATCTGGTTCATTTACTGGTGGAGGGACGGACTGACTTCCTGGTTCTCCATTCATGCTGCTGCTGCCGTTGTTCCTTGTGTTCACCATCTGCTGGTTGCTTTTAAGAATCAGGAGAGAGGAGACACAAGGCAAAGGAAGGAATAGGGGATATTTTGCACAACCCAAAACTTTCAACTTCAACTTTATTAAAATCTTTAATAATCTCATAATAAGTAATAGTTATGGCCGCCGACAAAAAGAGAAAACTTGACAGCTCATAACAACGTTTTATTAGCTAGCCTACAACTCATCCTAAATGGGTAAGGGTCGCCTCGGGGTGATCCTGCGTGGCACCAGATGCACAATACGAGCTCCTTCAATGCGTAGGCTGAAGAGGTGGCACAGACGAAGGACTGCTTTACGAGCGGCTTCTTGTCTGGCTCTGTTAAACGAGTATCCATTTCCTTTGAAGCGGAGACGCAGACTTCCTTGTCCAGTTTGCTTGGTGATGAGTAGAGTGAAGCGATGTCCCACTATCCGGTCTCCATGGCGATCTTGTTTATGCATGTAGATAGCTCGACGTTGAAATCCCAAACGACGAAGCAGTCGACAAAGACCCATACTCCATCCATCATTGGGTGCATCATCAAAAGTGTTCATCTACAAAGGTTTGAAGTAGAGAGAAGTCAGAAATGTATTTTTGAATGATTATTTTAAGGATGAGGAAGAGTTGAGAGATGAGAGAAAGCAAAGATTGAGGGTTGAGAGTAAGCATACATACGTATATGTATATACATACATTTTTTTTGAAAATATTGTTTATAAGAAAAATAAGTCCTTATGGTCAAACCATTCTATTCTACCTACGGTCGCGTCTTAGTATCGTCATGGCTCTGATACCACCTTTGTCGGAACCCGGAGTAACGACTCCTGGATCCTCTGTGTAAATCGCACTAGTCCAGGATCAGCTAGTGCACACAGTCACAACAAAGATAAATACCAAGCACAAATGACTGATTATATTAAATAAATGGTACAGCCTTATGGCCAAGTCTTACATCAATGCTCATTGGCAAAATAAATAAAGAAAAAATAACTGCGGAAGCAAACTGATAAAAGCGAAGCCCAAGCCTGCCCACCGGCAAACGATAGTAAGACGCGGCCTACTCGTCCAGATCTTCACCGTAGTTGACGTCTTCCTTCTCTGTGTGGAAAAAGCAAGGTGAGTACAAACTTGTACTCCGCAAATCACCCGGGAAAATACAACATAATGATAAAGGCTTCAATGGAAGACTTATAGGGTTAGTTTGCATAAAACAACATTTAAGAAATACAATAAGTAGATTGAAATTGCTGAATTTAATACAGTAAGTAAAAACAATACTTGTAATAGAAAATAATACCGTCAGTGTCGGCTCCGACCAAACACCAACCTATCCACGGGCATCCCACCCGGACCATCTTTTCCAAAAGCTCACGTATGGATTCCATCCATCCACATGCTTTCACTGCGCAACTCTGATGAATTCCATCCATTCACCAGATTTCAATCTCTCACGGATTCCATCCATCCGCAAGGTTTTCGAAAACGTTTTTGAAAATCAAGATCTAATCCATGAAAAACTTTTACTCAGCATGCCCATGACCGTGGGCATGGCTATCCAGGATAGATTATACACTCTGCAGAGGTTGTACAGCTTTACCCACAAGACACGATCATCCTTTTGTGCCACGCGAGTTACACACTTCCTTAGGTGTGCGGCGAGGAGTCATGACAAGGCCTTTACAATGCAAAGCCTTCAACCTGGTCGAGCCAACTCTAAGGTTTCACCCTAGTAAGGAATCCACCAGACCGGGACCCCCTCTTGAGCCTAGACGAGACTTCTCATGGCTTAACCACGCTCGCCCAAGTGAGACTTCACATGGCACCAACCACGCTCACTTTCAACCTACAGCTCGGCTCAGGTTGGGACTTCACAAATTATTCGGCCAGGGCTGTCCCATACCAGCCATGTGGTAGTACGATTAGGGCTTTGCAACAGTAGCTCACAGACCGGTCCTTAATCTGACTCAGGCCCAACCACATACCCCTGTGCACGACAATCAACCACTGCAGCTCCAACCAACAGGGCATGCCTGCACCCACCACTCTAACCAATTGCCTAAGTCTAAACTAGTTTTATATTTTGTTTTCAAAATAGTTTCATAAACCTCCTTGACTCACCAAAGTCAAGAGTACATATTATTTTATGTAGAAAGGGTCGTCATTTTATGTGAAAGAATATCCCAAAACAAAATTATATGATTAAGCAGGGCTAAGCATTTGATTAAACTCTCTAGCCAACACTAATGTATTAACTAGAGTTTGATTCTAAGGTGACAAGGCATAAGGGGTTCAATAACAATGGAGGAAATAACAAATGGGCAATAACTAAATTTAAAACTGAATTGAAATACGTTGAATAGAAATACGCATGCAATATAATTTAAATCAACATAATTTTATTTGCAATTCTGGGATCAACATGATCAAGGAGGGTGACTTGCCTTGCTCTTCAACTTGGTTCAAACCTTCGTCGTCGAATTTTCCCGAATCGTCGAAGTCTACACATGAAAATAACCCACCAAATTCAAATAAATTCAAATTAAATTCAAATTGACTTCAAATATTTGAATTGAGGCTAGAAATGGATAGAGGGGAATTTTTGATGAATTTAGAAATTTGAATGGGCCAAATCGGAGTTAAAACGAGGGAGAACGGGTTCTGGGAAATTTGAAAAGAGAGAAAAAGGAAAAACTGGATTTTTGGAATTATTTTCTTAAAGGAAAATCTGACTTATTGCGTCAGCAGGGATTTTTGATTTCGGCCGAATTATTTTCCAACGGAAAACTCTGGTTTATTGCGTCAGCATGACCTCAGCACGGAGGTGGGCCGGCTGACGGGTGGGCCTCGGTCCATGTGGACCGAGTCCACGAGCGAGGGGGGTGCCGAGGTGGCGGGGCGGCTGATGGGGCAGGGAGGCGCCGACGCGGCCGGGCACGTGGCGCCCACGTCAGCCCCGGCTGCTGACGTGGCCAGGCCAGCGGAGGGAGGCGCTTGGGTCTGGGGGCTCGCCGGCGAACGGCGGCGAGATGGCCGGCGGCGAGGTCGGCAACGGGGAGAGGAGGTGCGGGGGAATGTGATGGTGGGGTCGGCTTTTACCGGAGAAGGCCGGAGCAGGGCCGACGACGAGGGGGAAAGCGGTGGCGCTCGGGTTCACGGCGCGGCGGAGCTCCGGTGATGCTCGAGCCGGGCGGAGGGGCGGCCGAGGTCGAGGGCGGTGCGGCGATGCCGGAGGTGGCGACGGCGAGGCACGGCAGGGCCTGTGCCGGCAGCAATTGCTCGCCGGAGCAATTTCGGCGGCGGCGGCGGCGTGGGCGCAATGCGGACGGCCGGCGCTCGGGAGAGGGAGGGGGAGGGCGAAGAGGTGGTGCGAGGTGTGGGGGAGCCGGGGAGGTCCTTAAATAGGCTCGGGGAGGGGAGGGGCGCAGGAGATTGCTCGCCGTAGTGGCGGATGTGGCGGCGGCCGCTGCAGACGGGAGGTGGGGAAGTGGGCGCGAGAGAAGCGGGCGCACGAGGGGATGTGGGCGCGGCGCGTATGGGGGCAGTTAGGGAGTCGGCGGCGCACGCGGGAGGTGGGGGAGAAGCCGGGAAGGGCGGGGCGGCGCAACGGCCTGGCGGCAGCGCGGCCAGGGAAGAAGGGAGGCGGCGTGGGGAAGATGAGCCCGACAGGTGGGCCCGGGCTGGTAGAGAGAGGAGCAGAGAGAGGAGCGGGCATGGATGGCTGTGATTGCGCCACGCGGGGAAAGGGGGCGATCGGGTGGCTGGAGGCGGTGATGCGGGGTGGATGGCCGAGATGGGTTGGGCCGCGGGGCGGGAGATCCGGGCCGCACACGCGTCGCGAGGGGAGGAGGGGGAGGCGGGATCGGCGGCGGATCCAGGCCGTCCAAGTGGCGGCCGGAGGGAGGGGGCTGGGTTTATTTTTTTTGGATTTTTTTATTTTGTTTTTCAGAAATTGCTAGAAAATCCAAATAAACTCAGAAAATTACCAAATGACCTCCAAAAATTCCAGAAAAATTCCTAGAATCTCCTGGAGACATTTGGAACCTAATAAATATATTTCCAACTAATGTTGGTATTTAATTTTCATACTGTGAAATACTTTTAAATTTTAAAAATACATTTTTAAACTCCAGAAAAACCAGGGAACCAAACAAAATCCAAATAACTCCAAATAATTAATTTGACATTGAATTTTTTTATACAAAATCAAAGTATCATATTATTTAATATTTTTGGGTTTTTCTTAAAATGCTTTTCAAATCCAGCTTTTTCAAAAACAGAAATTCAGGGCAAATCCAAATTCAAAACTTAGGCACAAAAACACTTATTTTAATTTAAAGTTTTATTTTATTCCATTTTTAACCTTTATCTAATTATTTTTATTTTAGCAAAAAGTTGGGATGTTACATCTTCCAACCTTTCTCCTAAGACCGGTAAAAATAAAAAGAGGGTCATAGTCTACATATACCTTTGCCTTGAGCCACTTTGTTCTTCATGTTGATCCTTAGCATGCGTCTTGTTATTATTTTAGGAACTAAGCCTTTTCAACACTTAACAAACACGTCAGTCCCATATTCACATAAATTCATTAATTATCAAAACTATTTTTAAGGGCCTAGACGTTTTCAGCGTCCATGACCACAATGTGGTCGGACGAAATCACGGCCGCGGGGCGGTCAGACAACGTCAACGACCACGAGGTGGTCGGACAAAGTCTCAAGGGCGAGATAGTCAGACGAGGCGGTCGGACAAAACCATGACTGCGGGTTGGTCGGACAAGGTCATGACCGCGAGGCAGTCTGACGAAGTCTCGACGGTGAGATGGTCGGACGTGGCGTCTACGACCTCGAGGTGGTCGGATGAAGCGTCTACAACCACAAGACGATCAGACGAATCATCTACGACCACGATGTGGTCAGATGAAATCACGACCACGGGGTGGTCGGACAAAACGTCAATGATCATGAGATGGTTAGACAAAGTCTCGACCATGAGGCAGTCGGACAAAGCCTCAACCGCGAAGCGGTCGAGCTTAGTAGTGTGGCAAAATCCCTGGTAAGACACGTGAAATGTGTGACTCACTGGGTTTACGGTCCGTGGCAGGGACTCACTGGTGGGATGGGCAAAGCACGCGATGCACGTGCGGCCACACAAGCTGTCTCGCGCTACTGTCTATACTTCGTAGGGTTACCTGGACGACTAAGTTTGCTGCACTTTATACTCCACAGAGTACGCCAGGGGGCGAGGCCGGCACATGTTTTTTTCTTTTTTTTAGAGTTGGCCAGGACGGCTAAGTTCTCGGCGTTCTATACTCCACAGAGTATGCCTGTTGAGGATTTATATACATGAGTGGGATTGGATGAGAAATCTTTATCCCACCCTCTTAATAATTACAAAAGGTAGAGGTATATTGATACATTCCTTTATACATATATCTCTATACTGTTAGGCCAATTGCAAGGCCCTACCACGGGGTTGGGCCACCCCTACATCAGGTGACTTTGTTCTCTCTAAATAAGGCATAATACTAATAGGGTCCGTCAGCCATCAAATAAGTACAGCACAAAACTTGTGTTGAATTTGACCATTATCGCCTTTGATTTTAGCCTGAAGAAAATATTAATTTCACTCTTTGATATGATTACTATCCGGCAGTAAGAGCTAATTGCGAAATCTTATGTTTTTTTCAGTGAAGTCCACACTTCAGAACGTAGTAACTTACCATTCCTTCAGTCTTTTATATTCTACCAGTGACTCAGTTTTCACTTTTCAGCAATGTATAAAGACAAACCAGTTACTAATATGCTGGAATTGCAATTGCTATTGCAACTGTCAGTAACTCTTCTATTGGCGTATGTTTGTCTCGTCTCCTAGATGGCCATGACCTGCCTGCGACTTCATTCTGAGATGGCCCTGCAGACATCGCGCGCGCTGGAATCTGCGGACCACTCCAAGGCCGGCGCCAGGATCCTGCCTTTAAAGCTTGATAACATTATAATACCGTTCGCAAACATGATGTGATGTACTCGATAAGTTGTAAAGGGATGCATTTTGCTCAAGTGTATATTACTAGCGCAGGTAATTCTGCTTAAGGGGCTTAGCCGCTTAGGCCTTTGCCCATCCTGTGTATGTCCTTGCGGTTTACGCGCTGATGTTGTGGCTTTTGCACGGAGAGACTAGAATATTTTTAATTTTAAAAAAATAAGGTACTTACATTGAAAAAAAATACCCCAGCTTACTAGAAAAATAGTTCTGACGTCGAGCAATCAAAATAGTATCTAATTACATCCACACTCATCTTCCACCAGAAGAGAAGTGCTTCGATTTTTATCTTTTGGTTGAAATGGTATTATAGTAGCTATTGACTTCTTTTCTTGAGATGATCAATTAAAAAAAATAAAATAATAATAATAGTTCCTAGTACATCTCCACAAATAATATAAATGAAAAAGGAAAAAAGAAATAAAAAAAGGTATATTAAAAAGTCAATGTATTTTAAAAGGCTTGTGGCCATGGCTGTTTGAAATGTAGAAATCGAGTCTCTGCTCTGGTACTGAGCAACGCGGGCCGAGTCGCCGTCTGTACGTGAATAAATGCCACCGGCCACCGCGCCGCACTTGGCGAAGGTGGCCGCGTTGCCCAGCCGCAACTGCTTGCGCCGGGGGATGGATGCATTCTGCAGCACGGTCGCGGTCGACGCGCGCCGTGCAGATTCCAAAAATGACGACCCGACTTTGGCAAGAGCGGTTGATATGGCGCATACGCGGAAACGCGGGGACGAGAAGCTACAGGCAAGCGAGCGAAAAAGGAAAGGAAGGAAACAACCGCCATATAGCATAAGATCGCACGCATGGTTGCAGTCCGAATCACGGTTGTCAGGATAGCGGTGTCGGTAGGATCATTTTTCGTTTGACAGGACCGGATCATAGGATTGAATTGTAGAATCACGATTCTATCAAAATTTTAAAAATGTATATATTCTATATAAAAATTGAATTATATTTCTAAATTGCAAGTCTATGGTAGTACGATATTACGTACATGTCACGATACTGACAAAAAACTATAGGATCATACGATATATATCGCGATACTGACAACCCTAGTCCGAATCTTAATTGGATCGGAATCCGCCATGCATGCATGGCCCAAGTCGGACTCGGAGACCGACTTATTAGACTCCAATTTTCCAGGACGCAGCGCAGCCAGCGCATGAGCATTCCGTGGATAAAAGGTGGGAGCGACGCCCTGCCCTGCCTTCTCCGTCTTGCACCACCACCTCCAGTCTCCAGACTCCAGACTCCTTGCTCCCTCTCCCGGCAATGGATGTCACGGATCCATTCACCTTGGACCTTCTTGCCCGTCCTCTGCTCCCCAGCCTGTTCAGACCCTTCTCCGGTGGCGCCGCCTGCACCGCAGAGGTTGACGCCTACGCCCGCGCCATCGGCGCGCTACCTGCGCTTCCGTTCGCCGACTCCGCTCCGGCTTCCGTGGAGCTTCCGGGGACGTGCGAGCTGTACGATGCCGGCATCGACGCCTACATCCGCCCGGCCGTCGACTTGCCCACTCGTCGTCCTCCACCGCCTGGCTTCCCTGCCCTTCCAGTTCCAGAGCGCGCCAGCCGCGTGTACGCCACTCCTGTCCCCACCCTCAGGGCATCCGTGGAGCTCCCGCCGTCGTGCGAAATGTACGATGCCCACGTCCAGCCGGCCAGCATCGAGGTGCCCGTGCCACCCCTGCTTCCAGCGCGCGCCGCTCCGGTCTCCGACGGCGCCACCGTCAAGAACTCCACGACGCGCCCTCACGTCCGCGGGTCGACCTACGACGCCGACATCAACGCAAACCTCCGGTCCACGGAGAAGGACCCCAAGGAGCGGCCTTCCCCCGACTACCTGACGACAGTGCAGAGGGATCGGATGAGCCCAACGACGCGCGCCTCCCTCGTCATCTGGATGGACACGTTCGCCCGGCACTTCGACCTCAGCCCCGGCACGCTCCACCGCGCTGTCTCCTTCGTCGACCGGGTCCTGTCGGTCAGATCCCTGACGAGCCACATCGACTACGGGCTCCACCTCCTGGGCGCCGCGGCCGTCTTCACCGCGGCCAAGTACGAGGAGCAGCGCACCAGGCGTAAGCCGACCACCGAAGAAATAGCCCGGTACGGCGGGTTCACCTCGAGGCAGGAGGTGCTCGATATGGAGAGACACATGCTCCCGTCGCTCGGCTACCGGCTCAGCGGCCCCACGGCCTACACCTTCGTGGAGCGCTTCACGATGTATAGCCAGGGGGAGCAAGACCTGCAGGTGCAGCGCCTGGCGCATCAGCTGGCCGACCAGTCGCTACTCAACTACGGCTGCCTGAGCTTCCTGCCGTCCGCCGTGGCGGCGTCGGCGATCTTCCTCGCGAGGTGCGCGCTGAACCCGCCGGACGTGCTGCCGTGGAGCGCGGAGCTGCAGGAGCTGACGGGCTACAATGCCCTGGAGTTGTTCGGCTGCTTGCGTATTATGTACCCGCAGTGGCCGTCGCTGCTTTGTAATCCTCGTTGATCATCGAGGAGACTCGCGAGAACAGCGAAATTTTCGTAGAAGTAGAAGCTAGCAGCGGTTCTATGTAACGTTCATGCATACAATTGGAATCAAATCGATTCAGTCAATATGCTGTCTCAGTTTTGTCACGCTCTGTATCACGTCAACGTGAGTATGTATGTGGGATGGTTAATTTTGTCTTAATTATGAACTTTAATGGTAAACACATTGTACTTGCATCTCAGTTCTTACCATTTCCTTATTTACCAACATATGGAACCATTAGTGGTGTAGCCAGCCACCGTGACCGTGCAACCGTGTATATGTAGTGTATGTCACTTCGTACGAAACTACGAAAATAAGCAGAAGCATGAGATAAAGATTTATTGTAGATAACCTTTGCAAAAAAACTATGGGCATATAATCTGTGAAAATCATCATATGGAGGAGAGGTTATATAACGTTGTTGGTATATTACATATGTAGATAACGTGTAGTGTATAGTGCATGCTATCATGAGACTTACAGAGTTATAAATAACCTTGGAAATAAGTGTCCTAGATGAGAAAGGAATAACGTCCTAGTCGACAATGGAAACAGAAACTTACTTGAAAACTAGAATAGTAACCTGTTCGAAGATGAAAATAACACTCCGCTCGGAGATGAAACAGAGTGTCAGAAGATGACGGTGAATAGTTATAGTTGGATACACCTCGAATAGCCACGTCCGACTCTAATCGGTGCAAACACCTTTGGATACAATGGCTGATACAAGTTGGTACGGGGTCTATCACAAATACGAAGATGATTTCAATCATAACCTCCGACCAGTTCACATTACCAACCAGCCATACTGGTCGGAACATATCCTTTTGAGCAAAACGTGATCGAATTCCAAGTGGTCGGACTCGATCAGATTCGAATCACAAAATACAACAATCTTCATGTTGAGCCGAATTCCACCTCTAGCGAAAAACAATCAAGGAACTTCTCAAATAACGTTTTTGCTTCTTCTTTTTTTGGTTGCTACGATCAGTTTGCTTGAAACGAGCCTAGGTTAATTCGGATTCTAGACGTATTCTCCTAGACGGTAGAACTTGTGAGTAAATTGCTTTGCACTGGACAGGCGTGGCTTATGAATATGAATTATGACTTGGTGTTGTTTAGGATGAGATCAAGTGAAGTTAGTTTTGTACCACGTGGATCTGAATGAGAAGGGAGAACAAGCTTTTACAAACAAACTTCACTAAAAATGTAAACAGCATTCCTGAAATTTGAGTAATGAAAGTATGTTGTTTTCAGTGTTTATTTAGTTCTGTTTGTTTCTAATTACCTGTGGTGCTCTTCGCATTTATTTTGTATCTAATGTTTCCATTTCTGGCAATTTTTATAAGTACTGGTTTGGTTCCTATAAAGGTAAACTTTTTTTGTATATAAAGAATTGCTGATGCTGAAGAAAATTTGGGTGAGAGTGAGGCCTGGTTGACAAAGTGCATGTTCCAACTATAGCTATTTATATTTTCTGAAATCAACATTGTAGGAAAAAGCGTTGGAACAGCTTAAAGTTACTGACGGAAAAACTGTAGCCGTAGGCCAAAAGATGGACCTTGTGTTCTACACTTTGCAAATTGGCTTGTTCTACATGGACTTTGATCTCATCTCAAAATCCATTGACAAGGCAAAGAAGTAAGTTCTAGATTTGTGTGTGGAGTTCTATTTGCCATTTGGCACACCAGACAAATGATATCTGACCACTTTTTTTTTACTGATTGAAGCTTGTTTGAGGAGGGAGGTGACTGGGAGAGAAAGAACCGATTGAAAGTATACGAAGGCTTATACTGCATGGCAGCAAGAAACTTCAAGAAAGCTGCCAGCCTATTTTTGGATTCCATTTCGACTTTCACAACTTATGAGTTATTTCCGTATGATACTTTCATCTTCTATACAGTCCTCACAAGTATCATCTCATTGGATCGTGTATCTCGAAAACAAAAGGTATTTTCTACTTTGCCCTGTCTGCTCTGTTTTATTATCCTAGTTGCCTCAGTAACAAGGAACTTGACAGGTGGTAGATGCACCAGAAATCCTGGCAGTGATTGGCAAAGTACCTCACCTCTCTGAGTTTCTCAACTCCTTGTACAATTGTCAGTACAAGCCATTTTTTGTTGCATTCTGTAAGTGTAGATAAAATGATTTGTCTGTACTGTTGCATTTACCGCAATGCTTAGTAAAACATTTGTGTGGCTTGTATTGATATCTGGTCTATTATTTTTTTCAGCTGGCTTGATCGTGCAGATCAAGTTAGACCGTTATCTTCTGCCTCATTTCCGCTACTACATGAGGGAAGTGCGCACTGTTGTCTATTCACAGTTTTTGGATTCATACAAGTGTGTGACAATGGAAGCAATGGCTTCCGCATTTGGCGTGACAGTTGATTTCGTAGACCAGTAAGTGCTCTCACACAGCTTCAGTAATTCTATCTAGTTTATTAACATGTACCATACGTCCCCTTCTCTTCTGTGCCACATTCATAGGCTTCCCCTTTCACTCGTTGTAGGGAACTGTCACGGTTCATTGCAGCTGGGAAGCTTCATTGCAAGATTGATAAAGTTGCTGGTGTTCTGGAGACAAACCGTCCTGACGAGAGGAATGCTTTCTACCAGGCGACAATCAAGCAAGGGGATTTCTTGTTGAACCGCATCCAGAACCTATCGCGAGTCATTGACTTGTAAACATCTGGTAATGTTGGAGTTTTGATCTACTATATAGTAGGCCATAATAATTTGAAATGTAAGGTAGAGCAGTAAAGGGGAAGAGTACTGAGTAAACTCTAGCAAGTGTCAGCTTACGATAAAAGAAAGATCCAAGATTGACTAGTGCTATTCATGGGGTCTCAACTCGGATGTCTATGAGAGGAGATGCACGAGAGAGATGGAGGACGGACGGCATACTTCGATCACATTACTTGTCGTCAGTGCAGCCCTCAGGTTCCCGTTCTGCTCACGCAATTGAGACGTAAAATTGCAACTCTCCATTTTAACGACTAAAGTAGATGAACAACCTAAGGGTCGAGAAAATCACCACGACTTTGTGCAGATTGAGGACTAAAGTAGATAAATAGCTTACAGCATGATCAATGGAATCTACAGTTTGAGGATTTTCTCCAGTGCATTAAACGGGAGATCTTTCTCTGGTCTTCTGACGAGAGATCCAATTTGAGACTGCTTCTTGCCCACGTCGGATCCGAGGTGGTTTTCTCGTCTGGCTCGGTTTAGTATAGCTTAGTATGGCTCCATCCTCCATCCCCCCCCCCCCCCCCCCCCCTCCCCCGCGTATTTTCCCGCTCATGGCTTCCATGCCTCCTTGTATCTTTACTCTGCTTAATGAATGAAACGTACACCTCCTGCGTTTTCGAAAGAAAAAAAAGAACCAGCAAGAATTGGGGGAACTGATGGTTGATAGGCACGGACATTGGCGGTGCAGATGAAGATGACGAAGCGGGGGATGCCGTCGTCCTCGATCTTAGGGAGCGACCGGGGGCGCCGCTGCTGGAACTGCCGGTCTCGTGGCCATGGCCGGTAGCCGGCACATGGCCATTTTAGTGACCGTGGAGCATGGAACGCTTGCACGAGCGCCGACGCTGTGTAATCGTGTATTTGAGTATTGTATAGTCGTGTGTCGAGTACTCGTATATTCGAGTATTCAAAGCAGTGGTCAAGGTGTCATAGTCGAAGTGATGTGGCCGAGGTACCGTGGTCTAGACGCCGTAGTCGAAGTGTCATGGTCAAGGAGTCATGGTCGTAAATCGTACTCGTAAGAGTACTGTAAGGATCTCCTACAATCTGGGCATCCACGTAAGTATTCCGTGTTCCATAGCTGCTGAAATAGCCACGCTCTAACCGCCAAAGAATTCACGCTCCAAAGAGGGCTAGAAACACAAAATAACCTATAAGAGACTAGACCTTTAAAAAAAGCACCACCTGAGGTGAACAGTAAAAGCTTCAAGCGAAGGATTATCTGGTGGTGGGGAGCTGGACACTGGACAAGAGGTTAGGTTACTGACGTGTGGGTTCCAGAAGCAGTAGTAGGCCCCAGTGTCAGTGAGAGTTCTGGTCTTTCTGCGGCTATTTTTTTTTCAGGGTTTTCAGGCTACGCGGAGTGATTAGGACTTCGGAACAGCTGATCTGTCTGGATTTCCCCTGTACAAGAAATACACAAGAGCACAATGCGACTGCATGGCTTCGTGTGCGGATGCCACGTTGCACGTGGGACGGCCTTCCAGTTCGTGGTTGTATATGACTTGCACTTTGTGTTGTTGTGTCTATCAGTTCACCTGCACTATGAAGTTGTATTTTCAGCCTGACAAAATTGAAGCCAATTCAGGCAGGAAATAGTGTTGCTCAGTTAATCTGCCTGGTGGTTATTATAAGTTTATAACTAGTGGCCTGCATGCGTCTGGGAGAGGCAGAACTAATAACTGTATTATATGTATAAAGATTAACATAAATCAGACAAGTGCTAAAGTTAGGATATATCATATCGATATAAGGTAGATCATTTATAACTGACTAGCTTATAATATAGCACTAATTCATAAGATACATAAGTACCTACAACACCATAGTACCTATGGTGGTGATCAGTTGAGCTGTGGCTTATGGTTTATTTCACTGTAGCTGACTGAAATTACACTGTAGCTGAAGGTGGCTTATTTGGTATAATTAAATTTAAAAAAATTTAAAAATAAAAAAATAGGTTAGCCCATCATGTGTAATGCAAACGAATACAGGAAAAAAAGAACCGGTAAAAAAACTCAAAAAAATCCCAAAAAAATCAGAAAAAGACGAAATTTAGGAATAGTGAAAAATAAGCCAGAAGCCGAAGCCGAAATGATAGCGTAAATATGCAGCAGGGTAAATTACAGAAAAAGTCACACATATGGTAGCGTGCAGCTGGGTTACAGAAGTCAAACATTTAGTCACAACTCCAGATACAATATTAAGGGTTGCGAGTATCTAAATTCTTAACACATGGTTTGATATGATATGGCAGTGTTACAGAATCAATTAAAAATAGGGGGAAATGGCACATGAGATGGCAAGTATCATTTCCACGAAATCACGAATACAATATATGATAGAACGAACTTCAAGAACCAATTCGCAGTCTCACTTTACCACTGGAGAAGCACCAAGGATAGTGTGACTCAACAACTTTGTACAGCTCTGAACATTGCCGAAACTTTCTTATCCGAAGGTTTAGGCCTGACCAAGGCCTATTCGGTTCAGTACTTTTATCAAAACATTGCCGAAACAGAGATGGTGCTAGCTAGGCATGGTGCGCCCGATGAGATCGATCAACAGATCTCCGGTCAAGTAGTACGAATGAACATGTGCTCCGCCCTTGTGATTGCTTCGTTGCTTGACCAATGCAGTCTGCAGACTTTTTTTGGGGGGGGGGGGGGGGGCGGCGGCGGCGGCTTCAAACCGACACACATATGCTTGCCTTTCAAAGTATTGTAATGTATGAAACGTTGGGGTTGTTGCTGTGATTACAAACATCCAAGATTTCGTCAACTTTCAAGTCCAATCCATGCTAAAGAATCATCATTGTTTAATGTACTACAGTACTAGTGCGCAGAAAGATATTATTACAGTAATAATACCAACATTAAAGCTGGGGGGATTCCGCCCCCCCCCAGCGCGTCCACGTCCCCCGCCCGCGCGCGCTGGCCGCCGCGTGGCGGGGGGATTTCTGTACGGTCAGGAGAAGGCTTTTCCTTCAGTTTTCCGGAAATTACGTACAGGTCCTTTTTCCTCGCAAAAAGGTCCCTGACAGTTTTTTTTCACCCAAATTTTTGCAGGCTAGCGCCCCGCAGTTTTCTAAATTACGTACGGGTCCTTGTTTATTACATACAGACCCTCGGTTTTTTACGAAAAAGTCCTTTCACTTTCCCATTTATTACGTACAGGCCCTCGGTTTTTTTACGAAAAAGACCTTTGCCTTTTTCGAAAATACACACGTGCCCTCGATTTTTTTTAAATTTTTTTTTTGCAAACTCCTCACGGATTATCGCCTCTTTTACTTCGGTACACACGGTAGCTGGCGCGGCGTGGCGCCGCGCCTATGAGGCTAGTTATCCATATAACGTGCGAATGATGATTATTCTAATACTACCTTGCAGTCTTGCTCTGTTTGTTTATGATTCGTTGAGACGTCACTGATGCGTATGCTGTATGCAATATGCAAGTGCTCATTTATCATATTAGAATATTTATACGTGATTTTTAGTGCCTTGACGTCACACATTAAATCAAAATAAAAGCAACGGAATCTCACCACCAGTCCCATTCAAGATCTTATGATACATGTAGGAGTTGGGGTCAGTACCTCCCTTAGAGCAAGTACAATGATGCTGACTAGGTCGCCTCTAGCGAAATCCACGTCAACACAATCCTATGTGGAAGAGAGAGACAAGAGGAGAGAGAGGCAAGCTGCCCCTCATGCAAGAGGTGACCTCTAGCACATCATACGAGGACTTGGAGGTGATGCTAGTTCTTAGAGCAAGTACAATAAGGGTTAGGGTCGCCTCTAGCGAAATATTAAATGCTTGAGTGCTTTAGTAGAGGTAACCTCTACTCAACTTATTGTATTAGCTACCTCCACATAAGCCACATGTACTCTTTTTGCTTATGTGGCTAGTCCTAGAGGTGGCAGTCACCTCTTCTATTGTACTTGCTCTTATCCTGATAAAAGTACTTTGTTTGCTTTCGCAATTTAATTTAAAATTAATGTGTTTTAAGTGGTGACATTTTTTAGAGTATATGTACGATCTTAGCAGCAAAACAATGGACATTACGGATTGTGGTGTAATATGGTGTGCCAAATGATTCGGATGTTTTAAGTGGTAATGGCCTCATCGTAGGCATACAATTTTGGCGATGAAGCGTTGAACATCGTATCTTCGTGAAGACCAGTGTGTGGTATTTGAAAAAATTATTTAATACCGGGTGGATTGGTGATTTGCAAAACCACGACGTTGGCCTAAATGATTGTCAGACCCGAAAACAACACCTCCAAATCTATTGTGTCAATTGCACTAGTCCAAGAAAAACTAGTGCATACAGTGGCAACAAAGATACATATCATATATAATGATAAATATTATTAAATAAACGAGTATGGGTCTTATGACCAAGTTTTACATTCCCCAAATATATAAATATCAGCGAAAGATACAATCAACATGAAAAAAGCCTATCTAGTCTGCCCATGATGGCCGGTGGCGGAAAAGGAGGCAACGCAGTGGTGGAGCTCCACGGTGACATCAACCATAGGCACGAGAGGCAATGGGAGTTTTGGGTGAGGCGAAGAAGAGGATGAGGCAGTCATGGTGTTCTAATTTATAGAGCCAGAGAGGGGAAGGAAGGAGCTCAACCGGCTTTGAATCAGCGACAATTTTGAATTACTTAAATGTGCATTGAACGTAAATGGAAACGGCCGAAATTGGTGGTGTGAGGTGATGGTGGCTTGAATGCGGCAGTTTCCAGATGCACGTGGAGGCAAGGCGGTTGGACGATGCAACTGGAGTAGGCGCACGAGGTGGCTCGGCGACCTGGGGCTGGCGCTTGGGCAACAGTGAGCAGAACAGAGAGGTAGGGGAAAGAAGAAAGGAAGGAAAAAAAGAAAAAAGAGAAAAGGAAATGGGCCAGCTAGGCTAGGAAATTGGACTCGGCCCAAAAGAAAATGGGCTTCGGCCTAGGGAAAATTGGAATCAATATTTTTCTGAAGATTGAATTTGAGACTTGAATTTGTATTTTGAGGTTTGGATTTTGAACATGGAATCAAAATTGAATCTCATATTTTAATTTGAAATTAGAGATTAGTTTTCAGGATTATACCAAAAATCCAAATAAGATCCAAATGCTTAAAATAATTAATTTGAAATTAAATTTTTATAGAAAACTAAATTTTGTGATGTTATTGTGGTTTAGGCCATGTCTTAGTGGATTGAATGAGTTAACGAGCTTGTAGAGCCTTGTAAGTCACACTTTAAAAACCGTGCTAGTATGTATGAGTAAAACCCGTTTGTGTATGAGTTATCGGGTTTTTCTATTTGTAAGTGGTGTGATCCACTAAGGAGTGGTTGATTTATCGTGAGGTGGAAGCCTCCACTATATAAGTCTTGTGTGTTGAGGAGAGATAGAACACTTGAGAGATTAAGGTTAACGTTTTCTTGTGTTGGAGTCTTTTGTGTGTGCGTACTCTAGACTTAGAGCTCTGGCATCTTAAGGGAGTGGCTATAAAATATTTTTCTCTAAGTGAAATGAACATCCAAAGTTTGCTAAGTAAGTCGTGCTATGAATTCTTCCTTGTGTTATTTGTTTGCTTAGTTTTCTTATTTGGATTTCTCTCTTCTTGATCTTTACTGATGTCAAGGACGTATAATAGATAGAGATATCTCTTGAAGATTAGATTCTACTCATCTAGACACCTTCTAAGGGAAGTTGAGCTTCCCTAGTTTTTCTCAAGAGATGGGTGATTTTGGAAATTTGCTCTTGTGAGAGTTTTGCCTTTGAATTAGTGTTGTGATCTAATTTACTGTGATATATAAGAATTCATCCAAGATCACATAGATCATCTAGGACTCACGAGCAAGAATATATCGATGTTTCCCTCTTTGGTCCGGTTTTAATGCACCTCCTTGTTTTGGATAAAGGTATGAAGTTTGGCATTGATCTTCACAATCCATGATTTTGCGTAGGTTCCTGACATCTTGGAGAGTGGTTGTGCCAAGTTTCACTGTATTTGAATTAGTGGTTTGAGAGTTGGACATCCTAGAGAGTGGTTGTACCAAGTTTCACTGTATTTGGATCAGTGGTTTGAGAGTTGGATCATTTATTGGATTGTGTGTAGTGTTGATTGAACTATTCTTCGGCGAGCGGTAGACCGCAAGGAGCTGAGTGGTCCGACCAGAGCGCGGTCATATTGACATGATCAGACCAGTGTCCCAGGCGGTCCAACCGCCAGACAGTCAGACCAATGCCGCTAGCAGTCCAACCGCCAAGCGGTCAGACTAGCGAGTTGCCAGCAATTAGACCAGTTTGAGACAGTAAGTCCGAGTGAATTTTGGCCTTTGTTTTTGTGAGTTTGTTTTTCGCTGCGTATTTTTATCAATACTTGAAAGAAAATTTAAAAGAGTGATTCACCTCCTTCTCTGATTACCATACCCGATCCTACCACATACCATTCAAACTTCGTTTCAACACTTGAGTTTTGGGCATTTTTGGCCATGTGTAGCACAACAATATCAGAAGTAGCCCTCGGGTATATGCAATGCCATTTCTGGCCCCTCCCTAAGCGCGGGACTCTGGTCGGCCTACGTGTGCGCAGTCCCGCGCCCCGGGACCGCAGCACCCGAGTCATGCAGTCTGAGAGCGCATGATTTCGACAAAACCAGCAGTGGTCTAAGGCTGTATGTGGTCAAAAAAGCTGCTGTGGTCGAATACGGCAGTGGTCGAACATGGGTGTGGTCGAAAGCGGCGGTGGTCGAAAGCGGTTGCAATCGAAAGCAGAGGTGGTCGAAAGTGGTTGAGGTCAAAAACGGAGCTAGTCGAAAGCGATTACGGTCAAAAAGCGGAGGTGCTCAAACATGGGTGTGGTCGAAAGCGGAGGTGGTCAAAAGCGATAGCGGTCAAAAGCCTAGTCGAGTGAGGCAGTGGTCGAAGGCAACTATAGTCGAACAGCCGTGGTTGGAGTAGTTACGGTCGATGCGGGGGTATCATGCGCTCCTGAACGCATGACTCAAGTGCTGCGGTGCGATGGCACGGAACTACGTACGCGTCAGCCAGCCAGAGTCCCACGCTAAGGGAGAAGGCTAGAAATAGCGTTATATAGATCTGAAGGTTATTTCTAATATTACTGTGCTGCACAGTGTCAAAAATATCAAGGACTCTCAAAGCTTGCACTGTTATATCACTGCACTTTGCTTTGTATTTTTACGAGCCCGTTGTAAATTTCCAGTTTTACATGTTTGGCAGAGTAACAGAGCAGGGTTGGTGGATGGTCGGCGGGTCAAAGCGGCACGGAGGCCGACGGCGAGTCCGCGAGTATAAAAGCGGCGGCGAGAAAGGAAACGAGTGCGATCCCTCCATCATAAATCCCACCCAAGAAATATTCCCACAACCTGCCTCGTTCAGAAGTCAAATCCCATCGTCACTGGTTAGCCGCCTTCTCTCCATATAGCTACTGACCACTGCGACTTCTCTTGTTGGATGTTCTTGGTTGATCGGCTGGGACCTGGTTGCAGAGTTCCGCGCCATAGATTTCACTCCTGAAGGAGGAAGGATTGCGTTGCGGCTTGGAATCTCGTTACTGGCAAGTCTTTCTGTCCTGTGTTTATGTTGCCGTGGATCTGTTAGCTGCAGATTTTCTTCTTGATTTATTGATGCCCTGGTGTTCTTGTTTCCAGGTTCATAGTAGTGTCGTTTCATAATTTGAAGTTCCTTCCTTGGAAATGGAACTGCTTGCACTAGATTTTGTTCAGTTCATTTCGGGTATCGTGTGTCTGTTGGTTGGTTGGTTCTTTGGGCTGCTCTGTTTTTAGGGAGTGGTTGGGGTTGGTTGTTCAAGACGGGAAATTTTGAACTATATAAACAGAGTTAATCTTGTACTATGCGGGATCTCTTCCTCCTTAACCTCTTCTTCGGTAATTTGCTGGTGTAGTGAATTAATCTTCTAATGAAACTACTTTTTTTAGGGAACACCCTTGTGTTGCGCCACTGATGGCTAGGATATTTCTCACATTTTGTAGTCATGAAGTATATGCAATTCTTGCATTTTTGCTGCATGCTTTCAGATTGATCTATGGGCAATAACTAGATCAGTTAATTGTTACGAAAATTAAGTTGTACTGGTACATTGTGATCTTTAAAGATGTCCCTTTTCTAATTAAACTGATTCTATGTTATTTAGTTTAACAACTTATACATTTCGTGATTAATTGTACCTTTGCAATATTCTTAGGTTTATCTCTAAAGGACGAAGAAAACCATCCAGTTTATCATGTCAGGAGGGTCGTCTGGATCTTCCCCATCATCGGCACGGAATAGCTCTCGTTCTTTGTCAGATTTGAAGGACCTAGACCTTTCTTCAGAGTCTGGTTGCTTGTCCATTGTCGTACTTGGGGCTTCTGGCGACCTTGCTAAGAAGAAAACTTTCCCAGCACTATTTCATATTTTTCAGCAGGTAATTTGATCATAGCTAGCACTTTCTTACACATTAACTATACAAACTTTAAAAAGATGTGATGCAAAAGGAGTAAACTTGTGCAAAAGTTGATCCGTCTGTGTTGAGTTTATCAGCTTGCACCCAAGTGTACAGAACTAGTAGAACATCATTGTATAGCGCATTGCATGCCATATACATAATGATTCTCAGGTTGGCACACACACGTATTTGTGCATCTTACTGTCTGATATCGATAGGGATTTCTACAATCTGAAGAGGTCCATATATTTGGGTATGCAAGATCAAATCTTTCTGATGATGGATTAAGAGAGCGCATTCGTGGGTAAGATCCATATTCCTTGAACTAATATAAGGATTTCAAGTATAAAGAATTCAGTATGGTTTGTATGATGAAGCCTTCCTGTATCCTCCATTTTTATTGTGCCGGAAATCTTAATTCCATCATTCTTTCCCCCGTCTGAACATCATGCTTTTATGGTTGCAGATACCTCAAAGGAGCTTCAGATGAACATCTTCCACAATTTTTGAAATTAGTAAGTTTCTAATATTGTGCACAGCTCCTGATTTGTTCCACGATGAACATCTTTCACAATTTTTGAAATTAGTAGGTTTCCAATATTATGCATACCCCTGATGTGTTCAACTTTGTGACCAAGTTGAATTTTCTTAGTGACCAAGTTGAATTTTCTTACAGATTAAATATGTTAGTGGTTCCTATGATAGTGGGGAAGGATTTGAATTGTTAAACCAGGCAATTTTAGAGCATGAAACAGCAAGGAACAACCAACCAAGAAGCTCCCGCAGACTATTTTATTTGGCATTGCCTCCATCAGTCTATCCCTCGGTGTGCAAAATGATAAGATTGTATTGCATGAAACCTTGTAAGTTACTTTTCCTATGTTTTTTGCCCTCCCTCCCTCCCTCTCTCTCCCTCCCTCTCTCTCTCTCTCTCTCTCTCTCTCTCTCTCTCTCTCTCTCTCTCTCTCTCTCTCTCTCTCTCTCTCTCTCTCTCTGAATTTTGTAAGGTACTAAACTTCATTGGAACTTGGAAGTACTGAGATATCCAATAACAAAGCTTGAAATATAAGAAACATAGTTGACTTCATTAAGTATTTGAGATTTATTCTTGTTTTCTATTCTTTAAATGAATATTTACCTCGTGGATCGGAACATGCAAAGTTCCAACTTTGATACTGTAAGCATGGTTCAACTTCTGAGCACACCAGTTCGCTGCCCAGTTGTGAGTAGAGCACTCTTGTTTCTCCACTTTGTTATTTCATTGAGAGTTTGAGACTGGTGAAAAATAAACAAAACAGAGTTCGTGTAATCTGTCAGAATTTATGCTTTTCTGGAAGAAATTTGGGAGCAGCAACTTCTTTTTGTGGATTATTGTATGAACTTTCATGTCATAATGCACCAGTAAAGAAAGAAAACCAAGATTTATTCTTTAATTTTCTCAAGTTTAGATAATTTTGAAATTGTAGTATGCTATCTTGTATTTTCCATTTCTATTACGTTAAAGATTCATGGTATCTACTCATGCTGTACATTCAGCCTCACATACTGGATGGACAAGGGTTATTGTTGAAAAGCCCTTTGGGAAGGACTTGGACTCCGCAGAGGAACTTAGTGGCCAACTTGGAGAGCTGTTTGATGAACAACAACTCTATAGAATTGATCACTACCTAGGAAAAGAGTTGGTCCAGAACTTGGTAATTTGTTTGACTTCAGTTATCTGTTTATTTCCTACATGCAACTGTTTCTCATATTGTCATAGTCGCAGCTCGTGCTTCGTTTCGCAAACCGCTTGTTTTTGCCTCTCTGGAATCGTGATAATATTGATAACATACAGGTAAGATCCTTCCATAGGTGGTTGGCACACTTTCATTTTCTATTTCTTGGACCTTAGTTAGCTTTCTAATCTTAGAAAATTACGGTTAGAAAAGATGTAGATTTGGATGATCCAATTGTATGCACTCACATGTAATATATCTGTCCTTCAGATTGTATTCAAGGAGGATTTTGGGACTGAGGGACGTGGAGGATATTTTGATCAATATGGGTATGTCACAAGTAACTACGTTTTGCATGGAAGTTCTTTTACTGAAAACATTTTGTTGTAAGCACATACGATACGAGTGACTGTGGAACTGTGGTATAGATTATCACTTCTATATTTTGTAAATGGTTCACCACTGGTCCTATTAAATCTTTTGATCATGTAAAATTGTGCATTTAAAAATAGACGAATTGCACATTTCTGATTGCTTTGTTTATTGCAAAACACACTAAAAGTTCTTTGCACTTTATGGCAACAAATTTTCTCTGAATTCAAAGTCCATTGCTACGTGCCACTCTTTCAATATTGAGTTAACAGATTTTAAAACAAAAATTGACTGCATTCAGGTGTTCATGTTACTTAACACTTAGGGCCTGTTTGGTAGAGCTCCACCAACTCCAGATTCACTAAAAATAACTCCACTCCACGAATTTTTACCCAAACACTCCAGCTTCACGAAATCTGGATCCACCAAAATACTGAATCTAGCTCTAGATTCATGAAATCCATGGAGCACCTCAAGGGGTGCTCCACGAAACCTTGTTTCGTATCTACTCGTGGAGTTGGGTGGTAATTACCCACCTTTTGCCACTGGTTACACACCCTATCCCATACCACCATAAAACTCATGGGCAAAACAGGCCATTCCCACCAAAAACTCAGTTTCGTGGATCTGGAGTTGCTGTGCAAGCCAAACAGTTTTGTCCAGCTCCATGTGGGATCCCAGATTCACGGTGGAGCTGTTTTTAGTGGATCTGCTGCTCCAGATTTATTTTTTCAGTGGTGGAGCTCTGCCAAACAGGCCCTTAGGGACCCCATGTATTGTTATTCCTTGTCTAGCCGTGTGAATCTCTGACCTAACTTTTGTTGCTGCAGTATCATTCGTGATATCATTCAGAACCATTTGTTGCAGGTAAAGATAATATTTGGATTTTCTTCTTTTATTTTATGGCCTAATTTTGCACAAAAAAAAGTGTACATTTTCCTCCTCTTGTGAATCTATAGTAGCAATTATTTACGGTGTGGACTGCCCAACATTTACTCACAATTATCCAGAATGGTTATTGTTTTGTAGCTGTTCTGGATTAGAATTCCTTGAAAGATAATGACGTTGTTTTTGGGAATTGAGAGCTCTGGTTATTGACTATTGCTCTTATCTTCAGGTCTTCTGTTTGGTGGCTATGGAAAAGCCTGTCTCTCTTAAGCCCGAGCACATAAGAGATGAAAAAGTCAAGGTTCTCACATCTCTTTATTTTTATCAACCAACTTATACTACATTTTGCGGTTCTACTTAACAGAAACTGTCTTTGGGCTTTTCTTGATGTGACACCAAAGTATGAATCTTATATTCTTAATCATTTGTTTGTTGCTTACAAATACATTCATTTTGCCTTTTTAAATCACGATATCAGGTTCTTCAATCAGTGAACCCTATAAAACATGACGAGGTTGTCCTTGGTCAATACGATGGCTACAAGGATGACCCTACGGTGCCAGATGACTCCAACACCCCTACTTTTGCATCTGTTGTACTAAGGGTACACAATGAAAGATGGGAAGGTATATGTTACAAGATTAATTTTACAACTTCAAGTTTTGTAGACTTCTTTAATCCAATCTCCACATTGTTGTTCCAACTGAACCCCCTCTTTTAGGACGAGATTTGTTTGTGATGCATTGTGCAGAAAAGCTTCTGCTTTAGATTGGAAAATTTCCATTTAGCATATGTCAATATTGTACTGGCAAAAATGAAGCTGCATTGCAATATACTTCTGAACCTCCGGATACTAGTATCTAATCTTTCAGCACCAACATATGAATAATTGTGTGCTGCAGGAGTTCCTTTCATTCTCAAGGCTGGTAAAGCACTAAACTCTAGGAAAGCAGAGATTCGTGTGCAGTTCAAGGATGCTCCGGGTGACATTTTCAGATGTATGTACTAAATGTTGTTCTCATTTTTAAACATATCATCATCAAGTCTGTTCTTGCAAAGCCACTAACTAGTATGTGAAAGCATCTGAGTCAAGAGTTAGTGGCGACTGGACCTAGCCCCTGGGAAAGACAAATTCTATTATATTTATTGAGTAGTGTAGAATGTGTCAATGCTTTGATATGAAATTACTTGCTAAAACTATGTAATGAAGCGATAACTTAGTTTGAACACACTCCCAGTAACAATCACCATAATAGTTAAGCATGAGATGGTTTACTACATGCTAGGTAATTAATTTGCACTAAGATTATTACTCAGTTTGACCATAGTACCTTACTAATTGGTATAGACTTATAGTTGCTGATTCTTCAACATGGGTTGACCCTGTTGTTTGTGTTTAGTACCTTTGGAGGAGTATTGATCATTTTCGCACTAGTAGAGCTCAAGAAATGTGGCATAAAGTTTAAAAAAATTGTATTTAGTACCTTTATAGGAGAAATGATAATTTTCGTCATGAGTTATAGGCTCAAATAATCTGGCATAAATGGTAATGTTTAAACCCCAAGGTAATCTTAAGCCTTAACTAAAGAGGGACCAAAATATATCAACACAGTTAAATGCTACAAACACTTTTGTCTTAAAAGATTACCTTGTTCTTGTTATTACTGCCATGGATTTTTGTTTGAATCAATACAATTCCGTTCAATCTTGTTTGTTTCTACCAACGGTATCTAAAGCTCTGTTTTTTTTTTTTACTTTACCCTGTTGAAGGCAAGAAGCAAGGAAGGAATGAGTTTGTTATACGCCTGCAGCCATCAGAAGCCATGTATATGAAATTGACTGTATGCACAACTTCTGTAAACTCCACTTTGCGAAAATTTTATTTTGGTCAAAGATAGAAGACGCAGTAGAACTGTCGGTTTATATTGTCTAAATAAACTGCATGAACTGTTGCAGGTCAAGAAACCTGGATTAGAAATGGCAACTGAACAAAGCGAACTGGATTTATCCTATGGGCTACGGTACCAAGATGTAAAAATCCCAGAAGCATATGAACGTCTCATCTTGGACACGTATGTGCTGGTCCATCCTTATGCTAGATTTGTTTCTGATACATTCAGTTCAGTTCTCTCGTGTTTCACACGTTGTGCCCAGCACTTAATTTTATCAATTTGTATCTGAAAGGACAACCATACCTCCTTACCCTCGATCTACTTATTGATACCGACGCTTGTTTTGACAGGATAAGAGGAGATCAGCAGCACTTTGTTCGCCGAGATGAGCTGAAGGTTTGTGGTACCATTTACATCCGCGCTTCCTTTGCAGTGGACTCCCTGCTGAATCCCGGCACTGTGTTTGTTTGTTTCAGGCTGCTTGGGAGATCTTCACTCCTTTGCTGCACGACATTGATGCTGGCAAGCTGAAGGCCCTGCCATACAAACCGGGAACCCGAGGCCCTACAGAGGCCGATGAATTGAGCAAGAGGATTGGGTATGTGCAGACCCATGGATACATATGGATACCACCTACCCTAGCATAGTTTTAAGCCGCTATCAAGTGCTGTTTAACCAGGGAAGTGCGCGCTGTTTAATCTGGATTTATCGAAAATTAGTTGGGGGAAAATATATCGGGCCTGTAGTAATATTGAAGGGACTTTGTAATAAGATCTTTCTGCTTGTCAAAAGTGTAATATTTACAATTGGGAGTAAAAGATACCATGTTCTACGTTTACACACTGTTTTCTACTTTTAATGAGCTGCAGCTACTGCAAATATACTACTCTCTTGGTCCAAGTTTATAGTTCATATTTTTTAAATGACTTTATCTATAAATATAGGACATATTTTATATTGTAATGCAAATTAAGGTGGTGTTCTTTTTATACCCTAATAAATTTATAGTTTTATTTGCTATTCTATATATATATATATATACATCTATGTGCCAATAGAAAATCTGCGCGAGACGGAGGGAGGGACACTTCCTGAATGGTTCTTCCAGAAAAAAACAGATTTTGTATCGGCTCACTCAGGGTTAGTCCGCGTTCAATCGGCAGTATTAAGAAAAGTAAAAAAATCAAAAAAAAAAAAGTAAAGTGAAGAATGCCACCTAACCTAAGCACCTAACTAGAGATCGGCAATGCTGGAGGGCTAACCAGCCTTTGCCAAGCGTCCTGCAGTCCTGCTAAAGGGTGTGGGCCTAGGATATATTAATCAAAGTTTACAATTAGAATTAAGCATTGGGGGAAAAACATCTCCCGTCTCTTCCCTTTTGTTTCTCCGATTCCAGTCACGGCCTGGTGCATCTCTTCTTTCCTTTTTCCTCCCATACATGCAGGACTCCAGGGACAAAGAGATTACCAAATCTCTCTTCCCACAGCGATCTGCCATATGAGTTGTTGCGCTAGTGTTTATCCTAGGCGGAGAATATAGAAGCTGAAGAGTTGCCTAGAGGCAGCGCGGCCATTGCCGGACGGGATGTGTTGCGACGAGTTCTGATGATCGATTGTGAGCGGCGGTTCGGAGGATTAGCACAAAGTAAATTCAGAGGATGGACTGAACGCAGGCAGTGGATAGTGCACTGAGCTTGGTCGCGCTCGAGTAGCTGCCTAAGCGTTTGCGCTCCAGTCTGCCGGGCAGCTCGTCCGTCGATACAACTGTACCAATCCCATCTCTGCTCGTCCGGCCGTCTCGTGGGTCTGCTTGATGTAGTCTGCATGGGCATCCACTTGGACTTGGAGAATAATAATAATAATAATAATAATAATAATAATAATAATAATAATAATAATAATAATAATAATAATAATAATAATAATAATAATAATAGGGCAAATGGTAAATGCCTCTGTTAATCTTAATTAGTAGACCGTGGGTCCAATTAGCAGGACACTTAGCAAAGATGGTTGGCTTGGCGGATCCAGAAATTTCAGGATAGATATTCAAAGTTATAAAATATTGTTCAGTAGAATACATAAAGGTTGCAGATTGAGAAATGAGAAGATTTGAATAACTAAACAGCAATGTGCAGATAGAATCAATTACAGAAAAGATAGCTTTAATTGCTGCGTATGCAATATAATAGAAAGAATGAGGTTCATATGGTGATAACATTAGTGCCAGAGTGAGGATCATGTGGCAAACTAGTGATGGCTTACCAAGAAAATCTCCTACATTAAGCATTCCAATATTCATTCTGCTGAAAATTGCTATGGCAGTTGAAATATTGCACGACCCAAAGAAGTCCAAGAGGTGGTAACCTTCAAATTTATATTGCAAGACCCAGTAACCTTCAGAAGGGGTTTAAATGCTCAACCAAATTCAGACTATCATGGCGGATTATTTCAGAATCTGGTCACATAATCACTCCTTACCGGACCATTTCTTCATCACAACCAGCCTGCTCCACTCCATTTGTACTGTGCACACACAAATTCACCAGAAAACCTTAAGCTCACAAATCTTGTGCTACCATAGAATCAACCGAACATGTGTTGAGTAGAATCGAAGCAATCCCAAGAACAGTGTCATTTCGCTTAGCTGGTGTTGAAGATGATCAGAGGGAGGAGGTATATGAAGAAGACGTCCTCGGCTCCTCGCTGAACACCAGTATGTGTGAGCTCTTCCCTTTGGTCATTAGCAAGATCACCACACCAATGCTGGTGCACAGCCCCTAACCAGAGAGAAACAAGGGCGCGAGCATTAGCAATGGCGCTTGTGGCAACAATGGCCTATGGCCGAAGCAAAACATACCAAAAATCATAGCTTTTCGCTTGTACTTACAATGATGAGCATGGTGGTGGACTCGTTCACCCACGCCGCTCATGGCGGGAGAGGAGGAGGTGGACTAGTGGAGGCCGTGGCGCAGCGGCGACGCAGGTGTCCAGTCCACGACGCCGGTTGAAGCACGTGGAGCTACAACTGGAGTTGGAGTGCGCGTGCCAGTGCTGTAGGGCGGAGGAGTTCGAGGTGAAGATGCACACGCTACAGGAGGAGCAGGCCATTGCGTGGCGGCGATGGAAGCGTGGAGCGCGTGGAGGTGGAGGTGGAGCTGTTAGTCTGGTTGGGTTAGTTAGCCGCAAATGGGAATTGGGGATCAACCACAGGGCCACATAGCCACGGTAGGGCCGATCGGCGTGAAACGCCACAAATGGGCTAGGCCCGTGTAGCGAGGCCTGTTGACCTGTGGTGGTTTGGGCTGATGGAGTATGAATATAGCTAATTTAGTCCAATTGAGTGTATACATATGTATTAATCTTGTATATAATAGGGTTTTTTTGCTAAAATTTTTAGGTATTCAGTTAAACACCCATGAACCACTATAGGTCCGCCCCAGCAGGGCGCCTTCACTGGAGTTGATCTCTATCTGGAATGGGGGAGATGTGCACGGTAAACCGCACTCCCAAAGTAACCGTGAGCGGATAGATCGTGAATTTTGGTCAAATCTGGCACTGTTGATCACGCAAATACCAAATCTAGCCCCCAAATCACCGCAATTTCATTTTTAGCCCCTCCCTGACCGCGGCACTACGGTAGCGCGACACGTGTTAATCGTGCGGTCAGGGAGTGCACGACAGCGAGATCGCGCGGTCCTCGACCGCACGACTACTATAGCTAGAGTCGTGTGGTCCCCAACTGCACGATTAACACTGTAGCGTGCAAGACATGCTGTCGGGGACCGCATGACCACTGTGCGTCACCATCCCATCCCGCTGAAAGCTGCGCCTATGCCATCACCTTTTTCTATTTTTTGCATGCTGCATGCCGCCCGTGCCATCAACTTTTGGCTTTTTTTGCATGCTGCATGCAGCGCCGCTAGCTTGCATGCATTGGCTGTGTCCCCTACCTGTGTTGTCTGCATTTCAGCATGCTCAGTTGCACGATAAAATAGTTCAGACGGCATGCGTTTCAGGATTCGCAGCAAAGGGTGATCTTGTATGTAGTTGGAGCTTGGACAGAGCAAGGAAATTCCAAAACAAGAGAGGGAGTGAAGGAAAGGAGGAAAGGAGTGTAAACACAGGATTTTGAGTTGTTTTCATTTGGGGTCAGAAGTTTTTGCAAGTGCAAAAGTTGTAGATCGCCTCATGAGCTTCAAGAAAAGGTAAATATCGTCCGCGTGTGATTATAATTTTATCGTAGTGATTAGCACATAATTAGCGAAAAAATCATTTGTTAACCTTAAATGTGTATTTATATAATTTGCAAAGCTTTTGTGCGAAGTGGCTGACAAATATGCATTGTCTTCTAATCTTTAGAGCCTGTCTTCAAGGTGGCAGTCTGACCGGTTTTGTATATGCGGTCAGACCGGCCTATTTAATTCACCCGAGCCAAAGGGTAGACTGACCGTGGAGCAGTTAGACCGGAGTATTCACGGTGGTCTGACCAACCAGAATGGTTTGACCGGCATGCATGTGAAATAATACTCTCAATTATTTATAGTGGACATAGTTAGCCAGCTTCAAACATATATTCCTTTGAACAAGAATGTATTTGCAACATAATATTTAGTTATAAGTTTTCTTTTCCATTGTAATTGTTATGAATAAATCATGAGGCCAATGGGACACTATATATATACTTACAGATATGGCATATGTGCAGAAAATCCCTTACACAGTAGGGTAAATATATAGCTATAAGCTGTGCTGGGCTCTAGTCTATGTCTTATGGTAGATCAACAACATGAAGTTTGGAAAGATATAAGCTGTGCTGGGCTCTAGTCTATGCCTTTTAAAGAAGTCTGCCAATTAAAACTCTAAAGGCACATACTGAAGAGCAACAACCTAGTCCTACACATCTGTCCACATGTAGGAAGCATCAATACCAATATGCTTTGTAAGCTCATGCTTTATTGGATCTTTAACAATGCTAATAGCACCTATACTGTCCGACAAAAGAGGAGTTGGTGCAGAAACAAAAACACCAAAATCCTCAAGTAACCACCATAGCCAAGTAACCTCTGCAGTCAACAAAGTCATAGCTCGCAGCTCAGCCTCAGTACTCGAATGAGAAGCTGTTGTTTGCTTCTTAGTCTTCCAAGTAATGAGAGAACTGTCAAGAAAAATATAATAGGCAAAGAGAGAACAGCGATCAGAGTGATCATTAGCTCAGATGGCATCAGAATATGCCTGGAGCTATAAAATGATGGAGCGAGGAAGAAAAGAGACGACAAGAGATAGTTCCATGAAAGTATCATATAACATGAAGAAGATGACTATAGTGGAGCTCAGTGAGAGCAAAAACAAACTGACTAATATAGGCACAAGGTATGAAATATCAGGACGAGTGACACCAAGACAAACAAGACTCCCAATAAGATAATGATAGCGAGTAGGATCAGTAAGAGGCTCACCATCAGTGGGACGAAGATGAACATTAAGCTCTATAGGAGTCTCAGCTGTGCACTGATCAGAAAGAGAGGCACGATCAAGAAGATCCTGGACATATGTTTTTTAGGACAAATAAAAGCCCTCAGGAGTAAAAATAACCTCAATACCAAGAAAGTGGTAAAGAGGACCCAGATCAGACATGAGAAACTACTCACTAAGACAATCCTTAACAAAAGTGATATGCTGATAATCATCTCCACTAATGATCATATCATCAACATACAAAAGGAGAAGCGTCCGACCGCGAGGCAAAGTATGAATAAAAAGAGCAAAATCATTAGCACTGGCAGAGAAACCAATTGCAATGATAATAGAAGAGAAATGATCAAACCATACACTAAGAGCTTACTTGAGGCCATAGAGAGATCGACGAAGGCAACAAACCGTATCCTTAGGAACAGAATACTCCGGTGGTGGCTACATATAAACCTCCTCACATATCTCACTATTGAGAAAGGCATTCTTGACGTCGAGCTAAGAGATGGACCATGCCCGAATAGATGCCACAGCTACAAGAGTGCGAACAGTGGTCATGTGAGCCACAGGAACAAAAGTCACATCATAATCATGACCATACTTCTGCTGAAAACCATGTGCCAAGAGGTGATGGCGATGCCAATGGTGACTGTGGTGGCTGCAGCGACGGAGTCCCCATCGGGCAGCCTTGGGCTTGTAACTTCCTGGCCAACAGCGTCCACACCCTAGTGATGGCACAGATCGGGGATGACCAAGTGGTGGCCTCGTCGGTCAAGAGGCAGTTGGAGAATGGCGTAAACGCCCAGAGACGGCACTGAGAAATCTGTATCGAGCGCCGATGGCCACAGGCGAACTCAACCCAGAGACGGCACCGGGAAATCACAGGTGACCATAGCCTGGAGATGGCGTCAAAAAAGTTGGATCGAGCATTTCCAGTCATGGACGATGATGCAGCCCATGGCGCGTGCGACGTCAACGATAAGGGAGGAGACGACGGCTTCCCGGAGAGCCCTCTGTTGGGTTGATCTCGGCTAACAACCTCCGAGATTTCAGGGCGGTCACGTCCTCCACCTCGCGCCCTGATCGGGGGCGCAACCAACTATGAACTTGGTTTTGGTCCCGGTCACCTAGCGCCAAAATAAAAAGGAGGGTTTTCAGCAGGGCCAGGTACTAGTTGTTCTAGGCCTAAAAACCCTAATAGATCCGATCCATTGACGGGTGCTACAGTGAACGAAGATCAGGCCCTCTACTGTCTCCGTCCACGACTTCGCCGCCACTACTTTACGTCGTCGACCCCTCTACATCAACTGAACCAACATCTTCTTCATGGCTTCATCCAATTCGGGTACGCTTCCGCTTATCTTGTATTAGGTGTTCAAGTATTTGGTCTAGATTAACGATTAATGTTTATGCTTAGACTTGGTTTAAGACTAGCATTTGGTATCAGAGCAACTAGACTCAAAACTTGAACCCTAAATTAAGCCCTAACCGAACATTGGATCTAAAGTTTAATGGGTCGGCTTAGCAATTAGAAGGAGGGGATTAATAAGTTTTCGAAAAACCCTAAGAAGTTGCCCAAATAAATTGAACCAACTTTAGATCGGCGGCTGGAAGAACAATAAAAAAAACTTACGGATTTTGATGCCGGCCGCCGCCTCCTGCTGCCGTCGGTCCGCTCGGGGCCGCCGCACCGCCGCCTTGCTGGTGCCGCGCTGCCGCTCGCGGGCGCCGCACCGATGGAGCGCCTCGCGAGCCGTGCGCCGCCGCCGTCGCGCGCCCGTTTTGGGCCGCCGCCGCACCGCTCTCCGGACGCCGCGCGAGCGCCGTCGCACCGAGCCGCTCTCCGGGCACCGCGCGCACGACGCCGCTCCCCGCCGCCGGCGCTACACCGTGCGCTGCTACTCCCGCCGCCTCAGGGGTACCGCGTGCCGCCGTCTTGCTCTCCAAGGGCGCCGCTGCCGCGCCGCCCATCTCCGTCTTGCGGGCGCCGCCGTCGCCGCTAAGCCCCGCCCCGCCGCCTCATGCAACCGCCTGAGTCACAGCCGCCGCTCAGATTCGGTTTTTTCGGGTGGATAGGGGCGTAGTGACTAGGGTTAGGTTTCAGGACTTTGTTCCCACCGTGCGCATTCTGGACCTTTTGATGAAGATCCGACGGTGCCGTGCGTGCGTGGGGGCTTGATGGGCCGCGCATGGGAGTTTTTTTTGGCCCGTACAGGCATTTCAGGTCGCGGGCCGTTTACGGTTTTCCGGCTGGGCGCGCGAGTGGGCCCTGTGCGGGAATTTATGGGTTGTGCGGATTTGAGGACCGTGCGCATTTTCTTTTGGGCTGGCTGCGCACGCATGGGTCGTGGGAGTTAATTAGGCTGTGCGGGCATGCGCGATTTTATGGGTTGTGCGTGGAATTTTCGGCCACACTTTGTTATGGGCCATGAGACTTTTTGAGCCAGTTTTCTGGTGGGCCAGTTACATGTTTAGGGCCTTTTTTCTTTTGGGGCTAATAATTAGTATTTTTGCTCTTTTCTTTTTCCAGTATACTTTTGTTATGCTTTATGTCTTTATTTTATGCACTGTTTATTAATTACTTTCGTTGGCCCAAATTTCATGTATCTTCACCCTATTATTATGTATAATCTCGGATTAAAATTGAACCAACGAGATATTTTAATTTTTAGATTTTTATGATTAATTTTGGCATTATGTATACATATGGTTATATTCTGACCAACGTTGTTTATAATCATATGTCGCTATATTATTATGTTTTGTCTCTAATTAAAATTGATCCAACGAGATATTTTAATTGGAAATTTTTTATGTTTTTGGCATTATGTATGCATATGATTACATTCTGACCAACGTTGTTTGTAATCATGTGTTGCCATATAAAATTATTAAGTTCTTTTTCATTTTCTGCCCAACGGTGATATGAATTAGAACTGTAGTTATGCATGTTATTAATCAGACCAATGTAGGGTTAATTACATGCAATGTATAATCTTATGATATTTCTGATGTTTGCCCTGTATTTTGAAGTTCAGCACTTGATGCTTTAAACGTTGCTGCCACTATTGATAACATTGAGCAGCTCATGAGGAGCAATTTTCACACATTAATTTTTTTTGGAGTTTTGAACCTTGACTATGCCTTAAAGGTAGCCGTTCCCATTCCTTCCACCGAAGGTAAGGAGAATTATGTTGAGAAAAAAATTATGAGGCTAATGTTGAAAATGGGAGCGGTCTAACCGCTTATAACTAATGATTATGAAGACCTCTATTTTGTTGTGATTAGGGGAGCAATCCCCGATTCCGAAAATACTAAGGAGTACTTGGCTTCAATCGATGAGAAATTTTATAGACTCCACTAAAGTTTATGCCAGTCAGAGGCTCTTAACAACTATGTATGATGGGTCCGGCAGCATAAGAAAGCATATCATGATGATGACTGATATGGCAATACTAAAAAAAAGGGAGCATGAGCGATTAGATCGCCATACGTATCCAGAAGAAAGAGAGAATAACAATACAAAAGAAGAATTTTGCTCTTCATGTTGGTGGCTCTAACAAAAGGAAGTTCCAAGGGGACTTCAAATCTAAGAAAAAGCTGCAATTCTCCCCTAATTCAGACAAGTCGGGGCCTAAAGTGCAATATGCACCTAAGCCTCATATTGCTCCCACCGGAGCATCTAAAGTGGGGGAAATGTCTTTCCTGCAAGCAGCCAGGGCATTTTCAGAAAGATTGTGTGTGATGCTAAGCGTATAAAAATAACAATAATGATGATGATGATGATGAGACTTCTTCAAAACTGTGGTACTGTCGTTTAGGCCACATTTCGAGGAGGAGAATGGAGCGTCTCATTAAAGAAGAAATTCTCCACCCATTAGATCTCTCTGACTCAGACCACTGCATTGATTGCATCAAAGGAAAATATGTTAAGCAAATAAAGAAGGGAGCTACTCCAGTTCAGGACTCTTAGAATTAATTCATACTGATATTTGTGGTTCTTTTCCTATAACATCAATGTTATGTTTTTGATACATTCATCACATTCTTTGATGATTTCTCCCGTTATGGTTATATCTTTCCCATTAAAGACCGATCTGAATCACTTGATAAATTTAAGATTTTTTAAGGCTGAAGTTGAAAATTAGCACAACCTAAGAATTAAAGTGGTAAGATTGGATCGTGGGGGAGAATATTATGGAAAACATGCCCCTTATGGGCAAATACCTGGCCCTTTCGCTAAGATAGTAAGTTGTCATTTTATTGGGTATCCTGAGAGATCCAAAGGGTATCGCTTTTATTGTCATGATAGGATGACTAAGAAACAAGGCACGCTGTGTTGTTAGAAAATAACGAGGACCTAGAGCCTAGGAAAATAGATCTTGAGGAGAAGCGGGTTTTATGTTCCTACACCGCTCATCCCAGAGACCTTTATTCCTGCGCCTCAGGCGGTTGCACCTCCAGTAGAGAATACTGTTGTTGCACCCACTGTTGAGGTCTCTGAAACTCCTGATGTTATACCTAATGAAGAGCCTCAGCAATCTCCTGAAATAACTAATGAACCTATTAGAAGATCACAGCGGGAGAGAAGATCTGCCATCCCAAATGATTATGTTGTCTATATAAATGAGGATATTAATAATATAGGGAAGGTAGATGATCCCACCTCTTATAAAGTGGCCATAATGAGTAAACATTCTTCTAAATGGCTTGAAGCCATGGAGGATGAATTAAAGTCTATGAGCACTAATGATGTATGGAACTTAGTAGAGATTCCCGACGGAGTCAAAACAGTAGGTTGTGATGGGTCTACAAAACCAAGCACGACTCTAAGGGAAATATCGATAGGTTCAAAGCAAGGCTCGTAGCAAAAGGCTTCTCACAAAGAGAGGGGATTGACTATAATGACATTTTTTCTCCTGTCTCAACTAAAGATTCATTCAGAATTGTTATGACACTTGTAGCTCATTATGATTTAGAGCTACATCAGATGGATGTTAAGACGGCATTTCTTAATGGCGATTTGCAAGAGAATGTTTACATAGCTCAACCGGAAGGTTTTATCGTGGAAGGCAAGGAGCATATGGGATAACGACTTAAGAAATCCATTTATGGCTTAAAACAAGCGTCGAGGCAGTGGTACCTCAAATTCGATAAGATTATAAGAAGTTTTGGCTTTAAAGAAAATAAAGTTGATAACTGCATATATGTTAAGTTCAAGGGGAGTAAATTCACCATCTTAGTACTTTATGTGGATGATATCTTATTGGCCAGCAGCGATAAGGACATGCTGTTTGAGACCAAGAGATTTCTTTCATCTAATTTTGATATGAAGGATCTCGGTGATGCCTCTTATGTTCTTGGCATTGAAATTCACCGAGATAGGTCCAAAGGAATATTAGGTTTATCTCAGAAGGCATACATTGACAGAGTACTAAAGAGATACAATATGTATAAGTGCTCTGACTCGCCTGCTCCTATTGTTAAGGGCGATAAGTTTAGGACATTTCAATGTCCAAGGAACCAATATGAAACTGATCAGATGAAGTCGGTTCCTTATGCTTCAGCTGTCGAAAGCATTATGTATGCTCAAGTTTGTACACGCCCTGATTTAGCTTTTGTAACTGGGATGCTTGGCAGATATCAGTCAAATCTAGGACCGTACCACTGGAAAGCCGTTAAGAAAGCCTTGCGTTATATGCAAGCTACTAAGCATTTCATGCTCACATATAAGTTTTCTGACAACCTTGAAGTTATTGGTTATTCAGATTCAGATTTTGCGGGATGTGTTGATACTAAGAAATCCACGTCAGGTTATATCTTCACACTCGCTGGAGGAGCTATCTCGTGGAAAAGCTCCAAACAAACCCTTACGGCATCTTCAACGATGCAAGCTGAGTTTGTGGCATGTTATGAGGCTACCAAGCAGGCTGTATGGCTTAAGAACTTTATCCCGAGACTTAGAGTGGTAGACAGCATCTCTAAACCACTCACCTTATACTGCGATAACGAACCCGCAGTCTTTTATGCAAATAACAACAAGTCAAGTGCTGCTGCCAAACACATTGACGTTAAGTATCATGTTGTGAAAGATAGAATCCAGAATCAAACCATAAGTATCAAGCATATTAGCACTAAGTTAATGCTTGCAGATCTGTTTACTAAAGGCTTACCACCCAATATCTTTTGTGATCATGTTGCCGGCATGGGTTTATTGGAAAGCCTCTGATTCTAGATAAAAGGACCTCAAAGCAAACCAACTCCCATTAAGTATAATGAATATCCATTTCGAGATACGATAGTACACTGTAGGTACTGGGGTTGTATGGCACTTCATTGGCCATGCAACACATTGTCTTGGTATGCTATTTTATCAAGAATGGGCTTATGATGTTAGCTTTACGATCAAAGGGGAGAATGTTGGGTTGATCTCGGCTAACAACCTCCGAGATTTCAGGGCGGTCATGTCCTCCACCTCGCGCCCTGATCGGGGGCGCAACCAACTGTGAACTTGGTTTTGGTCCCGGTCACCTAGCGCCAAAATAAAAAGGAGGGTTTTCAGCAGGGCCAGGTACTAGTTGTTCTAGGCCTAAAAACCCTAATAGATCCGATCCATTGACGGGTGCTACGGTGAACGAAGACCAGGCCCTCTACCGTCTCCGTCCACGATTTCGCCACCACTGCTTTACGCCGTCGACCCCTCTACATCAACTGAACCGACATCTTCTTCATGGCTTCATCCAATTCGGGTACGCTTCCGCTTATCTTGTATTAGGTGTTCAAGTATTTGGTCTAGATTAACGATTAATGTTTATGCTTAGACTTGGTTTAAGACTAGCACCCTCGTCACGACGTGCGCGATGTGGGCGGTAGAGAGTGGTGATCAATAGCGAGACGATGATGAGCGCAATGGAGGCAAAGCCAGGCAGCGACGGCGAACGGAGAGATGAACCAATGGTAGCGGCGGCTTGACACAAACCCTAGATATGCTCTGATACCATGTTATAAATAGTGTTTGAATTAATCATAAGGCCAATATGCCAGTATATATACATGTATAGATATGGTATATATGCAAGAAATCTCTTACACAATAGGTAAATGCACAACTGTAATACATATCTAACAGTAACATACGGGCACTTAACTAGTACCGAAAAGGTACACCCGTTAAGTCGAAAAGAGCAAGCTCTTCACATTGTCAGATACTTAATATGCGATTGGCATTTGCATGTGGTAGTTTCATCTTTCTTTCTTTCTTTCTTTCTTTCTTTGTGAAGAAGCCATGTGGTAGTTTTCATGAATACTGTATTCTTTAGTTACCAACCATTATCCTTTTCTTCAGAAGCTTTCAGCCTCAAGTTTATCAGTTTTACATTGTTGTCAACTCTGTCACCTATCATTATATCGTCATTTCAGCCTTGCTGATTGAAAAGTGTCGGTGCTGTGACATCCTTTAGTTCCCAAACTGCAATGTTACATTTGGATCTGCAGGCATCAATTTAGCCCATGTCTTGGTTTTGGGTGCAACGAAACTGGATCTGCAGACAGCTTATGGATGAACCAGCTCCATATGCAGCAGGTCTAGTACTTCCTTATGAAGCCAAATAACCTTTCTATTTTATGTTTGATTGATGCTGACAATTCAGGCATGAAAGGAGATGAGTGCGAAGCATATTCCCATGCAGGTGAGGGTTGCTGCTGTCTGTAAATGGGGAACAGATCAATGGCCAATCTTCTACTCCCGGCTGCATTTCACTGCAGTCCAAAGGACTATCTGAAATCTTTGAGCACCAACCACCTTATTAGCACGTCGTATCAGTGGCACAGCATCAGAAAAGAATGGACAGTATTTTCCACCTTAGATCTTCCACATCTAGGCTCCTTTTCTTGAATCTGAAGCATCATCATGATTCGTTCTCCATGCAGACACCAAATCATGTACTCAAAGATCAACACAAGGCAGAAAGTTCATGGAAAGGAACACATTTAGTTTCATTCATTCATGAGAACACAAGATACACATATCTTAGTCCCATCCTATCCCTAACCCATGTAGGAATGAGAAAGAAAAAAACACAGTACAAGGGACCATATGAGCCCGACACCGGTCTTAACATCACATCACAACCACCATGGCTGACAGTTGCAACTAACTACATGATTAAAAAGCTCTCATAATCTCACTCTCATATTGAGGGACCCTTTGCCCTTGCATGGAGTGGCACTAACAGTAAACTAAACGAGGAGTAAAGAACACCCCCTCAGATTCCGGACATAAAACCTTCCAGAAATTGAAGCTTCGCGCCTAAACGGTAGATCCGTTTATACTCTAGTGGTTAGCGCTGTAACAGAGCGGACCGGCCTACACTTGGATAAAAGGCTGGCACGGGCTCTGCACGACCCGAGCCGCCGCGAGGGCGGCCCGGAGCTTCATGTCCTTGAGGGCAGGGTCCTCAAGGAGCAGGACCTTGTCCTTGTCCCTCACCCCAACCATGTGCAGGTGGTCAGTGTCCTCCCTCTCCTTGCCCCTGAACAGCAGCCTCTGCTCCCTGGGCTCCAGCCCTGTCACCATGGATAGCATCACCTTCAGTTCCCCTGCAATTTGAGAAGCAAGTTTGTTGTTACATAAAACACATTGTGAAATCCAAACTGGAGTTTACACACACACTCACAGTTTGCTTGCTAGGAAACAAAAGGAAATGTAGTACGAAGGTTCCAACATGTGTGCAATTTTGTCTGCCTCTCAGGCATGTTGTCAGCCACCGGCAGATGCATATAATACATATATGAGCATGTGCTGGCTGTGCCGGTGGCAGCCATAAATTTATTTGCGTACGTCCATGTTAGCGTGTATGACTTTTGGTAGTCTCTTCTGCATCACCATTGTATAGTTCAGGAGTAGGAGCAGTTCTGAAGGAGATGTAGTACTTTTCTGTTCTTTTATAATTGAAGCAGGCAAAACCATCCAAGTTGTCAAGTAGCAGTACAAAAATATTGGCATTTATTTTACAGTAGGATTCAGAAGCATGGAAAGATCACATTTGGATTTTGGAGGATATGTAGGTAAACTGAAGGACTGCATCTGGCTGTGGAATCAAGACCAGAGGCTTAATCTCACTATTCATGAGCACCTGGGAAGAGGAGCAAAGCTGGGAGTAGAACAATTTAGAGAAGCATTTTACAAGGGAAATATGAAGAAAAGGAGTGCTACTACTGTACTGATGTTTGCTTCACACCAAACTACCAAGTGTGCCTGGGTGATTGGTTCTTGACTGCATCCAAGTTCTACCAAACGACTAACTAATGCGAAGGAAAAAAAGGCAGTGACGTTTTCTTGTTGTCTGTCTTTCCTTTCTTTCTTTTTTCTTTTTTTTGTTTTGAGGTTTTAGGGGTAACTTTAACCTCACTTGAGTTTACTCCATAGAAGTAAAAAATGGATATACTACGAAGCAGTTGATGAATAGGAGTGCAATCTTAGTCCTGAACTTTATCGTTCCAACAGAAAGAGTATGCATAGGTGATGGAATTCCCAGAAAGCAAACCATGACCAAACCAAGTTCCAAGAAGATAATGTAACAATCACAAAAGAAATCAAATATGAAAAACTACTCACATCAGCTTTAACAAAACCAAAGAAAACACAAAGAAAAGAGTTCTCTCAAGAAAACAGATTAGAACTCTGTACTCACCAAAAGTGGAAGTAGCCCCAATGGACACATCATGCCAAGAGAAGCCAGTGGACACCCTCACCATGATCACCTCCTCGCCTCCTCTCCCCTCCCTTTTCTGCACCAGCATTCCCCCTGGCCTCAACTCCCACTCTATCTCCCCGGCGCCGCCGCCGCCAACACCGACGCCGGCCACATCGCCATGGCCACCACCCCCACAAGCACTTGCCTTCGATGAGGAGCTCCTCTTGAACAGCCTCTTGGAGTACCTCAGCTTGATCATTACTGCAAAGTGTAGTTTCTAGTTGCCCCAATTACTTCTGTATAATGTAGCAATCAGCTAAGGCTGGCTAGTAGTCATAGTTCCAAGGCTTGTGTGTGTATATATAGGGGATGACGAGGAGCCAGGATCTAGAGTATATTTAGTGTATTGAATGGAGGTTGATTTAAAGTCATGCCATGTAAACATTCTAGAAACTTAAGTTTATTTTTCTCTAATATATTGAAGCGGTTCCTATTAATAACTAGGACCCACATTACATTAAACAATAATAATATAATAATATCATCTCTCAATCGTACACTCTCCTATGTAGTTGTTTAATGCTCATATGAATTGTTTAATAATTTGAATCGATTCCTAAGTAGAGTCCAATTCCATGTATTTTTTGTTGGAATCAATACTCCAATGTATTGAATGGATTCAATGACTTCTATCTTCTCATTTGAACCGGCTAAAACACAACATTAGAGATAATTTTAGAAGCGTACGTCTATTTAAAGAGGCCAACTAGGAGGCATGCAATGCGATGCAATCTTTACAAAGCCCAAAGTGGGGCCCAAGAGAAGCAAAAGAGGTCCAAGTTGTAGTACTACTACAATGCCAACCTTGAGATATATTTAAGAGTTGTATGGAAAGAACAGCATGTTTCAAATAGATTTTGTCTGGCTTCTAGAAGTAAAAAATCGTTTAAAACGTGTTGGCTTTTAATGTGGTTTTTTCTCTCTTTTTTTCTTTGCATTGACTGCACAAATATAACGGTTTTTTTATTTTTTTTTTCTTTGTTTTTCTTTAATTGAATGTCTCAAAAAAAGCTAACAGATGTCATTTTAGCTAAAATCCACTAACCATAGGCCTTGTTCTTTTAGGTTTTTTTTTTTGCTTCTCCAAATGTCGAAACTAACGGGCCAGTTTTTTGAAGCGAATTCTCCAAATAACTACTTGAGCCAAAAATCATATACGCCGTCTCTATCAACGTCTCTACTGTTTGTTACCATCTCGAAAAACGTAGACAAAACTCATCGTCAAAAAAACATTATTTGGAACAGCGCCAACAACTGGGGGATTGCACGGGGGGTTGGCGCCAACTGATGAGCTTTTGATGATATAATCGGGACAAGAATATGATAATTGGGGTGGTCGGTTAGCTAGCCCATAAGCCTCTCAATTAGATTAGTGCCATTGTTTTGAACACAAGGAAAGATATGATGATGGTGGTGGTGGTGGTGGTGATGATGATGGTGAGAGTAGTACATGCACAGTGAGCACGTTTTGAGTAGCACTAAAGGTATGTATGATTTCGATTTTGGTGGCTTTATTGGTGGTTAAGGTAGCTTGTGTGGGGCTTAAGATCTTTCCGCTGTTAATTTTCAGTTTCAGTTTCGTACTTTTCATGGCCGACCATTTCACACGGAAGATTATGCCATTAGGAAAAACACGGACAGTCTCAGTATCTTACTCGTACTTCAACAATGGCAAAAGTAACAATTCGAAAATTACTCTTACTATTACCCTATTTACTTTCTTAATCATAGCCTCCAAACAACCGCAAGATAGATTCGATGACGATGTCCCAATAATGGAGTCGGCGCAGGATCCTCCAGGAGCAAAAGACTAATCGATTATGCATACATTTCATCTCTATGATCGATCAATTTGTTATATTCTGAGAACTTCCTTGCAGCCATTGGCGCAGTGCCATGCTGCAGAGTTGGCTCTGCGGAACGTGCGACGCCAACATTTGTGTTGGAATCTCCATTATTCTTAAGCTAAACCAACCCGCTCATGACAGCAAAATCCCCCGGCCACATGGCGTAGCTCGGATCAGGATCCCCCGCTGCGACAATTCAGGCTATGCGGTGGATCCCATTTTTGGATTCATGCTCTTCAAAACGATTATTAAATCATGTGATACACGGGCACGTAAATGAACATGAACTAGTCATAAGTCGTAACAGTGTCTTGCTTACCCTAACAAAGGCAGCATGTGGCATGCTTGCCATTTTGTTCATGTTTTTGAACACTACTAATGTTTTTGTAAATTGACTGAGCAAAAAGCCAAATACGATCTAAAAAGGTTATCATAGCATGAACAGATTGGAGCTTCTGTTAAAAATAGTTGCACCGACACAATTAGCGCCCCTAGTTGCACCGACACAATTAGCGCCCCCCCCCCCCACCCCCAAAAAAAAACTATTGCATGATTGCATCTGCATTAGAATTTCAGATGGAGTATCTGTTTTTCCCCCCCTAAAACAAGAAAATCTTAGCGAAACACGTATTTTTGTGTCATGGGACCTGGAAACGCAGTGCTCAGCGGTACGCCACCACCTCGGTCATCCACGCACTACAGCGGTGATTGCGCTGGGAGATCATTGTCCGTACAGCCATATACATCAGTACGTTGTAACTGCATAACATAACATACGCACCGCACTAATGCATCGTACAAAATTCGCAGGTTTGGACAGAGAAATTCAGTCATCCAGGACAGGGTTTGTCATCTGCACTTTCTACTCCCCAGTATATGTCTTCCAACAATACTACACACTACAAATGTCGCAATGTCTGCCCTAACACACATGCACCATCTGCGCAGGATATTGACCCAAATGCGAACGACTGGCTTGGTAATTTTTTCGGCCCTTCGCCGTACCCCTATGCGGAGTCATTTGCAACCCCTCCTCTAGGCCCTCCAAGTTCACCTTATCTGAGGATCACCTATGCCATCTGAGACCGCGGCGGCCGAGTACACCATGATTTCACGTATATTATCTTCAGTAGCGTCGTGTTATATCTCCGCATAATACAATTTAAATTATAATTGTGTCCGAAGGCTCTACAAAAAAATTATAATTTTTTAAGCCTATTTGCTATATTACAAATTTAATAAACAAATAAATAATAAAATTAAAATAAAATGCATGCCACCTCCTGGCGCCCTCCCCGGCGCGCCACCTCTGTGGCACCCAAGCCGAGTAGGCCACCTGGCCTGTCGCCCTGCTCGAGCGCGCCACTTGGCCTGGCACTCCTCCACGGCCACCGCGGAGCCCCAACTATACTGTGGCACCTCATCAAGCCATGCGTCGACTAATGACTCAGCCAGATGGATGTACCTAGGGTACACGCAATCTCCCTTAATCATAGAAAATAGCACCCACCCAACTAAAAACAACAGGTATGCGAGTAGTGAGTTTGCACCACCTGCTGGGTCGCGTCCACAAGGCACGTTATGTACCGCCATAGCCACTCATGTGGCACCCCCCATGATCTCTTGGGAATAGGGTAACTGAACTGTTTGACCATTCGTATCTTCCACTCTGGTCGCTTAGGAGGGGGCACTGCTGTAGTACCCTGCAGCGGTAAACCTGTGAGCATAGCGACATCCTGGAGAGTAACGATCATATCTCCCCAACGAAAGTGGAACATGTGGGTCTCCGGATGCCAACGGTCCACGAGCGCGGACAACAGTGGAGTGTTCAACTAGAACCCATGCAGTACGTCCAATATGCGAGCAAAGGACATTAGCCCTGCATGTTGCAACAATGGGACGTACCGCTGGTCCAGAGGGCAGTACTCTATGGGAGGGCCTGAGGATGAAGGCTGGAAGGGCCACCCCAAACACCCACGCACAACAGCGGTGTCAGGCATCCCAGCGTAGGTCGAGCAGCTTGTACACGGGGTCAATTGAAAGTTGTGCCATGTCCTATCGAAAGTATAACATCAAGTTAGTCCGAACTCAAAATATGAGGTGCATCAAACGAATTATAAGTAAAACATATGACAAATTAAAAGTAAAACACGTGGCCAATTATAGATAATTTATCGTTAGGAGACAAGAAACATGTAGTATATTGGAATCTCTGAACCAATACACATACGATATGGTTACATAGCAATTACTTGGTTATTCTCATAATATGGATACTATATATATTTGTTTAGTAGTATGACTAATCTATTAATTATATTCCCCACAGTGTAAACCGATTTCACTTTCATATTTTGAACTCAAATATAAGAGTTAACCTCATGCAAACTAACCTAACAATTTTCCCAAGGCAAATTGGATTACCCAAAAATACTAAAAACATTGTCCTACATCATTGGGGTAGTGTAGAACTCAAATATAAAATTTCATAAAGTGACCCTTCAATTTCATCTGTTCTACAAATTCAAATCCAAAATCATCCTATTTGCACTATTTTTTAAATTCGGACAAATTCACTATACAAAAAACCAAAATCAAAATTTTTTAGTGCTATGTGATATCTTAGAACCATGTGAGAATTTTTCCTGAATTTTAATATCGCATTTTTTTCTCTGTTTGTAAATAGAGCCTTTATGAGAATTTACATTAACAATCTAAAATTTTTCTTTCAACAGTGCCACCAAATATTTTTTTCTACCTCAGAAACATATTAAACAACCACTCTATGAATTTTTATAATTTTTTTGAGATGTTTTCATTTTTAAATAAATTTGGTCTTTCATTTTTAGGCCATTTTGGCCTTTTTTTAATTATTTTCTCTTTATTACATGTTGTAAATTTTTGAAAATCATAAAAATGCACAAATGGTTATTTTAATATTACTTACATATCTCAGACTCTAAAGAATTTAAATTTTTGTATTTTCATCATTATTATCACAGTTTACCCCTTCATCCAAACTAACTTAAAATATGCATAACTGAGCATACGGCACATATACCAATCTAAAATTCAAAAATTATTCATAACAATACTGCATGATATTTTTAAGCAAACAACAACAACACTATTCAATTTTCAACATGTATTAACCAACTGCATAATAAGCGTAATAAGTATTTCGAAATGCAGAAAAAAAACAATCTTGTTCCCATGCAAACAAAGTAACCTACGCAAACGGTGCGGTGGGGCAGCAAGCAAGGGGGCCAGAATAGGAAATTTGCATGACGCCTTAAACCAAAAGCTATAGCCATAAACCGAAGCTTTCAACCTGACGAGGATAGAATAATCCTCAAATTATTACGTCACTATATCCACCGGATATACCCTTTATGAATAATGGAGAAGATTCACGAAGTAGTTGTAAGCCCTCCTTCGGCTACTCCACGGTCGCAAGCTCTTCTACGACCATAAAGTCGTAAGTTCTTTTATGACTACTCCGTGGTCGCAAGCTCTTCTACGACCATGAAGTTATAAATCCTTCTACGACTATTTCGTGGTCGCAAGCTCTTCTACGACCATAAAGTCGTAAGTCCTTCTATGACTACTCCGTGGTCATAAGCTCTTGTACGACTATAAAATCGTAAGTTCTTCTATGACTACTCCATGGTCGTAAGCTTTTTTACAGTCGTATGCAGTCCTACGATCACTTTGTGATCATAGACTATTCTGTGATTTCTATATCCCCAATCGACTTGTCAAATGACGTCTTACTACATCGTGAGGACGTCTGATAAAGTGGTTAAAATGTGTGTTTATCTAATAACTACACATGATCTCTCTCTAACAACAACCGCTGCACGGCGAACGGGCTACTACGTCTCTCTGATAATAACTTTTGGTTGCATTTTCGATATGAAGGCGGGTGGCGGAGACGTTGATATATATGGATAGTGTACACGGTTTTAGGCTCAAAAATGTATTTTAAGAAGCTATTTTGAGAAATTATTTGGAGAAACCGTCCTATTTATTTTGACTTTTAGAGAAATCGAAGTTAAAAGGCAAAAGAAACAGGGCATAATATTGGACGGCTTTTTCCGTTGGAAAAAGAGTCACTTGGGCGTACCGTATTCATAATTTTATGCTCAACACTCGTCCTGCAATTGGGAGTTAAGAAGCTGAATAAAAATACTGCAAGCAAATAAAATGCTGACATTTTTTTTCCCAGGTAGAAGTTATTTGTAACAGCCAACGGGTGCAGTCAAACTATAAATTATCAGAAAAAAATTCTAAAAAATTTTCTAGATGTATTTCTAAACTTATTCTACGTATGTATAAAATGTATTGAACTTTGTTAGAACTTTTTCTTTTTCGTTACTCTTAACGTATAATAAATTTAAAATTAAAATTTTATGCATAAGTAGAGTAAACTATAAAGTGCATATAGATTTTTTTTTTCAAAATTCTTCATGATATTTTTATAGTTTGATTGCACCCCCATTGCATAGCATACTTCCCCTTTGTAACATAGCTAATTGTACGATTATATCAGCCCATCAATGATCACCAGGTCGGGCTTCGAGCTTGGGGTTGTGACTTTAGGCCGGCCGTGGTGGCCTTTTGGGCTCTTTTGGCAGGCCGGATTGAGGCCTAGCCCGAGAGTTGGCCAGATCCAATGGTTGATAACGGGTTCCAGCGAAGCTGACGAACCCGATCCAAATCTCCCCGACTCCGTGAACTGCGATGCCGTAACCGTCACCTCCTTCCCCAGTCCACCTTTTCCTCTTCCCCTTCCTTCCTCTCCGGCGGCCGTCACCTCGCCGCCGGCGAGATCGTGGTCGGAGGGGGAGAGAGAGATACAAGGGGGAACAAGATGGGGAACATCTTCGTGAAGAAGCCCAAGATCACGGAGGTGGACAGGGCCATCCTCACCCTCAAGACGCAGCGCCGCAAGCTCGCCCAGTTCCAGCAGCAGGTCTCCGCTCCGTGATTTGCTCCCGCCTACCATGCCCTATGATGATCTCTCTCCCATCCCTGCTCCTGCTATACGCGTTGAGTTCTTGTAGTTTGGCGATCTCCAAATTTTTGCCCTCATAGCTAGATCATATCAGATTTAATTGTCGCTCGTTTGCGGGTGTGGTTGCGATTAGGTTTTCCATAAAGTGGTTTTAGAGCTGATTGGGAGAGGAATTCGTGCCACCGTGTCGATTAGTTTGTCATGACCCAATTATGGTGTCTCCTGTTTTTCTTAGGTTGATTTGCTGATTGTCTTTTTGGATTCACAGCAGCTATCCAGGTTTAGGATATTTGGCTGTGTAATCAGGAGTTGAGGATCGACTTGTAATGGATTCAGGTGGATGTCAGTAAGAACCACACAGTCGGTTTATCTTACAAGCAAGGCATTACTTGAAGGCCAAATTTGATATATGCAAAGTTGTCACTTCGAGATATGCCACTTAGTTTCCTGAAATTCAAAGTCTGCCACTCTAGTTTCTTCCTCTTTTGACATATACCATTATCAATTATTTTCTCCTATTTTCTTTTCTATTCTCTTATTTTCCATATATTCTAAAGATAAACTGTCGAGTTTTGGCCCTTATCTATTCCTCTCATCCCTTCGTTCTCCCCAACGGAGCTCCTCCATCCTCCCCGTCGCCGCCCCTCGGAGCCCCCGAGCTCCTCCCTCCAGCCCCTGTCGGCTCCATATCCGACCTCCCTCCCGCCCCAAGCTCCTCCCTCTTCCCTGACCCCCTCGGAGGCTGATCCGGCCTCCTCGCCGCCCCGAGCTCCTCCCTCCCCTCGCCGATTCAACCACGGCCGCTCATGAGCGCAGCTGCGTACGACCACAACCTCCTTCAACCACGGTCGCCCACGACCACAGCCGCCTTCAACCACAGCCGCCACTGTAAGATTGAATAGAGGTTGAATTGTATTGAGGCCCAAAGGGACAATATATAGTGAATACATGGAAACCATAGGATAACAGGAAATAACTCTAATACCCTTAACACCCCCCTCAAATGCAATGCATATGCAATAGCATTGTATTTGAAAGGGTTTACACTAAAATAGAAAAAAAAATCCAAAGTCCAAATCTTGAAGATATCGTCATAGCATGCGGCTCTTGGAAAATTGTATCGAGTACCAACCATCTGGAATCGTGTAACAGCCTAGAAAGCACAAAGTGCAGGGGCTGGAAAAGTAGAGGTAAGCGGGGAGCAAAGTCGACCGTGGTAACATGACGAAGAGGATGTGGAAGGTGACATAGGTAGAGAGAGCTGTAAAATCAAACCGAAGAGGGAGATAGAAGTATAGCACACAGATCGAAGCCCAAGACAGTGGCGGCGCAGTGCACAAGAAGCGCAACAAAGGTGCAGTGCAGACGAAGCGCGACAACTTTAGAAGCTCGGGGCGGCGGCTCAAAGAGAAGCGGTGGCATCATAATGACTTCTACGATATGCAGCGGCTCAAAGAGAAGAGCGACGACTGCGGCTATGCGAAAGGAAGGAGAGGACCACACCCATCCGAGAGGATGACTCGTGGCTAGCAAAGTAGTCGGCTGACTGACAAGAAATTTGTGGACCGCATGGCTTTGATGAACTAATAGAGAGATGTCAACGGACTTGGATAGACACAACAGAAGACTCAAAATGAAAAGGACTCAAAGGCAAGGCAGCGGATTCTAGCATCCTCAGCTCTGACATGTCAATGTATACTGTCGACTACCTCCACTTTCCTGTTCCCTCCGGCCAACACAAATACCTAATCCCCATCCTCACCACCGCCACCTCTCCTCATTTCTCTGCCACCTCCACGCCCGCACCCAACTACAGTGCCTCGGGCGGCCGAGAGGCGGTGGTTCGAGCGCGGCGCGACAGCCGGGAGGCGGAGGCGGTGTGGCTAGTTGCGAGGAGGGGACCGGCAGGCAGAAGTGGAGGGCAGCCGCGGGCTCCAGCGGCCTGAGCAGCAGCCGGAGGTCTAGCAGATCGAGCTCGGAGGCCTAGGCCGGCGATGGCGCGGGCGCGAAGGTGCGGGCACAACAGCGGCAACCAAAGGAGGCGGCGTCGGGGTGCCCGGATCTGAGAGCCAGCAGAGCCAACCGGCCTTATGCTTGTCGGATCTGGCGCGGAGGTGACCAGATCCGGGTGGGGCGAGGCCGAATCCGAGCTAGGGTGGCGCGGTGATGGCAGAGATGGCCAGATTCGGGATGGGGAGCCTGGATCCAAGCGGGGCGGCAGTCGGCATGGCCAGCGAAGTGTAGGCAGGCGCGAATTTGGCTTGGAGTTCCCAGATCCGTGGCACACGGTGGCCAAAGCGGTGGATAGCGGCGACCGGATCCGAGGCAGCGTCAGCCTGGCACAAGCGCGACATGGGCGTGACGGCGACCTGACGGAGGAGCCGTCAGATCCGTCGGCGGTGGAGTCGGGGGGAGCCAGATGTGGCTGGATTTGGTTGGAGGTGCGCGGGCACGCCAATGAGAAGCGGAAGGAGGTGGCCGCCCCGGGGAGTGGAGCACACTCCTCCCGGGGGCGGCGGTGGCAGCCAGTGGTGACCGGGGGCGGCAGCGGCCGGCGGCGACGGTTGGAGTTAGGTTTTAAAAGCTAGACTCTGATACCTTGTAAGATTGAATAGAGGTTGAATTGTATTGAGGTCCAAAGGGACAATATATAGTGAATACATGGAAACCCTGGGACAACAGGAAATGACTCTAATACTCTTAACAGCCACAACCACAGTCGTTTTTGACCACAGCCGCCTTCGGCCACGACCACAGTCACATACGACCACGGCCGCCAGGGCGGCGCGGAGGGGAGCGGCGAGGAGGGGAGCAGCGCGGCTGGGGAGGGCGGCACCGGGGGAAGCCAGGGAGGGAGCCGGGGGCGGTGCCGGGGAGGAGGGAGCAGCTCCGGCGGGGAGAATGGCGGGATAAGAGGAATAGATAAGGGGTAAAACCAGCAATTCATCTTTTGAATATATGGAAAATCAGATAATAGAAAAGAAAATGGGAGAAAATATGTGATAATGGCATATGTTAAAAGAGGAAGAAATTGGAGTGGCAAATTTCGAATTTCAGAAAACTGAGTGGCATATCTTGAAATGGCAACTTTCTAAGTGGCGTATATCAAATTTTCCCTTACTTTAACTTGTGGTGCTGTAATGAAGTGTTTGGTTATTTTGACTGGACTAATGGACTTGCCTCCACTTAAATTACTTGAATGCCATTTCTACTAACAATTAAGAAGCTCCTGATGAGTTTTGTTTATGTATGGTTTCTTTTTTTCCTCTTCCAGCTTGACAAGGTGATTGAAGCAGAAAAGGAAGCTGCACGGCAGTTGGTTCAACAAAGGAAGAGGGACAGAGCTTTGATTGCACTGAAGAAGAAGAAAGCCCAGGAAGAGCTGCTGAAACAAGTTGACACATGGCAAATGAATGTTGAACAGCAGGTTTGTATTTCATTGGATAAATTCTGGCTCCAAATGAATGAATGTTATTGTATAGGACAGAAGGTTTGCCTTTCGGCTTGAAATCATTGGAACTGATGAGCATTAAGTTTCTTAGTTTTGATGTATAATTTGACAGTTTACTTTTTGTTTGCTTTCTGTAGTTGGCGGACATTGAACTAGCAAGTAAGCAAAAGGCTGTATTTGAAAGCCTAAAGGCTGGACATGCTGCACTTAAGTCTATACAGAGTGAGGTAAACATTGATGATGTCCAAAAGTTGATGGATGACACAGCTGAGGCTAAGGCTTATCAGGATGTAAGTTTAATAAACTTTACCTGTGCACTGGTTACTACATTTACATTGGTGCTATACATGTGGGGTTCTTCTTTTTCTATCTTTTTGGAAGCCATTGTCTCAAATTGTTTACGACGTCCGTAGTTAATACCTACAGTGGCACCTCAGATCTCTATAATTGCTGCTTTGATCTCCACTTGTGTGGAACTAATTGGAGTTTGTAGGTGTTGTGAATTGTGATAGCAGCCTAGAAAGGTGACATTACCGATTACATCCACACGCTGTTTGAATATAAGTAGTGCCCTTATTTTATTCAATCTTTAGATGTAGCTCTGTTTGTGCCTATTGTTGGATTTCATCAAAACTATTTGGGCATGATACATATATTTTTCAGGGAAATGGGCATGATATATGAGAACACTGATCTCTGTAGTAAATAGCTTAAGCATGAACAGACCTACAATGTATAGCCCCTGTGAACTTTTGGCGCCTATACAAGTCGTTTAATACAAGAAGCAATTCCATATCTATTGTCTTGTGCTGTTGATGTCTTTGTTGATCAACATCGTAACATTTCTTCCATCTTATTTTGATGAGCGCCCTAGCATCTCTTGGGGAAGTTATTTATACTTGCTTCCAGTTTTTCTCATTTTCTTTTTGGGATCTCTGCATTAAAAATCATACCTTTTGTTGCAGTGTTGCCCTACTACAATTGCATGCACCTGCTTATCTGCGTATCTCATCAACTGATACTGATTGCAGGAAATAAATGCTGCTCTGGGCGAGCAGCTATCCACTGAGGATGAGGAAGCTGTCATGGCTGAATTCGAAAACTTGGAAGCTCAGGTTTCCCGCAAAAGCTTCAAGAGTTTTTGTCTATTCGAATTCTGAACATAAAATGAAGCCAGATTTGTTTCTCTCTTAATCCTAATCATCGCCTTTTTTGCTTGCAGCTTGCCCTTGAGTCTCTGCCGGATACTCCAGTTACTGAAGTACGGCCTGAAGAGAAAACAAAAGAACTGGCTGACATCAAAGCTGCGGCTGAAGACATTGACGAGGTTATTGAGCTTCCTGATGTACCTACTAAAGCACCAGAGAGGCCAGAAGCTCCAGAAAAAACAAAAGGTGTTGATCTTATTCTCCTTCATTTTCAAAGTTTTCTTTTGTCCATATCATTAGCATCGGATATTTTTATGGTGCATTGATGATGCATTATGAATTGACAGTTTTGGAAGAGCCACTACCCGCATAGTTGGGTGGAGCTGAGCGGAATAGGGCGCTCCAGGTCATGCAGTCTGCAGGAATTGTAAAATATCAGCCATTTCATTGTACCACTACATTCCTGTCATTTCATAATTCTAATGTGTACAGAATCTAAATATGTTGGTCTCAATTATCAATTCATGCAAAATTGGATCGCCTGTTGTCCATTTAGTAGTCTGATCGAGTTAACATAATAATACCCCTGCTGCAATTCTCTAAACTCAGAGCTTGGATTGTGGTGTCAAAATGGCAGTTTTTTGCACAGTCCACAAATGACCATGTTTTGTCACACATTTTTACGAGCACATATATTCTGGCATGTACATCTATGATTTTTTTTGGAGTTTTTTTGCACTTCTGCGTTGCAATGCCTTCTTGTTGTTTGCGAAGTCACCCGGGCGCGTCTCTTGCCACGGGGCCACCACGAGACCAGGAAACACCCGGCCAGCGCCCAGTCCCAACGGCGGTGCCCAGCTTCTTCCAGATCAGTGCGGCCGCCACCTCGTAGATGCGACGCGTCGACCCAACCAGGGGTGGGGTGTCGCCCTGTATGAACGCCGCGGCCACCGCCTGATCGCAATGTAGGGCCGGGGGGAGGAGGAGGAAGGGTGGCTCCTCGACCTCGACGCTGCCACCCCGGTCCACCGCGCGCAGCTGGTACGTGCCCTCGCCTTGCTACCCTTCGTTGGCTCCTCCTCCATTACACCGAACAAGATGAGTGATGGCTGCTTCAAGAGATCCTAGTTCCACCATTACTTTTCGGATGTTGCGTTCATGCATTGGATCAATCAGTTGTGAATCGATAATTGCCTGCGCCGGCTATTCACACCTTCAATCAGTACCAAATGTCCATGCCATCCTTTCTGACCATCTATCCACATCTTGTTGGAATTTTTTGGTGATTTAGCTTTAAGATTTTATGTTTAATTCTTCGTTGATGACTATGTGCTTATCTTCCCGATAAAAATCGAATCCATATGCACATTGCGTAATATGCATCCAGGGATCACCATTTTGATCCTAGCCGCCAATCAATAATCACGAGCAGTTGCATTTGAGAGCGAAACTTCATCAAAATAACTCCCTCAAGTACACGCAAGTCATTCATCTTAATCTGTAGCATAAACAAGGACAGGTAGCCAGTAGCCTGACGATCAAAAGAAAAAAATCTTCTGTTTTAGCTACTGCTTGCCTTGACCCATACATTGGGTTGTGAACTCTTATCTTGTGTTGATTCTTTGGCCCTGTTGATGGTGTGCAACTTTGAATTATAAACATGTTTTGGAAGTTACAGCAGCAGTTATACACCTTATTCATGCTGAGGGACAAATAGTCAATAGCTACCAAACGGATCGTATTTCTCCAATGAGAACATTTCTGAGGGCCTGTTCTTTTTGGCTGCGGCTTGTGGCTTTTGGCTACGGCTTGTGACTTTTGAGCTGTTTGTACGAGAGATTACATATTAACAAAAACTCACATGTGGTTTTTGCCGATATAAATGAAGTCAATAAAGTATGTACTACAATTAACTAGTAGACTCTATCTTGAAAAAATATTTCGTTTAAAAGTTAGTTACTGTAGAAAAGCTGAAAAGCAGATTTTAGAAGCTGAAAAGAACAGGGACAAGGCTGCTGGTGTGCTTTATGGTGTGTGTGCGCGCGCGTGGGCGTCCCTGTAATTGCAAAAAAAAAAAGCAAATTTTTATTTGCACTTCACTAGGTGGTGATCGGTTCGGCTAAAAAGCTCGTGGCTTATGGCTGAAAACACTGTAGCTGGCTGAAAAAAGCACTGTAGCTGACAGAGGCTTATTTACCATAATTAAATTTTAAAAAATTTAAAAATAGAAAAAATATATTAGCCCATCACGTATAATGTAAACAAATACGAGGAAAAAAAGAACCGGTAAAAAAACTCAAAAAAAAGTCAAAAGTTCAGAAAAAGACGAAATTTATGAATAGTGTAAAAATAAACTGAAGCCAGAAGCTGAAGCCATATTGATCACGAGGATTGCTCGCATAGCCTGGTGAAACTGGTAGAGCACAAGGGTTCAAGTCCCATGCTCCTTAAAAAAGGTCACACGGTTCTTCCTGTCTGTTCTCCTTTTTTTTTCTCTAAAGCAGGGATGTGAATTACCTTGTGAAATTTTTGTTTTTGGAGAAAACTCCCCTGTAAAATTTGTGGAGTGGAAGTCCCCAACAAGGAATATGCAAGTAAATTTTTTGCTAAAAACTTTCGCAAAACACTAGCAATCGATCAGAACAAGAATTTTGGAGCCACTGTGCAAACAATGCCAGTTTGGATATATTATCGGTACGAAATAAACTATTACGTAGGAAAAAAAACCAAGGTGTCAGGTTTACAATTGCGAAGGAAAAAAATAAAGAAAGAGATATTCTCAGGAAAAAAACAACCGATCCTTAATTAGGTGGTTACCCCGTAATAATATAAGGATAATGACATCAAGGAAATTGCAAGCCATCCACAAGTACTGATATCTATCGTCTTTCATCTTAATGACTAGATAAGGCTCGTGTTACCCATCAACATTACCTCTCTTGCTTGCGCACGTTTGTTTTTTCTGAGTCATGGTTTGTTACTGTTGAGCTATGGTTTGCGTTTCTCCTGTATCTATGACCAGCATTTCTTTGCAGATTCATTCTTTGAAATGTGTACTATGTAAAGGAATTTTCCATTCATTAAAGCAAAAGGTAACTTCAAGGCTGAATGTTCGCTATGATTTGCTGCGAGTATTCCAAAGTAAACAAATTACGAAGCTATTAGTTACGTACTATCGTCTCCAAGAAATGTCATAGTAAAAACCCATTTTCTTAAATCGGAAACCCTCCACTAATTCCATCACTTTGTTACAAGTAAAATGAAGACATGTCTGTTAACTCTTGTCCAACACCAGCATGCATGGCGACGAGGTATATTGACGTATTGTGGAAGAAACATACCACAGGTGTTTTAGTTTGTAGCTAGGTAGAGCTAGTTACTACTTGTTAGCCGATCAAGCGCATCAATGGGTCGTTAGCAACTGATAAAAGTTGAACATAAATTCAATAGTCTTATGAATATAAATTCAAATATTCTCAAATACGAATCGAATATTGTAACAAATATGTATTCGAATCAAATATCTACTCAATTTGGTCGAATCCAAATATCCTTATAATTTATGTAATATAAAGATATTAATGATATTTTATCATCGTACAGTCACACTTAATCATTCTAATTTATTTACTTACCTAAAGTAATATGAATTAACATTGAATTAAAAAACTTGTTCAACTAATTAGTCATATTACAATAACACACACACACACACACACACACACACACACACACACACACACACACACACACACACACACACACATATATATATATATATATATATATATATATATATATATATACACGTGCTACCCATCGCATGCGCACATGCGAACTGGCTTGCATCAACGGTTCGTGCGTAATAGGATTGGCAGCAACTTTTCTAGCATTACATTGTAAAAGTTATCACCGGACAAAGGAGGAGTTATTAGCTCACTGTGATTCATGCGTAACCGAAGTTTTCTCAATTTGTAAAACATTATTAGCTTGCCCTCTTTAAGTTACATGTCGTGAAGCATTAAGTTATTGCCATAAATTGTAGACTAACAATTTTTTGCGGCAGGCCAGAAAGTTACCAGCATTTGTGAATGAAGTTATTGTCATATACATGTTGAGTTATTGCCAGCATTTTAACGCACGTGATAGTTGTAAGTAACTTCATGTATTGTATATGATAAATTATTGTGCAGGAGACAGTAACTTTACCATATGGATGATAACTTTACTCTGTGGATGGCAACTTCATTGCATACAGACAATAACTTTTATGCATAACCGTAAGTAACATTTCGAGTTCGACTAATGAAGTCGGGTGGACGGTCAAAGTTTGACTTCGACCGAAAAATCAAAGAGTATCAGACGGTGTTCGGGTAGTAAAGGAGAATCGGACGGCGTTCAAGTAGCAATGGAGATCGAACGACGTTCGAGTAGCAGTAGAGTATTGGATGTCGTTCAAACGGCTTCAGAGCATAGGACAGTGTTCAAGTAGCGGCGGAGAATCAGACGGCCTTCGGGTAGCAACGGAGATCGGATGGCGTTTGAGAAGAGCAGAGTATCGAACAGCGTTCGAGCGGCTTCAGAGTATCGGACGGTGTTTGAGTAGCATAGGAGAATCGAACGGTGTTCAAGTAGCAATGGTGGTTGAAGAAGCAGTCGAAGCCGTCATCGAAGCCATGACCGAAGCTACATCAATTATAGGTAGTGTAGCAGTCGAAAACACTATGGTAGGCGTGGTTGCTGTAGCAGGTAATGTAGCAGTCGTGAGTACTGTAACTACTGAATGATTCGGTCGTACTCAGAATCTATGGTCGAAGTAGCATCATGGTTGTAACTCTTAATAGCACTGTAGCACTATAACAATACACAAATTACTGACAATGCACTGCGAAGTTACCATCTACTAAATAGGAAAAGTTACAGTCTAGTGATCTAAAAGTTACCGACAATACACTACGAAGTTACCATCTACTAAATAAGAATAAGTTAAAGACCATTGATCTGAAAGTTACCGACCATTTTGCTTGCCTTGGACGGTGCTTTCCCCATCGTCTTCATTTACTCTCCTAACACGAAATTTTCGGCGATAATAGAGATTAGGTATAAAATATAGGAACAGCATCACAACGACGAATCAGCCGCACTACAGTCAGAATATAACGAACATCTAATCAAGCCGGATAAAATAACATTCGAATAGTAAAAATTCATACCATATTCGTATCTATATTTCTTATACGAATTTGAATACAAATAACAATAGAAGAGAAATTGTCAATTAGATAAAAAATATTATATTAATATCTTATCGAATACAATAATGCAAATAATTCATATATATTTTCCACCGTCCGCGCTGCATCGCCACCAAGCAGCATTCTGTGATCGCTTCGGTTGCGGATCGATGCCACCGCGTGCGCGAGGCCGCCACTGCTGCAGCTACACGAACAGTGGCGATGATCGCAACGCATCCATACAGCTGAACCTCACGATCTCAGAGCACAGCCACAGCGGTCTCTCTCAGTCGTACGTACACGGTCGCCGTCGCGCAGCTGTTTGAGCTGTAACCTTCGACTAGACGCGCGCTGCTCCAGACTACCGGCGGACAGTGCGAGTTCGGTGCGCCTGCGGGGACATCGGCGCGGTTGCTGGGCTCCCCCAGGTTGCCGCTGTTGCCACTGGCTGCAGCTTTCACACGGCCACGTTGAGGCTTGAGGCGGATCGATCAATCGATCGATGGCTGCTGCATTTATAGGGGCGTCGTCTCAGGAGACACGCCGGCAGCTGTGCCATTTGACCGGTAACCCGACGGATAGAGCTCTGAAAGTTATGGGATCGATGTAAAAGCTGGATCGTCAGTCGATTGATGTTACCACCCGAAGACAAGCCACCCAACCCGGTGGTCTGTTAAATCGTGGTCTACTGTACCATACTGTTTAATGATTTGTCTCCTGGGAGTTGGGTGCGATAATTTAGTTTTTGGAGCTATCAGATGAACTTGCTAGAAATAGCAAAAAAAAAAAAGAACGATGTTATGCTAGGGCTAAAAGAATGGGATTTTAGACACTGACAATAATATGTTGGTGAAAAATATAAAAAAAAAAGGTTATATTTTGGTATTACTTTTGATGACAGATCAATCTTAGACTCGTAGTATCTTATAACTCAAGCTCAATTTAGAGTACATCTTTAATGAGAGTTGTTTCTATGGTTCAACATTATAACATTGAACGAGAATTGTTTATACGGTTAATGCTTCGTTCTCATGTTTCGAGTCTGATTAAGTTTTGATACTCCATTGCGGTAACATCTAATGGTTGAGGATCCATCTGACTGAGGGTAGGATGACTTCTATTTTTTTCCCCTGGAGAGTTTTCTCACGATTTTGTGGTAGTTGTAAACTACCTGTCATCAGCTTTTATTAATAATAGATTGACGGTACTTATCTATTATTATCGGCGCCTTAAAAAGAGATCGATCTTCTAGTTAAGGGGTGTCATACCCATATCTAGAGTCTAGACATACACAGCCCAAATATTTATGTATACTGCACTAATTGGCGTCATAGCTTTAGTTGCGGCGAACCAGAACCACTCCACATAAGAGCCAGACACTACGTTAATTGCATAGCGCCACCGCTACTATCCTTGCGGACGAATCAGTGCTTCCTGTCTCTTCCTCTCCTTGCAGCCTGTCTCGGCGTTCGGGACGGCAGGTACGGGAAGACACTGCCGAAACGAGCAGATCGACGCGACAGGCGCAATAAAAACTGCGCAACCAAGCTCCTTGACCGCTGATGAATGCCGGTTACCATTTCCTGCCACGCGTTGCCGTTCCTTCGCCGCGCCTCGCCTCGCCTCGCCATGCATGCAGCTGCTCTTCCACCATCTACCACCTTAATCCAGTAGCTTCCGAGTACCAGGAATTGCTGGCTGTGCTGGCACCCTCTCTTTTCCGTAGCAACTCTCAGACATCAAAGGCCCTTATTCTTTTCGACTATTGGCTTCTGTTTTTATCTTTTAACTTCTTAAAAAAATCAAACATCACGATGAAACAGTTTTTTAAAATAGATTCTTCAAACAACTTTTCAAAATCAAAACTGTACGTGTCCTCCGCACCGACACCTTCGTCATCTACTGTCGTGTTAAAAATCACATATAAAAACCGTCCGCTGCAGCCCAAAATAACATCAAGCATTTCTGTGGCCTATAAACTTGATTCAGGCCGTTCCGGAACGCTGCTATTTTTGTGATGTGTGTGATCGATCTTCTGCGAGAAACATGTGTACAGTGGTTCTAGCTAGTGTGGTTCCGGACACCACCGCAGTTTATCTGATGCACAACTTTTAACTATCATTTTAGTAGTAACTTATTCGTTAGTAAACTTGATAAAAAAAATGCAATTATGTGGTAAATACTTTTGACGACAAATTTACCAACGTTATTTTAGTGTGACAAGTCTAGATGCTTGTGTGTACGTTTGTGGTCAAATTAAGTTTTAAAAATACTATTTTGCTATTGCACAGACGACTGAAATTTTTTTATCTCTCAGTCACCTATAGTTTCTGAGAGACCATGTGGTCTAAATCCCGTGTTGGTGATGAGTAATTGACTCGTGGTTTGGTTAGAGTGAGTTTAGTTTGAGTGATTCGTGCCTTTTTGGCATTTGGCGAGGTCGGGTCGTGACTAGACAAATTTGACGCGTGGGCGTCGTCCCGGTTGGCCACGTGGGTCATTTCTCGCTTGAGTAGGATTTGTAGGTGCTAACCATGTTTACATGTTTTGTACCGTGCTATGCGATGTGTTTCTTGTCTGTGTTGGCTGCAGGACATCGAGACGGAGTCGTGGTGAGACACGGAGGACCGGACTAGGCGCAGGTGGCGTTGAGGTCAGAACGGTCGGGATGTGTCGAAGACGACGTGGACTCGAGGTGGAGTCGTGGCGAGGCACGGTGGACCGGACTAGGCGCAGGTGGCGCTGAGGTCAGAACGGTCGAGGTGTGCCGAAGACGGCGAAACTGCATGGCTTGCAGGGCAAGGAATGAGGAAGCTTCCTGGAAGGTGCGCGAGGGGCGTTTCGGTAAAAACGCAAAGCTGCACTAAAGGAAGTGGATTATGGGTAAAGCGCAAAAGCTAAATGGGTAAAGCACTTGGTGAACCCATTAGTGGAGGGTATAAATAGAGAGGGAGATGGTGTGCTGAAATTTGAGAGAGTGGGTGTAAAAGTTAGGGTTCTATTTGGGTCTCTCCATGTGTGTATGTGTGTGTTCCTCCCAAGAAGCATGTGTAGCTCTTGGTGTTCTTGAGGATTGAGAGGAAGAGGATGGATTGAGAGTTTTGTAATCATCCCTCTATATGTAATCGGGGTATCGCGACTCCTCTGTATTCCTAGTTTTCCATGAATGAAATCTCTGAAGTTTAGTTCTCTGTTCTTGTGCTTCTAGCATTTTGTCTGTTTGAACTGACTGGTTTTGAGTTTCTCTTCTCTATTAGTTTTCTGTCTTTTGCTTCTTGTTTAATCCTCTGTTCTCGGGTGTGATCCTTTAGTTTTTGTCCTCCTTGTGGCTTCTAGTTTTATTTTGTAGCAAGTCTATTTCCTCTTGTGATCTTTGTTTGCTCGGCAAGGACTTCTGGAAGAAGCAAGCATTAAATGAAGCAAGCTGGCTGCATGCTCTTCTTTTGGTCGTGTAGCACATGAGAGAAGAAGTCATATTTTTGTTCATTTTGTGCTGCTTTTGACCCTATTGCATGCAGCTCAAATGAGCTCCTTTTTGGCTGAAATTTTTGCTGCTTGTTTGTTGATCTAAGATGATTTTATCAGCGCTGCATGCGGTCTAGATTACCTTTGTTCTTGTTGTTTTCGGCTGGGCTCAAGTGAAGCAAAAATCACTTCGGTTGGCTGCATGCTTTACTCTATTCCACATTACCTTTTGATTGCCAACTTTTTCCAATTGCCCATGATACTTTCTTAGCACGTGAGTGCTCTTGTCAAAGTTTTGTTCAGTCTTTGCTTTTGGGAAAAGATCAATTAATGCTCCTGTGATTGGTCTCCCCATTTGTCGGCAGAATAGTTCTTTTTCGGTTGGCAGCAGTGAACTGCCGAACAGCACACCTCTCCCCTTTGCTTTCCTGCAGTAAAAATACTTTGTGCTTTAGAAGGTATTTTTTTTGGGTGTTTGGCTGCAGCAAGTACAAGGTGTGCTGTTTGCTTTCCAGTCCAAGAGATAAATGAACAATCAGACAACAGTTTGTGCAATCCTTTTCTTGATCTTCTCTGGTGTTTGGTGCCTTTGTTTTCTCCTCTGATTTTTAGGGTTCCAGTGTCTTCTTCATAGCTCTGTAGCTATAGGAGAAGTATATCTTTTAGAGGATATTTGTGCGGGGACGATTTTTTAGAGATCGACATTCACCCCCCCTCTGTCGCCATTTCGGTCCTACAATTGGTATCAGAGCCGGTTAGCTCTAATTCATAGATCTTAACCGGTCTCAAGAGCCATGGCGACGGACAAGTACTCGACCAAGCCGCCCGTGTTCGATGGCATCGATTACCCCTTCTGGAAGAGCCGAATGGAGACATACATCCAGGCCCAGGGGTATGCCATCTGGCGGAAGGTCAAAGTACGATTCGCTGTTCCTGCCGATGAGAACATCAATGCCGGGAACATGGCTGATGTTGAGGCGAATGCAAAGGCAAGGAACATCATCATCCAGGGGTTGAGTCGTAGCGAGTTTGACCGTATATCTCACCTGTCGTCCGCCTACGACATCTGGGTGACCCTCGACGCATACCATGAGGGCACCACCCAGATCAAGACGGTTCGACAGGACCAGTTCAAGCGCGAATACAACAAATTCGAGATGCTTGCTGGTGAGTCCCTGGACGAGTGCTTTTCGCGATTTCACAAAATCTTGAGCAACCTCCGAGCGGTCGGTCTCACATACCCCGATTCGGACAACGCTCGTCAGATGCTCGCGGCACTCGATCTGCGCGTGTGGGAGATGAAGGTGACCACCATCAAAGACACGACAGACCTCTCGACCCTGACTCTTGACGCGCTGTACTCGCGCCTCAAGACTCACGAGATTGACGTTGTCTCTCGTCGGTCGAAGTCACAGTCGATGGCTTTGGTCACCGATCCCAGTCCGGCTTTTGGTTTTTCCGCCGATTCGCTTTGTGGGTTCTCCCTAGCTGCTCTATGTGACGTAACTGATGATCAGTTAGAGCAGCTAGAGGATGAACAGCTGGCCCTCCTAGCTCGGAAGTTCTCCCATGCTTACAAGAGGAGGAGGGACAGAAAGAGAGGCGGACCAGTCATCTGCTTCGAGTGTGGTGGCCCCAACCACATTCGAGCGAACTGTCCCAAGTTGGAGAAGGGAAAGAACGACTACGGCGGTTCGAGCAAGATCGACTACACCGACAAGAACCGCAACAAGAAGCCTCCAGCTCCGACGCCGGGAAAGAAGAAGTTCCGCAACTTCGGGAAGGCCAAGAAGCTCTTCCACCGCGTCCTCACCGCCTTCGACGACCTCGACCTCAGCGAGGTGGAGGGATGGAGCGACGACGACGGGACGGGTGACCAAGAGCCCAAGGACGGCGGCAACGACTTCTCCGGCATGTGCTTCATGGCCCTCGAGGGCGAACTCAGCGACAGCGAGCTGTACTCCGACTCGGATGAGGTACTCCCTTCTTATGACCAGCTAAATGATGCTTTTCTTAAGCTAGGTGGATTTCATGCTAGAGCTAGGTCTAGGTGTACCGAGTTAGAGAAGGAAGTAGATAGACTGTCACGGGAGATTACTTCACTTACATCTGCTCCCTCCCGTGATGACTGTGATACATGCTGTGCCTTGCTTGATGACATGGAGAAATTAAGGACCTCTCATGATAGTGTGTCCTCCGAGCTTGATATTGTTAAGGTGGAGAATGTTAGTCTGCTTGCTGAGTTAGAGTTGAGTAGGATGGCTGTTACCCTACTTACTACTGATGAGACTACTTCTCCCACCTCATGTGAGGATAAGGACATTGCTGCTAGAGGACCTTATGCCATGCTCCTTGATCTGCCCGAGTCTTGTGAAAATTGCAATAACTTGAAGATGAACCTAAAACGGGCAGATCACAAGATTGCTGAGTTGAGTGCTTCTTTACTTGAGCCTATTGATTCATGTTTGAATTGTCCAAAGTTAACTGCTGAACTTGAATCTGTCTCAAAACAGTTTCAAGAAATGATTGACAACAACAAGAAAATAGCTCAGTTTGCGACTAAGGATCCTGTTAGCTCACCATGCATTAGTTGTGATAAACTAAAACTTGAACTCGTTACTTTGAATGACAAATGTGTGAAGCTAACTAAGGACTTACTAGAGAAGCCACAATCTGGTTGTGATGTGATTGATGGTGTGGGGGAGAAGCCCCAGGATAAGGATGAGACGCTTAGAGACGCGAACCAACCTGCTAGTAGTAGGACTGTCCCCTCAGAGTCGGCTGTGCGTGCACAAGCCATTCTTTCCTCTACTGTTGGTTCTTCTTCTGCTCCCTTACCTCCTGCTGTTCCCTCTTCTCCCTGCTCTTCTTGCACCTCTCTCTTTCGGGAGTGTCAGTACCTTATGAACACTCTCGAGAGATTTGTAGGCGGCAAGAAGAAGCTTAATCTTATTCTAGACCAGTCCAAGATTTGCAGATTTAATCAGGGTCTAGGATATGACTATTATGAGGATATGAGGAAGCATCCACCTGCTGTGCTCAGACCCATAGCACCAGGTGTGATCGAGACCGAGCCCAGGACCGAGAAAGTCCAATTTAAGTCAGCGGGCTATGTCCAGGGGATTTCTGACAGCAAGGTGATTGCACCTGCTGCTTCGGCCTCTCAGAAGGCGAAGCCTGACCGTGCTACTTCTACCTCTCAGAGGATGAAGTATCACTGCACCTTCTGTCAGAAGGATGGACACACGGTTGATCGATGCTACAGGCGCGCCAAGATCGCGCGTAGAGACCGTGTTGAGTCTTCTAGGCGTATTCAGGGTCAGCCCCAGATCCTGAGTGCACCTAGGACCAGCACGAGGTCTAGGTTTACTGCTGTTGATGGGTTTGGGCAGCATCGAGGACTTGGTTTTTCTGAGTCTTCTGTTTTTCGTCCTCATGCTGCTCCTGGTCATGACTTCCGCCGTCTTGAGGGTACATCTTGTTTCCCCCGTCGAGACAGTTACCCGCGGCGTGTTCAGCGTGTTGCCGGTGTTCCGACTCGCTCTCCCGTAGCAGTCGGACCCCGCAACAGCTTCAGGTCTGCTCACAGACCTTCTGCTGTGAGTGACAGAGAGCGTAGGGTAGATAGAGGTCAGTCGTGCTTGACTACTTCATCTGCTCGACGTGTTGTTCAGTATTGGGTGCCAAAATCACTCTTGATTTACCCCAGTACTGAGACTTTACTCTCTGTTTGACTCAGGTTCGCCGGGCAGGGAAGGGAAAGGTTTGGCTTGTAGACTCTGGTTGTTCTCGTCATATGACCGGAGACTCCCGTTGGTTTTCTTCCCTTGCCCGTGCTCCAGGTGATGAGACGATCACCTTCGGAGATGCTTCGTCTGGGCGCGTCATCGCCAAAGGTACTGTGCGCATTAATGATTCTTTCATTTTGAAAGATGTGGCCTTGGTTAGTAAGCTGCAGTACAATTTGCTCTCAGTTTCTCAGCTTACCGATGACGGTTTCGAGGTGAGCTTTAAGAAAAATGCTTGTAAAATTCTTGATTCTTCGGGTAGTCTGGTTTGCGGGATTTCTCGTTATGGGAGGATCTTTCGTGCTGATTTTTCTGAGTCTTCTGGTGATCCTCTCAGGTGTTTAGTTGCTTCTGAGTCCCGCGACCTCTCTTTCTGGCATAGGAGACTTGGTCATATTGGTTTTGACCATTTGACCCGAGTTAGCGGCCACGATCTCATTCGTGGTCTGCCTAAACTCAAGATGGTCAAAGATCTTGTTTGCTCTCCATGCCGGCACGGCAAGATGGTTGCCGCTTCTCACCCTCCGGTCACAGTTACTATGACCGATGCACCGGGACAGCTGCTCCACATGGACACAGTTGGACCAGCTCGAGTGCAGTCAGCAGGGGGGAAGTGGTATGTTCTTGTTGTGGTCGATGACTTCTCGAGGTATTCTTGGGTGTTTTTCTTAGCCTCGAAGGATGAGACGTTTTCGCATTTCCGAGGTCTTTTCAGTAGGCTTTCTGTTGAGCTCCCAGGTGCCTTACGAGCGATCCGCAGTGACAATGGCACGGAGTTCAAGAATTCCTACTTTGAGAGTTTCTGTGGTGAGACAGGTGTAGAGCACCAGTTCTCTTCTCCGCACGTCCCACAGCAGAATGGCGTCGTGGAGAGGAAGAACCGTACCTTGGTCGAGATGGCCAGGACGATGCTCGATGAGTACTCTACACCTAGGAAGTTTTGGGCTGAGGCTATTGCGACCGCGTGCCATGTTTCGAATCGAGTTTTTCTTCGGGCACACTTGCACCGCACTTCTTATGAGTTGAGATACGGGCGAAAGCCTAGCGTCTCTCATTTTCGTGTGTTTGGTTGCAAGTGCTTTATTCTGAAGTCCGGGAACCTAGATAAGTTCGAGTCACGTTCTTGTGATGGGATCTTTCTAGGTTACTCGCCTTCTTCGCGGGCTTATAGGGTCTGGAACTGCGAGTCTAGCAAAATGGTAGAGACCTGTGAGGTGACCTTTGACGAGGCCAGTCCGGGGACTAGGCCTGATATCTCAGGTTCTTTAGAGCAGTCCGAGACCATCTTCGTGGATGACGAGGACGATGGAGATGAGGGTTGTCTACCCGATCCAGTCCCTTATCCACCCCTTGAGGTGCCGTCTTCCACCGCACCTCCAGGTGATCAGCCCATGCCTTCTGCTTCCTCTGGAGCTAGTGGCTCTGTTCCTACCTCGTCAGCTCACGAGGTAGAGGCCACTTCTTCATCTCATCCTGGACCTCCCCGACATATCCAGAAAAGGCATCCTTCTGAGCAGATGATTGGAGACCTGTTCGAGCGTGTTACCCGCTCAAAATCTGGCTTATCTCAATTCTGTCTCCACTCTGCTTTCATTGCCTCCTTTGAGCCCAAAGATATTTCTCATGCTCTTTCCGATGAGTCTTGGGTCAATGCCATGCATGAGGAGTTAGAGAATTTCGAGAGGAACAAGGTCTGGTCGCTTGTCGAACCCCCGCGAGGTCACAATATTATTGGGACTAAGTGGGTGTTCAAGAACAAGCAGAGCGAGGATGGAGTGGTTATTCGAAACAAGGCTAGACTGGTAGCTCAGGGGTTTTCCCAGGTTGAGGGTCTAGACTTCGAGGAGACCTTTGCCCCTGTAGCTCGACTTGAGGCCATTAGAATCCTGCTTGCCTTTGCAGCTTCTAAGGGTTTCAAGCTCTACCAGATGGACGTCAAGAGTGCCTTCCTTAATGGCGTTATTGAGGAAGAAGTTTACGTCAGACAGCCTCCAGGTTTCGAGAACCCCAAATACCCTCACCATGTCTTCAAGCTTTCCAAAGCGTTGTATGGACTTAAGCAGGCCCCCAGAGCTTGGTATGAGAGGCTTAAGTCCTACTTGTTGAGTCATGGGTTTGAGATGGGTAAAGTAGACAAGACTTTGTTTATCCGTAGGCTTGGTAGTGACCTTCTGCTCGTCCAAATCTATGTCGATGACATCATCTTTGGCGGCTCTTCCCATGCTCTGGTTTCTCAGTTCTCGGATGTCATGAGCACCGAGTTTGAGATGAGCATGATGAGTGAGTTGACTTTCTTCCTTGGCTTCCAAATCAAGCAGTCTCGGGAGGGTACTTTTCTACATCAGGGCAAGTACACTCGTGACCTCCTGAGACGCTTCGATATGAGTGATGGTAAGCCGGTGTCAACTCCGATGGCTTCTACGGCCTATCTTGACCCAGATGAGGATGGCGAGCCAGTTGATCAGAAAGAATACAGAAGTATGATCGGCTCCCTTCTTTACCTCACTGCCTCGAGACCAGACATACACTTCTCCGTGTGTCTGTGTGCTCGTTTTCAGGCTTCTCCTCGCGTATCTCACCGCCAGGCGGTGAAGCGCATCTTTCGGTACCTTCGAGCTACCATTGACTATGGTATCTGGTACTCTTCCTCATCCTGTCTTTCCTTGAGAGCCTTTTCGGATGCAGACTTCGCTGGCTGTAGGATAGATAGGAAGAGCACTTCCGGCACGTGCCAATTCATTGGCACTTCTCTCGTTTCCTGGTCTTCGAGGAAGCAGTCCGGTGTTGCACAGTCCACTGCAGAGGCCGAGTACGTTGCTGCAGCCAGTTGCTGTAGCCAGGTACTTTGGATGGTTTCGACCCTGCGGGACTTTGGGTTAGCTTTAGACAGTGTTCCACTCTTTTGTGATAACACGTCTGCTATCAACATTGCTAAGAACCCAGTGCAGCACTCTCGGACCAAGCATATCGATATCCGTTTTCACTTCCTTAGAGACCATGTAGAGAAGGGCGATATAGTGCTCCAGTTTGTGGAGAGTGACCACCAGTTGGCTGACATCTTCACCAAGCCTTTGGATAGTTCGAGGTTTTCAGCTCTGCGGGGAGAGCTTGGGGTGGTTTGTCCTTATGGATTGTAGTGAGGGGGTGCTTTGGGCTTTACTGCTTTACTATTGTTTATGCTTCTGTCTTATTTCTGTTGCATTGCACTCGGGGTGCATTTGGGTTTAGTCCTTCCAGTATAGGTTAGAGTGCTTCTCTTGCCGAGATGCTTAGACTTCTAACTCTTATCTTGTGCTTCCAGGATTAGCTGCTTCTTATCTCACTAGGTCGAGCTCACTCACTTCTTGTAGGTTCTAGCGAGGGTTGGGCCACCCTCGGGTAGACAGGGTACGTGTTTGCTCTCTAGTGTGTGATTTACTGTTAGCCGATTGTCCTGGAGTCATATGGGGTAGATGAGAGTCAGTCTGAGCCATAGTTGTCTCTATATCTTATCTATGCTTTAAGGACTACCTGTTTTGGTTTTATTTGCCAGCTTCTCGATTTATTGCTTTGGTTCAGGGAGAGTTCATTTGGGAGCTTCTGGAGCTTAATTGTGACTTAACTCAACTTGAACTAAAAGTTGCATGTCATGTTGAGGGGGAGCTGGATTTTTCTGCATTTTAGCATTTCGCATTGTAATATAACTACATTGAGCCTTGATTATTATCCTGTTATGACATACTTCAGTGCTTTACACCTTGCCATGACTTGTGCTTAGCTTGCTAAATTTATCATGACTTCATATGTGTAGACTAGCGTTTGCCATGATAAGTTAAGTAAAATTGATCAACTTAAATTAAACTTGTCATGCTAGCATTTGAGTTTAGTCTTTCTTGAGCTATCGTTTTATGATTCATGTCATGTCAAATAGGCTGAGTAGAGCGTTGAATCTATATTGAGCCTTAGTTTGAGCTGTTTTAGTCTCCTGATGATACATGAGTTAGTACAATGTGTTAAAAAGCAAAAAGATCTCTTTTGTGCGAAAAAACTGATCTCACCAATTCTTTCCTATGAGACAGCTTGCCATTGCACTTGGCATGAACTTAGGGGGAGTTTTGGATGACCTAGACTATTTTCTTAAGCTTCTTGCTTGGAGTAGTCGCATAAGGCTTGAGATCTAGCACATGATAAAACAAAATGTTGGTTGACAACCACCATATTTGTGCGAAAAAAACTGATTTCACCAATTCTTTCTCATGAGATAGCTTGCCATTGCACTAGGCATGAACTCAGGGGGAGTTTTGGATGACCTAGACTATCTTCTTAAGCTTATTGCTTGGAGTAGTCGCATAAGGCTTGAGATCTAGCACATAAACAAAAATTCGGGTTGAAAACAACCATATGCTTTCAAAAGACAATGTTTAATGTGCTCAATTTGCTTAATCTACAATCAGAACCAAGTACTTTAACCAATATTTCAATCTTGAGCTTATAGCACTCTATTTGGACTCAATGTTAGCTTCTTTGTTCCGCTTAGCTTATTGACATGGCCTGCATCATCCTTGGATGTCTCTAGCTAGACTTTACTCATTGATGACGTGACTTGCTCACAAAATGCATTACATTTCAGATTGTCATCTATGTGCTCTAGCTGGCTTATATATATGTTGTCATGATCTAGATAGCGTTTTATTGCGTTATGGCTTGGTGTATTACATTATGGTCATTATGGATAATTCTCATGGCTCTAAATGCTTAAATAAACAAACTTCAGCCATATTAATCCATTGACATGTCATATTCTCTCTATTGCATCTTGATGTGTTTATTGCCAAAAGGGGGAGAATAGAGAAGAAAATCATTTTAGAGCTTTGGAGATCAATTTGCTCTTTTAGTTGTTGCTCTAGTGGTTCCTTCTGTCGACATGGTCATAAGCTTCATTCCCTTCTTTGGACCATGTTGGATTCTTCAAACTCAAACTCAACTTCGTGCTTTTTCTGAGTTTGTCAATATACTCATCAAGGGGGAGATTGAGAGACCATGTGGTCTAAATCCCGTGTTGGTGATGAGTAATTGACTCGTGGTTTGGTTAGAGTGAGTTTAGTTTGAGTGATTCGTGCCTTTTTGGCATTTGGCGAGGTCGGGTCGTGACTAGACAAATTTGACGCGTGGGCGTCGTCCCGGTTGGCCACGTGGGTCATTTCTCGCTTGAGTAGGATTTGTAGGTGCTAACCATGTTTACATGTTTTGTACCGTGCTATGCGATGTGTTTCTTGTCTGTGTTGGCTGCAGGACATCGAGACGGAGTCGTGGTGAGACACGGAGGACCGGACTAGGCGCAGGTGGCGTTGAGGTCAGAACGGTCGGGATGTGTCGAAGACGACGTGGACTCGAGGTGGAGTCGTGGCGAGGCACGGTGGACCGGACTAGGCGCAGGTGGCGCTGAGGTCAGAACGGTCGAGGTGTGCCGAAGACGGCGAAACTGCATGGCTTGCAGGGCAAGGAATGAGGAAGCTTCCTGGAAGGTGCGCGAGGGGCGTTTCGGTAAAAACGCAAAGCTGCACTAAAGGAAGTGGATTATGGGTAAAGCGCAAAAGCTAAATGGGTAAAGCACTTGGTGAACCCATTAGTGGAGGGTATAAATAGAGAGGGAGATGGTGTGCTGAAATTTGAGAGAGTGGGTGTAAAAGTTAGGGTTCTATTTGGGTCTCTCCATGTGTGTATGTGTGTGTTCCTCCCAAGAAGCATGTGTAGCTCTTGGTGTTCTTGAGGATTGAGAGGAAGAGGATGGATTGAGAGTTTTGTAATCATCCCTCTATATGTAATCGGGGTATCGCGACTCCTCTGTATTCCTAGTTTTCCATGAATGAAATCTCTGAAGTTTAGTTCTCTGCTCTTG